>CAJQZJ010032173.1:10503320-10526423 GCA_907164525.1 Lophiomys imhausi | reverse complement strand
GTGTGTGTGTGTGTGTGTGTGTGTGTGTGTGTGTGTGTGTGTGTGTGCTGGAAACCAAACTTGAATCATCTACAAAAGCAATACTCACTCACAAACACTGAACCATCACTATGGCTCCTTATCCCTTTACCTTCTAAACATGGTTCTTTACTGCTCCTTTTCTTGACTAATTTCCCAAGGCAGGGTTCCTTTCATGTAGGAAACAACATATACATTTAAAGTTTTTCAGGTATAATACATTTATATCTTGGGTAAGATCCTTTTCTACCATCTGCAGGAAGACCCTAGACCATCCCTTGGGCATTGGAATTACCATACTTATACAGGATGGTAAATAACATTTTCCCTGACTTAGGTCCTTTGTCCTTGCTTCCTTTCGAGAATGTCAGTGACTTGGTGAGCTGCTAGGGTAGCATTGCTTGTTTTCTGCAATGGATTAGACTTTGAATATCTTGGCCTGAAAACGGGTTCTATTCAGATTTTGTAGATAATTGGAAACAGAGAAAATCTCTCTCTCTCTCTCAAGTGCTGGCAAATTTAGCAAATAAAAGGTATGGGACACAACTTTAATTTAAATTTGAAATAGACAATTTTTAAAGAGTTTTCTTTTTTAATGCCTGTGAATGTTTTGCCTGCATGTATGTATGTGAATGAAGTGTGTGTCATGTCTACAAAGGTCAGAGAGTGTGTTGATTCCTCTAGAACTGGACTTATACATAGCTATGAGCCACCTTGTGGTTGTTTGTAACCAAACCCAGGTCATTTGCAAGAATACAAAGTGCTCTTATTCACTGAACCACCTCTTGAGCCCAACAATGATATTTTTTCAAATGTTAGTATGTCTAGAATAATCTGTGTTTCTGTTGTCTATTGAAATATATATTTCACTTGGACAACTTATATTTTTGTTTGGCAGCTCTGCTTTACATAGTGTTTTAAATATTAAAGTTATAATGTAGAGACATAATTAATATATCTGTTGTTAAGTAGGTAATAAAATATACACATTTACAGTGTGATTGATAATCAGAGAAAAACATACCAAACAAATGTAAGAATTTGTATCAAAGTAATAAAAAACTTAAAAGAAGCTTTCTTCCTTAAATGTTAGGATATGTAAAATCAGTGCTTTATAAGACTCAATAGCCAGTAAATTACATCTAGTAGGTCCAAAGTAGCTTGTAAGATCATTACACACTTTAGTGAATAAAGAACTGTAGTGTTAAAGCCACACTGTGTGATAACATCCATTCTAGCTTCAACAGATTTTGCAGTGGTTGCACCAGAATTCTTTTCTAAGCTCTTGAAGGAAATTTTGTAAAAATCAAACTCCGTTCACTTCTCAGTTGGCACAACACTTCAGTAGTTTTACACAGGCTCTGCTGCTGTCAATTAGGAGTTGCTGGTTCTGTAGAGATCCACAGCCTCAGCAAAAGAAATCTACACATATCCTATGCTGTATCAGTGTGCCCTCATCTTGAGACATCGTACCTTCTAGATGTTTTCCAGCCTGATTTGTCCATTCCTCATCATCTCAACTGCCCCCTCTGTAGTTACCCTTGCACTTTACTGTTTTTTTGCACACCTCTGAAATATTCAGATTCCCAGTTGACACTTCCCTATGCTCTCGCCGGCTCCCAGTCCCCTTCTGTGTTTGCAGGGTTGGACTGGTGTTCACAGTGTCATACACCAAGCACATTATCTTCTCCTCTAGTGTTCACATGCAGCGAATCTCATTTTTTAATGAGAGAATTCATTGGACAAACCTGGCCCTCATTCCTTTTCTTCATATAGAAAGGCAAAAATATGTAATGATTAAGAGATGCATTGAAAGGTCATAGAGTCACATTAACGACAGGAACATGGGTTGTGCCATTAAGCATTAAGTTAGTCTTTGTGACTGAGTTTCTCCCCTGCAGCATGGCATTGTCCCAATCAGAGAATGGTATGTTTGAGAAAGAACTTAAAGAACTACTTAGAGTGGGTGCTCTGAAAATATTTGTGGTTACTGCCCACTCTTGACTAAAGAAAAGAGATGTTGGAAGCAATATGTTAGACCTGACTTTCACTGGATCTAAGATCCTACATTTCCCCACTCTGAGAAATGCCATCTTACTGATCTTAGGCAAAGCATTCATGTGTCACTTAACAATTGACATTCATGGCTACAAAATCATTTTTAGGGAATGTCATTGTGTGAACATTACAGAGAGCACACATAAATAAAATGCACAGTCTACTGTACATGTGGGCAGTTGCTTCTACATGAGCTATGCCTCTCACCTAGTATAGGGCTGAAGCTCTTTGCCCTGTAATTGTGTTTTTTTTTAATAATTTATTTTTTATTTCTTCAAGTTACATCTCAATCACAATCCCCTCCCTACTCCCCCCTCCAGTCCCACCCTTCCACCCTCCTCCCCCTCAGCCCCACCATCCTCTTCCCTTCTTTTTTTTTGTTTAAGGTGTTTATTTTCCCCCCAACTGCTCTCCCTTTCAGTCCAAATAATGGTTCTTTTTCTTATAACTATAAATACAATACAAAACAACAGAAATAAATAGGCCACGATTATAAGAGTTATATGGCTTAGCATACATTCCCAATGTCCAGTCCATATGTATTTGGCACCTGACTTTAACATTCTACTATCTAACCATCTCCATGAGTTTAAAGTTCAATCTTTCCGTTTTCACATTTGAATCCTTAATTAGCATGTAGCTGCAGCTCAGTGTTCTAGAATGAATGAATGCATGAATAAATGGTAGTAGCCCATGTTGTTCCATATTTCTACCAGTTAATGACTGCTTTTTAAAGAGACATAAGTATTTTATTGTTTTTATGGATGTTTAAAATTAAATCTTAGTGCATTAATCAATCATGATTAGGTTTTGTTCTTTATACCTGGTAGATTTTTATCAACATATAATATTTTATTCTGACCCATATTTAAGACTGGTTTTCTTTAAACTTCTTAAGTTCTTTCCTTGTCTGTATTCCTTCCTCAGAGAGCTATGTGTGCTTTTAAATGACCAATAAAACAAACACTTCTGAATGACATTAAAGTAATTTACAGTCAGCTTCTACTAGATCAGCACAAAATAACCTCATGCTTTCCTGATATCTACTGTCTCTGCTCCTTGTGATATACATATAAAACAATTATATTTTTTATCATTTTATTTTATATTTTGTTACTGATATTATACATAACTCTGATATTATATAAAGTAATGCTCATATGTATGCATTACTTCCATCCACTTTACTCACTGCAGATTCATGTCCATGTAGTGTAGTAGAAGGTCACCAACATATATAAACACAGGGAGTGATGTTGTCAATGCACATATATGGCAGTATCAATTTGTATTTAGATAGGCATTGTCTATACCTTATACTCAATTCATTTGTAATTAGCATAATGAGACATCATTGAACTCTTGAAGGATTAAATGACATAGCAACATTTAAATTATGTTGTAAATAATATGGAACAAAAATGACAGTAAATTGAAGTTATTGTGGTGAAAAGAAGATGAATATGAAAGTTTCTGACTGACTGTTCCATTCATTTTAATTGTCTTTAAATTTTTTTAGCACATACTATTTGTGTAAAAGAATTGGGTTATGTGATGCAATGTTCATAAATATGCACAGTGTACCTCATCCATACCCAAACTCCTTCACTTTCTATTCCCTACTCTATGCTGTCATTATCAGTTTTTCTAGAAACCACCCGTGTGTGTGTGCGTGTGTGTTGTGTGTGTGTATGTGTATCTGTGCACATACATGTGGTTGCATGGATGCTTAATGCGTTGAATCATTTTACTTTTGGGAAACTTGCATTCATTCTTCAAGATCTGCTTACCTTCAGTGTTCACACTAAGATGCAATTAGCCTGCTCTGCCATTTCCACTCTCCTGTTTCCTAGTTAATATTTCTTTCTTTTGTGTTTTGTCTTATTCCCTAAACTATCACAAAAACAGCCATGGGTCATAGGTAATAACTGTGAAGGAGGCCCCAGGAGTCATTTACTAAAAATGCCCTCATTTAGGGCAGGCAAGAAGACTCTTGTGGGTAAGAATGCTTGTTTAAGCAGGAGGTTGCAGAATTCAGATTTCAGCACCCATTATCAAAAGCAGGTGATGGTTGTTCAAATACCTAAAACTCCAGCACTCTTCAGGGTGGGCTGGGGCTGGCTGGCTGCTGGCTGCTAGCTCCTGGTTCAATGCAAAACTTAATCATACAGCCAGGCATGGCTGTGCATGCCTTTAATCCCAGTACTTGGGAGGCAGAGGCAGAGAGTGGGGGGTGGGGGGGAGAAAGATTCACATGGATAGTGATCAAGCAAAATGCCTATTGTCCCCTCTAACTGCCACATGGGTAAACAGAGATGTGCCTAACAGTACATATACATGCACATACACCATCACACAAGTATATGTACTTACATACACAAATAATAACCATACCCTCAATTAATAACAGCAACAGCAAAACTCTTTGACAAAGTATTTTGGGAAATTATTGCTACAATATCTGCTGACATAGTAATTGATGAGTTTCTAAGAAGTAGAAAAATAATTTTGTCTAGTTGACTTGCTATTGGTAAGACTAACAGAAGACAGACCCACAGTGAAAGTTATTTCAGGAATAAAGGGAAGTCTTGTAGCAAGTGCCTGTGGACAAACCTATAAACTCTTGGTTAGTACTTTCTGTGCTAGAATTTGTTTTCTCTTGTACCAGCTTCAGCTTTCTTACTGCTTGGAGAGAAATGATCTCGCTATGTGGCCCAGGGTTGTTTAAACATGTGATCCTCCTGCTCCAGCCTTACAAATGCTGGAGATACTGGTATAAAGTATGGTGTTCAACTTCAAATTTCATCTTATTTTAGAAATTTACTTTTTTAAGATTGGTCCTGAAATTCTTTAGCCATCTGAGATTGGTCCCTAAAAGACTGACATCGATGGGACCTGGGAATCCTTTAATTTGCAGTGTAGTTGCCTATCCTCTATCTTCTAATGTTCTCTTCTCTCAGAGGCCAACCATGGTTACAGTGACGCTGGCGCAATGTTTTTGTTGTTGTTGCATGTTTGCTTTCCTTTAGTGAAGTAGAAAAAAAATCAAGACACAAGATCTTCTACCTTTCATGGCCAAATGGAGTGGTCCTTTATAGGACTAACCACTGGTTACTTTAACCTCAATTTCAGTCATACTTAGTTTTAGTTTTACTGATCTTGGTTGTCTACATACTAGTTGTTGGGTAATTATGTCCCTGCTAATGAAAAGAAAGAAGAGAAGAGGAAGGAGCAGAATCATAAAGATTAGTGATTAGTTGATAAGGAAGCCAAAGTTTATTCAAAATCAGCTTTTCTCACTTGAAATGTAATGTGCTCTGTGAACAAACTTCCCCACTGTCTCTCAAGGGGCTACCCTAGGCCAATACAGAACCATTCTACACACACAGCCCCAAAAATTGTTATTTCCCACATTAGTTATTAGTTATAGCACATAACCTAGACATGCCATGGACCAGAGCATCATTGTGTATCTGTGCTATAGCTTGCTTTGTTTTTAAATAAATTAATATGTTAATTAAATAGCTCTCTTCCTCAAGTTATGTTTTGGGAATACAGCCTTTCTTTACCAATGAATACTTGAAGTTAGAACACTTCAGTGAGTCTTTGATTTCCCTGGTACCAGGAAAAGAGATAAACAAATACAGGCTGGGCCTGGGCCACTCCAGTGTCAGATTATTAAAAATTTGAATTCTTACTATAACCCAGACCTTTCCTTTTCTTCTGTGTGTCCCATCTGTAGAACACGGGCAACATCAAAATTCCTGAAAAAAACCACTTGTTATAAACTTAAAGTAGGACTTGTCTGGTACTAGTGATTAAAAAAAAAAAAAAAAAGCAGCAGCTATAATCATTGTTATTCCTTATTTGTGAAAATTAAGTGGAGTGTAATCTGACTTCAAATTCATGGGAAGTGCTCCAATTTCTCTTTATATATAAGAAAACTAATTCCCTTTTAAACAAAAAGTTAAGGTTCAGAATTAACTTTTTAATTCATTAGATGACTTTAGAAACTGATTTCTTTGCTTATTAGATGATTTTCTATCACTGTATTTTCAGAAAAAGCATTTTGACCCTTTAGGAAATAAACATGTCCCCATGGTTTCATTGGTAGAATATTGAGAGCATACATAAATTTACATTAAAAGTTCATCTCTATCTTGACCCCTCCTTGAAATTCATATCTGCAGGGTGATATATTAATGACTCCCTGTACTTCCTTTCAGCATTTGGATTGGATTCAGACCCATGTCATGTGGTCTGTGCTAAACATCAAAATGATTTCTCATTCGATTTATCATATATACATATATATGATAAATGTAACACATACATATATATTACATCTACCATAGTGTATCACTCTCATCTTTCCACCAAATCCAGACTCTAAATGTGATAGGATCTTCTGAAGCCCAGTCCTTCCACTTTATGGGGAATCAAAATTCCTTCCCCTCAGAAAAGTGGAAAACCTTATGTTAGCAGCTGTCAGTGAAAACAAAAATCTATCCTTACAAGTTTGTGCCATATGAACATTAATATTCTTTATATGACCATCATTTATAGCATTTCACTTTCCAAATGTATTTTCAAAAACAAGCTATATTATGGTCCATTACCAACCACTAATGGAGAATTTTATGACTAACTTTTGGCCAAAAATGATTATTTGCTATGTGAGGATACATTTGCAAAGCTAGATATGGTAGCATTTAAATGGTCACTTATTTCTAGTACAATACTGCCCTGACTATAGCCTAAAACTTAGATTTTCATTTCACGGCATCATTATCTTTAAGTGCAGATGAATGTCTTTTGCACTTACAGAGCAGAAGCAAAATCAATTTGATGGAAATAGGCTGTCTCTTATCATTAGGAAATTCAGAAATGGAAAAATAATGATTTGCATAATAAGTGTATGGGCCAAAGCAAGGGCCATCTCCCAATGTAGTTTATATTTTCAAGAAGCAGGAAAGCAACACACATCTCCACTAGCTGCTCCTTTGTTCAAGAATGGCGGTTCCATTATCCTATGGGTCAAGCTGACCAATGTGAGACCTTTATGCACATGCTGTGAATTGTGGGGATTTTTCCATGACTCATCTTTTCCCTTATATCCATGTAACTTTCATTTTATGCATATTTTTAGGCTAAATTTCTAAATTTTGAGCGCTTATAATAATGCCATAATTGTTTCTACCTTATTTTTAGCTACTCATGGGCTGTGGGGATCCATTATAGTTTTAAACCCTTACTTCCTTTATTGATGCCTCTATAGTCTGTTTCCAACATTGCTGTGGACAGCTGTAAAGTAAACAATGATTCAGTAACAGAATTTATATAGTGCTTATAGTGTAAATATTGCTGGAGAGAGGTTTCTTACTCTACAATCCATGTCCTGAAAAGCAAGGTGATAGCCTGTGAAGAGTTTCTGTCTTTTTTTATTTTGACTTCTGAGATTTACTCATACTTACATAAACCTGAAATATTTATTTTATAGCTAATCTCTTCTGAAAGCTCTTCCAGATGCCAAACTTTGTACTTTGTTTAAAGTACAAAGGGGAGGATAAAGAAAACAATTTTCAAATAAAATAGAGGTTAAGTGACAACTGCCTGAAGCTTCAGAGCTGGCAGCTGACTGTGCCAAGAATCAAAGAGATTCAAACCACACTGTATTCCCTCCTCCTAAAGAGATCAGTATCTCAAGATGCCTATTTTCATGGCGTGGTCCAACAGCTTTATTTTTCAACATAAAAATACCCTTTACATTATTAAGAATTTAAATCACATAAGCCTATAAATGCTAATATGCCATGTGACGTGTGATGACTGACCACCAGTAATATAATAATGACAAGTATTTATTTGCTTGCTAATGCAAGACAAGGAACCTTGAGGAGAATTATTTTGTTTTATTTTACTTTTGGGAAGTCACATAGTTCCAATTATTAAGGTAAATGAAACCACAATGTGATAAAATGTTTTCATACTTTTAAAATTAATTTAGTAATATGAATACTTAAGAGACTTCGTTCTTCCTTATCAAAAGCATAAGCATGTCAAACATGATTAGTGAAATTAGAAGAATTTTGGAAATATAGACACAAATAGAAAAATTTCTAAATGAAAGAAAAACAGTCCAGTGGAAGTATTTTTCTGTACAATTATGGCTACAGATTGCAAGATATTCCTGACTAATTCTTGGAAAGGGTACAAGGCAGAAGAGCTTTAAAGCGCTCACACACATGCCTTCATGTTCTAGGTGAGGGCTTCCCTTCCTGTTCCGTTCCTAGAACACTTAAGAAGAGCTTTAAAGCGCTCACACACATGCCATCATGTTCTAGGTGAGGGCTTCCGTTCCTGTTCCGTTCCTAGAACACTTATCTTACTCACATCAAAAGTCCCTTACAGGCTTAACGCAGTGTGGTGCGTACACGTGACTGTGTGCCCAAACTGTTCTGCTACTAGACAGTTGACTTTGAGAGGGCAGCAGTAGGTGCCCAGGTATCTAGGATGGTTTACACTAAGTAATCAGTCTCCACTGCATGAAGGTATCCGAATGTCATCGAGATTCCATGAAATTCTTTATAACGTACATGCACCAGTTCTCACGGGAGCATCGTCACATTTTATTTCACCCAAGTGACAACTGCAAGCAGAAACTCCAGCAGGCTTAACAGTATGAATGGCAGAGGGAGGGCGTGAAGCCCATCCATTCCCTACTTACTCTTTCATTCAGCAGATTTACCGTGAGAGAATCTTCATGTGTCAGACGTTATGTCAGACCTGGGGATCTAAAGATGAATACGTTAAGATCCCCTGAAGCTCTGCCTACTCAGAGAGATAGACTATAAACAGTAATTATAACACAATGTGATAAGGGCTTTGACAGAACAAGACAGTTTCTGCTGAGGGATTTCTAAAGAAGGGATAAATGACTGCACACACCAGATTGCTCCTTTTAATTTTAATATACTCTTAATATTCATTCTTGTCTGATTGTTTAGTATGTAACTACCATAATTCAGAAAATGTAGGAAAAGGCCTATGCTAATTAATGAAAGTTTAAATATTATAATTCTATTTCTAAACTAATTAGTGTTCATTATTGCTCACATTATACATTTAATTTGAATCTCAAACAGAAATCTATATACAGTCTAATGCAGGAAAGCTTTAGATGGTTTGCTAAGAAAACTCATCATTGTTGCCATTTATATAACTGAAATCCAAAGAGAATTTTCAAAAGAGAATTATTCTTGTAGGCACCTTACAAGAGGAGGCGTGTGGCAGAATCTGGGTAGGAGTACAATATGGCATGATGACACTCAGAGTGAGTCAGAAACGTAAAGACTGTTCTACAGTGCAGTAGGTGAGCTGGGTGGAGAAGTTCATCTGCTGGGTTTATTATTATTATTATTATTATTATTATTATTATTATTAAATCTTTTGTAGGAAAACTGACTGGATGAATAGATTTGTTTTGCTTGTCATAGCTTATCAGTATTTTTAAAAAGAAACAACTGTAGAAAATTACAGCATTTAATAATGACAATTAAAATATTTTTCTGAATAAATAAAAACTAAACATCAAAATCAGCACAAGTCGCTTAGCATTCTTTAATAGTCATCAGGCTATTGCAACTGAGAGTAATGAAAAACTAATTAAGAACAGGACGTGAACATGCCATGAATAAAAAATTTTAAATGAATTGCCAATATAAAATGCTATAGTTTTCTCATGGTTATTTCTTTTTCTTTAAAAAAAATGGAAAAAGATTTAAAATTTTATTATATTTTTACTTTCAAGTTTCTTTTTCTTTTTTTTTTAATTAATTTATTTTTTCAAGATACATCTCTATCAAAGTCCCTTCCCTCCTTCCCTCCAGGTCTCATCCTCCCTCCCTCTTCCCCATCTCCTTCCTCTTCTCCACAGATGAGGGGAGTCCACATTTATCAACACCCCTCAGTTCATCAGTCACATGGAGCTAAGAGCTTCTTCTTTTCCTGGGGACTGATATTGCACCCCAGCTAGAGTAATGTATTCTACTAACAGGCAACAGGGACCATGACTCACTCCTGGGTGGAGTTTTTCATAGGATAATTTTATACTAGGTTCCTGTCTGTTTGGGTCTGTGGATTGTAGGATGGTGTTCCTGAGCTGTATGGTTAATATCCACTTAGAAGAGAATACATACCATGTGCATCTTTCTGGGTCTGGGTTAGCTCACTTAAGATAAGCTTTTCTAGTTCCATCCATTTGGTTGTAAGTTGCATGATTTCCTTGTTTCTGATAGCTGAGTAGTATTCTATTGTGTAAATGTACCACAGTTTTTTTTTTTCCTCCATTCTTCAGTTTAAGGACATCTGGGTTGTTTCCAGTTTCTGGCTATTATGAATAAAGCTGCTATGAACATAGTTGAGGCGATGTCCTTATGGTTTGGTGGAAAGTCTTTTGGATATATGCCAAGGAGTGGTATGGCTGGGTCTTGAGGTGGAACTGTTCCCAATTTTCTTATATTTTTGGTTGTAAGCCTAGACTTTAACAGCTGAGCCATCTTTCCAGCCCTATTCCCAATTTTCTAAGATATCACCAGATTGATTGTCAAAGTGGTTGTACAAGTCTGCACTCCCACCAGCAATGGAGGACTGTTCCACTTTCTTCACATCCTCACCAACATGTGCTTGACTTTTGATCTTAGTCATTCTGATGAGTGTGGGATGGAATATCACAGTCCTTTTGAGTCACATTCTCCTCAATGACTAAGAATGTTGCATATTTCTTCAAGTGCCACTCAGCCATTAGTGATTCCTTTTTTGTGAATTCTCAGTTTAGCTCTGTTCCCCATTTTTTGATTGAGTTATTTGGTTTCTTGGTGTTTAATTTTTTGAGTTCTTTATCTATTTTGGATATTATCCCTCTATTGAATGTGGGATTGGTGAAGATCTTTTCCCAATCTATAGTCAAGTTTATTTTTTTGATAGAGACATCACACTTACATACATTAGTGGTTATATTGTGTGGTTTTCAAGTGAAAATAATTAGGATACACATAGCCTTAAAGTTTTATCATTTACAATAAGTATAATCAAAGTCACATGTAACATTATTTTAATTATTTTCATCCCGAAACACTAGAAATTTTTTTCTACCAAACTTTAGCATTGTATGAGAAGCCAGATTTCTCCCAACAGTCCCCATACTTACTCTTCTTGCAGACTCTCTAAGAGATCAACTCTCTCAGATTCCTCATGAGTGAGATCATATAGTTGGTCTTCAACTGCAGACAGACTGCTGTCCAAAAAGGACAAAACTTGGTAGCGGGGAAGTCGACAGCCTAACTCTGCCAAGACAGGGTAGGAAAAACCCCTTGCTTCAACTGTAGACAGACTGCTGTCCAAAAAGGACAAAACTTGGAAGCAGGTAAGTTGACAGCCTAGCTCTGCCAAGACAGGATAGGCGAGTCCTTCATAAACCCTGCTCTACAATCAATGTCTGTCAGAGTAATGGGGCCAAATGACTGAAGATTGATGATGTAATGTATGGAGAGAAAATGGGAGCTGTCCAGGCAGCCACTGGTATGTCATTTCTTAGTTTGGGAAGCTGCAGCCCTGCACTTCCTATATAATCAGATATATTTGTCCCTCTCAGGTCTCTGAGGTGGTTGAAGAATAGATAGCTAGAGTCTCATAGTTAAATTTTGAGTTGTTTGGGAATCAAGAGGGTGTTCTAAGAAGATGCTTTTTAAATTGTGATGAAAGTTGAGTTGGATATAGAACTTTAAACTCATGGAGATAGGTCGACAGTAGAATGTTGAAGTCAGGTGCCAAATACATATAGACTGGACATTGGGATTGTATGCCAAGCCATATAACTCTCATAATTTTGGCCTAATTACCTCTGTTGTTTTGTATTGTATTTATTATTATAAGAGTAAGAGCCATTTGTTGGACTGAAAGGGGGAGCTGTTGGGGGGAAAAGATATATCTTAAACTTAAAAAAAAGGAAGGGGATGGGTGGGTTGAGGAGGAAGAGGGTGGGAGGGTGGGACTGGAGGCGGGGTAGGGAGGGGATTTCAATTGAGATGTAACTTGAAGAAATAAAAAATAAAGTAAAAAAAAAAATGTATCTTGTCCCCCCACATCTAATACAGATAAAGTCAGGGTTTGATAATTGGGCACCAGTTGTTGGACATATATGAAATAAATTGTAACCTGTAAAAAAAAAAAAAATAAATAAATAAATAAAAATAAAATAAAATAAAATAAATACAGTAAGCAAAATAGATTTGAAACGTTCTAAAGCAAAGATGGACAAAGTGTTGCTCCGTTTAAATGCTTAATTCCAAAAGTTGAGAGTGACCAGCAAGCAATGGTTAAACACCTTGGAGCCAGCAGCTTATTTAAGAGTAAAAAGAAACCAAACCAAAGGGGAATGGGTAGAAGCCAACAAGGGGCAGTCACCCCTTTCAAGCATCTAAGGAATGTACATTCAGCACATTCCAGGATCACCTCCTCCGCAGGCTGTGGGTTGGTTGCTCTGCCCAGTGTCTATCAGTCCACCTTAGGCCACATTATAAAAAAAACAAAAATTAGCAAGAGAAACAGATGCTCTACTGTGTTTGCTAGGGAGCTACACTAGTGACCCCTTCTCTTGTAATTAGAAGAAAGTCACAGCCCATTGTCAAAGGAAAAAGTTAAGTACCTAAACCATTTTGACAAAAGTAGTGGAAAAGGCAGTGAAAATAGATATGGTAGCTAGGATTTGCTAGCTAAGTTAATTTTACTCCTAAACATTCTAAAATTCTTTGCTCCCATTCCAATTAATTTTTTTTTATTTCATCAATATAAGAATGCAGCAGGAGGTGTTTTGTGTTGATGGATTCTACACTTACTTGACTCGAATAAACAAATCAATTCTGTTTGAATAGAATCAGTAGAGAAAAGCCACCTTCTTTCTAGTGATTATAAACCATCTACTCACTCACATTTCTTCCAAATTCCTTACTTCACGCTGCTGTTTTTAATTTGTAGGAAGTAACTGAGTTGGGAGATTTTGCCATTGCTTCCATCAGTTTTAAGCTTCTTGGTGAACTTCACTCAAGGAGCTAGGCTGCTGGAAGATCAGCAGTCACCAAAACTACGCTAAATCAATGGATGTTCTAATGCCCAAAAAGTATTTAAAAACATGGACACGGAGTAAGCAGATCTAATAAAACCAAGTAAGAAGAAAAGAACCTCATAGAATGGGAGGAGCCCCAAGGAAGGACTGCTGTGATGCCCTGCCCAGTCTTCTTTTCCTTTTTAAAAACTTTTAATGAACATTTCATTGCAGTGACATTAGCCTTTATTTTATTTATTTATTTATTTACTTATTTACTTACTTACTTATTTTGGTTTTCCTTTTTTTTTTTTTCTTAGTGTAATTTATTACTTCAAGTTTCATCTTCATCACAGTCTCCTCCCTCCACCCTCCTGGTCCCACCCTCCCACCATCTCCCCCTTCTCCCACCTATCCTACTCCTCCTCTGTGGGGTGCCCTACATATCAGCCCCATTCATTTCAGCAGCCATATGAAGGCTAAGAGCTTCCTCTTGCACTGGGGGACTACATGGCAGTTCAACATGTCCCACTAACAGGTAACAAAGTCTATGTTCCTGTTCCTTTCAGTCTGTTGGTTGTAGGATAGTTATCCTGTACTATATGGCTAAAATCCAGTTATAAGTGAATAGATGCCCTGTGCATCTTTCTAGGTCTGGGTTAGCTCACTCAGGATGACCTTCTCTAGTTCTGTCCATTTGACAGTAAATTGCATGATTTCTTTGTTTCTGATGGCTAAGTTTCTATTGTGTAAATGTTCCACAGCTTTTTTATCCATTCGTAGTTGAGGGACACCTGGGTTGTTTCCAGTTTCTAGCTATTACAAATAAAACTGCTATGAACATAGTTGAGGAGATATCCTTGTGGTTTGGTGAGTAATCGTTTGGATATATACCCAGGAGTGTATGACTGGGTCTTGAGGTAGAGCTATTCCAAGTTTTCTAAGATATCTCCAGACTGATTTCCATAGTGTTTGTACAAGCCTGCAATCCCACCAGCAGTGGAGGAGTGTTCCCCTTTCTCCACAACCTCAGCAGCATATGCTATCATTTGAGTTTTTAATCTTAGCTATTCTGACAGGTGTGAGATAGAGAATTCCAGTCTTCTTTCATGGGACTTATTGTGAGAATTGGATTGAGACTGAGATAACCTTTATCAGAGTGTTCATTTTGAGTGTTTCAGAGTGAGCCAGTAAAGAGCTGACATGCCCTAAGCATTCTCCCTAGTCAAAATCAGAGGTACTCTGCTTTGGGGCTTGCTCCCAATGTGGCCCCTACCTTACTGCCTGAAGAAAAATATCTATGTCCCAAGGAGCCTAGAGTCGCATCTGTTCTGACATGATTTAACATCCATTTCCTTTACTTCTTATTGAAGCATCTTAGTAATATTATGAGTCAGAGAATAAAAAGAAAAAGGAACTTCTCATCTAAAGTCTAGTTGTACCTGGCCAAGTGAAAAGAAGAATCCCAATAGCATTGACAATAGATGCTTAAAGCTTTTCTTCCTTCCCAACTGTGATCTCTATGAATCTCACTACAAAACTCATATATATATACACATATATATATATATATATATACTTTTCCTGTAAACATAGTAGCTCCTGCTATTGCGTTATTTTATTATAATCTCCTCCAAGACTTCCCCAAAGCTATCCTGTAGACTCCTTTATCAAAAAGAAAGACTAGAAGGACAATGTTTTTCAGTAATTTTGAGGTATAACTGGAGAGCCACCATATAAGTCCATCTGATAAGATAGCTAATGCTAACACATGTATGAGATTCTGTGGTCTATAGTCACACTAGGGGTGTCATTCTTTACTGATAATCATGCTCTTGATCTTTATGTTTAAAAATTATCTTAAAGGCATCACAATAAACAGGACTCTTTTCTGAAAAGCCCATAGATGCATACTCTCTAGTGTATTTTACTCTTCCTCTGAGCATGTTTCTTTCTATTTCGGAAACGCCAACTCTGCTTTATGGTAGCTCATCTTTAAATTCTTTTAATATTTCAAATAATGTACTGACTTGTGCATATTTCATTCATCAAAGTAGACAATGCACAACAGAGATGATATGCTGTACATTGTGCTGCATGGAAGCAAATTATCTGATTTTATCTGAGGCAGAGCCTATAAAACATTAAGGGAACATCTCAGAGGGCTATAGTATAGACCCGTACCTCCTCCCTTTTGCTATTGAAGCTCTACACATAAAATATATTTTGTTTTAAAATTTTAACACTTTGTAAGTTAAAATGAGTCTCATGTAACTGTAAGTAAACAAGATAATCGTGGTGAAATCTATCATCAGGATTTTTTCATGAATTTATTATAAGCCACATTTTAAGCCTTTCATTTTATTTAATACTTCATAAAAAACTCTATATTCCTACTTGACATAATTCTAGATAGAACTTCATTTGTCATCATTATGATCAATATAAGTTCAGTCACCATCTTGATTTTAATAATCATATTTTTTCAATATTATACATGTAAGAGGTATTAGAGTCATATGATATCAGAAAACAATCCCTGGAAATATTTCAACCTTACTATTTGAACTACTCTTTATATTCATAAAATCTATGTAAAACAAGGTACTGTAAATGACTTTCTCACCCTTTGTTATCATGGTGTTTGCAAGTGAATTTTATGCTAATTCTAATTTTGTCAAGTGTCCCATTGCTGTTCATATGAGATATTGTTAGTGAGACTGACTAGTTTTATTTGACCGAAAGCTAGAAACCATATTTTTCCTAAAATAGTTACATTTCTTCCTGGTATTCTTTCCTGTATTATTCCTCTGGTATTATCTGGGTGGTATTTTCCTAATATAATAATAAAGATATATATATATGTTATATTTACTAAATTATGGAGAACATTTAGTACTGAAACCAATGTGGCTTTTGAGATGAATAAGTCTCCTATTTTTTTGTCTCTCATGCTTATAATCTTGTATTTGATATTATGATCCTTGGGCATTGGGAGCAAATGGCTTCATTAAAGGTAATATAGATGGAAGTCATGAATTAGCAAATAAGTAGAATGATTAAATATATTTCTTTCATTCTAAATATCATAATTAAAACTTCAAAAGAAGCACTGTAAGTATGCATAATTAGAAATTGATTGGTAGGTGTAAAATGACAAAAAATATCAAGGCCTCCATCTAAGCCTAAAACTGGGCCTATGAAAAATGTACACATGTGGAGTACAATTACTAATGATTGTGACCAAGCATTTTATAGCCTAAACTCAAAAAGCCAAACATTCCAAACTCTTAAGTATAGGATTAGGTTCCTATCAATGAATATTTTAATTTTGAAATTCTTATAGGGAGTATTGAGGAACAAAGGGTATAGGGTGAGATTTTCAATTTTAGAGACTAAGGTTTTGTGCCATGTAACACTTAGCTTTTAACTTCATAGTACTCTTTTATCAGTTGCCAAAAAAGCAGGTTGGCTATTTTCTTTTTCCAGGGAAAGCTATTGGAGAAACTCCAAATCATTTAAATTTATATATCCTGCTTAGTTCCTTCCCTTCCTAGCTGACCACTTCTATAAAAACCTACATTAACATTTAAGATATTATTTTTAAAGGCGTTTCAAAACATTCCACTAAAAGTTCATAAACCTAGCAAATTTCATTCTATCTGCCCTGAAGCAAGTTTATTTCTATGTTCTCTTCTTTACTTGTTATAATTAATTAAACGCAGCCATATTTTTCAAGAACTCTTGATGGCCGAGAGTCGATAGGCAGAGGCTCTTTTGTTCTCACTGTTGAGCATCACTGGTACCACACATCAGTGTCAGAAGCTTCTACTGAAAATGAGCCATGAGATCATCAATAAAACACACTACAGTTTTCTTTTTAGGAATAAAAAAATAAAATAAAATTTTACATATTTGCAGGTATCTCTTGCCCTCATGCTCAACCTAGATTAAGTTTTTTCTTTTTAAAATCTAAATGAATAAAGTGAATAAAAGAAGTACTTTAGACTCTCCACCATATATAAAGAAACTACACACATATACATACATACACATATTTATGTTACTATATATTTTTCCTTTGTATACATGGCAATTTTTGAAGTCAAATGAGCACACAGATTCACACACACGATATTCATTTTCAGTTCTCTACAATGTTGGCTGTATTTGACAATATGTTGTCAGTCCCAGACTTCTAAAATCAAATCAGATTAAGTACATGGATCCAATATTCTATTGGAAGAAATATAATTAAAAGAGTTTAGAAATGGTTTTGAAGAATATGCTGGTAGTGCTGGAGAGATTTCTCAGAGGTTAAATACATAGGTTGCTCTTCCAGTGGACCAGTATTTGATTCCCAGCACCCACCTGGCAGCCAACAACCATCTGTAACTCTGGTTCTGAGTGATCTGATTATACCCTCTTCTGCCCTGCATGATCACCAGGCGAGCATGTGGTAAACAGACATTAATTGAGGAAAAAAAAAAAAGACACTCAGACACAAAATAAATGTAAATATTTTTTTAAATTCAAAATTGATTGGTACAAGGTGGAGTAACTTTATAGACATTACATTACATGATAATCTTGTGGAAAAGTATCAAAGGGGACACGTCTTGTACCAAGTCAAACCCCTTCACTAAGTGCTTAGTATTCAGTGTAAATTTTTCTAGTCTGTTGTTACACATCCAAAGGCTGTTCCTTCTTAAAAACAGTTGCATGAATATATTCTCCTTCTGTAGGATGTGTGGTAGAGATATGATTGTAGGTGTATTTTCCCCATTGAAGCTGTCTAACATGCTTACCTAAATGTGAGTAAACATCAAAGGGAGAAAAGAACAAGAAGTCCTTATGATGAAATAAATTGTGATTACATAAATATAAGAGATAGTTATTGTTAGTTGCTATTAGCATAATAAACCTTTGTATGTGAACATATAATACTTTCTGTAATTATTACACCTATGTTTTTTTTCTAGTCAGTGTCTTTTGAGTCATGAGTGTTGGGAAATTTTTCATTTTATTCTGAAATTTTGAATAGGCATTTTGACATGCATTATCTGTTTGCAGAGAAATGATGGGTTTTCAAAATAAAATAATCTGTGTCATCTGCTCTATTCCTTTTGCTGGTAAAAGATGAATTTGGTTTTTATTGAATTATTTGTCTGTACAATTTTTACATTTCTTTGAGATAATGTGTATTACTTTTAATTAGACCTACTTATTCAATGGTTTATTTTGAATAGCTATGAATTATCATATTCCATCCCATGATTGGTATATGTAATACTCCAAAAATATTAATGTTAAATAATCATAATGGTCCTATGTTTTATATAGTATAAGTTTATACAGACCTGAATGAAAAACATGAAGTATTTATCTTTGGCATTGCTTCAACTATCTACTTTTTTCACAGGAATATGTCATATTTTATGCCAGCAAAATTCACATCAATTCCAGTTTTATGGACCCAAAATATCAGGACATTAAACTTTTGTTGGGAAACAGATCCCTTCACATTTTTTATAAATGAACCCAATTCCTATAATATTCAGGTCTTGGTTTCTCCTTTCTTTGTTCATGTTAAATATAGTTGGCTTGATCTACTTAAACCACTGATGCAATGGTGTTTACATTATCAGGTTTTATACCTTCAGTTCATGCCCTGTGTATTACAATCATTAGTCCACACTCTCTCGGATGCCCCTTAACTGTAGACAACCAGTCTCAAGCCTAGAGGTATCAGCATGTACTTGGAAGGTAAGTAGGTCAGTAAGTTTACATGAAGTGCTGCTTCGTACAGCTGTGCTGTACACAGGTGGTGCCTACACAGCTGGAGTGATTCGTTTTCCATTTAGCTATCTGGTCTTCCTCTTGATGCTCATATTGTCCTTTTCAGAATTATCAACATGTTCTTTCCTATTTATTACTTTCAGTAGGAAAGAGAGGAGAGAGATTTAGATTAGTAGCCCCCTCATGTTTTCATTTCACAGAATTACATATCACTTAAAATATTCTTTAATTAGTTCTATTCTTCTATAAGACATTTAAAAATAGTTTTATCCTAATACTTTATTTTTTAAAAGTTACTATTGATTTCAATTAAAGCTGGTAGTCAGTAGTCTCCTCCATATTTTTATCGTAGATCCAACCAAGCCATGGTTTTTGATCACTCTCTCAGATAAAATAACTCTATCCCAGTCATAACAATGGCTATTACAATTAGAAGTTCCAACTTACCCCTGTATTGAAATACTCAATTACCTACTACTTTTATCCTATTAAATTCCTATTTTCTTAGCATTTCCTTTTCGTTCCTCTTGGTAAGAGCTCCCTCTTTTACTAGTATATGTATAGTGATGTTTTTCATCATAAAAAGAAAAAGTGTTCATTTTATTATGTGAAAACAAAATGTAATATACTCTAGAGGCTATGACAAATAGGATCATGTGGTAACTAAACTCCATGTAAATGACTACATCAAAATTTAAACTGAAGACAAAAATTAATAGATGTTTTTTCTGAAGTAGTCACTAAATTATCAAAGGAAAAAGAGACTGTGAACATTCACCAGATCTGGAGAATAAATGACTTACACTTTTAGTAAATTTTTGGAATTATGAATACACTATTTCTTCCCTTCCATACTTCCCTCCAACCCTTCCCATGCATTCCTTGCTCACTCTCAAATTCATGGCCTCATTTTAATTTTATATAGGTATGTATGTACATGAATTCGGGCTAATCATGTGCTGTTGGAGAACCAATTAGGTACTTTTACCAAGGAAAGATCGTCTCTCCTGCTTTCAGAACACTCTAGCTGGCCATAGGTTTTTTTCTCTAGAGTTTAAGTTTCTCTTTGCAGCAGATGAGACCATTACAAAAACTGAAACCAATCAAAATGTAGAGAAAAACAGAGCATGTGTTTCTCATTTCCAACTGATATGTCTATAACATACTTCCTGTACCTAAAGCTCATGAATCACCACAGAAGAGGAGGCAGAAATACTGTAAGGGCCAGAAGAACAGGAAGTTTGCTGTGAGATTGTGTCTCCAAGAAATGTCAGAAAAGTTATAGCCATGAATTGTCATTTTTATTAAAAGCAAAGGGGGTCAGATATAGTAGGTCACTCATAAGGTCCTGTTACATGAGTGTCTGAAGCAGTAGGATTGAGATTTTTTAGTTCAGCCCAAACTAAGTAAACAAACCACAATGACAAAACCACCTCAAAACATAGAAAGGTCAGAAGGGATGATGAGAATGACAGTTAAGAGCATCCTAGATGCAGGTGGAGGAAAAGGTTAGCATAATAACCAAGGATGTAGTACAGAACATGAGTGTTGTTTACTCTATACAGTGACCAAAGACAGTTAGATTGATTGTTCATTGAATTATAAACAGAGGAGACTATATTTTAGTGAGACAGGAGAGTGGGTATTGCAATATGGTATTATCGCCCCATGCTACTCTTTGAAATTCTTTGGAACTTCATTTGTATTATTATCATCATCATCATCATCATCATCATCATCACCATCATCATCATTATATTCTATTTCTAATTCTCAAAAACAGACTGTACTGTGACTTTTCCTTCTGATCTGCATATTTATAAAAAATAGTATATCTAGCCCAGTTTGTACTCTCACAAGAAGGTTAACAGGATTGCTTTAGGTTCTTAACTCCAGAGTTTGTTAAGATAAATCATCCTTAATAAAGAAACATGAAATCTCAAACATGTTTTGTTTGTTTAAAAGAAAACACGGAGTATCTGAGTTATAAAGAATTGTTCCGCTTAGGTAGCTGACTAAAAGTTACAGATGTCAAATATAACCTCTGTGTTTGTGGGTTCCACTTCTTCAGTGTTTTCTACATAGCATTGTAGGGAAAGGAATTTAATTGTAAAGAGAGAATGAACATTTTCTAATTGTTAATTAAATTGAACAAGCTCTTTGTCAGTGCCTACTGTCCTCCCATTGCAATGCATGCCTCTAATTTGTTCAATTCAACTTGTTTCTAGAAGAAATAAGCTTCAGGAAAATGTGTTTATTTCTAAATGGTGTAATATAACAGTTTGTATTTTTCTTATACTTCTCAGAGGTTTACTGTAGAGTCCTGTCTAAAATATTGGTGAAACAAAACAAAACAAAAAAGTCCCCAAATTATCTTCATAGGTTCCCCTAACAGGAAATGAATTGTACTCTGAAATATATAAATACTTTCTCATATCCTCACTCTGTTTATTAGATATTTTCTAAATGTAACATCAAAGGGAAACAAGATTGTTTTAAATACCAAAGTTGTATTATGGGAAAGCACTCTGACCTCATGATTGTATGAGTTGGTTAACTGAGGTTTTGATAAATGACTACTAAGGCTCTTAAACTGGTTGGGATTATTTCAGAATGTATTTGAATAATCTATTCCTGCTTTGAAAGAAAATCTACACAACTAATTCTCATGAGAAAATAAACAAAAACAAAAATCATAGTGTATGAAAGAAAGCAATAAGAGGTCCTATAAATAGTGAATTTTCCTGATGTCATTTATCTCAATCTTCCTATGCTTTTTAGGATATTATTATGTACACGAATTATTTTAACAATGACTATAAAGGCTTCATTCCAAATGAGTCTAAATCATAGTTCATATTTTCATTGGTCTTTTAAAAAACTATGACTATTTCTATAAGGGACATGTAACTTGATAGGGCATTGTTACAATATGAAAAATGCATTTACTGATTATTTGGTTCAACATAGTACTGTTTTAGATCATGAAAATGCTCCTACTTGTCTCTCCATTTCTCCTCCCCTGTAGGACTAATAGGCATTGAAGTCAGATTGTACAATTTAATTTTGGATCTGTTTTACACCTTCAAATATCAACAATTCTGTCTGTGTCTGTGAAATACACAAAGCAACATCTTAAAAAAGCAACTGAAATTAATTTGAAAATTTTTCCCATTCAACAAAATTTGCTTCAAGGGCCAGTCTATAATAAGAAGATACTATTTTAAATTCTATTGCTTATTTTGTTTTCAACAGGCTTAGAGTACAAAACTGACATCCTATTCCAATGTGATAACTTAAAACTTTGAGAAGAGGAATTCAAAACTTTGAAGGAGTAAGCATTCTTTCAATATTTGCTCAATGAATACAGCAGAGGCAAAGTTAGAAGTCAGATTTTCCAATATCATTGTTTTATTTCAATTGCTTCTCAAATTAGAAGTGTAATGTACTTTCAAATTTAATTAAGAGCTCTAAAAAAATACTTGTCTTGATCTATTTGTATCTCCTTTTCCATATTTAAAGTATTTGTTTCCAAAGCTTAAAAAATTGTTAGAAATATGATGTAAGAAAATGCTAATAGAAGACTAAGTTGATACATTTTATTTCTGCATAACACTAATAGAAGTATTTGTACAGACTTGCTGTTTTACTCATTGGCCTTATTTCTCTAAAACAGATATAATAGTATATGGCTAGGCTATCTACATTATCATGCAGCTTGAAATTATTACATTGTACAAAATTGAATATTTTCTTGATAAAGTTTTGAATATTTTTCAGTGTTTGGTCCCATGAGTCAAGTAAGTAAAGCAAAGTCTAATTGTTAGCTGAATTTTCTGTCATATCATGTAGTATAATCAGAAATTACAGGGGCCTCAAAATGAGTACTAAATCAGGGGGGAAATGGATGGATGGATGGATGGAAGGATGATGGGTGGATGGATGGATGGATGGAAGAATGATGGGTGGATGGAAGGATGGATGATGGATGGATGGAAGGATGATGGTTGGATGGATGGATGATGGATGGATGGAAGGATGATGAGTGGATGGATGGATGATGGATGGAAGGATGATGGGTGGATGGATGGATGATGGATGGATGGAAGGATGATGGGTGGATGGAT
>CAJQZJ010032173.1:10475468-10500018 GCA_907164525.1 Lophiomys imhausi | reverse complement strand
GGGTTAGTTGTGGCTTATTCTTATTTATTAATTTATTTTTTAGGCTTTTCACCCCAATATGAAGAAAAAAAGCATTTGACAGAGGGGAATCTGTAAATTTTATATTTAAAAAAGTAATAGTGTATGTAGATATGTATTGGGATTTTTTATGTTTATTTATTACTTCAAGTTACATCTCCATCATAGTGGCTTCGTTCCACCCCTCCAAGTTCAACCCTCTCCTCCCTCTCCCACCCATCCATACCTCAGATGTGGAGTGTCCCTACATATCAGCCCCTCTCAGATCATCAGACATATGAGGGCTAAGAGGTTCCTTTTGTACTGGGGGCCTACCTGGTAGCACCCCTAGGGTAAATTGTCCCATTAATAGGTAAGAAAGTCTATATTCCTGATCCTTTTGGTGTGTTGATTGTAGTATAGTTATCCTGTACTATATGGCTAAAAACCAATTATAAGTGAGTAGATGCCATGCGCATCTTTCTGAGTCTGTGTTAGCTCACTCAGGATGAGCTTTTCTAGTTCCATCCATTTGGCTGCAAATTGCATGATTTCTTTGTTTCTGATAGCTGAGTAGTATTCCATTGTGTAAACATACCACAATTTTTTTTTATTCATTCATCAATTGAGGAACATCTGGGTTGTTTCCCGTTTCTAGCTATTACAAATAAGGCTGCTATGAACATAGATGAGGACATGTTCTTGTGGTTTGGTGAGGAATCATTTGGATATATACTCCGAAGTGGTATGGCTGAGTCTTGAGGTAGGGCTATTCCAAGATTTCTGATATCGCCAAACTGATTTCCATAGTGGTTGGACAAGTTTGCACTCCAACCAGCAATGGAGGAGTGTTCCCTTTTCTTCACAACTTCACCAGCATGTGCTGTCATTTGGGTTTTTTATCTTAGCCATTCTGACAGGTTTGAGATGGAATCTCAGAGTCATCTTGAGTTGCTTTTCTCTGATGAATAAGGATGTTGAGCATTTCTTCAAATGTCTCACTGCCATTAGAGAAAGAGATTTCTCCTTTGTGAGTTCTCAGTTTTTCTCTGTTTCCCATTTTTTGATTGGATTATTTGGTTTCTTGGTGTTTAATTTCTTGTATTGATTTTTAAAAATTATTTGTGAAATTAATCACTACACTTAAACCTTTTCACTTAAGAAAATGTTACATGATCCCAGGCATGTAAGTATTTAAGAATAAGATTATAAATCAAATATTTGATGTTATTAAGTCATAAAGAAAACATTTAAAACAATTATTTGGTATAAGTATTAATTTATGTTTATTAAAGACATAATCAAATTTTCTAGTAAGAATTTCTGCATTGTATTTTTATATTATAATTACCTCATTTCTCCCTTCCTTTTCCTTCCTCTAAAACCTCCTGTAAATGACCTTGCTCTTTTTTTTTTCAAAATCATGGCCTCTTTTTCCATTATTTGCTGTTTTATGCATATGTATATGTATGTGTATATGTATTCCTAAACGTAACCTGCTCTGTCTATATAATGTTGCTCATATGTGTGTTTTCAGGGCTGTTTGGCACTGATTGGTGTATTCTTCCCTAGAGAATATTATTTCTCCCATTCTCAGTATTCCTTAGTGGTTCTTTGTGTAGAGTTGAGGTACAGTGGGTTTTCTCCTGTCTTCTTTGACATATATATTGGTGTCATTCAGCTCACTATTGAATGATCATTATGGTAAGAATTTATGTGTAGCTTCTGACATTACTCGGAGACACAATCTCAGAGCAAACCCTCTGATCCTCTTGGCTTTTACAGTCCTTCTGCCTGCTCTTCTGAAATGTTCCCTGAGCCTTAGGTGGGGAGGGAGTAGCATTACATATATACACTGGAGCTACTCTCAACAATCCTGCATCTTGATTGAAGTTTTCTGTGATGGTCTCAGTATGTTGCAAAGAAAAATGTCCCTGATGAAGGGGTGAGGACTAGAGTTATCTGTGGGTATAGGGACAAATGTTATATTGCAGTTAGGGATTATGCTGTTTTAGTAACGATTCCCTCAACAAGAGAGAAGGCAGCCCTAGTACTCGAAAACTAATCAACTACTCAGCATTTGTGAAGTTGTGTATCTCGGAGTAGAACCTACACAGAATTTTTATTTTTATGTAACTAGTTACATTTTGGCAAATTTTGATGGTTCAGAACACAGAGCATTTCACTGGTTTTCAGACTTGGTATTTTTATTTTATAATCATTAATATTAAGAACATCACATCACATAACTTAGTACAAAGTAACAGACAAATATTCAGGCCCTTGTAGAAATTATTAAAAGTTCTATTTTAATCACAGGCCAAAATTTATTTAAGAAAAATTCAAGTCAGAAATTCAAACATCAGTCATCGAAATCAAACACTCTATCATAATACAATAGGAAGATATACTAATGTGATAATTACATGCTGAACAATGACATTAGCAAATATCAAAACTCTTGGTTTTCTGTAATAAAAACATCATGGTTCTGTAAGAGCTGAAACCTTGTATGTACAGAAGAAAAACGCACAATTGATGCTATACTGTACTCTCAAATCTGATCTCAAATGTTTCAAGTAGCTTGCATTGATGTTGTCTGGGATGACAGGATGTGCAGAGCAAAAAGCACAAGTTCTGTGTTCAAAACCAAAGACACAGAGAGGTTGCCCAATGTAGCCTGGCTGTGCACTGCAATGACCACCTCAGATTCTCACAGAATTTTGAACTACTTCGTCATCATTGAGCATTCAAAAGCCTATAGTTGCCAAGTTCTTTACAGCCCATGTACTCAGTTGCAGGAGGCCATATTGGTTATGACCCACAGTTTAAGGAACTGACCTATGGAGGTGAGGAGCAGTGAGTTTATGTGCCTCCCTCATATACAGTGTGTTCAGAGATGGACAGGAATGGAAATCTCCTGCTTTGGATGGGGTGCAGTTTTCAATGTCCTGAAACACTCAAAGGTTATCCTCCTCGAGTTGAGGATGTCATTATTTATTAAATAATAGTTCTAAATATTCCACACTGAGTCTTTATGGTACATGAACACAATCACTTACACATAAGAACCAGTGATATTTAATAGGTGAAAGAACATAAAACCCCTTCACCTGAATTCACTATGTAATAGGGAATGTCTACGCACAATGTGATTGTCATTTGTCACTAGCATTTGCTTCAAACTTTCAGTTAGAAATACAGTGCATTAGGGAGGTGCTAACTTCATCAGAATCATTAAAAATGGCATTACATTTCAGTAAGATAGTTAAATAATGAAAGAAACTTGGACACTGATTTTATCAGAAGAGAAGTGAAATGTATTTGTGATTTCTTTGTGTGTTTTCCTTAAACACACAATAAAAACAGGCTTGAGAATTTTGTGAGGCATAAGCATTCATTTTGCCAGGTTGTGTAAGATTCCCATCTTTTTGTTATTGTGTTTGTGGGTACTGGAGATATAACTGAGGGCCCAATGAATACTACATATGAGCCATACCACTGAGCTACATCTTCAGGCCCACATAATGAATGAATTGCTGTGAAGAAAAGTATTCATTAAGTTGATCTGTTGATTATAATTTTAATGCCATGAATACATTTTCTAAGATTGAATTGGCTTTTTCAGTTATCTAATTCTTGGGTCAGGCTCTTTCTTTCAAGGAATAGTTGCTTGGTTTTTGTTTCAAGGAGCAAATGCTAGCGTTTGTCCTGTGTATAGTTATATATATGCTCCTAAGGTAAAACAGCAATAGTTATTGCTTTTGAGTTTCTGTCTATATGCCAGGGTTGCTTCCTTCCAAGATCCCACGTGGAGCACACGTAATCCACATTTGTTTCCTCTTGACCTCAGGCTCCTGAAGGGATTTACCTGCCTAGTATGATAGAGGTATACCAGCCCTGTTTTATTTCAAAGAGAATTTCTCATTTGTTTTACCTGTACAGAGACTTAAACATAATTGGCCTTGAGGTATGAGTAAGACAGTTTCTGGTATTGTGTCTGGATTTATGGATGTTGTTTCTGCATGGAATTTTTGTTTTAATATATAACTCTTCAAATAGCAGTAAGTCCCAGAAGAAAAAAGTTTTGAGGAAAGTTAGGCAAGTAGTTTGAAAGAAGTGGAAATTTAAGAACTTAATCCAATTACAAGCTCTTAAGGTCTATATTGACAAAGATGACAATAGCCTTTATAATATATATAAAGTATTAACTTCATGATGCAAACACTCTGTAGAAGTGAATGTAGAATTTGTAGATCCTTCAGCAAATCCTCCCTTTTGGCTGAATTTATTTAAAGAGTGTTTCTGGTCACCTTTGGACCTCAATGATTTCTCCAGATGTACAGAAGTGAACAATGTAAAAATCTTGCAGCTTCAGCAGAAATGAATCCAGCTGGCTGGGAACTGGATCTGCAAGTCATTGGTTACAGCTGTGTTTCGATTTATGTGATGGTTGAAAAAATAAATTACCCGATTAGATGGCTAGAAAGAGGACTCTTTGTTTAGCCCTTGTGTGGGGACTGAAACTGTTTATGGTGCTGTTTTCTCCACAGCCTTTGCAAAACAAGCTGGACAAATAAATAGACTTATTCAATGCTCCTAAGAAATGTTGCATATTCAGCTTTAATTCTTTACTGGAGAAACTATTTTTTTATAATGTTCTCATCCAGCAAATGTTTTAAAGTTCTACATTTTCTGTCCTACTGATCACCACGTTTAGTGATTGAAAAGCAATCTCCTTTGTTTAATATGAACTTTAAACATGTCTTTGTCAGGCATGGCAGTAGGAATAAGCTTTCTCTTAAACTCAAGCTCTATAGTAGCATTGGGTCTAAATATAATTTTTAATTTAATTTATTTTCTTCCTGAACTATATAGCTCATGGCACATAAACAAAAAAATGGAAAGAAAAAAATAATTTGTAAGGAAATGTAATCAAGTATTTCTGTGAGAATTTTGAATTTGTTAATGTTTGTCATCTCAGGAAAGTTTATAGTGTTTAGAGGGATTCGGTTGGCAAATTGAGCTGCATGTTTAACTCTTTTTCTTTTCTCTTTTAATAAAGGGTCTTGCTAAGTTGCTTAAGTTGGCAACTTAAGGACTCATGCTGTACCTTAGGCAGGCCTTTTAGATGTCTGCTCAGCCTTCAAATTGAACTAGGCCAACCAGGCCTAGCTTGAATTTCAGGTTAACAAAAACCAAAATGCTGGTAACTCTTGTAAATATACCTTACTGAGGCAGCTACTGTACTAATATATTATTGCATGAGTGGAAGTTTTCTTGTACAGTTTTCCCAATGTAGCTTGAGTTGAGTCACTCTATTTAAGTTAAAAACAACCTGTCAGAATCAGTGACTAGTTTATCACTTAATCAGATCCACTGAGGCCTTTATACAATAATTAGTGGAGATGAGAAAAACCATAGTGACATTTTTATTTTCCATTTACTAGATGGCACCAACTTTTAAAATTAATCCAACATTCTTAAAAATATTTTCTATTACATTCACTTAATGTGTGTGTGGCACAATGTGGACATGTCACAGTACACATGTCAGAGGACAGCTATGAAAATTGTTCTCCTCCAACCACGTGGATCCCAAGACTAAAACTTAAGTCATCTGGGTTGGTCACAAGCACCTTTATCCTATGGGCAATCCTGCCAGCTCAACCAATTTTTTTTTGAAGTGCTTTTGTATGTGTTTGTGTGTGAAGTTTTTTAGAAAATCTTGAGAAAGTACTAAATGTTTTTTCAGTGAACTGGTAAAGGAGCTCAAGTTCCTGATCAAAATCACATAGAGTTTGTAGCAGCTATATGAGGGGAAGACATAGAAACGCAACATATTTTTCGAGAAAATACATAATAGATGACTCTAATCATTTCCTTTCATCCACATGCCCTACCTATGTGTGTGTGAGAGAGAGAGACAGAGACAGAGACAGACAGAGACAGAGAAAGAGAGACAAACAGGCAGGCAGGCACAGAGACACAGACAAAATTTAATAACATAGAATAAGTATTCATAATGTAGTCAAGAGTAGACAACGGCAGGATTGATTTGCCTTGAAGCAGGGGACACTTTGCTGTGTCAGGTTTTTTTCCTTGATCAATGAAAGTATGCCTGCTAACCCTCAACAAAATCAATATGGTTGATTGGAAAAGATAGAAAGAATGTATAAGAATGCAGGGTACACTTGACCCTTCACTGCTCACAAATATTTAAACCATGTCCATGATGCTGTGAACCATTTTACACTATTCTGCTGAACAGGAAGCTTCCTCAAACTAGAGGGAAGTCTAAGAGTTTGAAAGTGGGCTTGAACTTGCATCCCATTAGGTACATATCTACAAGTATATTAATCAGGAAAAAAAATCTACCATTGAACATAGAGAAAGCAAAATGTAATTCAGTATTAAAAAGAATCTGTACAATTCACTTAAGGTAAGCTTATTTTAATTTTATCCAGTTATTTCATTTTTTGTTTTGTTTTGTTTGTTTGTTGTTATTGTCGTTGTTTTTGAAGAGAATGAAGCTTGGGGAACTGAACCCAACTCCACATGCGTGCCATGAACTACCCTTGAATTATTTCAATAGAAAAAGATCCAGAAGATAATAAGATTATCAATTAAGTAGTAATACTTTTTAATTCATTTTATATTATATTATCATTTGTACTTCATTTCTATCAGACACGATTGGTAGACAAAATAATTTTTCCTTTAGAGTAAAATTCTCAAATTGCCAGGTATGGAGTCTTATTCCTATAATCACCACATTCAAGAAACTGAGGCAGGAGAATCAAATCACGTTAGTTTGAAGCCTCCCTGGAATAGATAATGAGTTCTAGACCAGCCTGAATGATAATGT
This sequence comes from Lophiomys imhausi, assembly GCA_907164525.1. NCBI lineage: Eukaryota > Metazoa > Chordata > Mammalia > Rodentia > Muridae > Lophiomys > Lophiomys imhausi. The sequence continues at coordinate 10,493,153 of CAJQZJ010032173.1, read as the reverse complement.
GAGAGTTTGTCTTAAAAAAAATTAAGTGAACAAAACATAAGGCATTTTTCATATTGAATAAAGTTGTAAAAAATTGATCAAGTACAATCATCTTAAATATGCCTTAACAGCTTTATTATACTGAGCATTTTTAAATGGATACTGGTTTTTTTTTTTTTTAACTGCTGACAGTGGAGCTTAGGCCTTCTATGTGTTTGTGGATACAGGTACTCTACCACTTAGCAAAACTCCAGCCCTGACAATAAGATTTTTTATAAACCCAAACAAAATTTGCTTATGTGTTGATGGTTTTTGGGCATTTTTTGTTTGATTTTTTGTTTTGTTTTTGATAGGGGAGTTGGTCTGTGACTTGCAATCCTCTGCCTCTGGTTCTTGAGTTCAATATATGCCACTATGCCTAACCCTGATCCCCTTCCATTCAAAATACAAAAATTAAATCTTCAGTAGGATTGATAAATTGAGATATTTTCTCTTTACATATTAAAAATTTCATCATTAAAGTAAAAAATGTGCATTCTATCAATAAGTCTTAGTTATTTTAACCTCTTCAGGTCATATCTGTTGACAAGAGCTCTGCTCCTCTGCATATATACTGTGATATCATATGCAGATTTGCCTCCATATTAAAAAAACCAACACCTCTCCAGTTATAAATTTTAAGACTAAAATGGGGCCGCCATGTCCACACATCAAACAATACTAGGGAATGATGACCATCCCAGATCTCAGTTTCAGTCCCCTCCCATTGCACTGTTGCTTTCAGCATAGCTAAGCCTTAGCAATAACGGAGTTCTCTGTCCCAATTTTTAAAACTAAAAGTTTTCAAGCCCATTGATTTTTCTAAGACCATGAACAATATTATCTCCTGAGCTGGTGCAGCAGCCAGGCTCCTCAGTATTTAGATAAATTATTTTCTTACCAATCCCCCATGTTTTGTCAAGGTGTGTATGCAACCATTCAGAAAGTGACTCTTCCCTATAGTAGAGTTAGTTAAAATATAAACTATTATAGATTGTTCTTGATTGTTATGTATCCTGTGCCTTAACATTCCAGCTCTTAAATACAACAGTCATTCTAAAGTTATTTGAATATTTTTTCTTTCCACTTATGTTGTTTCTTTAAAAGCTAAGATGCATTCTTTCTTACCTGTCAGCAAGCTCAGTAATGGCACAGAAGCGTGTTTGCTGTTAGTATATATAATTCCGATAACTATTCAACTGTACACTTCCATATTTGAATATGATTTGGTGTGTCCTGGTGCTTTGTCCTCCCGGTGGTTCCGGCCTACAATAAAGCTGCCTTTTTAACTGAAACAGGGACTGCCACCTGCAGCCAGCCTCAGGAGCTGTTTGTTCCTGTGTGTGAATGAACCACACTGAAAAGTTCCTGTCCTGATTTCCCCTGGCTCAGTCTGACCAGTCTCCTTGGTGTGACTGAATGCAGTCCTGCGGATACTGATGGAGACTGGAACCAAAATTAGGTTGTGCACTTCTACAAGAACTTGAAAAGAGAAGGGAAAGTGGGAATGAAAACTCAAAACAGATTGCTACAGTGAGTTCCAATCAGACCATTTTTAATTGATTAATAAGAGTAATAATAGTGAAATAATAAATAAGAGTGAAAAGTCTAATATTAGACTTCCATTCCAGGATTTTTCCTAAAACTGAAAGAAATCTTTGTGATTGCTATTCTATGAATTGTAATACTTTGCAGTCATATAGCAGGAGAGAGAGAGAGAGAGTTATCAGATTGACAAACCAACATTTGGCATCCCAGCTATCAAGTGTCTGAATTAAATACAACCACTCTCTACCTCAAACAGCAAAATTATGAAAGAAAATTTTATGAGTCATATTTTTCCTTGGTTAAAAACCAACAATACTCTTCATTATAAGGATTTTAATATACATTTTTATTTTAGTGCATTTTAACTTTCCCTGAAATCTGATTTGGGATCTAATTTGTACTCAGAAGTATCTTAGACAAACACAAACACTAGGTGTTTTATTTCATAGAGAAGTCCTAACCAGTTCAACACCAATTCACTGATATCTGATTTTTGCCTATCTTTTAATTATTTTAATTAATTATTATTTTCTCTGAAAAAAAAAACAGAAAGACCTTTTTATTTTTATTTTTGTTTCTGCTATTCCTTTCTAATGTGAATAGTACTGCAAAAAAATGCCTCTGTGTTTTTGCATCTCTCATTACTACTCCATGCCTTCTGAATAGCAGAACTTTGTGTTATTTGGCACTAGAGCGAACATGACTCTCCATTATGGAAAGGTTAGAAAAGCATCGCGATGAACTCAGAGCCCACAGTACAAACAAACTTTTGAGTCTTCTGATTTTGTTAAATCATTTTTTTGGAGTGGGGAGTTAGTTTCTGTGTAACCTTCCTCCTTAAGTCATCTTGGATTTTGAAAAGCTACTAGTAAATAAAACTATTTCATGACAATATAAGAAATAAAAGTTCTTCAGCTAAAAAGAAACTCTCTTTAATTTAGACCCCTACATAAACCAATAGAGTTTAAGTCTCTTAAAAGGCAGTAGAAGGAAAATATTGGGATCCAGTGATGAATTAATCTATAAACTTTTTTAGGGGGACGGATTAAGTCAGAATTGTAAAATAAGCTCTCTGCAAAGTTGGAAAATGTTTTAAGCTCATATTGTTGAAAATGGTAGACTCCCAACCATACATGTTATCATCAGAGATACAGCCAGGGAAACAGGCAATGAACTTTGACTTTTGTTTAATTTTAATTTACATTACAGACTACTGGGTGCAGCTGATTGGAAAATGCAAGTTAAATATGGCACAAAAATATTAGGGAAGAAAATAATATATTGCGTCTGTACTTTTAAGAATTTTGAGTCAAAATGCGAACTACATATCATTTTTATGTCATCTATCCTCCCTGTTACAAACCTCATTCATTGAATTAATATGATTCTCACAATCACACTAACTTCAGATACCTTTTAGAAGAAATAAGACATCCATGCCCTGTGAGAAAGAAGTAGGCAGACTGTATTATTTGAAATCACTGTTTCTTTTAATTTGATATATAATTTATTGTACAATCAGATCAATTTTGACTTTTTAAAAAGTTAGAAAACAAATCTCCAATCATATTTGAAAATAACTGAAACTGCAAGCCTGTACATGTGTTACATCGTTCACATTAATAAAAGCAAAATCAAGGTTGTTGTTTGTAAATATTGATGCTGTGGTCAAAGCATCAACCCTGTTGTAGGGAAAGGCTTTGGTGTTAGTGATTAGAAGCTGAGAAGCAGCAGGGGCTCATGCTTACATCTCTGACAGTGGTGATCAAGTTGTTTTATTTCAACATTTTCTTTCAAGTAAACGTAGATGTAACCAAATCTGATCTCCTATTGGCCCCAAGGGAGGTCCTGACAGAAGCCTGGCCACTTGAAACTGACTAACTCATGTCTGAATATAAATATTTTCACCCATGATCATTCAGTAATAATTATTTTCCTTCCCAACTTTTATTGCATTGATTTTCTAAGCTCCCTAGTTAATGTATGTTGTGCTCTCTGTGGAGTCAAGTCATGTGTGCTTGCCTGGATGGAAAGAAAGAAAGAAATTAAGGGGAAAAGTTGAATGAGTTAGGAGTGAGGTGCTTATACACAAGGTCCACAGAGCTGGGTGTCAATGGCCAGTTGCGGTGAACACATGTGCAATTATTAAAACAATCGGCATATTTTTATGTCTGATAGCCACAACAAAGTCCTGACACTCACAAAAAAGAATTGTGGGCAACTGTTGGGGGAGGGGGTAGCAGTATAAAGAACGCACAGATGCAAGAGTTTAAAAAATCAAAATAAAGTCTGGTCAAGGAGACAGAGTCAATCAGTTAAACCCATAAAACTGGATGAATTCTGCAGACTTCTTGCTGCCACTGACAAATATGTGTGCTACACTCTTCTGTGCTTGTCAATCTTTGTTTCAACTTTTCATCAGATTTTGAACTTGAATCATTAGCAATTTCCAGTCTTGGAAACTGCTTCATATGTATGTGTTGATTAACAGCATGGTTAATCTGTTGGAACACACTCGTTGCTGTGTTCCTTCCTGTCTTTCTTTTCCTGCCTCTATATTTCATTTCCTTTTCCCCTACCTTTCCCATTCTTTTCTTTCCTGCCCCTTTTCTTTCTCCTGAGAATATGCACTCAATATCATGGCCACTTTTTTTTTTTCCTTTCCTTTTCTGTCTTTGCGTTTGAGAGTTGCTCCCGCCCCTGGGTTTTTTTTTTTGTTGTTGGTGGTTTTTGTTTTTCCAAATCAGAGGCCAGTAAGAGCTGATTTTAGAGAGCAATTTCTACTTGCCTCTCTTTATGGATCGTGTGATGTTTTCTCTGGAACCTCAGCGAATGGGCTGGTTGCTTTTTGTGTCTGTTGCCACAGATCTGTTGCCAAACTGCTACCTTAGATGGGCCTGCAGTGCCGCGTTGCATTCTGGGATTGTCTGTGAGAGTAAACTGACATAATCTGCACCAGACAAGCCTTGGCTGGAGGAAGGTGTCCTTTGCTTCCCTTTTGTGCACCGTTTTTGTATGCTGTAGAGCCACTGATGGCTAGTTCTGTCCGCCAAGTAATTCAGAAATACTTCTAGTGTAGAAAGGAAAGGTAGCAGTATATTACACTGTCATTACAGGGAACGATTGAGGAACAAAGAAGCTGGTTCCTTGTATGTTGGGAAACACTAGCACATCGATGGCGAAATGTTTTAGCTCTAGTGGTAATAGTGTACAGATGTACAGAGATCCACATTTTATCTACATCTACATATCCAATCTTTAATATGCAGAAGCCGGTGTACATAGCCTCTAATAGTCATTTGTTATTATTTTAAAAGTCTTTATAAAATTTAAAATGGACAAATATCCTGTTGGTTGATCTCACTCCACCAACGTAGCATTTCAGCACAGTTTAAATCACATTGATGAGTCAGATCCTGGCACGTCTCGTCTTCTAATTCCTGAGAAATGAGAGCATGGCTAATAAAAACATGAAGCTATTACTTCGATTAAAATCCCAGATATGTGTGTGTGGTGTGTGTGTGTGTTAGAAATGATTGATCTTTGCAGACAAGCCACACTATGGGTGTCTGGTGCTGGGTGGGGTCTTCCCATAAAATGGAAAGGCTCTCATTTGTTCTTTCTTCAGTCAAAGAGGAAAGAAAATGAAACCGTAGAATAAAGTCTAGGGCTGTTAGAAACTGCTGGCATTATTTCTTTCTGTGTCACGTGTGAGTCTGCTTGGCTGTTTCCTGAAGAGGGGACCAGGGCGAGACCATGCCTGATTCTGTTTCCACACCCACTTGCAGATCTGTCTTATTGATTAGCAGGCAAAGGGTGGGGATTGGAGGGAGGGGAGGGAAGCACTAACTGACGAGTGGCTCATTGAAGCACAAGACATTTTCTTCCCGGAAGATGTCAAAGAGCTGAGAAAGAGCCACAGAGGAAGTAGAAAGGTGGAAAAAATAAGGACGAAATGAAGACATTTCTTAGGAGAGTCTCAGTCAGTCTCTCTGTCTCTCTCTCTGTCTCTCTGTCTCTCTCTCTCTCTGTCTCTCTCTCTCTCTGTCTCTCTCTCTCTCTCTCTCTCTCTCTTTCTCTCTCTCTCTCTCTCTCTCTTCCCCCTTTCCTTCCATCATCTGACCTGCAGAGGCTAGAATGACAGCTTCATGCAAATGCCGCAGTCCAGCAGGTCTGGGAGAGGGTGGATGCCAGACTGTGCGTTAATGTTAATGATGAGCGCAGTGAAAATACCAGCCGCCGCCACCACCCCTTGCACACAGAAGCGCTCTGAGTCAGCATCAGATGCTAGCCTGACTCTCCCTGTGTCTGTATTCCTGTGCGCGCGCGTGCTCGGTCGGGCATCTGTGTCTAGCCGAGGGGAGGGGGTGGCGTGTGAGTGCGTGGAGGGTAAAAAAGCCAGTCAGTCAGTGAGAAGCAAAGGTACGTTGGAGAGCAACTAAAATCTGACTGATTTCCATCTTTGGAGCATCAGATGTATTCCCTAAGGAGGATGGGTCTCCGTGATGGGGGTGGTATAATTATGTTAATGCCATATTTATGGAGGGGTGAGATTTTTCATTCTAATAATTGGTTGAATGCTATGGTCAAAAAATTGTAAAGCCATATTCAGTATTAAGGAAAAGCATGGACTTTTATCTAAGGACTGTTTTTTTGGGTTTTTTTGTTTGTTTGTTTGGTTTGGTTTGGTTTGGTTTTTTCTTTTTTTTTTTTTTCTTTTTGTGAATGCTGCTTTTTGGTTGTTTCTTTTGGATTTTTAAAAAACCTATTTATTTGGAGCCATAAGTGATTCAGTATGGGAAATCAAATGATAAACAGAAAGAGATCTTATATAATGGTACATTACATCACAGAACAGAATATTTAAGTCTTACAAGGCAAAGTAAAGATCTGGGCAGGGGTAAGGGGAGGTGGTTAGAAAGGGGTGTGGTACTAGGGTGGGGGAGGGGGACACTTAGCAAATATTTTGTTCAGCCTAGCTTTCCTTGCAGCTTGCCTGGAAATGGATGATTCACCTGCCTACAGGAAAACACTCTAATTCTTTCCTCTCTTCTCTCTTCTCCTCTCTCTCTCTCTCTCTCTCTTTCCTTCTTTCTTTTTAACCTCCTCTTTTCCCTTTTAAGATCAACCACTTCAGAAGAACCAGACTCTACCTCTGTGGCAGAGAGCTTAATGTTATGATAGTGTGATTGTTTTACCCTGCATTTTGTACTACTAAACCCTAGATCATTCCTAAAGTAGAGATTCTGTTCCGGAACCACAAATAAGACTAAAAGATGGGAGGGAATTTGACGAATATATAGGGTTGAGATTGTGTATTTTCAAATGTAGTGAACTTTATAATGTAATTATTCAAAGAAAAGACTTTTTTGATTGCTATGTTGCCAGGATTTTAAGCTACATGATTATTAAGTATTAAGTGCCCTTGCTCAAATAACTATGGAGTATGCATGGACATATTTGCTATCTGAATAGTTTGCATATTTAAGGAAAAAATCAAGATTAATAGGTATTAAATTATGACCTGTGGAAAGTTTTTGTTTGAATCTTAACTGCAGTGGTATACATTCAGATTCTTAAGTGTTATATTTCCTCGGCCCACCGTAACAGTTATTATATATAAAACTGCAATAGAAACAAAATTTCAATTAGGGCCCCATTAACTGGCATATAATCCTTCTTTAACATAATACAAGTCAGTGTTACCGTAAAAATCTGCTAGCAGCAGATTTAACCCATTTTTTTGTTTGTTTCTTTCTTTCTTTGGATAGAATGGCATGACTCCTAACTGTTCATTGTCTGCTTTGTTTTTCATATTCCTCATTATTGTAAGTTCTAATCTATAAGTGGTCAACATGATTATTGGAATCATCTTGTCTTTCATGTGTCACATATATTTCTATTTGTGTGTTTCAATAACTATTTAGAAGAAAAAAAAATCTGACTGAACCCAACTATAATTCCTAAGCTGTCCTTTACACTGGAAGAAGAATTCTCCTGCGTGAAACCAGACTTTTCCTAGTCCCTGAGACCCTAACTTGTGAGGTATTTTAGTAACATCACAAGTCAGGCTCTTGGGACCTAGGCGGAGGGGTACCAGCATCTTTGGACCTCATTGATTGTCGGCATAAACCACCAGAACAAAAGAACAGACATAGATTCTGCCTAGGAGGGAAGAACAATGCTTTTCTTTTCAATCAGTAAGGGTTTCACCATGACCTACCCCCCAAAATACAGTTGTCAGAAACTGTACTCTAAAGAACAGTTTCGTAAAGAAACAGCAATTGTATTTACTATGTATGATTACTGTACAAAGGTGTTGTAAGAACTATACATAAGAGGTAGAATTAAAACACAAGTGTTTTTAAAGCATTGCCTTGGGTGTATGTTAGATGACTACAAATAGAATATGTCCTTCATTATGAGAAAGTTATTTATATTCATAACTTTTTTGTATGCATAGATTTATATACATTAGTTACTTGAATAAATTATGTATGCCTTCATAGAACTGTGGCTTAGAATATATAATATACAATTCTAATCATACTTGAGGCCTGAAAAAGAAACATTTGTAATCTTTTTTATTGATCTTACTTTTTTTAATTTGATACTAATTTGTAGGGAATATTGTTTTATACATGGTAGTTTTAGCCTACCGTGGTAGAGTTTTCCTTAGTCTTTTGCCCACACAAAATAATCAATATGTGTTAACAATTCCCTTATTCTGAAATTCACCAAGTCTATGCTTAGAGAAAGGCAGTGCTTTTTTTTTAGTTTTTCATTTCACTTTGTGTGTGTTATGAACCTGCGTGAGGTAAAGCATTAGCAAGCACCTATGAAATCAGATGTCGTAGTTCATGTGTAAACGCATCTGAGTTGCAGGCTTTGATTAAAATGTTCATTATCAGAGGTAAATATTCCAACCATAGCCTATGTGACAGATTAGATTGTTTGTTAGTCATTGACACATCAAATGTGTGGGTTTTGGGTCTATCTATAATCAATTCATCTGTCCCAAATTTGCAATAAGGCTAAAAATGAGATGGCTTTTCATAACACAGGCCACAGAGTGATTTTGGTGTTTTAACTCTAATGCTTCACCATAAATTGCTTTCTCCGTTGTTAAAATAAATCTATGGATGTATTTTAGGATATTATGTGGAGTCTTTGTTCATTTTTCCTTGAGGTTGTTATTATTGCTTATGATTTGAAATATCAAAATATACAAAGCATCCTTTTTACTTCCTAAAAATAATATAAACATAGACTATGTTTAAGTATGTGTTAATATTGTTTCTTTTCAGAATCCTTGTTGGCCTCATCCATGCCATTCATCTAGAAGCTTGATAATTTAGGTGTCTGTGTATAATCATGTTTTAGGACTCCAAGTAAAAGAAGTAAATATAGTGAAGGTTTTTTGGTCATTTGTTTTTGCTTTTTTTTTAACTAGTCTTTAATCTTTTGCTTCTTTTAACCTCATTCTTGTTGGAACTGATTATTTTTTTAAGAGCCAGAACTTTTTCAGCACAAAGAACTCTACGTATGTGTGTCTATCTGTGAGCATCAAAAAACTTAATTCTGTTTAATAGTTTTACACAACTGCTCAGAGCTATCCTATTGAACAAAATAAATATCATACAGAGGAGTCTGTTTAGTGACCCCTGTTTTACAATAATCATAAATACTATGCACATGATGTCTAACCAATTTAAATCCAAGAGAAAGTAAGGAATAATATTCATTGGCTAAAATGATAACAGAAGATTTAAACGCAACAATTTTTCTTGTTATGCTATGTTAATGAACTATACTATATATTATCTTATATTTCATAAAGAAAAATACCAAAACAAATTTCATTTCTCAAAAAAACATCATATATAATATATGCATATATGATATATATGGCTGATAAATCTTGCAGCTTTGAACATTCTCTGTGCAAATACTGTGGTGCCATGTGTTTTGTGAGAGAACCATTCACAAAGCTTCCGTCTTACTCCATAAAGGTGTGTGTAGACATCAGACTTTGTTTCTATGAGCTACTTTATTCTGTAAGTACATGGATGGATGAGACTCTTTCTGCATTTCTCTCTCAGCTGTCACCAGATAATGCTTTTCTGAGGCTTGGTAATATGACTTGGAAAACCAGATCATTCTAAGCTTAAAATAAAGGGAAAGATAAACAACAAAGAGTAGAAAAGGATGCTCATTGCATACAAAAAGCAGTGATATTAACAATCCAGTAGCTTCTGAATTGGGAGAGCAGCCTGAGCCAGACGCATACATTAAGAGCTGTCTGTTGCCCATGTGAGCTTGCTCAGTGTGTTGGAAATGAGGGATCACCTCTTCTCTAACACCAGCTTATTTGGACATTTTAATTTTGAAGGAGCAAGTCCCTGTTCACATACATTGACTAGCCCCTGCTTGATTCTCTCTCTTATATTGTTTGCTAAATTACTGTCAACTCCAAGTTCTTTAAAAAAAAAAATCACTTAACCATTTACCAATGACTAATGAAATAATAGTTTTCCTTTTGTCTCTGTTTTGTGATTCTGACAATATTGTGATACCTGTTCCTTTTAAAAATAAAAAACTTACCTAATCATCTACCAAAGACTAATAAAATAATAGTTTTCCTTTCGTCTCTGTTGTGTGACTCTAACAATATTTTGATACCTGTGTTTTTAGCTCTAAATATCTTTCAAGGGAAACATGATTTTTTTTTCTAACTGACAATTTTTAAAACATTTTAGAATTCATCAAGGAGTCCATTCTGGAATTTTCTCAGATCTTAATATGATTATATTTTCTTTTAATATTCATGAGATCAATATCATTCTTAATTTAAAAACCCTTAATACTTCAGTCTTCCATTGGTACAACAGAAGCATAGAGATATTCTCAAATCATTTAATAATTTCTAAAAGAGGAAGAATTATCTCAGAGGACTTATAGTATAAATTAATTTCTAATGAAATTAGAAAAGGTAGGGTTTACCTTAAACTCCTTTTCAAAATGGCATGCTGGTACACATAAGGTATATATTAGCTCAAGCCAATATACCTTAAATATGCAAATGACCTTGCAAGCTGTCATGTTTGGATGAGTTTAGAGAAAAGCAGTGCACAAAGGGAGAGCTGGAGCCCAAGTTTCTTTGCCATTTGCAAATGCAATGCAGCCTACTTGTTCATAGGCAGCAAACACAGGCACAGTTGTGATGCCTGGATTCTTTTGTCTAATTTGTTAGTAGACTTTTAATTTAGTACTCAAATCCCACTGATCCTTAAGTGACTGCATTTGGAAAATGAAAACAAGGTTCCTAATATAGAAGAGTTTAAAAAAAATCTGAGTGTTTGTAAACATTTGAAAATAGAGTTTTTTCCTGAGGTTAGCAAATACATATTTAGTACGCTGGAATTTAGTTGCTATTTTTCTCTATGTGTCAGTTCCATGTTTAGTTTCCTTATCCATCAATGATCAAATACACATTGTGTGTGTGTGTGTGTGTGTGTGTGCGCGCGCGCGCGCGTGTGTGTGTGTGTGTGTGTGTGTGTGTGTGTGTGTCTGCGTGTCTGTGTGTTTCTGTGCATTTCTGGAAAATGTTTAGTGAAAATAGTATAAACACTGAGACAGCTTCCTGATGTCACCCATACTGTGTGATTACTAAGTTAACTTCCATTTTCATTGAGTGACACTTTTCCTATGTCACTTCATGTTAAATGTATTATATGTCAACTTGAATATGACATTGGACCTGTGGAAAGTTTGAAAGCAGGTGAAGATTGAAAGAAATTGAGATTAATTTAAAATTAAATTGTTTCATTATCAATCAGCTAATTCCGTTAATATTTTATGATGAACTCAAAATGAAAAATTCTAATAGGGTGGGAAACTTCCCCACTGATATTTTTAATGTGATTTTAAATTTGTTCCCCCAATAGTTAATTACTAATCAAATAATAACAAAAACAATCATAGATGGGATCTGTTTGGCCAAGTGAGTAAAGATAGTCACTCTTGACTTGCCTAAGTAAGATTTGAGGATCTTTCATAGAAGCAGTTTTAATAATCTTTCTCTTCTATTTTTCTCCCTCATTGTTGATTGTTATCTAACAATTTGTGAACAAATGAATTTTCTGTGGAATTTTTGTTCATTATTTTTTAATTGAGTATTTTGTTTACTCTGGGAGACAACATCAATTTTATACATCCATATTGGCAAGTCATTCTTGAAGTCTTCTCAATATTCCGTGGACATAAAGTGAGGTATAAGAAATTACATATTTATGTAATAATTGTTTTCCCATCTCAGTGAGAGGTTGGAGTAATGTTGAATTGAAACATTACCCAAATGAAGTCCTTGGCTTTCTAAAATTTTTTTGTTATAATGTCTTTCTAGTAGTCAGGTTCCAAATCTCTTGCAAGGAAACCAATTTTTGCTACATTGTCACTCTGTTATACATCACACTAAAAGGCCAGCCTAGGCATTTGTAAACTTTGTGGGAGATTTCTATGTGAGACAGTATATAAGTGTTTTGTTCCTGAGGGATTATACCAGTCAGTTCCCTCCATTTTTCTCTCTTCCTGGCCCCCCTGCACCCAACATGGACTCTTTTCAACTTCTTCAAAGAAGTTGGGGGGGGGGTAGACTCTTTATTAATGGGAGAAAACAAACTGGCTGCTAGACTTCCGAGACAGCTCTGTAATAATGAAACCGAGCAGGCTCCTCGACAAAGAATTCTTGAATGTACTAAATATATAGAGAAGCCTATTTAATTCATCAGAGGGGCTTTAGAGAACAGGCGCGCAAAGTTTAGAATTCAATTCAAGCCATGCCAGAAAATGAAAATGTACTTTAAAAAGGATTTCTGGGACAATTGTTCAAAGAAATGCCAACTTTCTACGGTTCTTTTTAGAAAAATTTTGTATTCTCATTTTATGTGATGACTTTTTTCAATTAAAAAGGAAATTATTAATAGAATGTCAAAGAAATTGTATCTTACAATTAAAGAAAATGTGTTTTCTTTCCATAAGATCCATTCTAATGAGGCTCACCTAGTATATTCTCTAAAAATAACCAGCTACATGGATGGAACACAGAGATAATCTTGGTTTTATGACAATTAGACATAATGGAAATGCTCATCCTATTTCAAAAAGAGGGTATTCAGCTCTTATATGATTTCCAGCACATTTTCATATATCTAATGTTATGGTTTAAAATATTTTAAAACAGTATAATCAATTAATTCTGAGAAAAGTTGTTGATAAAAAGTAAGACCATGTGATTCTACCTTTACAAGATTAAAAACATGATCCCACCATTATGTCATGGTTACACTGTGAAGAAATTCTCTTTGTCTTTTTTCTCTCAGATTACCAGTCATGACATTTGTAAAGAAGACAAGAATATGAAATTTATCAACTCCAATATTGTCATAAATAATTATAAAGTTTACTTGGGCCAGTAGAAATGTGACTCAAGGGTAAAACTTCTTTTTTTTTTTCTTAATTTACTTTTTCAAGTTACATCTTGATCAAAGTCCCCTCCCCCCTCCCTCCCTCCCTCTTCTTCCTCTCCGTGCTCTCCTTCTCCTTGGATGAAGGGAGCCCCCACATATCATACCCCCTCAGTTCATCAGTCACATGAGGACTAAGCTTCCTCTTGAACTGGGGCTTGATATGGAATTCCATCTAGGGTAAGATGTTCCACTTACAAGCAGCAGGGCCCATGACTCGCTGCTGGGTGGAGTTTTTTGAAGGACAGTTATGTTAGGTTCCTGTCTGTTTGGGACGTCTTGCAGAATGTTTCCCAACATTTGCTTAGGATTAACAGAGTCTGGAGAAAAGTATGCTTTTGATTTTCATTGAAAACTAAGTTTTGTGAAGATAATGGGTGCTACCCTTGTTGCTATTCTGGAAAGATCATGGCTAAGAAGGAAAGACTTCAGAACTCACTTCCTGAATATATATTGTCAACTCAGTATGAACGGTTTATTCATTAGTCCACTACCTCTCCATGTTTAGTCCCTCTCTGCCTCTGTTCTTCCTTTCCAGGCTCTCCCCTGTCATTCTTTTCTCTCTACTGTGTTGGCAATTTTAGGTGAGTTCTTACTGTTATTTAAAAATGCTCACCAGCTGCATCATCTGTACAATTTAATATTCTAGAAAGAAAGAAAAAATCAGGGAGGGGGACAGAAACAGACAGACAGAGAGGAGGGGGAGAGAGAGAGAGGGGGGGGGAGGAGAGATCCTGCTTTCCCAACATCACTTCTGAAGATAGGAAAGAAGCCCTGTTCCCACATTCATCAGATTAACCTAAGGCTCTGAGAAACAAGGGAATGCCTCTGGATGGCACATAGTGGAAGAAATACCAGGCAAAACCAAAACAGAGCTTGAATAGTCATCACAATTTCTAAGTTGTTTGTCATAACATTTATAGGTCAAATATGCTTCCTCTAGTGGACTTGAGAGTGTTTATCCACATGGGAAACACTGTTATCCAGGGAAATGTGCTGTGTGCATCATGACATGACAAACTGTCTTGAATGGCAAATTTCAGCCTTGAGTATCATGGAGATTAACTTCATTTCATTAACCTTGCCCATGGTCATTTAGTTTGTGACATATGTCAGCACAATCAGAACACTTGCCAGTTAGGCTTCTGACATTTCATAAGTTAGGATTATTAAAAATAGAAGTTTGGTAAAGAAAAGATAATGATTTTGCTTTGTAGTTTAATCTGTGTATCATAGTTACCATAGGACTTGACCAGTTGGTTAAGTCCCTTTAACTTTTATCACCCAAGTTACAGAAATCTCAGTGACTGAATCTTGGAATCCTCTTATTTCGTGTTATGGATTGGCCAAATGTTCCCTTTTCTTTAGTACATATTTACACATGTATGTATTATATTTGTAAATGTTCATATTTTATGTATATATATATATATATGTATGATGGCCACAATTAAATGATTCAAGTGATAGATATTTGTACTTTTGTGGTTAAGTAGTTGAGAAGACAGATTTAACACTGTAGCCCAGATGGCCCTGAACTTTCTGCAATGATTCAACCTCAACAATGAGCCAGCCTGGCTGGCTAGGTTCTTCATAATTCATCCTTTCTCTTTGCACTGTTGTTTATCATTGCATGACCTGGGCAATTTTTAACATTTTACTGTCAATCATGACTACTTAAGAAATCTTTTTCTCTGAGAAGATTAATTTGCAATGAATAACGACTCTAATGCAAAACATTTTTACGATGCAGTTGAACAAAGCTATAAATATAATTTAGAGAGTTTGAAATTTTATTTTAACATTCACAGTACTTCTTACTAATTAACTAAATTATGAAATTATGCTGTGGCTTCCAGTATATTAAAATAAGCTGTCATATTTTGAACATCTGTTTGTGTTCTTGTTTTAATATATGTTTTAAAAAGTATGAAATACAGACTGTAGTAAATAATGTTTCTAATTTATTCTACAGGACAACGTCTACTTCCCTTCACTAAGTTTGTTTATCTCCTACAAAGTAAATCTTCCAGATTGTATGTTATCATTCCCATATCAAGATGGTGGGGGGGGGAAGCTCAGGTCTTAAGTTACACCTTCCTGATTGGTTAAGAAAATTGATGCTGTCATGGCAGCCTTTGCCAACACTGTGTTGTGGCTCTAGACAGTCCGCTCGTACTATCACCTTGTCCCAGCTATAAATCACAGTCTCCTAATGGCCCAAGGCTGACACCATGACATTTTCAAGAACAGTAAAAGACCTGATTTGAGTGGAAATCAATTCTGTTTCACAAATCTTGGGTTACTATTCCAAGTCTTCTCTTGTTATTTTTTTCAGCCTCCATGGGATTTTCATGAACATCAAAATGACATTAAAATTTATATCATGAATTCTTTAATTAAAAAGTGTTCTTACTTAAATATTCATTATTAATTGAGGAAAACCTGTTGCTTGTTTTTTAGCTTCATGTTTTAAAGCATCAATAGGAAGCAAGATTTGGTTTTGCTTACTGGTGATTTTTAAGTGGTGATAACATTTGTGTCATCATAGTTATAGTTTTGGAAAAGTATTGTGAAATATTTCATGATTTGAAAATCACATTCCTGTTAGGTTTTCAACATTTCATCATAAATGACATAACTTACTAATTGTTATTGGACATTAGTTAAGTTGGTCTCTAGCATAAAATTTGTAAGAACATTTTGTTTTCATGTGATTGCACATTAGTATAGTTTTTAGGTATTAAGTTATAAGTTTAAGAGACATTGATGAATAGTAAAGGATTGTGTTGGGTAGTTCTAAACATTACATTATATCATTATCAGCATTTTAACTATCAGTTCTAGGAATATTGAAGAAACTCTGCACTTGACAATGTGACAAGAAATTTCATTTGGGACTTGTATCACATGAATGCTGGATACTTAGAATATCTGATTAGCTTTGAATATCTTCGGCACTTAGACAAATATTGAGGTCTTTAAAACCATAGAAGGAAAAAAATACTTCCATAGTACTTGTGTTTGATCCTATAATAATGACTGAAACTGAATTCTTGGATATCCTAAGGAAAATGTTACTTGACAGTCTTTCTGATTACCAGATTCTTTTTTTTTTGAGATAAACAACTTTTTTATTTCACACTTTCCTTTGTTATTAAATTCATATATAGACTTTGTTTGAATTCAACTAAACAATATTAATTATTAATTAAATGTAGAGGAATTTTTTATTACATTTATTACTTCAAGTTACATCTCCATCACAGCCTCCTCCCTCCACCCTTCTTGGTCCCACCCTCTACCCCCTCTCCCACCTATCCTACTCCTCCCATGTGCGGTGCCCCACATCTCAGCCCCCTCAGTTCATCAGTCATTTGAGGACTAAGAGTTTCCTCTTGCACTGGGGGCAACTTCTTAAAAGGAGGAAAGTTTATTTTGGTTTGTAGTTTCAGAGGTTTCAGTCTCCAGTCACTTGTTTGTGGTAAGCCTGAATGTAGCAGTAAGTGTTATTAACCTATATTTATTAATATCTAAACACCTATTACCTAAAAACCAACCCTAACCCTTTAGAAAGGACACCAGCCCAGATGGCCTCAGGGGCAGGTCCGTTGATGGCAGCTTGGCCCGCAGTCTGACTGCGGAGCACTACAATAGCAGTCACCCCGTGGTCATTTGGTGTGTTAGCCACCTCCTCACTTCAGCTTGGGCTCAGGCCTCCTTAGCCAGCCTTGGTATCATGGCCTTGCTGGGGCCTCCTCATGGGACAGGGGCCACCTCCTACCTGCTTTTGCCTCTCCTCAGCCTCCTCAGACTCAGGGCCTAGCATGCTGCTGTCCGCTATGGCTTGTGTGATTACCAGATTCTTAATAGTCATTTTCTTTCATTTTCTGATGAGTTCCCGAGTTTATCTGAAATTTCACTTTTAAAAGGAAATAATTCTTCATTGTTGAAAAGGGGCATTTTAAAAAGTCCCATGGATAAGTGGAATTATATACAATTGCAGACAAGAAACTTCCAGCCTTTAAAATTTTTGTCCATCCTTCAACTTATCTACTCACTCATGAACCATGATATTTGAAATCAAATTCCTGTCTGCTTAGGTGTGGAATCCAAATGAAGGTATAATTTCCTTTTCAAATCACACCACTGTATTTTAAAGCATAAGAAAATATAAGAAAAACTAAAAAGCTAAGAAGTAATTGTCCTTAGAATAGGGTAGATTCACATGACAATATAATGCTTAGGGATTCTAGAGAAGGTATTTACTACAGTTTCTAAGGAAAGTTCCCTACAAGAGAGAGCATTTAGTTGATTCCTTAAAGATGGGAAGGCTGGTGTGTTAGTAGGGATATGCAATATACTCAAATATCCAGGTATAAAATAGATTCGAGTATGTTTCACATTGAATTTAGATAATAAATTGGTGTGTTTGTGGAAAAGTTGAAATCTGGCTGCTTAATTAAGAGCAGAGGTCAGTTTGTATGGATGTACAATATTCACAGAACCTGTGCCCATTTACGTAATTAGGAAATTATGAATACCTCAGGGTGCACGTAAGGATGCTTGCAATCCAACATTCATTTGTTTCTAG
>CAJQZJ010032173.1:10379406-10475458 GCA_907164525.1 Lophiomys imhausi | reverse complement strand
TGCACGTAAGGATGCTTGCAATCCAACATTCATTTGTTTCTAGTTAGTATGGCTAAAGATCTCAACTCAGAGATTGTGTCAGAGCTAAAGAGAAAGTTCTTTGAAGATACATCTTTCTTCCCATCCAGGAAATTCTAACTCAGTATATTTAGGAGAGCACATACAGATGCATGCTAAATCTCCCATGTGAATAACTAGCATTGCAACTGATCAACAGTGGAGAAAATGATGCAGTAATGAGAAAATGCAAGTAAGTAAGCGCATGTGAGGTTCACTGCAATTCTACTGAAAGAAAAGCACTCAAGATCTAAACCAGGATTATCCAACCCAATCTCAACCTATCCCTTGGCTTTTGTACTTTCTTATCCCCATAAATTTTTTCTGAAAGTTTAAGTGAATGCTCTTGTCTTTTATTATGTATAAAAGAATCCAATATTGTATGTAACATTTCCAGGAGACTGAACCCATCCCAAATTTATAACCACTAATGCCAGTAATGTGAAACAAGAGGTAGATATGAGAAGTCTCATGAGCACACAAACGAAAGACTTTAGAGATATTTTAGACACAACTCATAGAAAGGAAGAGATGGCATTATTTTACTTATTAACAGTGAACAAATGAGTATTATTATAGCCCTCTTTGAACCAGCATCACTCCCTTGTGGCCTCTTAACTTCAGTAACTAAAACTGGAATAGCAGGGATGGGACACTAACTTGGATCTAGATTGCCTACCCAAAGCCTATGTATTTAAAACTTGATCTTCACTTTACTGTCATTGTGATATGGAAAAACTTTGAACAAGTCCTATTAGCATGACTTGAAGTGACTGAGACTGTACCCTTGAAATGGCCAGTGGTGCTCCAGCTTTCTTCTTCTTACTATCTTTTTTCCTGTCTGTGAGATGAACAACTTATCTCCACCTAACACCCATGGAATATCTTTCCACAAGTAGAAATTCAACAGGACTAACTGATTGTGAACTGGATTAACCAAAGTGAGTTAAAATAAGATATTTTCTTTTTATAAAAATGAACCAACTCAGAGATATGTTATGGGAACATAAAGTTGAATTTCACACATGATGTACATGTGACACCAAGCAAAGATCTCAAGGTTGTAAGAATAATTCTAGAAGTGATTACAAAGCTGAGCAAACCATTCACATAGAAAGAAAATTAAATGCTTAAAATCAGGGGCGCAGGCTGCTTCTATATTCTGTTTTCCTCAATGACTTTCATTTTTGAGGCAATCTAAAGATGATCAGCAGTCCTCTAATATATTATTTGTTTCCATGCTGAAGAAATAAAAGAAAGGAGGGACAAGCACAAAGTATTATTCTAAAGAAAATATCTGAAAATATCACAGTTGTCTACTACTATGCTCTCAGAACTTCACCACCAGGAATACATTTTGAGGTCATGTGGCAATGAACATAGGCTTTGTTCTTGGTAGTCAGTAACCCTGCGTGTAAAAGTGGTTTTTATTTCCTCAGATGTTGGGGGATGAGATGAGACTCTTACCCAAGCTTTATGAATTCAAGGCTTGGGCTGAGCACAGAGAGTGTATCTACCTATCTTTGTTCTAGCTATCCCCAGGCCTAGGCCTGTAAGATTCTAACCTCCATGCAATCTGAACTTCTCTGAGCCCAGACCTTAATTAAAGGCTTCAGTTTCCAGCCTCCATCTGCTAACTGAGGCCTAGAATGTTTCATCCTCTGAGGCTTACTGCTAAATAAATTCACCCTTTCTAGTTCTTTCTGAACTCTGGCCAGCTGGTTCAACTCAGCTGTTCTGGCTCAAAACTCCTCTCCAAGGTGACTGATTCAAACTGACTTCTCTCAGCTTCTCACTGAATTCCTTAGTTTGGAAAAAAAAAAAAAACTGCCTCTGAACTCCTAGAACTGAACTTCACTGACTGCACAAACTGAGCAGAATTGACAGAACTACGTGAACTCAACCAAATTCATCTGCATTCAGCTGAACTGCCCTGAACTCAACTCTCTTCTCTCTATGCACTGCTCTTA
Organism: Lophiomys imhausi; assembly: GCA_907164525.1. Taxonomy (NCBI): domain Eukaryota; kingdom Metazoa; phylum Chordata; class Mammalia; order Rodentia; family Muridae; genus Lophiomys; species Lophiomys imhausi. The sequence goes on along the minus strand of CAJQZJ010032173.1, from coordinate 10,473,431 downwards.
AGTACCTTCTCCTTCCTGCCTGTTCCCGTGAGAGTTGGGTGTATCCTATCAAGTTAAACCTACTATTAATTCTGCCAGTCTCAGATCATCATGGACCAACCTAAGATCTTATCAGATTGTATAAAGATGAACTAGTTTACTTAAAAAGTAAACTATTATTTCAGAACAATTACAGTTGTTCATCCTATAAAATTATACAATGTATCAGTAAGTTTTGACATGGTTTCTTTCTCTCTCTCTCTCTCTCTCTCTCTCTCTCTCTCTCTCTCTCTCTCTCTTTAACCCAACAGGGTTTCTCTGCATAGCCCTAGGTGTCCTGGACTTGCCTTGTAGACCACGCTGGCCTTGAACTCACAGAGATTTGCCTGCCTCTACATACACACACATGCAAGTACATAGAGGGAGAGACAGCAAGAGTAAGCACCCCAGGAAGTACTGGTTTCCCCTCTGGATACTTTGTAGAGTGATGAGGCTTACTGCAGTTAGGGGACTGACTGAGCACACAAAGGAAGACAAAGGTAATAGACTAGTAAGGAAGAAATGGCGTCAGAGACCCTGAAGTAAATTAATCTCAAATCCTACTTTGTATCGTTGTTTCTGGTTCTCCATGCTAATACTATGTTGTCTAAGTCAGTTAGAGTTTGGAAGTTCATTTGAAGAACAAAAAGAGTCTAAAAGAATACTTCTTTGATGGTCTCCTTCAGACTGATGCCATCTGTTATCAGAGTCCTGAATAAAGATATGGTTCTGGGGGTCCCAACAGTTCAGCCTAGTCCCTCATCCCTGCAGATTTGAAAGCAAGAAAGTACAGATGTACCAGGAAGAATAAAGAGTCTAGTGACCTAAAATCCGTCTTTGAGGTGTAAGCAAAATCTTTGTGGCTATATAGAGAAGGACCAAAGTCTAAGGGATTTGCATAGCTAGCAATCCTGGTGGGACTGGTCTGTGCCACAGAAATCACTACTGCTTCGGGGCAATTCCAGTATCTGTCACATCTGCAACCCTAGAATTTAAGATAAACCAGGAAAGAGAGAGAGAAACTCAGAGAACTAGTCAGAGGGGGACACAGAATCAAGCCAGTGGCTGGGTCTTCTTCACATATGTCATTAGCAGAATCTCCTCGAGGATATGAAGGGTACCCTCATTAGTGAAGTTTTATTCTTTTATTTTAAAAGCACGATTTTAACTGTGGGAGTTATAGGCTTAGATGTTACAATCTTATTCTTACTATAGTTTTGGAGACTGAATCCAGGGCTTCACACATGCCAGACAAGCCTTCTTCCAACGAGTTACACCTCAGTTCTGAGGTGCTCCTGTTGGACTTGTCATATAAAAATTTTTAATGTTTATATGTTAAGTCCCAACATTTTGTCCCTTTGAGGTTTCCCCTTTTATCATTTATTATCTAAATTGTATGGAAAAATTAATCTATATTTATTTGTATAGCTGTTGCTAGGGGCCTGGAAGAGACAGGGTTTCAGGTACTCCAGGATGGTCTCGAACTCTCCAACCTTCCATTTCACCTCTGAAGTGTTGGTATTTGTCTTAGTTTGGATTTCATTGCTGTGAAGAGATACCATGATCATGGCAACTCTTATAGGTAAAGAGTTTAGGAAAAGGAAAACATTTAATTGAGACTGGCTTATAGTTTCAAGGATTTAGTCCATTATCATAGTGGGAAGCGTGGCAGTATGCAGGAAGGCTTGGTTCTGGAGGAGCCTAGAGTTCTATGTCCTGATCTGCAGGCAGTAGAAGGAGATTGTGTACAACACTGGGAATAACTTGAGCATATATGAGACCTCAAAGCCCACCTCCACAGTGACACACTTCCTCCAACAAAACCACACCTATTCCAATAAGGTCACACCTCCTAATCGTGTCATTCCCTATGCAAGCATTCAAACACATGAATCTATGGGGGCTGTACCTATTCAAACCACCACAATAGTATATGTGTATGCTACCACACATGGCTCCTTGCAATAGTTTTTGACTGTATCTCAGAATTTAAAAGTGTTTGCAACTATAGGTGGTTCACTGACTACTTTTATGTATCTTCATTTATATGAGCCTACAAATTTTTTATTACTTTTATGTATTTTTATTTATATGAGCATACACATTTTAAAACTGTGTGTGGGGGAAACCCTGTCTCTTCCAGGCCCCCAGCACATGTGTATGTATGAAGGTCAGAGGTCAACATCAAGAAATAGAGAAGGCCCTTCAAGAACTTCCTCTGAAAAAAAGAAGCTTGGTACTGCTTGGTACCAGCAGATGCCTATGAAGACCTCATTTCTGCAGGAGAGGATGAAGTTCCCAGTCTAATGCAGCTCTCAGTGCTTTAGTGGAAGCTCTCTGCCTACAACCACAAAATTAGAAAAAAATTGACTAATCACCTCAGTAAACTAGAAGGGCTATATGTAGGGAGATGAACCCAAGGGAAAGACCAGTCAGGCTCAGCGAGCCTTCATGCAGATAAAAAGCAAAGGAACAGATATCTTGAGACCCATAAGACTGTGAAAATCTGTTTGATACCAGCGAATCCTAGATCCAGAGCAGTACGAGGAGGTGATAATGATGATTTCCAAGGATGCTGGATTGAAATTGGAGTCCATTGAAGTTAGTCAGGTTACAAAACAACTTAAAACAGGTCTAAGTATAGCTATGCCAGGGCGAGAGGTTCACAAACTGTTGGAACTTAGGTCAAAGCTACCATGAAGCAATCAGCTAAATTTGTATTTCTAAGGAGTGAGAGTGTCATGGTTTGTATGTTTATATATTAGTTTCAGACTTAATTTCACATTCACTCCTAATTTTTATTGCTTCAATGTTGTACTTCTTTTCTATTTAGAAATAAGGTGGATAATATGTACATAATTAAATAAATAAATAACAACTTTTATCTTTTAAAAAAATTATACAATGTATATATTATATATTTATATATTATAAAATTTCAAATAAAAAGATAAATAGAAAAACAAAAGTTCAAAAAAGTCCTAGAGAAGAAATCTACTACTTTATAGTATATAGTCAAATGTTCTCAGTGTCTCATCTGATTTATGCCTTCCAATTCTCATAACTTTATAATTTTAACCTGTGTTTTATTTTTGAAATGCTAAATGATTCCACTCATGTTATTGTATCATATGTTCACTCTGTTATAACTTTACTGTAATGTATGTAACCAATTAGATCACAGATGTCAACATTTTTGTTCTTTTTTTTTTTTGGTCACCTAATGTAAACACTACTCTGAAGTTCAATATCCCCTTCTGTAATATATGTAGTAATTCCTTTAGGATACCAGCTGGGATAGATGACCATTGCTTAAAAGAAGAGAATGACTATGCAAATGGGAAACAAGAGGGATCAGGAAGATTGGGGAGGTATGGCTGACAGAGCCAAGTTAAATTCTGACATGAAAGTTGGGAGACTTAATCAAGGTCATTGCCTCTCCAAATTATACTCATTTTCTTATTTTTTATTCTATTCAATTAACTAATAACATTTATTTCTTTAGTGGATGAAAAGAAACAAGAAGAAAGTAAACAGAATATTTAAACTATATTAAATTATTTTCTTGAATGTACAGAGTGTAATTAGCTCAAACCAAGCTTGTTGTCTTAGAAAAGGAGGAAATAATTTTATTTTTAATTTCTAAAGAGCATAGCTAGCTATATTAGTCTAGTTTCATACTAGATGTTCCATAGAAATTAATCATAAAATAAAGTAAAAATATGATATAATCTAGTGGTAGTTGCCCATCATACAGAACCCCAAAATTCATAGGAGGCTTAGAGCAGTGAGAAGAGAAATGAGGGGAGAAAAATGGATATCAACAGGTGCATTGCTTGTTTCACTCTTAGTGTGACTGACCACCTCTATGGGAGGCAGGCAGACAACCAATGCCTGGTAGGTGGATTGAAAGACATAATGAGTCAGAATCCCTCAGAGACCTGGGAGGCCACTTTCATATGGTTGTGTGACTGACAGAAAGGAAGAACAAGAGAAGGACTGAGATGCCCAAATCCCCCTCTAACCATCAAACCCATAAACATTCCCCATGAATATCTATTAACTTGCATCAGCAAACTCTAAGAAAAATTCCCATATAAAAGCAAGAAGAGTCAATGTGTCTGACCATAGATGGGAAAGTGTAATGTTTTAGAAGATTCAAAAAACAAGACAAAAGTATAGTTTGATCAGCAAGATAGTCTAATAACAATATTACAGGGCTCAGAGGTAAGCTGAGGGATGTTCCAAAAGCGAGAGGCCCATACCCAGATATATATTATCAGAAGCTAACTGAGAACAGAAAGGATATGCAGCCTTAATAGAGTGAAAGTAGAAATCATATTCTACATTCTTGAACATTATGAACTGTGAAAGTCCACTCTAAAATGCTATGGCCAATAGTGATGGTGATATTCTCTAGAGTTCTTAACACTTCTCAGTGAGTCACAGAACAACTTGTGAACATTGAAGACTGCTATTTCGTCTAGCAGTAAAAGCTTTCTGTTTTCTGTTTCTGAATTTCTATACAGTACTTTCTCCCCCTTTGCTTTGAAAACATATATGTTCTTGCTCCTTAACAACGAGGACCTTATATTTTTCACTCAGTCAATCAATATGTTAAATATCCTCCATATGGCAAGCAGATTACTTTATGCTGCCAAATTATTTTCAGCTATAATTTATATTATTGTATTTGTTTACTGTTAATTGAATGTATCAGGGCCTTTATGTTGCAAGAAGCATCTGTCTCGTACAATTCTCATTCAGGAATTTTAGGGCTACATTTTCAAAACACATGCACACGCACACCCACATGCACACACACACACACACACACACATACACACCACTATAAACAGATATATAGGAAATAATATGAAGCTAAAGAAAATGCTAGGGAACAGTGTAGATAGACCATGCTCTAGAAAGTCAGGCCCATTCAAATCATTGACTGACAGCCTTGTGTAATTTCTTTACTGGTAATTCTAATATCTTTCTTGGGAATTTAAGTAGAACAGGGAGAATGGTGAAATTTGATGTTTTGTGTCTTTCCCAAGCTTGAATCTGTAAGCTAATCATGTGTACTAAAGCTAAAACAAGAGAACATTTGCTTCAATAGCTCTTGCAGATGCTTTTCTGATGAAACTGCTTTATTTCCTATCTTAATTAATTCATATACACAGAAATATTGAGAAAAGTCTTATATTTGAAATGGTAAGATCCATGTAGTGTCTCGGACTCTATTGTTTTAGCTGGCATCTTTGCAAGCCTTTCAGTAACCAGATCTCAGAAACATCTGTCTTAGGAAGGAACACTGTCTCTGGTTCCCATTTACTTGAGAAGAACTTCGGTTAAGGTCATAAGTAGGGGTTAGAAATTAACCAGAAAATTCATTTTGTGCTGAGATGTGTTTTTTTTCTGTGCCTCCGTCCACTACCTCCCAAAACATCTTTTTTTAATGTTTATTTATTACTTCAAGTTACATCTCCATCACAGTGCCCTCTTTCCACTCCTCCTAGTCCAAACCTCCCACCCTCTACCCTCTCTCCCTTTCGTCCTACTCCTCCGAAGTGGAGTGTCCCTACATTATCAGTCCCCTGCCCCAGTTCAGGGGTCATATTAGGGCTAACAGCTTCCTCATGTATTGGAGGTCTACATGACAGCCCCACTAGGACAGAGTGTCTCATTGATAGGTAACAAAGTCTACCTTCCTATTCCTTTTGGTGCATTGGTTGTAGTGTAGTTATCCTGTACTATTTGGCTAAAATCTGATTATAAGTGAATAGATGCCATGTACATTTTTCTGAGTCTGGGTTATCTCACTCAGGATGAGCTTTTCTAGTTCCATACATTTGGCTACAAATTACAGGATTTCTTTGTTTCTGATGGCTGAGTAGTATTCCATTGTGTAGATGTAACAGTTTTTTTAATCCATTCCTCAGTTGAGAGACATCTGGGTTGTTTCCAGTATCTAGCTATTACAAATAAGGCTGCTATGAACAGAGATAAGGAAATGTTCTTATGGTTTGGTGAGGACTCATTTGGATGTATACCCAGAAGTAGTATGGCTGGGTCTTGAGGTAGAGCTATTCCAAGTTTTCTAAGATATCGCCAGACTGATTTCCATAGTGTTTGTACAAGTTTGCACTCCCACCAGCAATGGAGGAGGGTTCCTCTTTCTCCACAACCTCTCCAGCATGTGCTGTCATTTGAGTTTTTGATCTTAGCCATTCTGACAGGTGTGAGATGGAATCTCAGAGTTGTCTTGAGTTGCATTTCTCTGATGATTAAGGATGCTGAACATTTCTTCAAGTGTCTCTCAGCCATTCGAGATTCCTCTTTTGTGAATTCTTGGTTTAGCTCTGTTTCCCATTTTTTGATTGGATTATTTGGTTTCTTAATGGTTAATTTCTTGAGTTCTCTATAAATTTTGGATATTAGCCCTGTGTCTGATGTGGGGTTGGTGAAGATCTTTTCCCAATCTGTAAGTTGCCTTTTTTTTTTTAAATGACAGTGTCCTTTGCCTTGTAGAAGCTTTTCAATTTCATGAGGTCCCATTTATTGATTGTTGGTCTTAGAGCCTAAGCTGTTGGTGTTCTGTTCAGGAAGTTGTCATCTGTGCCAATGAGTTCAGAGCTTTTCCCTACTTTTCTTCTATTAGATTTAGTGTGTCAGGCTTTATGTTAAGGTTTTTGAAATACTTGGACTTCCAACACATCTTTTATAGTCCATAAATTTCTTTAATTCAACAATAGTTTAAAGGATTTGAAGTTGTAGGGTTCTATATTTACATAATTATATATTCAATATAGAATAAAATGGGGGTAAGTAAAGTGTGTTTAAAAGATGTGACATCTTAAAGAAAATACACTGATATCATAAATGAATCTAGTTTAATGGTAGTTTCAGGCCAAATTTTTAGTCATATCTACTCTGGAAGAAACCTGTTTTCCACTTTCTGTTTCATTTGCATTACCACAAAATTGTTCATGAATATTAAAAGGATATTATTCATATCCATATTTCTTCCTTTTTTTAAACCCAATGTGTTTGTGAGTTATATATAAACATATTGCTATATATGTGTGTATATATAGCACACAGTTATCTAAGTGATTTGATCTTGGCACTACAACTGGATAGCAGGCTCAAGTGGCTATATTTTGCCTAATTTGTCTCTTATTATATCATTAGTTACATTACAATTGTCAAATAGACTTAAATACAATAATTATAACTGCCACGCTTCAGAATAGTTTGTTTCCTGGAGAATGGCTTTAAAACTAAAGGGATTACATCTGAATCTTCTTCCATTTGGCAGATATAGTTAGCATTTTTACTGAGTTGTTATTTACAAGATACGTATGCTAAGTGTCTTTTAAAAATAATGGTTACACAAAGCAGTATTAATTCAAGAATTCATAAATCCATTGTCCTCCTAGAAACAATTACAAAGATAAACTCACCAGGAAAATAAAATTCCTAACAGGTCAGGGGCTACCTCCCTCTAATGCTTGGTTCATCTTTACTTAGTAATGCAGAAAATCATTTCACTTTAAATTATAACCATACTTGCACAAAGGAAAACAAATTTCCTCCTATTCTGCAGATCACCTTTCACATTTTTGGAAAAAGCACACGCTGTTGCTTCAGTTCCCAAAACTTTTTCTCTCAAAACCATCTCTTCTGGGAAGTGGAGGCAAACAGAATGAGAATTAGTTTGCCTGACTGGGAACTTTTTATGAAGATGCTGTTGTGTCCTATTCCGTCTGTATTTCTGGGTGACATGGAGGACCGGAGAGTGGAAGCTTGTATCCCCTTCTTTAAAATGAATTCCCATTAGCTGTTAACAAGCAGATCATTTTGAAGCCCACGGGCCGCTGTAATTGTGTTTTTCTTGTCACAGATTTTAAAGTGAGAAGACAATGGTGTGTACAGAATCATCTAGTTTCCTCGACAAACTCACTTTTCTGAGATCAAATGGCTACAGCACAGTTAGGGTTACAGTCTCCTTCCCTTCCTCCTTATTCTCCACAGCACAGCAGCTGATTCCAAAGTTGCCATGGTAACACGATATCTGGCTGCTGGCTCCGTCGTCGTAAGTTATTGAACTGAGACTGGCTTTTGGTTTAGCAGATAATTAGGTTCTGTCTCACAGGTTCATTTTCCTGTGACTGGGACGTGAATATGACCTACAGCTGGCCTCAATTTCAGTGTCACAGACAAAACTTTAACCCTTCAGAGCTCTCCTGGCACAGTCCTGAGTATGGCTGATGAGGTGGAGGACACCCAGTGCCACTCACCCACACCTTGGGGAGATTACTGCATACTCATATAAAATTGTGCATTCACTATAGCACTGATTACTGCGTCCTCATATAAAATTGTGTATTCACTATAGCACTAAGAAGCATACGTTCAGGAACACATTAGAAGTACACGTTTACAAAATTAAAAAAGATCAACAATATAATGAATATTTGCATATTATGTATATTAAAACATTTTGTAGTAATTTTATTGTCATTTTTTAAATAATTTTAAAGTCACATGACAGTGTTTTCTGTTCATATTGAGATCCACAACAGTACTAATTTTCCAACCTCAGGAATATTAGCATGGCACTTTCATGGGCAGCTTTGAAAACTATTCGCTTATCCCTTTGCCTTTAAATGTTATGGATTTTAGCTGGTACTGAGAGACTGCTTTGAAGTCAAAGGTGGACTCATTTGACAGGGAACAGGAATACTACTTTATAGAAAGGCAAAAATGTTCGCTCAGGCTAAAACCATCATAGTCTGAAAAATTAGCAACATTTGCAGAGTATATTTGTCAGATTTTGGTTGACGATTTGGTCTTTGTTTAGAACAAAGAAAGAAGCAAAATATTGAAACTAGATATTAAATGTACAGCCCACGCTCTCACAATGAGAGCTGTGGGGATAATCGCAGCCGAAGGCATGTCTTCACAGGTAGAACAGTGGCAAAGGCCTCCAGGGAAACTTCAAGTGTCAGGGTACACTGGCTGGAATTTTAGCATAAAAAGAAAAGATAGTAATAGGAGGAAGTTGAGTTCACTCTAATCAAAATATGAACTTAAGAAATTCTGTAGCTTCAGTGGCTGGAAGGACACTCAAATCTGTTACCAGTGAAAAGTTGCACTTGTGAATGAGAGGATTAGAACATTCAACAAAGGTCTGTGTGCAAGCTTCATGCCGACTGACTGGATTCTAATCTAATCAATGTCTCCCAGCCTCAAAGTTCGGATGAGAATGGCAGAAGAGTTGCAGCCTCAGCAGTCCCCAGTGAGAAGCCAGGGCCCTACACAAGTTCCATATGCAGAGATTGTAGAGGACAGGGCTGGGGTTAGAAGATCTAGAGGCCAATTCATTTAAAAAGAGATAGGTAGATGAGGAACTGTTTTGTCCCTTTACTTCTCAGTGAACTGAGTTTCTTTTAACCTGTAATCTCAATACACACTGGTAGCCGTTTTCCTATTAATGACTAATAACTGTTAAATGAATATATGAGTACTACATTCTTTTCCAGTCCTGGAGATTGAACTCACTGCCTTATATATGATAAGCAAGCACTCTGCCACTGAGCTGCATCCCCAGTGTGAGTTCTCCATTCATTCTATATGTAATAAGAATTAAACATTTGGTTAAAATTATAAGGACGACTTAAACTATGTTCCATTTTCAATTTCAATAAATCTTTTCACTGCCTTATCATGATTCCTGGCAGCCTCTGAGCCCTACAAACACAGATTATCTCTTGCTGCACTGTTGCAATGGCCTGAAACTAGAATTATTCACTCTCTTATCCATTCTAGTGTGTCACAGAGAAGATCTGTGCTATCTAGAATACAAATTACTTTGCATCAGTTTTCTCTTCACAGTTTCCTGTTGGTTTCTGTGTTATTGGAATAGCATACTGAATCCTGTGTTATGAAGCCCTGTATAACCTTGTCCCACCCACTTTTCAACATCACCACCCCAGTCAATTCCTCTGTTTCACGTTTTACCTTCCATTTTCTCTATTGGATGATTATGTGATCAATAAATTGTGCTAGTCTTTGCTGTTCCCTCTGAGGGATGCAGGCTTCTCCCTGTATTATATTCTGCCCTCTCAGTTCAAATGTTATCTGCTTGTAATATATTCTTTTTTTAATATGTTGATTTGTTAAATCGCAATCACGGCCCCCTCTGTCTTCCCCTCCTGGTACCTCTCTCCCACCCTCTACCCCCTCTCCCACCTATCCTACTCCTCCAGTGTTGGAGGCTCCCACTTACCAGCCCCACGCAGTTCATCAATTACATGAAGGCTAAGAGTTCCCTCTTGCTCTGGGTTCAGACTTGGCAGCTCTACTAGAATAAAGTGTCCCAATGAAAGGAAACAAAGTCCATGACTGAGACAGCCCCCACCCCCACACACACACACACTTGTTAAGAGAACTGTATGAGGACCCAGTTGCCTAATCCTCTATATTTGCTTTTTTTTTATAAATACTTTATTTTTTTTTCTTCAAGTTACATCTCAGTCACAAACCCCTCCCTATCCCGCCCTTCCACCCTCTTCCCCCCAGAAGTTTCCCCTTTCAGTCCAACAGATGGTTCCTTCTCTTATAACAGTAAGTATTATACAAAACAACAGATATAAATATGCCACATTTATGAGAGTTAAATGGCCCAGTATACCTTCCCAATGTCCAGTTTATACATATTTGGCCCCTGACTTTAACATTCTACTATCTAACCATCTCCATGAGTTTAAAGGTCTATATCTGACTCAACATTCATATTAACTTGCAACACACTTTTAAGAGTATCTTCTTAGATCTATTACACCCTCTTGATTCCTAAACAACTCGAAATTTAACTATGAGACTCTAGCTGTCTATTCTTCAACCACCTCAGAGACCTGAGAGGGATAAATATATCTGCTTATATAGGAAGTGCAGGGCTAGGGAGACCTCGTGGCGCAACAGTAGCGCGTCTGACTCCAGATCAGAAGGTTGCATGTTCAAATCCTCTATATTTGTATGGGAAGGGTCTAGGTCAAGTCTAAGCCTTTTTTTCTTCTTGTTTTGGTTAGTGTTTAAGTCATTGTAAGCCTCTAGAGGCCTAGATTGGTTGGTTCTGTTGATCTTCATTTGTTGATTTTAATCCCTCTGGGTCTTTCAATTCCTCCTCCCTCTCTTACATATGGCTCCCAGAGCTCCACCTAATGTTTGACTTTGTGTGTAGACATCTGTTTTCCTCTACTGCTGGGTGGAATTTCTCATAGGATAGTTATGTTAGGTTCCTGTTCCTTTGGGTCTGTGGATTATAGGATTGTTGTCCTGTACTATATGTCTAGAAGCCATTTATAAATGAATCCATGCCATGTATATCTTTCTAAGTCTCGGTTAGCTCACTCAGGATGAGCTTTTCTGGTTCCATCCATTTGGTTGCAAATTGCATGATTTCCTTGTTTCTGATAGCTGAGTAGTAGTCCATTGTATAAATGTACCAGATTTTTTGTTATCTATTCTTCAGTTGAAGGGCATCTGGTTTCCAGTTTCTAGCTCTTACAAATAAGGCTCTTATAAACCTTCTTGAGCAGATGTCCCTGTGGTTTGGTGAGGAATCATTTGGATGTATACCCAGAAGTAGTGTGGCTGGGTCTTGAGGTAGAACTATTCCAAGTTTTCTAAGATATCACCAGACTGATTTCCATAGTGGTTGTATAAGTTTGCACTCCCACCAGCAATGAAGAAGTGTTCCCTTTCTCCACAACCTCACCAGCATGTTCTGTCTTTTCAGTTTTTGATCTTAGACATTCTGACAGGTGTGAGATGGAATCTCAGAGTTTTCTTGAGTTGCATTTCTCTCATGCTTAAAGATGTTGAGCATTTCTTGAAGTGTCTCTCAGTCGTTAGATTCCTCTTTTATGAATTCTCGGTTTAGCTCTGTTTCCCATATTTGATTGGAATATTTGGTTTCTTGGTGGTTAATTTCTTGAGTTCTTTGTAAATTTTGGATATTAGCCCTCTGTTGGTTGTGGGGTTAGTGAAGATCTTTTCCCAATCTATAAGCTGCAGTTTTGTTCTAATAATAGTGTCCTTTGCCTTACAGAAGGTTTTCACTTTCATATGGTGCCATTTATTGATTGTTGGTCTTAGAGCCTATTGGTGTTCTGTTCGGGAAGTTGTCACTTTGTCTAAGGAATCGCTCTGTTCACTTTCCAACACCTTTCTTGCTTTAAGTTTTCTTCGTAGGACTTATTACTTCTTAATGTTATGCCATACAAAAATAATTCATCAAGTATGGAATTATGTGCTTTTCCAACAAAATATTAATCCCATTGATTATTCATAGATATATCCCCATCTTCTAGAACCTACAAGGCCAGATACAAGTAAGCCTTCAATAAATACTTACTATATTAAAAAATTAATGAATAAGTGAGTATAGAAGTTCAAGTAGAGTGTCTGTTGATCACAACCTAGTGAGATGAAGACATAACCACTTTTTGAACATAAGGAATAAAACCCTTCCCTATAACACTCATTATCATCCTATTTTTGTATGGGAAGTATATGAGCACATATGTGTTCAGGTGTTTGCACGCATATGTACATTCTGAGGCCAGAGGAGACATTGGATGTCCTTCTTGTTCTACTACTCTTTAACTTATGCCCATGAAACAGAGACTCTTCCTGAGCCATTACCAACAATTGCCCTGTCTCCACCATTACTTTTCTGGGATTGCAAGCAGGAGATATAATTCCCTAGGAGGTGAGGATTTAAACTAAGGGCCTCATGCCTGCACAGCAAGTACTCTTGCAGGCTGAGCCACCACTCCAGCCCAACATTCTATTCTTGCATGAACTGAACTCAAAACAAAACAACATCCATTAAATACCACTCCAATCATTTATGGAAACTTTCCTCCATCTGTAAAGGACCAGATAGCAACAAAGAACACAAGGTTTGCTTTGCCAGCTGTACAGTCCACATCACAACCAGTCTGCACTTCTGTGCAGGTATGACGGCATATCTAGACAACAAATACACTAACGGCCATGGCTGAGTCCCAAAATTTTATTAGGTCCAGAATTGAGCAGATTGAGCCCACAAGCTATAGTTTTCTGACACCCAGTCTTCCCTGGTTATTGGAGAATGCCTAAGGACCATGCTCTCTTACCTACTTCTTGAAAGCAGCGAAGCTTTCATGACAGCTAGCCTAGTGACATGTGTGTGGCATAAGAAGCTTAGTTCTTTACCTTCAGGTGCTTAAAGGCAATGCCTTTTTTTTCCTTAGTAGCAATAACTGAACAAGGTCAGATATTTTCCGTGACAACATTCATTCTTTCAGGATGAATGGTGTGGTACATGAATACAGTCACTTGTTGATAAATACTCTCTGAAATGGAGAAAAAAAAAGTCTTACTTATGCCTGTAGTACAAATTCACCATGGCCACTTTAAACTGCCAGTGCTGTATCAGCTGACATTATTGAGGAGAAAAACCTTGCCTCTTAAATTAGGAGGCACAAACTCCAGCATGTGTTCAGAATGTATATATATTTAAAATTTCCAGTGCCATCTCACTGCCAATGCAAAGTCTGCAAGAAAGAGTGGTTAGCTTGATGGAAGCAACTGTCTGGATAACTGTTTGCAGTATCAGTAAGTTCAGAGAAAAGAAAATACATGTGCTCCAGTTAGTGCCCTGAGCCTAGTGTTTGGTTAAAATACACACTCAATAAATGAAATCTATTACCTTTTTATTTTAAGTTGCTATAAATGTTAAAATTAAATGTTTAGCTACAGACTCAATCCAGTTTTCATGCCTCTGTGTTAACAAGGCCTCTTAACATTGAAGCAGCAAGGAATAGGGAATGCTATGTACTATTCACAACTGTACCCAGCTCAAGGTCAAGATAGCAACAAACTACTCCAAATGGAATGTAAAAGTCTCCACTTCACTGCAGCTCTTCATAACACTCCACAAGGGTCAAGCTGTGTTATTTTCTTTCTATGTTAAATAGAATGCATCTTAGGAGCACAGTTCACTTATTGATTCAAGTGTGGGTTCAGACCGACTATAATCCATACAAACGCATTTCAATGAGTTCAGGACTCAGGATGAGCCAACGAAGGGCAAAGGTTTCACTCAAGTCTCAACACAAGCACACAATATGAATTAGTAACGTGGATATCTTAACGTTATGTGGCTGCATATAATACACTTCCAGGCCAGTTTTCTGACATCAGTGAAATAACAGGCAAAATACTGACATTGAACCAGGGCAAGTGAGGCGTGCTTGAACTCTTAGTACTCAAGAAGGTTTACGGAGGAGGATTATCACGAGTTCAAGGCCAATCTGAACCATAAAATGAGCATGAGGTCATCCAGGGCTATATTAAATACACACACACACACACACACACACACACATACACACACATACACAGAGAGAGAGAGAAAGAGAGAGAGGGAGGGGGAGGGAGGGAGAGAGAGAGATTAGAGATCTAAGTTTTGGTCTGGAAAAAAATACATTTACCCTGTTGGAAATCAATATACGCTCTACATCTTTGTCTTTGAAGAGTATAAATATTTTTCTGGGAATGCACAAAAAATACAGTGTTATATACAGAACTGAAATGTATGGTTTTCCAACTCTATGGATATCTTTTTTTTTGTTTTTATGAACAAAAACTGGAGAAGCTAGTGGTGTTTAATTTATAACTTGCTAGTGCAATGTAATGGAATTATAATCCTCTATCCCACTTGTCATATATGAATAGAAAACATTTCACTATATATTTATTGGGGCTAATTAAATAATTATTAATGTTCCATTTATGTGGATGCTTTTTTGTTCAGTGCTGTTGTGTTACATATAAATACTATACTTATTCAATAATGAATTACTAACATCATACATCTATTCTATTCTGAAATTGTTGGTGAAGTATCTTGCCTTGACTCTGAAAGCAGTATTTTAGGTTAATGAGATCCTTTCCAGTTTGAGGTTTCTGAAATCTATTTTAATTCCACATCAGAAATTGGAAAGGTTTTTCCAAGAAGAGTTATATAAACCAAAAAATAAAATGTGGGAGTCTCTTACCTACTTCTTTGGCTTCCATTTTGCTACTACTTTTGTCCCCAAATAAGAATACAAATACGTTACTTATGTTAGCGTATCAGCATTGCTTTGCAATGCATTGCTGGGGACATTCTTTTATGTGTGGTGTGTGCCCATGTGTGCTGTGTGCAGTTTAACATGAAGGCCAGAGAGAGATACTAATTGTCCTGAACTATTTCTTTGCCTGAATCCCTCAGCATTAGTCTCTCATTGAGTCCAGAGCTTACCATTTTCTGCTTTGATCTCTACTAGCAAGTGCTAGCAACTTTCTTGTTTATGCCCCTATGGGACTTGGTTATAGGCACATGTGGCCACACCTTGCTTTACAAATGGTAGGAATAAGAATCTAGGTCCTCCTGCTAGCAAGAACTCCTACCCATTGGGCTATCTATCTTCACAACCCCTATGGGCATTTTAAAACAGAATTTTTCTATGAGTTAATTAGGCTCATTTGTCTAAATTATTCTTTTCAATAATATCTAGTTTGCCACTGTTGGGGACCTGAGGCAGTAAACAATTTGGGAGCAAAAGGATGAGGTTACTGTGAACATGCACAGAGATAGCCATGGGCAACTAATTTCTACAAAATGGCAATGAGATACTCTGCACATGGTTTGATCAGGGAATATTGTATATTTCTCAACTGGGGCAATGTTTCAGTCAAAGACTATTTTATGGTGGCAAAACATGAAAGTATTCTCATATATTTCAAGTGTACAATGCACATTGTTGACTGTAAACACAAAATGGTAAGATGCAGGACTAGAGAATATTATTCTCACTTAGCAGAAACTCTATGTCCTTGAATAATTACTCTCCCTATGGTCTTGGTCAATTTTCTTTGCACAAATTTGACTATATTAGATACTAATGCATCACAAAAGTGAAATAGGTAGTACCCATTCTTCTGTGACCAGTTTATTTCACTCAGCACAAATGAAATAAAGACCTTTAGTATTGTTGGTTAGCCTAACTTCTTTTCTATGGTAAAATAGCATTTATACACATATTTATCTATTAGAAGACATTAATATTTTTACATATTTTCTTACTTTTATTTATTTAATTTTTTTGCTTATGGACATTAGAGGAGACAAACAACTTAGAGGAGTCAGTTCTCTATTACCATCATGTGGATCCTGCTAGAGAACTCAGGTCACTGGGCATTTCAGCAAACATCTTTACCTCCTGAGTCATCTTACTGTACAAATAATCCTATAAGGAAAGTTATGCTTCTAATGTCTATTTGTGACCCTAATTCTATTATTTTGGGTAAGTGCCACATAAGAGTTGCTGTGTTCACCCCCTATTCTACTCCAAGTAGAAGATGAGCATCAAAGAATCTCCAGTGTGAGATGGTTGAAATAGTGGCAAGCCTATCTCTTGGCAAGAAAAACTCCTTGCTTCAACTGTAGACAGAATGCTGTCCAAAAAGGACAAGACTTGGAAGCAGGTAGGTAAGTCGACAGCCTAGCTCTGCCAAGACAGGGTAGGCAAGTCCTTCATAATTCCTGCTCTATAATCAATGTTTGTCAGAGAAATGGGGCCAAATGGCTGAAGATTGATGCTGTAATGTATGGAGAGAAAATGGGAACTGTCCAGGCAGCCACTGGTATGTCATTTCTTAGTTTTGGAAGCTGCAGGCCCTGCACTTCCTATATAATCAGATATACTTATCCCTCTCAGGTCTCTGAGATGGTTGAAGAATAGATAGCTAGAGTCTCATAGTTAAATTTTGAGTTGTTTAGGAATCAAGAGGGTATTCTGGATCTAAGAAGATATTTTTAAAAGTATGAGACAAGTTAGTATGAAAGCTGAGTTAGACATAGAACTTTAAACTCATGGAGATGGTTAGATAGTAGAATGTTAAAGTCAGGTGCCAAATACATATGGACTGGACATTGGGAATGTATGCTAAGCCATATAACTCTCATAATTGTGGCCTATTTATTTCTGTTGTTTTGTATTGTATTTATTGTTATAAGAGAAAGAACCATTTGTTGGACTGAAAGGGGGAGCTGTTGGGGGGGGAAGATGTATCATAAACTAAAAAAAGGGGGTAGAGGGTGGGAGGGTTGAGGGGAAAGAGGGTGGAAGGGTGGGACTTGAGGGGGGAGTAGGGAGGGGATTGTGATTGAGATGTAACTGGAAGAAATAAAAAAAAAACTGCTTAAAAAAAAAAGAGTTGCTGTGTTTATGACTCTGCATGGAACCTCTGCTCTGTTTTCTTAGCAATCACAACATCCTCGGCCCCAAGGACAATAGAAAATGTTCCATTCTCCACATTGTTCTTTCATTTTTTTTCTTCAGCTTAGATTTATTTTTTATTTTATTTTATTTTTTGACAAGAAGCTTTTTATTATTTTTTATTCTTGGTTACCCCCTTTTTGTTATGTTGGTATAAATCTTTGTATATTGATACAAAATTTAGGTCAACTCTTTATTTTTATTTTTTATTTCTTCAAGTTACGTCTCAGTCACAATCCCCTCCCGGGTGAGGTGTTAGCATAGCCCTGGTTTTTGTTTCCCCAAAGTGCCATTGCACACTTTGCACACTCCTCTTGACTGTGTGTCCTCCTTATTAAAATGTCTATTCAAGTCTTTAGTTTGTCTTTTCCTCAGAATTTTTTCTACTGAGTTGAGATTTTTTTATTTCATATTTCATAATATATCAGACCCATGGAATTAACTATCCTAGGATGGTTTCGTGTTGTTTATTATCTCAGTCCTGATTAGACTATTAACAAGATATGTGAAAGGAACAGATTGGGGTTTAGAGTGGGCAGAGAGGCTTGTCATGTAGCTTAGTAGACCTGCCACTTGCCATGGGTCCCAAGGATGACACCAAACTCCTGATTTTCTTGCTCTGATCTCCTGATGCTGATGTTCCTGGCCGTCACCATGGCCAGAGTCACCATGTCCAGCCCTGGTTATTTTATCTTTGATTAATAAAACACAAATTCTCACAGAGTTTTACTAAGAAAACTGCAACATGGTGGATGTTCAAAATGACAACTACTCAGGAAGTCTCAGAAGTGTGTTTCAGCTCTGATTGATGTGATGCCATTTGCTGGCAATTATAGTCCTGAAAAAAGTTCCACAAAACAAATTTCCTTTCTGAATATGTAAGTATATTGTTTCAGTTGTCATCAAGTGCGTAGTTCATGTGTTAGTGTGAAAATGTTAGACATTTGATGCCTGTTCATGAGTCATTTGATAGTGTCTCTCCAGTTTGATTGATTTATAACAGAAACCAATTCTCACATTACATTAATTTTGTATTGATGATGGAGCAGTTTTTCAGAAAGAGTTTACTTCCACGAACATTTTTTTCTCTGTTCTTGTTTTTTTGTTTTGTTTTGTTTTGTTTTTTGGACCACTAAACTAGCCTGGCTAACAACAAGATACCTTCCAAAGACTGCCATGACAGGCGGAAGCTTGGTCCCTTCAATTATCATTTGAAAATAACCACTCCTTAGTTCACCCTGATAATGGCAAAATTGTACATGGGAGCCCATGAACTCTAGAATGCTTTTTCCTTGGGCACCTCTCCTTACCCCTTCTATTTTTTTAAATTTATATTTGGACAAGTATTTGAACTTTTTATTGGCCTGATATTCTGAAGCAAAATGAAATGAAGACACCCTCTTCTCTGAGGCTGGGGTCAATTAACAATGACTGTTCGTAAGGCCTAGTCTAGGAATAAATGCTTTATAAGGTGGGAAGGTGACCACTTAATGGTGCCTTCTTTGGGCCACTTTAACTTTTAGGAAGTCCTTTCTCACATAGCACCCTGATATTACTTTGGTGGTCACAAAGCAGTCTTCACACTTTCCTTACAGCACACCACGCTGTGATAAAATCTCAAGAATATCTAAAATCATGGCTTTATTGGTATGCTTTTACATCAAATTAATATAGTATTTCTAACTACAAAGTCCACCTGTGACTTGTTAATTTCTACCATGTGTAACAGACACTGTTATTACTAAGGTAATTTTAAAGTTACCACAAAGAAATCTCTAAAAAGCCAGATTTCCTTTGGTGTGGACACGATATTTTGTGTTTGGCTAAAACACAATTCCTTAATATCAGATAAGGTATCACTTTAGAAGCTAAGCATATGTTTGCTGTACTTCTCTAGATAATCTATATTGTTGCAAGTCCAAAGTAGTAGACAAATTTTAGTTGCATATTTGGGGATAAAATGGATATATATTTTAAATAATTTCTATATTAATTTGCTTAATAAAATATGATTTAGTAAAAAGATATTAATTTTCTGTGAAATAGGATAACTGTAGTAAAGACAGAATGCACTCATGGGAATAATAATAAAAAAGCAAAATTTTTAGGGAGGAGTTTACTTTTTGTATTAAAAATATCTTATTGATCTTATTAGACTGTGAAACATTGTTTCAGTGCTATATACTTTAAAAACACAAGAAATTGTTCAGTTCTGAAATGCATTGGGTCATCTTGTGTATTCAAGAGAAAATCATGTAGAGTTTATTGGAAAAAGTTTGAGAACTGCAGATAATTGTACACACAACTCATTAATAGTTCCTTCCATATCTGATGATCTCTTCCATAGTCCTTCCATAACCATTCCCAGCCCCATTCTATGCCGTATCCTTTCAGAAACTCTGATACCTAATAACTGCTACACTGATCTTTTTTCCCAGAATGTCTCCATTTTGAGGATAGTACACTCTTGAAAATGGTCATTTTTCCTTCAGCATAATTCCCTGGAGATTAACCTAAGTGATCATAAATGTATTTATGGCTCAATATACTGCTATTCTTCAACCGATTATTTTTACTGGGAAACACCTGGGTTAATTCCACATATCGCTGTTATAAGTATAGTTACTCTAAACATTACTGTACAGGTTTTGTTTTCATATATCTAGAGGAAATGAGGAAAAGTCTAATTTCTGGTTTGTAGTGTCACTGCACAATTAGGTTAACCAGAAATTGAAATTCTGTTCTAGAATTGCTGTACATTTCTGCCTTTATTATAATATTTTGCATGACAAATGATGTCTAAACTGTCCCACGTGATTCTTCACACTTCAGTTTGCCCAGCGATGTTATGGGCCTGAGGCCATAGATGTTTTCTAGCTTTGGCTCCTCCCATGTGCCCACCTTCCTGTCCCGTGTATTCTCAGCATCCCCCTCACAAATGCTGCACATGGACTTCTGTAGCACAGTGATATAAGTGAAGAATCCACGCTCTGATAGTGATCTAGGATTATATTCTAGATGTGCTTCTTACCAATTGTAGGGGTTGCTATTTAACAACTTTTTTCCTCATCTTTCTTATCTGTGAGTGGATGGTTGTAGCACACTGTAAACTCTAGGGCATTATGAAGACTGAGTTAGCATGTGTGAAGCTATTTCCTCTGGAGACACTTCTGGCCTCCTTCTAACACAATCATAAATTCTCCTATAGACATTCAGGACCATGAAGAAAAAACATTTAGTTATATGACTATGTGATGCTGTTAAAATGTAAGCACCATTGAGGGCAGTGATATCATCAATCTTACTTATCACTAAATCCTCAGAGAGAACACAGACTTGGCCACAATGAGGCTTCCAACACAGTACTGTGGAATGAATGAATGAGTCATGAACTTTGTCTTCAATGTTAGTATTTGCTTATGACTTAAACTGTTTTTTAAATTTGTTTTTCTAAATGGTTATCTACTAATCATGTTTCTTTAATTCTGAGGAGAAGGCCTCTGACTAGAGGTTGTCTAAATGCATTTGCAAGATTATGTGCTGCCTGTGAATAGACTATAAGGTAAAGATCATACAACTCATGCATAAATCAGAACTTATGGCTCATATGTTTAGGAACTTGGTCTACAGCTGGTGTTGGGTTTTTTGTTTTGTTTTGAGAGTAGACACTTTAGGAGGTAAAACATAGCTCCAGTAAGTTGATCACTGGGAGACAAGTATTGAGGGTTTGGGTCACTCTTTTTCTGACCCAGCTCTCTGTTTTCTGATCTAGACACAGAGATATAGCCACAAACTTCTGGTGCCATGGGCCCAGTCACTTCAACCACCATGTGCTCCATGACATGAGGAATTGAATCCCTTTAAACAAGTTTCTTCTGTCAAATATTCTATCTCTGTAATGAGAAATGTAACCAATAAAGGACAATGATATTCGATTGATTGTTTGGGGTTAAATTATTCATGTTAACTAATCCACTGTTATGCTGGCACTCCATAAGTTTGATAGCCATCATGTTATTTAAGAGTTTCCTTTGGCTTCATCAGTTTTGTGAGCCTTCAAAGTGTCAATTGGTAACACTGCCTTAGAATACTTCTTTACACTTTTATTGATAAATTTAGCTCAGCTTCTAGTTGTTTGATGTCTCAAGTTGAACAAGAACCCTGTGATATCACAAAGATGATTTTTCATGTACACCACTGTGATACCCAAATTGGGAATCAGCCACCACTCTCAACATCACAAGTCCTTTAATCTAACTATTCCTCTCCTTGCCATATATTTTGTCAGCACTCTGCCTTATCCACTTTCCCTCTGAGGATTGGTTGCTCTATGGACTCTAAAGAAACAATTATCTTTTTTTATCACTCATTTCATTTGCTGTGTCACCACAACAATACCTGGAATAACTGTGATTTAGGAAGTGAGATCACAGCTTGCTGTTCTACATGTCATGCTGCCTGCTGTCCAGCTTCTCTGCTATGATGGTGAGGGACTTTTATCCCTCTGGAACAGTAAGCCCAAATAAATCCTTGCCTGACCATGGTGTTTTATCACATGGAAATCAAACTGGGAAGTGAATAAGTCCAAAGATCCATCTCTCGCCTCTGGATAACATGAAGCCATGTGCTGAGTTTTAAAGACATAATAAGCATATTTATTTTCTTCATTTTCCCCAAATGTTCTGAAACAAAGGTATTACTGCACTGATGCTGTATATTAGATACAAAAAAAGAATTTTAATTTAACACCACTCAACTATACAGCAAAACTATGCTGTGATACTGACTCATGTTCAAACTAATTCATGTCCCTTTTGTAAAATGGAACGTTTGAGCTCAAATTCATACTATATCATATCAACTTGTAAAAGAAAGACAATATTTGCCTCCTGTCTTCACTGAGTTTGAATACTTAGTAGGGTAAAATAATGCAAACTGATATTATTCATTTTTATTAGGTATTTACTGTGTCCATCATTAGCTAAATAAATTCCCAGGTTTATTTTATGACAGCATAGCCACATGGGCACCACTTTAATTGTGTATGTGTTGCTACTGAAGAATCAGGCTAAGAGATATTAAAGAAGTACCTGACGGTCACTGAGTGATTATTCCTTAAATCCAATATGATTCTCTGCTGTGTACGAGGTCTGCCTTTTACCAGTAGTTCATGCTGCTATCACTGCAATAATTCAGCTTGGTCATTTCAGCTAATGGTGTGAGAGGTTACTTTCCCTTTTGTTTTCATATTCCATATGTTAGGCAGCATCTTCCATTCTTACACAATGTGGTAAATGAAACCCTATCCACTCCCTTTTATGCCTTTATGTTTATTGTGCTTCAATGGCCTTTATAAATAAATCAAATCATAACAACGGATCCTTTGCCTGAAGTGACTTAATTATTCTGGATCCTCCTTTCATTCTACTGCTGCCACTCAAGGACTTTAAGGTCCGTCATAAATATATGCCAACAATATTAAGTCAGCTAACTCCAGACTTATATATATGAAACCACAAAACCAACATTATAGGAAAAAAACACTTGTGTATTACTAGATCAGTATCTGTAGTTAACTGCAGAAATAGCATAGCATATAGATTAGATCTTTCCAATTTAAAATATTAAATACATTTTAAGTCCTGTTTGGGCCCATTCATGGATGTATTACACATGACATAATGTTTGAAATGTGTTAGCTCCCTCTCTATTCTACATCTGCTCTCTGCAAGTGTTTGTATTTGAATATCGCTGCTTTAGAAAACTGCTTCGCCTTTATGTGCTACTATTTTATTATTGCTGCACTTAATTGAAATGCTCCTATTATATAACCAGAGAGGGTTCTCTAAGTCCAGGAATGAATGTTTTCTGCAAATAGTACTGAAAATTTATTTATTTATTTTCACTTTGCTAAAATATCAACTTTGCTTCATAATTATAGAAAGGCTTTGTTCTTCTTATCTGGGTGTCAACAGTAATTGGAACCCATATCCATATCCCACCTTGCAATCATGCTGCAAAAGGCCAATAAATTCCCGCTGAGTGTGTTACTTGTTAAATTTAGTGCATTACATTCAAGGTAATGAATAAAAGCAGTGGGCCGTTACCGTCTGGCTGGCTGAGGGAGGCTAGAACAGCCAGACTCCCTTGAGGCCTTGTGCTAGTTTAAAAAAAAAACAGTGACAGGCAGAATCAAGGGAGTCTGTAAGCATCACAGTTTGGTTTATCTCTGCTAATTTCCTCTCCTGATCGAGACTCAGGCTGCAGGGAGAAGCAGTAATCTTATCCATTAATTCACTACACTTTTATAAAATGCTGAATACTCACTCTGGTTTCATTAACAACACATGTAGTGTAGACAGATAGGTATGTATTTACATTAATTAGGGAGATGAAAATTCCAGTGAGTGTAAACTAATAACTATGCCTCTGCGCAGTTCACATTATACCCCTACATGTGACTATTGTATATTTATCTAGATAAAAAATGTTCACAGGTGTTATTATCTGAATGAAAAAATAGCAAAATAAGCTACTTTCATATCATATTTACTGAATATACATAAGCAGTTATTCAACCCACGATAACAAATTGTTAAGAATAATTGTTCTTTCTTAACAATAACTATATTAAAAATAAGCATTCCCATATAAAAATATTTTTCCTTATCTGTAGTATAAATTTTTTAGCTGTAATATAATAATCAATGATGTTGAACAAACCTGTTCTACATTCTTAGCTTACAAATTTCTTTTTTTTTTTAACATTTATTTATTACTTCAGGTTACATCTCCATCACAGTGTCCTCTTTCCACCCCTCCCAGTCCCGCCCTCCCACCCTCCACCCCCTATCCCTTCCATCCCACTCCTCTGGAGTGGAATGTCCTTACATAACAGTCCCCTGCCCCAGTTCAGCAGTAAATTTCTTATTCTTCAATATAAATAAGCTAGACATACCATTTCCTGCCAAAGCTAGTTGATATACTACTCTTTTGTATTATTGTGAATATTAATATCAATCTAAAAGAGAAGTAGATTCTTAAGAAAAAATACAAGTAATTTACAGGAAATAACCACTTTTACCATTCTTGAGTGCCTTGGAAAATTTATCGTAGCATACCCTTTGCTATCCATGAAAACCAGCTGCTTCCAAATAGCATGGTGTAGCTCATTAGAGAGATATTAGCCATAATTACACAACATATGAGTGAGATCATTATAGCTACATTATCTCAATGAGGTAAGTAAGGCACACGAGAAATCCAATACTCAGCTACTTGAAAGAGTATTGGAAAGCAAATGTAAGAGATTACTGATCATTTCAGTGTATGTCAAAAGATGATGCAAGACTGTCATGAACTTCCTGTGAACATATTTTCTTTTACTATTGCCTGATTACTTTCTCTTTTTTTTAGTAATATGTTTTTTATTTCATTTATTACTTCAAGTTACATCTTTATTACAGCCCCCTCCCTCCACCTCTCTTGGTCCCACCCTCTCCTCCTTCTCCCACCTATTCTAATTCTCCAGTGTGGGGTGTCCCCACATATCAGCACCCCTCAATACAGCAGGCATATGAGGGCTAAGAGCTTCTTCTTGCACTGGAGGCCTACATGGCAGCTCCACTAGGGCAAAGTGTCCCACTAACAAGTAACAAAGTCTATGTTCCTGTTCCTTTCTCTCTGTTGGTTGGAGGATAGTTATCCTGAGTTTACCAAATCAGAGATTTTCAACTATAGAGTATAACAAAGTAATATCCAGGACTTGAAAAAAGCAAAACTGCACAGACCCAAACCTGAGAACATCTAATTCAGCAGTGTGGGTGGAGCTCAGGACTTTGCATTTTAAGTTATAAAAGCCCCAAGGACACTTAACTTACACTATCTGCTTCAGTAGTTTTCTGTAAGGTTATATGCCAAGATCCCACTTTGATTCAGATTTTTAAATTAAATGATACTTTCACATTATAGACATTTTATGAAGAAAGTTATCTTCAAATGAAACTAAGGCTATCTATCAAGTTCATTAAGCATATTTATAACAAGGCATTTGTAAACAGTAACCTAAACACTAAGCTAATCAGCTATTACAGTTCAAATTCCTTTCCAAAGGCAGAAGCCAAAAAACTGCTTACTGTAATTGATGAATTCTGTACAACAAACTGCGTATCAAAGACCCTCAATAGAACTGTGATTATTATCATATGTGAGAAATTATCTGGCTCCCTTTGCTGAAAAATAGGTGTTAATACTCTCATGGATGAATTAGGTAGTTTATCACTTCATAGTGTTCTGTTGAGGTAAAAGCATGTAATCAAAATGGTATTAAAAGTTCACATACAGTGTTTTTAACTGTTTTCCAATGTTTCATTTATTTATTGTGTCTGTATGCGATGAGTATGTTAGAATACACATGCCACGGTTCAGTGTAGTGGGAAGAGGACACTCTGAAGAATTTGGTTTTCTCCTCCAATCATAAGGGTTCCAGAGACTGAATTTTGATGGTCAAGAGCTCTTGCCTGCTGAGTCATTTTGTCAGTCTTTGTAAGTTTCTCATCTCAAATCAAGCATTAGGGTCCCTCAGAGATGGCCCAGTTGGAATGTCACTTGCTTAGCAAATACATGAGGACTTGATTTTGATCCACAGAATCCACATTTAAAAAAAAAAAAAATCTGGCCTTAATTATGATTAAGAGAAGGCCCCATGCCCAGAAGTAGATAACCAACACAAAATGAACTCATTGGAATTTTTGCAAGTTTTCTGTTTACGATACTGTGTTTGGGCATTTTTTAAAAGTATAAAAAGTATTTCGCTTGTATATTACAATTTCAGAAATTGTGTTTTTTAGGGTTTCTGTGTATGCAAATGTGTGCACCTGTGTATATATTTGTTTCTTGTTCTTTTTCATTAACTCTTTTTTTGTTTGTTTTCTTTTGTACTATTCTGGGTTCTGTTTATTAATTAATTAACATTTCTGTTTAGAAGCCTATTTGTTTTATAATGAGAGAGAGAAAGAAAAATGTGGATTTTGGTGGGGATATGGGAGGAGTTAGGGGAGGGCAAACCATAACCAGAATATATTGAATGAAAAATAATCCATTGCTGGGGGGAGTGAAAACTTGCACAACCACTATAGAAATCAGTCTGGTGATGTCTTAGAAAACTTGGAATAGCTCTACCTCAAGAGTCAATCATACCACTCCTGGACATATATCCAAAATATTCCTTACCAAACTACAAGGACATCTTCTCAACTATGTTCATAGCAGCTCTATTTTTAACAGATAGCAATTGGAAACAACCCAGATGTCCTTTAACTGAAGAATGGATAAAGGAAACTGTGGTACATTTACATAATAGAATACTACTCAACTATCAGAAACAAGGAAATCATCAATTTGCATCCAAATGGATGGAACTAGAAAAGCTCATCCTGAGTGAGCTAACCGAGACCCACAAAGATGTACATGGCATGTATTCAGTTATAACTGGATTTTAGCCATATAGTACAGGATAACTATCCTACAACCAACAGATGGAAAAGAACAGGAACATGGACATTTGTTACCTGTTAGTGGAACACTTTGCCCTAGTGGAGCTGCCATGTAGGCCCCAGTGCAAGAGGAAGCTCTTACCCCTCATATGAGTGAGGGGGACTGATGTGTGGGGGCACCCCAAACCAGAGGAGTAGAATAGGGGTAGAGCAGCGAGAGGGGGAAAAAGTGGGACCGAGAGAGGTGGAGAGAGGGGGCAGTGATGGAGATGTAACTTGAAATAATAAATAAATGTAATAAAAACAGAAAAAACCCAAAACCACATTTTTAAAAAAGAAAAATAATCAAGTATCAATAAAAAATTTTTTTGAATGTCAATTAACATCTGCACACAAATAATCTGGGTATGTTTGTACATATTTGAAATCCCAGGAATGGGAAGCAAAAGACCCACAGATTTCTGAGGCTCACCATCTTCACTTACATAAGGGATTTCTCACCAATAAGAAACACTCTTTTAAAAATCAAGGCTGCCAGTGCCTGGGGAGCAAAATTGAGAATGCTGTTCCCTTGCCTTCATGGACATGTGCATGCAGGAGATATGTAACTACACACATTGGATCTGTACACACATGAAGAAATATTTACATATGCAAATTTTATGGCAAAAGGTGTTATTAAGTGGTCATTTTAAAGAGAATGGTGCTTTGACTTTATATAGGTAAAAAATATTTTACAAATCTGACTGATTCTGAGCTCCATAAGACATCTATGTGTAGCAATCTTTTTTAAAAATAAGGAAAATATTGTAAGACTTCAGTATTAAATATAATAGCACAAATCAAATTTTTTAATACGAGAATTCCAAATTTTGAAATAGTGGAGTCTAACCTATTTTTCCAAGTTGTTTTTAGTTGAACATTCTGACAAATTCATGTCTTCCCTCAACTCCAAGCAAAGCCAGACTCTCCAGTCCCTTGCCTGCTGGATACAAACCATGAAACTTTTACTGCAACTCTGTAAGTGCTTTTGGATCATTTTGATGTAGTACCTGTAATCCCAAAGAAAGCTGTCTCCTAGGCCACTTTTTACATAGCCAGATAATGTCTTTCTTGTATTGAATTGCTAAGGCCCATAGCCACAGCATAACGAAACAGAGGCTTTGGCCTTCATACTTTCTTGTGCTCTTATTCTTGGCTCCAGTCTGTAGTCACATGAAGGGCTTTAGAAAAGAAATTCTGGGTCTCAACCAGAGAAATCTGGGTCTAATTGGTCTGGTGAATAGCCAGGGCCTTAGAGTCTTTAAAAGGAATCATTTTATGATCATAATATGTAGCTGAGTTTGACAATAATGTTAACAGTTGTTTACAGGTGAATCCATTAGAAGTGATATTAGCAATAAAATAATAATAATTACAATGAACTGAATGTATATATCTCATACCCTAGGAGTGTTAACATATGGTAAAAACATGGTTTCTTCTCCATTAATGCATATTTCTGTCATTCTGCCTCTGTGGCAATTAGAAGATGATGATGAAGTCTCTCTATGCCTTTTCCATAATCTTGATGGTAACATGTGCTTACAAAACAATGATCGTTATGATGATCAAAGTTTCAATTTGTTCAGATTCTTAATTTCTTTCTCATACTTTAGGTCATGATATCCTAGAACCTTAGGAGAGGTTACAAGCCCTGGGTAAGTAGGGGACCAGAACACAATAGGGGACCAGAACACAATAGGTGCTATCCAGAGGCAGTTTTATGTAATCATTGCTACTATATTTATAAAATGAATGGAGACACGAGCTGTTTTGAAAATTATGCAACTGTTTAAAGGTTTTACAACGATATTTTATATTAAAATATAAATTGTTTTGACAAAAATGTAATGGTAGTGTAGATATAGAGAAAAGGAAGAGAAAAATAAAAGTTACAGCAACATTTTTTTTTTTAAGTGGGATGCTTGGCTGTGCTGCTCATCCCTCAGATAGCTATGCAAAAACAAAGAATTTATTTAGATGCCTCTAACCGAAATATAAATGGAAATGAAACACAAAATAAATATAAAATACTAAAAAAATCAATACCTACCAAGTCATTGGCAGATCAAGTAGTTTTAAAAGGGAGATGTTAAGAAATGTCTGTGAGATTTGTACCTTATAAATAGAAACTATAGTTTTCAGGCATGTATTGTTGAAATATGTCAAAATAAATCTAAACCCAGAAATCGCAGAAGCAACACATGGTCATAATTTAGCATTACTGAATATTTTTTGTATGTGTCTGAAAAAGGATCTTCCAAAATATTTAAAAGAAACAATAAAACAAAAGCATATTAAATAAAAAATCCATTTGCCTTAATAATTGTTAGAACTTGTGGGAAACTAAAACCATAATTGTAAGCAAATTACAAATATTATATTACATTGCAGGACTACATTTCAACAGTGGCATATTGCCAATGACATTTGCAGAGACAAGTTCATGTGCACTAGTATTTACTATATTCAAACTAAGTCTTAAACTCAAGAATTTAAGTTGTATAAGACTAAGAAAATGTCAAATGAATACAAATTACTTTTGAAGATTTTAAATCATCAAATGAATTAAATAAGTCTTGCAATAAAATGTTTAATTGTAAATAAGAGTATAAAGTAAAATATTAGTAATTATTAAAAAAGGTAAAGTGAATACAAGGAGAATTAAAACCATAATACGGTTGTAATCTTATTTAAGAAGATAACTGTAAAGTTCTAGAAAGAATACTAACAAATATACCTTACTCAGAATGCTAAAAAGTAACTCCTAATATAGCAGTATCCTCGCTCATGTCAGAAATATGTAGATGACTTTAACAACCCAAGCAATATTATAAAGGAAACCATGTAGTACTGGAGTGTGTGGAAAGCTAAATGCTTGATCTCATTACACAAGGAAACACTGCGTCTCCCCAGACATTCACATGTCTTAAAATGTTTCTATATATGTTTCTTAAATTTATATCTTTAGAAAGCTTTGGCTGAGATTGTTTTTCATTGCAATTTTTGAAGTCTGAATCAGAAAAATCACAAAATTCCACCTATCCTAAAACTTGCACACAAACTGGAAAGACAGCAACCAGTGTGTGGGCTACTTCTGAATTCTACACACAAAATTTGACCAAACCTGTGCAAAGGCCAGTAAATCTACCCTGACTGGTTACATGAGAAGATATTGTTCTCTGTCTTACATGTTTTCCCTTTCATATAACTTTTCCTAAATCTTATAGTCCACCAGAGAACTAGCTCCAACACTAAAAGCATCTAAATTACAATTTTGGCTCAAGTAAGGAAAGACATGTTTAAATGTCAATGTTTTTAATCAATATTTAGCACTTAATTACACAGATCTGGAGTGCCTTATTTATTTGCTTTAGCTTCATTATTCATAAATTATCTATTAGTTTTCATTTTAGGAAATGTATCTTTCCTACTAACAT
Source organism: Lophiomys imhausi (assembly GCA_907164525.1). Classification (NCBI taxonomy): domain Eukaryota; kingdom Metazoa; phylum Chordata; class Mammalia; order Rodentia; family Muridae; genus Lophiomys; species Lophiomys imhausi. The sequence continues at coordinate 10,443,056 of CAJQZJ010032173.1, read as the reverse complement.
GTTTATTGTATCATTACCCTTTGGATAATACCTTGACTGGTCTTGGGAAAGAAATACCAGTTTTTGGTTTTTTTTTCTATCAGTCACCCCTCAACCCTTTCCTCTCACCTTCCCAAGTGTGGCTCAGCCAGAAGATTAACATGGCAAGGGTAGAGGTGATGGCTGTGCAGACCTTAGGATTCAGGTCCATATTGGGAACATAACAAAAGTATTTCCCAACTTATTCACAAAATTTACACAGTCCATCCTGCTCTCCAGATGTTATATTCATGGATATACATTCTGATAGAGTCCAGTAAAGAAGTCCAAACACACTTAATTAAAATGTTTTGAAAATATTCTAAAATAAACAAGGATGCAGGAAATGCCATGGACAACAAAAACAACAGGGTGGTTTCAAACTTCTGATTGAAAAACAAATACACATTTGTGCCCAGAGATAAAGATTAAAATGGCTTAATTAGGAATATTCTCATTATGAAGGACCATGCATAAGTACTTTGGAGTTTACTATTTCCAATACCCCATTGTATAGCTTCTATACTGCTACACCTTTCTTTTCCCTTATTATTATTTTGTTTGTTTGTTTCTGAAAGGAATGGAAAATTTTAAAAGACCCCTTAGCAGGCCAGGCCAGCCAGGCTCCAGGAACTTAGCTGACCATAAAAGAATGGAATCAGGAATAAATATCAGTCGAGTCATGAGCCCCAGTTCCCAGGAACTAGTTAATCATAAAACAGACGACTATCTTGGGCCCTGGGTTCCAGGAACTGGCTGACGACAAAGTAGATGGTGAAATAAGATTAGATTCTTCCTGAGAACAATGAGTATAGGGTGTGTTTCCTACTAACTACCTAAATAATGGATTGGTACTTTCCACTTGTGAATTCCCCCACCCCCTTGAGTTGCGATGCTTCTCTATAAGACCTTCACCCTCAGGTAGCTGGGGGTCACAAACTCCTCTACCCCTGCGTGGGATACGAGTTGCGCCCTCAGTGCACTGGCCCCCTGAAATAAACCTCTTGCGATTGCATCAAGAAGGTCTCTTGTGAGTTTTTGGGTGGCCATGATATCCCAAGTGTCGGGAGAGGGACTTCCCTTGCCCAGGTCTTTCATTTCTTTCAATAAGGAAGCTAAAATTTGAGGGAAAAAAATAAAGAATTCAATACTCTGTGAAACAACCAAATGAGTCAAACACCAATTTTACCCCCTTGATATTTAGTAGCCAGCATATACTGTTATATTAGTTTTTTTTATATTATTAGATATTTTTCTTACTAATTGAACACATCGAAGCCCAATACGTAGTAATTTAATGAAGTCAAAATTTGCAGAAAGGATCCTAAAGATCTTTAAAGAAACTAAACCAGCAGTGCAACTGGGACTCCAGAGGATAGGCAGCCAGTTAGTAACACTGACCAAGCTTGTTGTCCACCTCTGCTCCTACCAACATGTCCCCTCGTCATCTGTCCTTCACTGCCTATGTCACCTAAGCTCTCAAAATGGAAAGGCCAATTACTGTGCCCTCTATTCATTTCACTTGAGGTATCTAAAGCTCAAAAAAAATTCGTTATAAAATTAACGAATTATAGATTTAAATCAGAAGCATTGACTAGGCTTAGGTGATTGCCAATTCCCTAATAATCATGGTTCTATTCCCTTACATCAAGGATACGTTGAGAATGCTCTGTGTATCCGATACTGTATTAGATACTAGTGATATGGCAACAATACAGATAGACAAGATTTACAGTCTCTTGCATAGGGAGAGGCACACAATATTTAAGCTAAAAATATGTGATAAATATCTTATAAGCAAGTACACATAGAAGTTAAATATAGTACACAGGCACACATATAATATTGAAATACTACTAAATTAAAACAGAACAAGCTATGGAGTAGCAGAGTATATGACAACATTAGATAGAAATGTAGTGGAGGTTTTCTGCTAAATTACACGTGACTATAGGCCTAGGTGACAAGAATAAATCACCTATCAAAAATTACAGAAAATGCTACTACATGGCTCAGTCTTACAGCACTTGTCTAGTTTGTATGAGCTGTGAGTTCAGTCTCCAGCACTATCAAAGTATAAAGCAAAGATGATAAAAGGTATAAAAACAAAAATGTGAGAATATTAGAAAGCTAGGACAAATAGAATCTAGTAAGAAAATAGGAAAGAGATGGGTGAGTAAAAGGCAACAAAATAGGGACTGAGCAATATGTATGAAAGGGTCTACATTTGAATGTTATCCAAAAGTGGGAAAAAAAAAGTTATAGCCAGAGGGAGGTTGCTATGATTTGCCATAGTTGGGCAGGGTGCCCCTTGGGTTATGTTTTAATTTGACTGATGTTGCCTGCCGAAACAAAAGGGCTGTAGGATGAGAAGTAGCATTTCCCCATGGGAGCCATGGTTCTGCACAGATAAAACAAGGCACAGTTTGTTTTTCTTCCCCAGTCTGTTGAAACACCTCTGTTAGAAATGCCCTCAGCAGTTTGTCCTCACAAACTGTCAATCACAGTAATAATCATTCCTGCTAATCCAACCTCATTCTAACTTTTTTTCTATAAACTTACAATAATTTAAATGTTTATGGCCTTCCTTATCATTTTAAGCCTGTCCAACGGGATTGGCTCAATTGGGATGTGGTCCAACATTAGTAGTTGTCTTTGTTATGCTGATTAAGCATTGATCACCTGGTGGTTACTACTTCCTTGAATGCTGCCTATTGCTTGGAGGGACAGGTTTCTAGCTTGATTTTACTGAGATTTGTGCTTTCAAATTTCCTATCTTCCAAGTTTTGTTATTTACTATTGCTTATTTTCAGCTTTCTTACCAAGAAACATGATTGCATCCTGAGGGTGTTTGCTAGATAGCTAGCAAGGAGCACCACTCAGCTATAGAAGAAAGTCAACCTAGCTAGGGGAGAATAGCACAGTGTAGATGGAATGACAGCAAAAAGAAAAAACGTTGAGAGCAATAAACAAAAGAAAACTATGGGCAGATAGCAATCATATCAGAACCTAAAGGAATGACCCAAAGGGTTGTCAGGAGAATTAATGATATGGAAATCGCAGCAGGAGAATTAATGATATGGAAAATTTCTCAAGGAAAAGAGCCAAGTATAGATAAAGGAGGGAATAAACACCTTTAAAGAAAAAGACTCAACACAGAGGAAGAGAAAAGGAAAGAGAGAAAGAGAATGAAAGAAAAAAGAAAGCCCAAGGGCAAGGTGAAACAGTGAAACAAAGAACAGAAAAATGAAAAAAACAATTCATTGCATTAAAACAAATGTATTCTGTTGTCTTTTTTCTTATTGGTTAGTGGGTTTGTATTTTTCGAGAGCAGCAAAGCCAAATTGAAAGGATAATTTTGTTTATGTACCCAATTTGCATAATTTTGCAATATAAATTACAATGCTAATTAAGGACAGCCCTTGGGCTTCTGGAAATGGGTCAAAGTGTCTCCTGGAGTGCCTGGAGGTTGGGGCATTGGCTCTGTCCTCTCTCCCACTGCAGGGGAGCCAAGTAAGAGAAAAGAACCTTTCTAACAGGGTGTGAAATCTTGTCAGAATTTGTTGTAAACCCAGAATTGTATGTCTCCTCTCTCAAACTTGGCTTTTCAAATAATCTTTCTGTGATTCTGGAATGATGTTCCTAAAAGCAAAAAAATTCTCCTAAACCTTCTTGCTTACCTTTCTATAATATTTCCCCCTTTAGTTTGACATTTTTTCATGAACCTAACATACAGTATTTTGTCACTGGACTCTTTGCCAGATTATCTGAAAACCATATATGGTGTGTCCTGCTTTCACCCTTGTGAAATAGAGAGACAGCGAGCCCACATCTGAGCTTTAGATAAATCAGTGTGCTTAAAGCTAACTAAGCATTAGAAATTCAGCCCCAGGATTAATTCCCTGTACCATTCCTATGAGGGGATTATACATTAGAAGTTTTGCAGAATGACTAGCTTGGGTCTTTGAAGGTAAGTTTCTCTCTGAATTCACATAGTGAAGTTTGATGTAACTACCATAGAAGAGCCTTGGGAAAGGCCTCTCCAGGAAAAGTGTTTTAGAGACTTTTTTAGTCACTAGTTGCTGATGTCAAGCAATGGTTATATGCAAAATAGGAAAAAAAAAAGTAGATATTGATCACTTGGGAGGGCAAGAATGAACAATTCTGTTGCGGAGGAGGCCCAGTATTCCATCTAAGTCTTCCTTTTTCTTTCTTATGCCCCATAGTCTTAAAATGTGGGCTCATTCCTAAGGGATTGATTTCTACCTAACTCAGTTAACAGTTAAGGACTTGGTGTATGGACCTTATTTCATCTTTAACATACCAGGAGTTTCTTTAGGTGAGGATCATTATAGAAATCATTAGATACCTGCAATGTCTTTTCTATCTTTGTGTTATTTTATATTCTTACTAGTGCTATAGTAAGTATTTTCTAATCATTTTCATGTCCACATATATAAAGAAAATCTTATTTATTATAAATGAGGCTAGAGTTATTGGTGTTAGCCAGTAGATCCTTTGAGAGGTGATGAGGTCACAGAGCAGAGCTGTGACCTCATGAATGGAATTAGTGCCCTTATGAAAGAGACCCAATAATACCCCACTCTCCCTTCTCCCATGCGAAGTTAAAATAAGATGGCTGTAAATGAGGGAGTAGAGCCTATCAAACGCTGTACTACTGATACCTTGTTCTTGGGCCACTCAACTTCCAGAATTATGAGTAATAAACTGTTTTTTTTTCAACTCAACTTGCCTTTGTATTTATTGATAACATCTTTAACAGTCTATGTTGTAGGACAAACTAAGGAATTAGATTTTTGTACAAAGTTCATTAGTTTAGGTGTCCTGCTCAGATGATTAAGCCAACTTAATTTTCTAGTTACTCAAGACTATGCAATTAGTAATTCATGGCATACCAGTAAATGCAAGATCTCAGTCTGTTAATCATTCAGCAGCAATGTTCAAGTCAGCAAAAACAGACCCCTGATATAGTTGTAGATATCTACTGAACTACACACACTGAGTTAAGCATGTCTACAGAATAATTGTAGAGAAGGGTTGGATTACTAAATATGTCTGAGCAACTGCAGGTAGAGAGAGAAAAAGTTTACCAGTAATTGTAGTCTCAGTGCAGCTGCCCCCACTGCAGCTGTGATCAATGCAGCTGTGGCAGCAATTCATAAAAATGGTCCACCCCTTCTCCTTCCCCAAGTGTCAGTAAAGTCTCTGAGCAGCATGCCACAAAAACTTATTGGCAGGCTGCTGACAAGGGAACTGTCCTGCCTCAGCAGTAGTCCTGCCTCTCAGTCTGCTGTTAACTAGGGGAGCAGTCCTGCCTCTGCTTACAGTCCTCAAGGCAGCTGCCCACAGAGGACTCCTTTCCAGTCTCTCAGCCATTCATGCTTTGGGAAAAGACTTTCCTGCCACAGACTTTGTTAACTTTGTATACATTGAAAGGAAGCGTCCAGGTCTCCACCTGAGGAGCCCCAGCAGCCAGACCCCACTGTTTTTCAAGTTTTGCCTCTGGGTTCCCCCTGAATCTTTCCCAGGGTGTCTCCTCCAGCCCTACAACTACCCTGGGTAATAAAGTTACACCTCAGGACTCCAGGGGGCTGAGAAAAACAGTGGGAAATGAGATCCAGGAACACAGGAGTCTTCAGTTAGGGCCTCAGCTGACAGAGAGGCCTGAGCCTTGTGGTCATCTCTGTGGCAACAATGTGTAGAAATTAACTATATTCCTGAAGAAGCAGGGAGTTGTAACCAGGACTAGGAATCTGACCCTTTAGTACTAATTCACAGTTTAGTTAAGGAAAATTGGTTTGTTGAAGTTCAAGTCTGTGTTAATCTTCTAGGTTTGTTAATAGGCCCTTCCCCAACACCTGTCAAAATGGCAGTTTCAGCCTCTCACAGTCTCCAGCTCCTCAGTTAGCACCCCTCCCAGATTTATGCTAATTTTAGGTGAATAAAACCTCACCAATCCCTTAGCTCCCTCAAGCTCAAGACTTGAAGGGCACCAACCCTCATTTTGGAAATCCCTGCCCTGGAAACCTCCGCCCAGCCCCCCACCCCCAAATCCTATATAAGGCTTGAGATGCCTCCATTCCTTGCTGTCTTCTCCCAGGAACAGAAGGCAGTCACACCCAGGATTTGTTCCCCACTCTCCAATAAAATCTCTTTTATGAGATTTGCTGCCTGCTGAGACTCCATCATTGGTCTTGGGAAAGAAGCAAAGAAGCCAAGAAGCAGAGAAGACAACAGCTGGGGCTCAGCTCCAGCTCTTCAGCTCAGCTGGGGGTGAGGCAACTCCTTTCTGTGAGCTACAACAACTGGAGAAGGAGTGGGGCTCTCAGCTCAGGCTCCTCAGCTCAGCTGAGGGGGAAGTAACTCCTTCCTGGGAGCTGCAACATCTCTGTTGATGAAGCATCCTCTCAGAACTGCACGATTTCTGAGCTCCAGAGCCCCAGGATACCCTTCCACAGGGACATTGTCCCACCTAAAAGAGCTGTGTGTTTCCTGGGCTCTTGAGTCCCAGGATACCTTCCTCAGAGCTGTAACACTTTACTGGAGATACCCTTCCCCCTCAAAGCTGTGTGGTTCCCAGTTCATGAATCTCAGGATACCTTCCCATCGCCCTGCAGGCCAAAGTTCTAACAGTAAACATACCCATTCCGCTTTTTTTCTTAACAGCCCATGGTGATGGCTTCACAATAGAAAGAATGCAGCTAATGCTATCAAATGATACATTCTAAATGGTTAAAATGGCAAATACCATGCTATATATATATATAAAATACTATAGTAAACAATTTTCAGATGTTAGAGATACATGCAGCTCAGTGGTAGTTTTTGGCATGTATGAGACTGGATTCCATTTGGAGCACAGGAGAAAGAAATAGGATGATTTCCAAGTAGTTATAAGCCAGAGATCCATGTGGTCTCTCTCTCTCTTCTTCTTCCTCTTGTTCTCACCGATTGAGAGGTCACACTGAAGGAGAGCACCATAAGGTATGCCAGTAACAGAATTTAGACTGCTGTAGCCCAAGACAAAGAAAGGTATAGCATACACCTGCTGAGAGGGTGTCTTTTAAAGGCATCTGTCTTGGGGCCCTAGAGCACTGGAAAAGTGACTGAGGCAAGTGAAGTTACAAAGCTGCCTGGAGAAGCTTGAGCCTTCCTGGGCCAAAGAGACTAAGGAGGCAAGTCTTAGCTTATTGAAAAGACTGCCCTCAGTTGGTGGTTGGAACAGACTGACTTTATAAACTGGCCACAATTTGATGGTGAAAATAAACTGGCCTTCTCAACTGGCAAAATCGGGCCCAATGAACTTTAAGCTTAAAAGATACTACCTGATGGGACTACCATAAACCAAGCCATCCTGCACAGGCCTATGCTAAAAATATTAATATCCTTTTATAAACTTAAAATAGTGTTGTGTTACATAGGTATTAGAGTGTTTTTAGGTATTAAGGTATTCTTACATAAATTATAGATTTTAGATTATAGTTTTTAAGTTATAGGGTTTAGGTATTTTATAGATACTTGTTAAGTATTAATAAATATAAGTGTTAATAAAAATATTCTGTTACAAGTAGCTTTTTTTCAACATTTATTTATTTATTCAAGTTATAACCTGATCCCAGCACCCTCCCTCCTAACCTCCCATTCCCTCTACCATCTTACCCCCCCCATCCTTCTCCTCGGGTGATGGGGGCTCTCCTATAACCACCCTTACTTCTTTGGTCACATGAGGAGACCTTCCTTTTGCTCTGAGGCCCAACATGGCAGCCCAGCTAGGTCAAGTGTCACACTAATAGGCAATAGAGTCCATGACTGAGACCAACCACCTCACTTGCTAAGGGATCTGTATAAGGAACCAGTTGCCTATCATCTATACATGTATTGGGAGAAGGTGTCTAGGTCTAGTCTAAGCTTTTTTCTTCTTTTTTTGGTTAATGGTTCAGTCTCTGTAAGCCTCTAGAGGCCTAGGTCGGTTGATTCTCTTGATCTTCATGTGTTGATCTTGTCCTAGCATAACTATGCTACAAGAAAATCCACTCAGTGGTGGATCATACAGATGCTGAGACACACATCCAAATATTAGGTGGAGCTTTGGGAGTCTTATATAAGAGAGGGAGGATGAATAAAGAGACCAGGAGGGGATGAGACCATTAGTTTTAACACCATCTGAGAAATAAGGAAAACACATTATTGTCTCACCCCTAAGCCCATGGAATCAGGAAATCTGAAGATGAATACCCACTAAGTTTTAATCACAATGCAGATCAAAACAGATACTGAGACCCACAGCCAAACATTAGATGGTAATCTGAGAGTCTTATGGAAGAGTTAAGGGAAGGTTGTGGGGACCTGGAGGGGACCGGAACTCCACAACAAGACCAACAGAGTCAAATAACCTAGGCCCATAAGGGCTTGTAGAGACTAAACCACTAACCAAAGAGCATACATGGACTGGTCTTAGGTCCCCTACACCTATGTAGCTGATGGGCATATTTATGTTCACGTGGGTCCCCCAATAATTGGAGCAGGGGCTGATTCAGACATGGACTCTCTTGCCTGCTTTTGGGTCACTTTCCCCTAGCTGGACTGCCTTGTCGGACCTCAATGGAAGAGGATGCTCTTAATCTTGACGTGCCCTGTTGGTGAGAGGGTGCTCCTCTTCCCTGAGAAGATGACAGGGGAATGAGGAAAGAGGTTGGGAGGATGGGACTGGGAGGAGAAGAGGGAGAGGGCTGCAATTCAAATGTAAAGTGAATAAATAAATAAATTAATAAGAAAAAATAGAATTCTAACCAGTTGGTCAAGTGTAAAAACCTCCTTTCGAGGGATCCAAGATGGCGGCAGCATGCACGGATGTATTTTGATTTTGGGGTGAATAGTCACAGGGCGGCAAGTGTTGCAGGACATTGTACAAATGGCTCAACCCCTTCTAAATCTCACCCAACCACTCAGGGTCCCTGGTCAGGACGCTCCTTCCCACTCTCGGTCACACAAGGAAGCCGCTGGACCCAGGAATCAGGATTCCCCCATCCCCCACCAGGAGAGACTCCGGGTAAGTTCCAATTTAATACCCAGTGGGCAGATTCAGATCCTACACAGAGATAACCCCCACCCTGCTGAGCACCCCCAGGTCTCACACAGATGATCCAGCTATCTGGTGAAATGTTGTGACCCTTGGAAGTGAGCGCAGCGTGGCTGCAAAGTGCCTTCAGACTGCAGATCACAACCCACTGCTGTGACATCACTGACCAGTTTCCAGGCCATGGGAGCAGCAAGACCATTGGGGGTGAAGGGCAGATTTACCCAACACAGGAACCAACCCCAGGCAAACTGCGAGATATTTGAAACTGTCATATATTGGACTTTTGTACTAGTACTGGCCCTTCCGGTGGGGAACCAGAGCTTACTTTTACACAGTTCCACCTGGATTAGTTAGGTCTCCACCTAGGAGGCAGGGCTGAATGACTCACCTTATAGGGGTGGAATAAGGCAACTCGAATCCTACAGCAAACCACCCCCTTTGGAACCAAGTCAAGAAGACAGCTAAAAAATTCCACATGGTCAGAGGCCCCAGACAAAAAAAAAATCACAGAGTGAAATAACTCCAACAAAAGAAAGCAACGCTATTCCATCCAGCCCAAACCACCTCACCACAGCTGAAACACATGAAAACGATGACAATTTTACATTATGGAAAGTGATAGAGTCCCTTCAAGAAGAACTTAAATCAATGAAGGAATTCAAAGAAGCCACAATTTTACAAGTCAAAAAAAAAAAAAAAGAATAACACCATTAAAGAGCTCCAAGCCAAGGTGACTCAGCTTGAATAGGAAAAGGACAGAGCAATGAAAGATTTCCAGGCAAAAACAAGAAAACTGGAGAAGGAAATATACAAAATGAACAATACCATTCAAGACATGAAAATAGAAATGGAAACAATAAAGAAAACACAGTCAGAGCTAAAAGAGGAAATGAAGAATCAAGAGAAGAGAACAGGAACTACGGATGTGAGTATCACAAATAGGATGCAAGAGATGGAAGACAGGATCTCAGGCATGGAAGATTCAATGGAAGAAATCAGTACAACATCCAAAGAAAATGAGAAAGCTAAAAAAATCTCTCACACACAAAATCGAAGAAATCAAGAACTCAATGAAAAGACAGAACCTAAGAATTATAGGCATAGAGGAAAGAATCCTGACTCCATAGTCCAGGAAATATCTTCAACAAAATCATAGAAGAAAACTTCCCAAACCTAAAGAAAGAGATGCCAGTAAAAATCCAAGAGGCTTACAGAACACCAAATAGATTAGATCAGAAAAGAAACTCCTCTCGCCACATAATAATAGAAACTCTAAATGTAGAGAACAAAGAAAGGATATTAAAAGCTGTAAGAGAAAAAGGCCAAGTCACATACAATGGCAGACCCATGAAAATCACACCTGACTTCTCCTCAGAAACTTTAAAAGCTAGAAGGGCCTGGACAGATGTCCTAGAAGCCCTGAGAGAACATAGGTGCCCAGCCAGACTACTATACCCAGCAAAACTCTCTATCAACATAGATGGAGAAAACAAGATATTCTATGACAAAATCAAATTCAAACAATATCTCTCCACAAACCCAGCCTTACAGAAGATCCTAGAAGGAAAATTCCAACACACAGAAGATAACTACACCCAAGAAAACAGAGGAAATAGAAACCTCCACAGCAACTAAACAAAAAGAAACACAAGAAGACCAGCTATACCAAAATAATGGGAAATAACAACACCTGGTCACTAATATCCATCAACATCAATGGACTCAACTCGCCAATAAAAGGACACAGACTTATAGACTGGATCCGTAAACAAGACCCATCTTTTTGCTGTATACAAGAAATACATCTCACTATTGAAGATAAACACTATCTCAGAGTAAAGGGCTGGGAAAAAGTTTTCCAAGCAAATGGACCCAGGAAACAAGCTGGAGTAGCCACCCTAATATCAAACAAAATAGACTTCCAATTGAAGTTAATAAAAAAAGACAGAGAAGGGAATTGCATACTCATTAAAGGAAATATCCACCAAGAGGACATCTCAATATAGAACATCTATGCCCCAAATACAGGGGCACCTACATTTATAAAAGAAATGCTTCTAAAACTTAAATCGCACATCGATCCAAACGCTTTAATAGTGGGAGACTTCAACACCCCACTCACAACTATGGACAGATCATCAAGATAGAAGCCAAACAGAGAAATAATGAGTCTAACAGAGATCATGAACCAAATGGACCTAACAGATACCTACAGAACGTTTCACCCAAACAAAAAAGAATACACCTTCTTCTCAGCACCTCATGGAACCTTCTCCAAAATTGATCATATATTTGGACACAAAGATAGCTTCAACAGATACAAGAAAATTGAAATAACCCCTTGTATCTTATCAGACCACCATGGAATAAAGCCAGACTTCAATAGCAAAAGAATCAATAGAAAGTCTAACTCACATGGAAATTAAACAACACTTTATGAGAGGACCACGGGGTCAGGGAAGAAATAAAGAAGGAAATCAAAGACTTCTTAAAATCCAACGAAAATGAAGACATAACATGCCCAAACCTATGGGACACAATGAAAGCTGTGCTACGAGGAAAGTTCATAGCACTAAGTGCCTTCAAAAAGAAAATTGTGACAGCTCATATTAGCGAATTAATAGCTAAACTGTGTGAATTGGAAAAAAAAAAAGAAGAAGCAAACATTCCCAAGAGGAGAAGAAGGCAGGAGATCATCAAACTTAGGGCTGAAATCAACAACTTAGAAACAAAAAGAACTATACAAAGAATCAATGAAACCAAGAGTTGGTTCTTCAAGAAAATCAACAAAATAGACAGACCCTTAGCCAAATTAACTAAAAGACAGAGGGAGAAAACACAAATCAACAAAATCAGAAATGAAAAGGGTGAAATAACAACAGACATTGAGGAGATCCAGAGAATATTTGGATCCTACTTTTAAAATCTATACTCCACCCAATTTGAAAACTTAACTGAAATGGGCAATTTTCCTGATAGATTCCACCTACCGAAGCTAAATCAAGATCAGATAAACAGATTAAACAGCCCAATAACCCCTAAGGAAATAGAAACAGTCATTAAAAATCTCCCAACCAAAAAAAAGCCCAGGGCCAGATGGCTTTAGCATGGAATTCTACCGGACCTTCAAAGAGGAGCTAACACCAATACTTTTCAAACTCTTTCACAAAATAGAATCTGAAAGAACATTGCCAAACTCATTCTATGAGGCCACAATCACCCTGATTCCTAAACCACACAAAGACCCAACAAAGAAAGAGAACTTAAGACCAATCTCCCTCATGAACATAGATGCAAAAATACTTAATAAAATACTAGCAAACCGAATTCAAGAACACATCAAAAGTATCATACACCATGATCAAGTAGGCTTCATCCCACGGATGCAGGGATGGTTCAACAAACGAAAATCTATCAACGTCATTCACCATATAAACAAGATGAAAGAAAAAAAACACATGATAATATCGCTTGATGCAGAAAAAGCATTTGATAAAATCCAACACCCCTTCATGTTAAAAGTTCTGGAGAGAACGGGCATACAAGGACCGTACCTAGAAATAATAAAGGCAATATACAGCAGGCCAGTGGCCAACATCAAATTAAATGGAGAGAAACTTGAATCATTTCCTCTAAAGTCAGGGACAAGACAAGGATGTCCACTTTCACCATATCTCTTCAATATAGTACTTGAAGTTCTTGCTAGAGCAATAAGACAACTAAAGGAGATCAAGGCGATAAACATTGGAAACGAAGAAGTCAAAGTATCCCTATTTGCAGATGATATGATAGTATACATAAGTGACCCCAAAAATTCCACCAGAGAACTCTTACAGCTGATAAACACCTTCAGCAAAGTGGCTGGATACAAAATTAATTTAAAAAAATCAGAAGCCCTTCTTTATACAACAAACAAATGGGCTGAGAAAGAAATAAGGGAAACAATCCCCTTCACAATAGCCACAAACAACATAAAATACCTGATGGTAACTCTAACCAAGCAAGTAAAGGACCTGTACAACAAGAACTTCAAACCCTTGAAGAAAGAAATGGAAGAGGCCTTTAGAAGATGGAAAGATATCCCGTGCTCATGGACAAGTAGGATCAACAATAAAAATGGCCATCCTACCAAAAGCAATATATATATATTCAATGCAATTCCTATCAAAATGCCAACACAATTTTTTATAGACTTGGAAATAGCTAGTCTCGATTTCATATGTAACAACAAAAAGCCCAGAATAGCTAAATCAATCCTGTACAATAAAAAAACATCTGGAGGTATCACCATCCCAGATTTCAAGCTGTACTACAGAGCAATACTTGTAAAAACAGCATGGGATTGGAATAGAAACAGACCAGTGGATCAATGGAATCGAATTGAAGATCCAGAAATAGACCCACACACTTATGGCCACCTAATTTTTGACAAAGAAGCCAAAAGCACACAATGGAAGAAGGACAGCATCTTCAACAAATGGTGCTGGTCCAACTGGATATCCACTTGTAAAAGAATGAAATTAGACCCATACTTATTACCTTGTACAAAATTTAAGTCCAAGTGGATCAAAGACCTTAACATAAGGTCGGTCACACTAAATCTACTAGAAGAAAAAGTGGGAGAAACCTTCGAACTCATTGGCACAGGTGACAAGTTCCTGAACAGAACACCAACAGCTCAGGACCTGAGATCAACAATCCATAAATGGGACCTCATGAAAATGAAAAACTTCTGTAAGGCAAAAGATACTGTTATTCGAATAAAGCGGCAGCCTGCAGACTGGGAGAATATCTTCACCAAACCCACATCTGACAGAGTGCTAATATCCAAAATCTACAAAGAACTCAAGAAATTAAATGCCAAGACATAAATAATCCAATCAAAAAATGGGGGACAGAGCTAAATAAAGAATTCACAAAGGAGGAATCCCTAATGACCAAGAGACACTTGAAGAAATGTTCAACATCCTTAATCATCAGAGAAATGCAACTCAAGACAACTCTGAGATTCCATCTCACACCTGTCAGAATTACTAAGATCAAAAGCTCAATGACAGCACATGCTGGTGAGGGTGTGGAGAAAGGGGTACGCTACTCCATTACTGGTGGGAGTGCAGGCTTCTGCAACCTCTGTGGAGGTCAGTCTGGCTATATCTTAGAAAACTTGGAATAGCTTTGCCTCAAGACCCAGCCATACCACTTCTGGGTATATACCCAAATGCCTCTTCATGGAATCATAAGGAAGTTTCCTCATCTATGTTTATAGCAGCCTTATTTGTAATAGCTAGAAGCTGGAAACAACCCAGATGTCCCTCAACTAAAGAATGGGTTAAAAAAATGTGGTACATCTACACAATGGAATATTATTCAGCTATCAGGAAAAATGAAATTATGCAATTTGCAGCCAAATGGATGGAACTAGAGAAGCTCATCCTGAGTGAGCTAACCCAGACTCAGAAGAATGCATATGGCATCTATTCACTTATTGTAGGATTTTAGCTATATAGTAGAAGGTATCGAAACTACAAGTAACACACCAAAGAGAACTTGGACATAGACTTTTTATTTTTATTTATTTATTTATTTCTTATATTTTTTAGTCTTTTTTATCTATTTGTCTGCTTATTAGTTTGTTTGTTTTTTAGTTCTCTCTCCCAGGCAATGGGACACTTTTCACTGATGATACTGCCTCATAGACCCCAATGAATGAGGAGGCTCTTGGCCCTCATAAGACCTCTCAAATGAGATGAGGGACTGTTATATAAGGACACCCCACCCCAGAGAAATGGGATGGAAGGGATAGGAGGTAAAGAAAAAAAATGAAATGTGATGTTTCCGCCTTTTACTACTCATTGTCATAAAATGGTTAGGATAATTAAGAAATGCAAACAATAGTTATGTAAGCCGCTCATTTTGTTAGGTACTATGACAGCCTATTATAGTTATTTTCTAAGCTAATCAGAAAAAAGCTGCTAAGAGACAAGCAACATCTGCTTACCCTAATATAAGAGATAGATAGGGCCTCTTCAAAAACCTCAAGAGATCTGCAGAATATGGCTTTCAAAGATGTTTTCGTAACTTTAGATTTCTTTATATCGAGACATATCAATTCCTGACAGCACCCCCTACCCCCTATTCTACCCCAGGTAGAAGATGAGCATCAAAGAATCTCCAGTGGGAGATGATTGAATTAGTCGCAAGCCTATCTCTTGGTAGGAAAAGCCCCTTGCTCCAACTGTAGACAGAATGCTGTCCAAAAAGGACAAAACCTGGAAGCAGGTAAGTCGACAGCCTAGCTCTGCCAAGACAGGGTAGGTAAGTCCTTCATAACCCCTGCTCTACAATCAATGTCTGTCAGAGAAACGGGGCCAAATGACTGAAGATCGATGCTGTAGTGTATGGAGAGAAAATGGGAACTGTCCAGGCAGCCACTGGTATGTCATTTCTTAGTTTTGGAAGCTGCAGGCCCTGTACTTCCTATAAAATCATGTATATTTATCCCTCTCAGGTCTCTGAGGTGGTTGAAGAACAGATAGCTAGAGCCTCATAATTAAATTTTGAGTGGTTTAGGAGTCAAGAGAGTGCTATAGATCTAAGAAGATGCTTTTAAAATTGCGTTGCATGTTAGTATGAATGTTGAGTTAGATATAGAAATTTAAACTCATGGAGATGGTTAGATAGTAGAATGTTAAAATCAAGTGCCAAATACATATGGACTGGATATTGGGAATGTACGCTAAGCCATATGACCCTCATAGCTGTGGCCTAATTACCTCTGTTGTTTGTATTGTATTTATTATTATAAGAGAAAGAGCCATTTGTTGGACTGAAAGGGGAAACTGTAGGGGGAAATAAGATATACCTTAAACTTAAAAAAAAAAAAGGAAGAGGATGGGGTGTTGAGGGTGGGAGTGTGAGACTGGAGGGGGGAATAGGGGGTGCCTGGATTGAGATGTAACTTGAAGAAATAAAAAATAAAGGAAAAAATGTAAAATTGGAAATTGTTAACCAACATAAAATGTAACTCTAATAAAAATTACTTGAAATTAAAAAAACTTTCTTTCTTGGAGATACTTAAAATCTTATTAAACCCCATGCCTTTAAGAAAAATTATATTCCTCTGCAATTTTTATTTCTTTTAGGGGACTCATCTTCATTGTTCCAGTGTATAATTTAATTTAACATTTTTTGTTTATTTTCTGTGAATGAATACAGTCATCCTCCTTTCTTTGAAATTTTCCTAAAAAGACTGAAAGTCAAACTTTCTAGAATTTTATTGCATAAACTAAACTGAAAATGATCTGTAGATTATAGCATACCTTGTAACTGTTTTCAGATTATAGAATAAGTGCTCTTTGCTGAAATTTTCTATCTGAGAAAAAAGAAAATCCTTGGTGAATTTTAGCTAATGTTATATAGCTGTAAGACAGTACCCAAGAGCTGGCTCAGCAGTTATGAACACTTTTGTTCTTACATGAGACATAGGTTTGATTCCCAACACCCAATCCACATGGTGGCTCCCAACTCTTCATGACTCCAGTTCCTTGGGATCTAATGCCCTCTGAAGGACCTCTGATGGACTAGGCATGAATACAGTTTGATGAAAATATGCAGACACATTTTTAAATAACAGTTTCCTAATATAGATGCCCACTTTTAGCCATAGCTTTTCTTTCAAACTATACATAAAGTTAATCTTTCAAAGATGAGATCAGTTAAGAATGACTAGGCTCATTTTGGAATATAAAGACAATGTATAGTTCTTATAGAAGCAAATATAATGTACACCAACCTCATGTAATTTGAATTTATATGCAACAAGAAATTGCATAGTTTGCCATCCACCAAAGTTTAGGAACTTGATGCAGATCTGGCAAACATACCAGTCTTTATTTTTTCTACTCTGCTGTCTTTTCTACTTTGAGGACCCAATGCTCTTCCAGTCCCACAGAATTAGATGTTACCTTCATGTGTACAAATGATCCAGTTTGGGATTTATTTCCATGCCTGACAGCATAGCTTACTTTTCATGGAAAAATTTTCAAGACTTGCAAATAGCTTGTATTTAAGACTCTTGATATTTAGCAACCCAGAAGAAGCTCTCTTTTTCTCCATAATGGATATGCATGTCTCTCAGGAATGTGTGAAGTTTGCAGGAACATCCTGATCTCCACTGGTTTTCTGTTTGGGTATCTTACTGACAGTTTTACTAATTTTCCATTTTCCATTTTGTATCATATTGATTACCCTAATGCTTTCATAATTGCATTAATCATATGTTTTTAGTCTTGAAAAGTCACTTACATTATGTGTTTGTCTGTTACTTGCTTATTAAAAATATTAACTGCCAGGCAGTATTTGGGACATTAAGGAAACAATGGTTACAGGAGCTGAGCTAATGTAAGTCAAATAAACTCTAAAGTACTGGAAGGAAGGAGCCAAAACATGTTGGCTGTGTTCTTCATGTAGTGCTGGGAGCATGAGCAAATGTTCAGTTAGCAAGTTCTGAATTATTAAAATGTGTGTTATATTTATAGTAATATAAATAATATAGAAACTTGAAGACTATCAGTGTTGAAGTTCAGTTTCAAGAAATTCTAGTGCAACTGTTTCAGTCTTTAGGCGATAATGAAAATTGTTTCAACAACTAAAACCTGGTTAAAATGTATTTAAATGAATCATTTGATGTTCAGTCCTTTTGTGCTCAGCTACTTAGATGTTCTAAGAAGTTTGTAGACAGAAGCTGATCTTCAGGGCTTTACTGAAGTTCTGGCTGGAGCAGTCTGTGGAGCTGAACGATCTTAGCGATTTTGAGTTGTGGTTGTAGACTTTTGAGGAAACAGCTATTGAGGAAGTCTGCAAGGCTGGATCATCTGGGCCACTCATCTTCTTTGGTATCTGATCTGTTTTCTGCTGAGGTTTCTGTTGTCCAGTTCTCCCTGGATTCCTTGAATGGATGCTTTAAATCTCCTGGAAAGATAAGAACAGAGCCCTGCCCTAATCCTAACTCTAGGACAATTACCTTTTTTTTTGGGGGGGGGGGGTCAGGTAATATTTTTCCTGGAGAAAATTTGTTTTTTTGACAATATATAAAGTATTATCTTTCAATCTGGATTTAAGAAGAAATTATTTTGTTATTTTGGAGCTAAACAAACCTTTAGTATATGTATTTTGAGATCTCAAAGGACAATTTGTTTGCATTGAGCATGCCTTTTGTAAGTAGCTTTTAAACTTAAATCCTTCCAAATCCTATGCGACTGTCTCTGCATTCTAAGTATTGGGATCAAAGACAAGTGGTTCCCAACTGAAGGGATTAAAGAGGTGCTCCACCACCCCTGGATCAAAGTTTTTCTATTAATACTTTTAACCATTTTTCCATTCTTATTTGGCCCCCAAACAGGTTTACTACGTCCCAAATCAGCAGGAAGTCATTTTAAGAGAGCAACGTCCCATGCCCAGAAGGTGGGGAGGGTGTTTCTCCCCCCCTTTGGTTATTTGATGGATAATAGAAAATTTTGTTATTTAGGGGAAGAGACTACAAGCTGTTAAATGGTCTTGTTAAATGGGTTTTGGAGGTTAGACCCAGGGACTTCTCTCTTTCTTTTCTGTATCCTTCTTTCTCTCCTATGTAAGAGTGAACAGACTTGAGAAAAAATGGGACATAGACATAGTATAGGAAAGATCAAGAAAAAAGGACAGATTATTGAATATGCCCTTATACCTTTGTATATTGATACAAAATTAATATTATATTTGGCTAATTTGGTATTGATCATTGTATATTAACGTGAAATTAAGATTGTATGGGACTACATCAGTATTGATCTTTGTATATTGATACAAAATTAAGATTATATTTGGCCACAGTGGTATTGACCCTTGTATATTGATGCAAAATTAAGATTGTATTGGGCTACATAGGTATTGATCTTTGTATATTGATACAAAATTAAGAGTATATTTGGCCACATAGGTATTGATCTTTGTATATTGATACAAAATTAAGGGTAACACTTGTTAAAGGTATTGTACCTAGTAATGCTTAAAAATGAAATGTGAAGTTTTGGCCTTTTCATACCAACCGTCATAAATTGTTTAGGATAATTAAGAAATGCAAACTCATAGTCATGCAAGTGTGCCATTTTGTTAGTTACTATGACAGTCTATCACAGTTATTTTCTAAGCTATTCAGAAATCAAGTTGTTAAGAGACAAGCAACATTTGCTTATCTAAATATAAGAGATAGATAGGGCATCTTCTAAAACCTCAAGAGATCTGCAGAATATGGCATTCAAAGATGTTTTCTTAACTTAAGATTTTTTGATATAGAGACATGTCAGCTCCTGACAGCACCCCCATTCTACTCCAAGTAGAAGATGAGCATCAAAGAATCTCCAGTATGAGATGGTTGAATTAGTGGCAAGCCTATCTCTTGGCAAGAAAAACCCCTTGCTTCAACTGTAGACAGACTGCTGTCCAAACAGGACAAAACTTGGAAGCAGGTAAGTCGACAGCCTAGTTCTGCCAAGAACTAGGGTAGGTCAGTCCTTCATAATTCCTGCTCTACAATCAAAGTCTGTCAGAGAAACGGAGCCAAACGGCTGAAGATTGATGCTGTAATGTATGGAGAGAAAATGGGAACTGTCCAGGCAGCCACTGGTATGTCATTTCTTAGTTTTGGAAGCTGCAGGCCCTGCACTTCCTATATAATCAGATATATTTATCCCTCTCAAGTCTCTGAGGTGGTTGAAGAATAGATAGCTAGTCTCATAGTTAAATTTTGAGTTGTTTAGGAATCAAGAGGGTGTTCTGGATCTAAGAAGATGTTTTTGAAATTGTGATGCAAGTTAGTATGAAAGCTCAGTTAGATATAGAACTTTAAACTCATGGAGATGGTTAGATAGTAGCATGTTAAAGTCAGGTGCCAAATACATATGGACTGGAATGTATGCTAAGCCATATAACTCTCATAATTGTGGCCTATTTATTTCTGTTGTTTTGTACTGTATTTATTGTTATAAGAGAAAGAACCATTTGTTGGACTGAAAGGGGGAGCTGTTGTGGGGAAAAAGATCTACCTTAAACTAAAAAAAAAAAGAAAAGGGTAGAGGATGGGGGGTTGAGGGGGAAGAGGGTGGACGAGTGGGACAGGAGGGGGGAGTAGGGAATGGATTGTGATTGAGATGTAACTTGAAGAAATAAAAAGTAAATTTTAAAAAAAGAAAAAATGTATTTAAACAGTAGATCATCAGTAGGGATCTGTAGGGAGATTGGAAAGAGCAGGAAGACCAAGTGAAAAGAAAAACAGGTTTTGAAGTTTGATTTTCTTACCTAGTTTTTGTGTCGCTAGGGGAGTTCAACATCGTGAAACCCACACCAAATAGGTCTTGTTTAATTTTAGAGGGCTGTTGTAAGAATTAAAGTGGGTGGTGGTATTTGAAAAGATTCTGATACCTTTCTCTAACATGTAATATTTTATAGTAGGAAGGATTCAGTTTGGAGTGCCTAGAGCTGAAAGGTGGAGATGAAGAATGTGGAAGAAAAGCAGATCTTCCTTATTCGCAATTGATAAGAATTGTTCTGAAGTTACCCCCCCCCACCAAATCTGAAATGAGGATGCATACTTCAAGAATATGCATTTTTTAATACTCTGGAGGTGGCTGTCAGTGAAGTGTTTGTCACATGATTGTGATGAAGTGAATATGATTGAAAGTTCAAGGAGAGTTCCAGGCCCATTGAGAGGCATTGTCAGAACACACACAGCAGTACATGTGCAATGAAGGCAGACATTGACCTCTGACTTCCATCTGCACCATGCACATACATATATGTATGCAGTCACCCACTCATGTATACACCCTCCCTAACCCTCAACACAGAATACATACTTTAATGACCAAGAAGTTAAATCACACATCACAGCATATTTTCAGTTTGGACCATTATTCTATGGTACAGGCAATTCCAAAGTAGTTAACTTATTCTCAAATATCTGTAACCAGAGACAAATAGATTTATATCTTAAATCAGCATATTTTCAGAACAACAACTTTTTAGAACACCAGTTTTCTGTTTGTTTTTTTTGCAGGCACAAGCATATTGTGCGATGTTCTATATTTATGAAACCATTAACAAACTGTGAATAGATAACAGAATGCATTCTGTGTGAGCTGAAGCAATAGATTAAATATTTCACTAAAATTAAGACTCATACTTTAGGCACTATTCTTGTTATGAATAAATTTAAATATTATTGAAAGCATTTTTCTCATTTACACTTTTAACTTTTATGGTTGTGTAACCCATATGACACCATTTTGGTAAATGATACTTCACATATATGATAGTATATATCATATAACTTAAGTGGAAAAAATGTCACATCATGTGAATATGTGGAAACATTCTCTGTGATATTCACCCAATGACAAACAATCTGAAAATGCATTTTTCAAGATGTCTACAGTTAAGTAATGTAGAGCTATGTCACGTTATTATATATTATCTATAAGTAATTATATTTGCTTTTCATTTTAATTTAGAGTGAAGAAAATAGACTAGGAATGTGTAAACATGGCAACTGACCCTGATTTTAACTCACCAAGCTTCGTTATAATGTATTTGTCTGCCTTGCACCCTTCTACTAATAGAATTGCTTCTTACATCATAATGCTCTAATTAGAGTATGTTTCCCTTAATTGTAGTGTGTGCTCATCAGCCTATGTTTGTATCAGGGAATAAATATTTTATTTTATGCCTGATATCATTAACACTGACCCAACACAGTGATGATGCTTAATAAACATTGATAAAAATACATTAAATTAAATTGACTATTAACATTTATTAGTTCTGTAAAAATGGTTCACAGCTAGTTAAAACTCACAACCAATCTTTAACATTTTAAGTAAGATTAAATGTTAATAAGAACTTCAAAACTGTTCAGTGCTTGCTTAGAGGCTTAGAATTCCTAGAACATAATGCATGTGCTGTTGTAGTACTAAAAGTAAAGACTATTGAGATTATTCATCGAACCTGAATGTAAGTTAGCACATTTTAGAATGCGTGTAGAATTTGGAGAGTAGATGGAATGTTATGTCATGACAGGAGATCTTGTGTGGGCAATTACTAACAATAACATGAACTATGGTACTTGCTCAGTGCTTACAAACAATTCTTGGCAGCTGTGTCAATCTTGTAGAAATGGGGGCCTCCTGAAACCCTGTTTTGGTAGCCTTTAGTAAAAATTAATTTAGTCATATGACTCAATTCTTACAGTAATAAAAACAGTAGAATCCTCCATGTGTGCATCATAGGGAAGTGTTATTTTGAAAAGATAAACATAAGGGATAGTTGCTTACTATCATTCCCATCAGCCCAGACAGATGGATGTTTGGAGAAGCAATCAGCTTGCAATCATGAGGAAGGTTTCAAAAGAAAAAAACATAATAAATCTTTGCTTCTAATTCTCAGCAGTAAGCCCACCTTCTTAACCATGACCCAGAAAATTTCTTATTTTGTTTACTTTCCAAAATTTTATATATTAGTAAATTAATGTATTACTTATATATAAACATATAGATAGATACATAGGCTGATAGATAGATGATAGAGATAGATAGATAAATTGATAGGTAGATGATAGATGGATGGATAGATGATAGATGGATGGATGGATGGATGGACGGACAGACGGACAGACAGATGGATAGATGATAGATAGATGGATATTGTGTATGTACTCATACATACATTCTATGATGCATATGTGAGGATCCCAGGAGAATCTGTGGTAGTTTGTTCTCTCTTTCCAGCATGTGGTTGCTTAGATCAAAGCCATCATCAGACCTCTCAGCAAGCACTTTGCCCTTTCTCTGAGCCATCTCAAACTTTTTTTTTAATTCAGTGTCTGCAGGGTTTTCCTGAAACCAAACACAAACTCAACACATATATCTTTTCAGGAAAAGTAAGCCTAATTTTGCCAGTTTGTGAGACCCATGCATGATTTCCATCCTACTGAAGCAATGGTGTCTCAGCCATGGAACAAAAGAATTGCCCTAACTGACATTTATGGTACCTGAATTTTTTTCTTCATTGATTTGTTTTTTGTTTTTATTTTGTTTTTTTTTTCAATTCCTTCCTGAAATGTGGGTATAAATTTTAGAAAAGTGGTCTTAAAGTCTAGATTGTGATCTTTGTGGACATTGGCTGATAAATGTAATGAATTGTGTCTCTATCTTTCTCAAAAAACTGAATGCAAAACATCTCTCCACAATACTGATTCAGTTAATTTTTTTCTCTTTGGCTATGATTCATATTGCAGAGGCAAATTAAGGAACGTTGACAACTTGCTTAAATCTTGCTCTTTGTCCTATTTATATAATTTATTGTGCCAATGGTTCTGAAGTGGTGGCTCCTGCGTCTCCTAATCCATGAACACTTCCCAGATGTGCTGAAAATTTCCCATTAATTTGTGTATTTCATTCCATTCTTTTGTAATTAAGAGCATATGGTTTTGACTAGAAGAAAAAAAAACTATTTAATCCCAGAGGTTTATTTGCCTTGAGAATAATTAATTCATGTCTTTCTCAACCCCACCCCTGTTTTTCAAATAGATATTATGAAAGGAATCCCTGCTTTGTAAATTTTGCTGATGCAGACATGAGAAAGGACAATCCATTACCCTTAAGATTTCTTCAGTATCTGTATACCATTCAGTCTCTTAAATTTTTTCTCATTAAAAGTCATGATCCCAGAATAGCTTTCACAGCTGATATTCAAAATGAGAATGTAACCTTAAAGTAGAAAGCAGCAATCTTTCTACTGGTATTTACCTATAGAGGTACTAGCTCTTGTTATTGAATTTTAAGACTAGAAGCCAGGCATCTGTACTTGCCTGTGGACTAGCAGAGATGTTTAGACTCTCTTTGCATTATGAAGAAGAGCTTTTCAGTGGGTGGCTACCATCAGATAGATTACTTATTTTTATGAATTGTAATTCACTGTTGCTCCTTGTTATAATTCGCTGTCTCTGAGGATAGTGTTTGTACTTACAGTTGGGGTATGCATGTACATGTATGTGAACATATACATGTATATGTTAAATTCTTTATGTCTGACACTGGATAACCTGGAAGAATGAGGAAATATTTATACTGAGGAACCCAAGTATATAGTTCACTATCCTGGTGTTCTCACACTATTAAGAACTATAAAATGTGAAAGAAAAAGTAGACTTTCTAGATTCCTTTGCATCTACGTTTCTTGATGAGATCAGATCTGAGCAATCTTATAGGATGAGAGAAAAGTGAGGAAAATATTTCATGGCTAACTGCTTCTAGTTTTTTCTAATACCATTTTCTGGGTTCATACTTTACATATAATATACTGTTCACATTTTAAGAATGTAGTTTCAGGAGTTTATCATATTTGTAGACATGTATCACTAGAAACAATATCAAGTTATATAAATAATTCATTTTGCCTCTTTCAATATAGTGTCCAACCCTTGGACCAGACAACCTTTGACTTGCTTTTTACTATTGGAACTCTTGTCTTTCTCAGGGATTCCAAGTCTTAGCTAGACCCAAGATCCTTATCTACTGTTATATTTACTTTCTATTTAATGTTCAACCAAACATCTACTTATGTAAATTTTTGTATGTTACTCTCATAAAGATATAGTCCTTAACATTGGGCAGTTTTCCTAGGTGAGGAAGTGAATTTTTCAAAAGAATTAAAGCTATTTAAAGTTGTGGAGAAATGTTCTTGTTGGCCTTTCTTTTTCTTTCTTTTAATGTTTTTTTTTTATTTAAGGTGTATCTTTTCCCCCCAAATTCACCCCCTTTTAGTCCAATAAAAGGCTCTTTTTCTCATAATAATAAATTCAATACAAAACAATAAGAACCATTAGGCAACAACTATGAAAATTATAAGGTATAACAAACATTCCTAATGTCCAGTCCATATGTATTTGGCAGCTAATAATAATATCCTATTATCTATCTATCTTGATGAGTTTAAAGTTCTATACCTAAATCAGTTTCCATCCTAACTTGTGTTACCAAACTTAAAAACATCTAGAACATCTTTTTAATTTCTAAACAACTTAAAATTTAACTGTGAGACTATAACTATCTAGTCTTCAACCACCTCAGAGACCTGAGAAGGGTAAATATATCTGAATATATAGGAAGTACAGAGTAAACAGCTTCCAAAACTAAGAAACAATAGATAACTGGTGGCCTGGACAGTCCTCAATTTCTCTCTATAACATTGGAGCATTTACCTCAGCCTCTTTGCCCAGTATCTCTGACAGACACTAATTGTAATGCAGGAATTATGAAGGACTTGCCTACCCTGTGTTGGCAGAGCTAGACTGTCAATTTACCTGCTTCCAAGTTTTGTCCATTTCGGACAGCATTCTGTCTACAGTTGAAGCAAGGGCTTTTTCTTGCCCAGTGCCTAGCTTGTCACTAAGGCAGCCATCTCCAAAAGGAGAATCTTCAAAGCTCCTCATCTACTTGAAGTAGAATGGGGGTGGTGTCATGTCTCAATATTAAAAAATCTTAAGAAAACATCTGTTGTTGACTTCGAAAGGCAAAATTACATGTTATAGATAAATCTATGTGGCAAGACACCCTATCTGTGCTTTAAAAGCTGAGGACCACCCAAAGAACAACCCACAAGAAAGCTGCCTCACAATACAAGGAGCTGAATTCTCTCACGGAGCTCGGGAACTAAGATTTCACATCTGAGCCTCAGATGAGATTATAACCCAGACCTCTCCCTGGATGCAGCCTGGTAACACCTGTGCAGTGAACTGTGAACGTCATTCCCAGGCTGCTGTCTTATTGAGCTCTCGCCTAATAAATGGGTTTCATTGAAGTTGTGAAATTTGCCACGGCTTTTAATGTTAAAAAAAAAAAAAAAAACTGAGAAAAACTATTTATCATTTGATCATTCTTTATAATTGGTAAGTATATCAATTATCTATTACTCCCTAAAATTATCAACACTATAATGTCTTAAAACAGTGAACATTTATTATATCACCATAACCAGGGTTCAAGACTCTGGGTGTGGCTTTTGTGTACTCCTTGATGGAAGGCAACTCCTCATAAGTCACTGAACTCAGAGGAATCCACATTTAACCTCACTAGATTGATAGTTGGTAGCACTCAGTTTCTGATATGGTGTACTACTGTTGATGGCCCCAGGTGGCAACTGGCTGTTCACTGAAGCTCAGCTTCGGCTTGTGGTATGTGAGTGTTTTCATAAGAATCACCAAAGGAAAACAAATATCTGCTAAAAAGATGCAATGATCTCTTGTAACAATTGTAAAACTGATGTCTCCAAACAATCAGGCATTTCAATTTACTAAAAATTACTCAAAAAAGATTACCATTAGTCTGTGAGAGTCTAAAAGCTGGGATCTCCAAGTGTGGTGTTTAGAAATGAAAATATATTAGCCACTATAGCACTGTAGGATTTCCATTATCTGCTTAATGTTAGAAATCTGACTTTATTTGATTTGACCACTTATAAACATACCCACAAAAGCAGCTACAGTGAATATTCAAGAAGAAGTTGTATGTGGATGTATATTTCATTTCTCTCCAGTGTAATTGCAATGTCACACAAAAAATATCTTTTCAGTCTATTAAGAAGTTTCCAAAAGTGTTTTCCAAAGTGATTTTATGGTCTCACCTTCCCAAAACATTCCATGTCATTCTTATCTCCACAGGCATGGAACAACATCAGTCATCTTAACTGTAGGCTTTTGAATTTGAACAGAATGATACTGATATGCATATTAATAGTCCATTTTAGGAACAAATTATCTTAAGCATTGAAGCCAGTTCATACATCTTTAGGAAATATCTGTTCAACAAGGTTGCCCATTAGGATGGTTTTGCTTTTTAACATGGAGTTGTAGAATTCTATATTTTGAAAATTCTTTATCATTCAGATGTATTTAAGTATTAAGTCTGTGGTTTGATGTCAATCATGGAGTAAATTTTATGCTCATTTTTCCATTGTATCTATTTTTCACTGTGATTAATGTTTTGTAAGCTACATCTGACAGTACCACAATATTGTACTAAAATTAATAATAAAGTCTATAATTATAGTTTTTAGTTTGTATCTTTTATCTAATCATTTAATTTTTCTATAAAATTAAAGTGAGTCAATATTTGATTTGTTTATTTATATATACTTTAAAATTTCCAGGGCCATTTGTTGAAAGATCCTCTATTTCAGCAGTTCCCAAATCTGTGGGATACAACTCCTCAGGGACTTGAATTACCCTTTCATGGGAGTTGAGTAAGATCATCAGAAAACATAAATATTTGCATTATGATTCATAGCAGTAGCAAAATTAAAGTTATGAAGTAGCAATTAAAATAATTTTATAGTTGGAAATCACCAACACATGAGGAACTGTATAAAAGGATCACAGTATTAGGAAAGTTGAGAACCACTGCTCTATTTTCAATTAATTTTGTTTTCTTTAAACTTTTATTTCTAAAATAAAATGAATATGAGTGCATTTTTTAAACTAATGTGTCCCCTTGATTTTTTGGCATTTTATATAAGTATCATTGTCTTAATTACTGCAGATTTATTTTTTTAAATTCTTGCAATTAAATTTAAGAATTTCAACATGATTCTCTCATCTAGTTGTTTTGCTCATACTAGGTCATTTATATTTCCTAAATGTTATAAAGATTAGATTGTTAATCTTCCTCAAAAATGTTAATTGTAACAATTTGAATGGAATCTATTGACCAACTGAGGGAAAATTAGTCATTTCTAACTGAATACCATTGTTATAGTCTACCATATCTGGGACAGTATATCTAGTTTAATTCTGAGTCTAAGAATAGCCTCCATTTTTTTTCAACATTTATTTCTTCCAGTTCTACCTCAATCACAGTCCCCACCTGCTTCCTCCTCCCAGTCCTACCCTCCTACCTTCTTCCCCCTCACACTCTTACCTGCTTTTTTTTTTAATGTAAGGTATATCTTTTTCCCCTTCAGCTACCCCTTTTAGTCCAATAAAAGACTCTTTTTTCATAACAATAAATACAATGCAAAACAATAATAATTAGGCAACAATAATGAAAATTATAAGGTATAACAAACATTCCCAATGTCCACACGAATTTGGCAACTGATATTAATATTCTATTGTCTGTCTATCTTGATGAGTTTAAAGTTTTATACCTAATTCAGTTCACATACTAACTTGCATTACCAAGTCAATAACATCTTCTTAGACCTTGAACATCCTTTTAATTCCTGAAAAACTTAAAATGTAATTGTGAGACTATAACTATCTAGTCTTCAACCACATCAGAGACCTGAGAAGGATAAATGTATCTGATTAAACAGGAAGTGCAGATCCAGCAGCTTCCAAAACTAAGAAATGACAGAAAATTGACTGCCTGAACAGTCTCCAATTTCTCTCAATGCATTGGATGATCTATCTTCAGCCTTTTGGCCCTTATCTCTGACAGACATTAATTGTAAAGCAGGAATTATGAAGGACGTGCCTCTTTTTAAGGTATTGTACATATGTAATGCTTAAAAATGCAATGTGAAGTTTGGCCTTTTGATAGCAACTATCACAAACTGTTTAGGATAATTAAAAAATGCAAACTAACAGTCATTCAAACTTGTCATTTTGTTAGGTATTAGCGTAGTGTACCACAGATGTTTTCTAAGTTAATAAGAAATCAAGTTGTTAAGAGACAAGCAACATTTGCTTATTCAAATATATGGAGATTGATAGATGGTCTTCAGAAAACCTCAAGAGATCTATAGAATATGGCATACAAAGATGTTTTCTTAACTTAAGATTTTTTTATATGAAGACATGTCAACTCCTGACAGCTCCTCCCATTCTACTCCAAGTAGATGATGATCATTGAAGAATCTTCATTTGAAGATGGCTGCATTAGTGACAAGCTTGTCATTGGGCAAGAGAAAGCCCTTGCTTCAACTGTAAACAGAATGCTGTCCAAAAAGGACAAAAATTGGAAGCAGGTAAGTCAACAGCCTAGTTCTGCCAAGACAGGGTAGGCAAATCCTTCAGAGTCTCCATTTTGTTTAACAAATTGAACTTTAATATGATTTCCTTAGAAAATTTATCATCCCTGGATACCCCATGGCATGCTGAAACAGCCTCTGCAGGAGACAAAGGGATAAGAAAGTCCTGACCGCTGTGATTCATGGCTTCAGCTTTGTGACTGTGTGGGTACATGTGTGTCCCCAGAGGTCCCAGGGAAAGAGAAGTGTGACCCCCACACATCAATGGCCTAGCCGTTCCAGGAGGAAGCTGTGAGCAGAAAGCAGCCATCTAGGCATCTGTTGGTCCTGTCAGTCTTCTTCTGTCATAGCTCGGGGTAACCTGGTGCCCCAAACCAAGTCCTTGGTGTGATCAGCAGACCACCCTGGCTGAGGCCAAAAGTTGTCTGCACTATGCTGATTACCCTGGCTCTGCAGGCAGTGAGTAAGAAGGTGCAGAGTCACCATGCAGACCCTGTGAATTACAATGCAGAAGCAGACTCATTTAATCAAAAGAGGAAGTCCCCCATTTTTATACCTCCCACCCATAGTCCCATCGGCCCCCAGGCTGGAAGCAGCTGCTGTGGCTCCTCCTCATTGGCTCGCGCCTCAGTGCCCGGTGATGTCAGTCATCAGTCTCCAGGTAGATCTGAACATGGAGGGGCTCTATTTGGAAGCCCAGCCATGCATGCGCGTTATTTAGCAATGGCTCATGCCTGCTAGGGCAGGTCATATAACTTCTACATATTCCCACACCTTGAGCTTTTGTCATTGTCCCACCATTGAAACTTGTTTCCAGAGAAAACATCAGATGAAATACTCTTGCCGAATACTGCAGCCTAGAATAATAACATTTGTACTCATTGTTGGACTTTTCCCCGTTAGCATGCCAGACCCAGCAGGCCAGGGTGTGCACACGGCACTATGCGATACACTTTTCTTAAAAAAATCAATAAGTGAGTGCCACACATTTTTTAGTTACAGAGATATTATCATAGAACACTCCACAGAACACATAGAGAGGGACTAAGAAGCTTGGATAAACCTTTTGCACCTTAGACCCACACATAGCCAGGTGACTCTACTTGCAAATGTGTTTGTTTTAACAAACACAATGTAAAGTGCCTAGAAGATTTTCATAGGAACAATATATACTTTTTCCCCCGGTCCTTTTCTCAATTGAGCAAACATAAATAAACCAATGAAAAGTTAACGCACCTTCCCAAATGGGGAAGAGAAAGGAGACAGGATGTTTTGTCTTAACCTTCCTCCTACCATCTTTGTTTTCCCTCCATTCTCTCAATTCTTCCAATTTTGTTTTCGCTTTTTTTTTTTCTCACCAATTTAAGGTCGCCACTACTGTTTCATTGGTAGTAAAATCCCTCAGTCTCAGAGTGCTAGGGTTGAGAAGGGCCACAGAGCCTGTGCCCACCGGAAGTCCCTGAGCTACTGCTGCTGCATTTTAACAGATTTCAGCTAAACAAACACACCGTCTCCATTTTTTACATTATCATTTATTTCTTGGAATGTTTTATAGTTTTCACTATGCAGATATTGTAGATTCTTAAACTGTGGTCTTTCGAGTTTCAGTTGTAATTATGAATACTTAAAAATAATTCCTGTTGTTCATTGCTAGTACATAAAAATACAGTTCAGTTTTATATTGTTGTTGTGTACTTGTGTTGTTTATGGTTATAAATTTCAGTAGCTTTCATGTGGATTCATTAAAAACATCTCTATACATAATCATGTGGCTGTGATTAATTGTTTCTTAACTCACATCTGTGATTTTATTCCTTTTATTTTCCTTCACTAGTATTGAGGAGTGTTCAGTGTAAGGATATTTATTGTGTTCTAATGTTGATCTTTAAACTGAGTTTGATCTTATAGATTGGTCCTTTCTCTCCCTAGATTACTAATGCCTTTTACTATAAATGTATGTTGAATTTTCTCGAATCCTATTTCATAAGTGATCTGATGCTTTCATCTCCCTTTTGTTTTGTTAATGTGATGGGATGATCTGTTACGGATACTAAATGTTAGTTAATTTACTCCCGGAGGTCTGCTTGCTGTACAAGGCCACAAGCATATACACCAAGCAATGCTGTGTTACTTTGCTTTTTAGTTGTCTGTGATTGGCTTTAATAAATGCTGAGGCCTGTGACTGAACCAGAGAGAGAGAGAAGTAGTCAGAGCTAAGTTCGCAGGTTTAGAGGAGAATCCATGAGGAGAGAAGGAAGCAGGAGGAAGAGGAAGAAGGAGACATGTCATGAGTTAAATGGAAGATCATAACTCCACGTGGCCTGGAACATTGGTATAACATAGAGAATAACAGCCCATAGGACATATGTAGATATTATGGGGTTTTATTTGGAGAAATAGAATCAAAAGCTAACTTAGATGGGTTAAGATTGCACAGTCCACTCTAAGGTTTCTTAAAATCCATCAGGTTTCAGTGTGATTATTCATAAGTGGCAGGTCAAGTGATAACACTGCCATCCCAATAATTTTGTTTCTACTGATAGTTAATGATTTATTTCTACATTCATGTGCTGAGTACCATGATTAGTATTCTAAAGTTAAAACATGGATTCTTGAGAAAGCCCATTGTTGTTATTATATTCCCTTTTAAGAGATTTTCAGAATTAACTTGTTAATATTTGTTACTGATTTCTGTACCTATTTCATGAAAAATTAAAAAAAAAAAACTGTGTTGTTCTTATATCATTTTCAATACCAGGAGCGCTAACTTCATGAACTGAATAAAGAGATGTTCCATTCTCCTTCAATTTCCCCAAATAATTTGCATAAGACTGGTGATATTTTTCTTTAAACCTGTGATAAGATTCACAGATAAAGCCATCTGATCTACACATTTTTTTCTGGATTCATGTTTAATATATGCTTTCAATTTTTTAATTGATGTAGGTTTATTGAAGTGTTGTAATACTTTTTTTAAAAGTTGGTAAGTTTCACATCTTAAAGACTTAGCTATTTTTAAAGGTATTAGCGTAAAACTGCCACACTATTCTCTTATTGACCTTCAATGTGGCAGAATTTAAATTGATGATTCTCTTTTCATTAAAAAAAAATTATATTTATTTACCATGTGTGAGAGAGAGAGAATGAGAGATCCATGTTATACAGTGTATGTTTAGAGGTTTTTTTTTCTCCTAAATCCTTCCTCTTGAAATTTTAATTTACATATTCTTAGATTTCCTGAATTCCAGTCTCTCTATTCAACTTGCAAAGAGAGTCATAATGTGCAGAAACAGTTGCCCTGCTTATCACAGGCTTTGGGATGTAAGTCTACCTAGAAATCTAGGACCATGATGAATTTCATTTCCTGTTCTCCCTACTTCTGTTCTGCACTGTCTATTTTCCAATGTATATTTAAAAAAAATAAGTGTCTTTGGTCATATTTCTAAAGTTGAAGGCCGTTCTTTTATTTTATCATGAAATCAGACACTTAGCTCTATTCTTTTACATCTTCTACCTCCTGCCCTTCTTTCTGTTCTTTCTCTTTCTTTTATTCCTGCTACTGCTACTCCTGAAGCCCATGGTGCTTTCAAATGTTCAGTTATTGCATTAATGGGTTTTGAGATTTGGCTACTATTGAGAATTCTCCAGAGTAATGAAATAAATTAAGAGAAAGGCGGGGAAAATGCAGGAGGCAGGCAGAAGAAAAGAAAAGAAGAATGGCAAATAGAATTATGAGGGGATATATCATATTCACTTACATGATAAGAGGCTGAATGACTCGATGGCTGTCCACAGGCTGGAGAGCTCTGGAAACCAGTCCTAGTCCGTCAAAGAAGCTGGAAATCCTAGAATGACTACTTATGGTATGTCTCCATTCCAAATCAAGAGGCTGAAAGGCTTTTAGGGACTCATGAGTGCTCGGTCATGTTCAGAAGATGGAGAACCTGGAGCTGATTGTCATGGGCATTGGAAGTAACAGAACAAAATGTGTTTGAAATTCCCCCTTCTTCCACTTTGTGTTTCATTCATGCTCTGAGCCTACTTGTAAGGAGCCTGTAAGCAGTCATAGAAAATGGCTGCTAGGTAGTTAGTAAATAAGTTAAAGTGAAAATAAAATGCATAGAAGTGATGTAATGCTTTAAGATAACCAGAAGGCTGTCGGAGGGCAGCTGACGCAGGACTGACAGCTGCTTATCAGCCTTGGCAGAACCCAAAAACTAGGCATTTCCACTCAGGGAGTTACCCTGAGGAAATGAGTATAAATATGAGCACAGAATTGTAACAGGCACACCATGGCTCCTACAGTTTGCTGTGGATTGCCGCTGGTCGCCACTTTGACAGACAATGCTCAAATGTCAGTGAAAGCCCTCAACACCTCAGCAGTGACTACACCACTGCCACCAGAGACTAAGACCTGAGGGAGATCAGACCCAAGATAACTCAGTAAAGCCTACTTCGTGGTCAAGCTTACTTTGTGGTCAAGCTCTCATTATCACAACAAAGAAGGTAACCCCATGGGAGCCCTTACCTGCAGACCTCAACCCTCAATTGTCAACAGGTTCAGTATGATACTATGTTAGAGCTAGGCTTAGCAAGCATTGCTTTGATGATTGGAGTGTTTGTAATGTTTTGGTGCTGTGTGAAGTAAATACTAAAACCACACATTCTCTACCTCCTGCCTAATCATTCAGCCTTCTCTCTCTGAAATCATAAGAGAGTTCTGTCAGCTCGTGACACTGCTGCACCATCCTACCTGCATTGGGAGTGAATCTTTCTCATGGAGTTTACTGACCCATATGCCATTCTTCTCTGAAGGCACCATCATGGAGGTGTGCTTTGCCAATTTAACTTCCATCTCTCCAAAGCTGACTCTCACATCTAGATATAGGGCACTTACTCTATGCACGCATGTGTGCATGTGTGCGAGTGCATGTGTATGTAACATATCACTTGCAATACAATGCCTTCTGAAAAATCTAGAAAATGCCAAAACAGTAAAATCTTTTTCTGTTTGGCTATGTTGTAAAGAGGGAAAATTTTTAAATATCCATGATTCTTCAAACTTCCTCAGAGAACATTCCTATAGTCTGAATATTTATATTTCAGCAAAATTCACTGTTCTCACACAGAAAACAATGTAATTATCAGGTTTGGATATTTTAGACATTCATGAATTGGATTAATTCTCATGAAGGAGGTCCGAAAGACTGGTCATTCCATCTACCATGTGAAGGGGAGCAATTCATAGCCATCTATGAACCCGTTACACGGGCCTTCACCAGATATCAAATCTGCTACTGTCTTGAATTTGGCTTTTCAACCTTATGAACTGTAAGAAATGAATGTCTGTTTATAAGTCACCCAGTTGAGGGCATTTTGTGATGGTATCCTAGGAAGGCTAAGAAAGAGAGCAAGTTAACATTCACTTTTTAAAATTTAATTATGGCTCACCTTTTGGGATTGTATAGGCTATCAGGGAGCTCCTTTCTGGGAAAAAAAAAACAAAAACAAAAACAAAAAACAACTAATTCTTCCTCTGTGACTTATTGATTGCCTGTAGCTTTTCACTATAGGTGAAGATTAACTATCATAGGATGTGGTTCTATCCTTGGCTCTGGGGCCAGTTGTTGTCCCAGTCTTCCCTCTGGGTCTCAGGGTCAGCACCTATGAAATGGGGATGGAGGAACTCACAGGGTAGCCAAAGTGAGTGCACTGAGGCTGAGGCCCAAGGCTCCAAGCTAAACCCCAGCTAAACAAGCAAGCGCTACCGCCCAAAGGGACAGACAGGGAAAGAAACCCTGTTGTCCTAAAAGCATTTTAGCTCTTTTAGTTTAAGCTGTTTACCAAAACGGCTACTGGCCCAGCCTTGGTGGCAGCGCAGGACACAAAGAGACAGGTACAGAGAGAGGGGCCCAGCTGGCAGGACATGTGTTCCAGAAGGCCTTGGCTCCTAGAGGCTAGCAGTGAGAGCAGGGCTTGCCAGAGCAAGCATTGGCCTGTCCATGGATAAAAGACAGCCTTTAATCTTCTTTGGTAAAAGTAGTCAGGGACAACAATGACAAAAGACCTTTATTTAGTGTATCATAAAAAATATATATAGCTTTGGAGCTGTAGGGGATTTTTAAAGGGGGCTTTAGGATTGGTCAGTTTTGATGCTCTCTTTGCAGGGGCGGGGTGGTAAGTGGCTCTCTTCCTGTGGCCAGGTTGTTTCCAAGCCTAAGGGCTTTGTAAGAACCCAGGGAGGGAACATTGGGGCTAGGATCTTGTTCAACCTTCAACCTGCTCGCTAGTTTCCATGGTCATTGTTTACTACCTTAATTGCATGGAACATAGGAGATTCACAAATGCCCAACAATAGGGATAAAATATAAACATACAAACATTAACTTGAACCAAGAGAGCAAATAAAAAGATTTCCAAAGACAGTAACTAAAAGTTTACAAAAGAGTTAAATTACATCAGAGAAAGGAGATTTGAGGTCTCTTTTTAAAGGCTCACACCACCATGCCCAGCCTTTGAGGTCTCTTTTTAACTGAAAGGTTTCATACATAATATTGGAGAAGTAGCTTGAATCATAAGGAACAGAACAAGAAAAAAATCCAGAAAGGAACATGAGGAGATAAAACAGAATAGTCTAATTGTCAGAACAATCACGAGCCCCATGAGCCTCATGTAGAAGAGAAAGATGTTTGTTAACTAGAGAGCAGACTATAGATTTTGGTCAGGATGGTGTTAGCCCTTTGTTCCACAGGAAAGAAACTCCACTGGTACCAGAATAGGGATGTGAATTAGCTTTTCCCCCTCCCCATCCTCCTCTTGCAATGTTGCTCTAAGATACCCTTTCAAAATTCGACTCTGAATATTCAAGTCTTCACTGAACTCATCTGCATTTGTTCATCTCCTCCCTCAAACCTATTTTGCTCTCTCTTCCTTCCTCAGAACCTTCTCTGAAAATTATCATGGGCCCTATTCTATAATTTAGATGTCCATGTTTACAAGTAGCCCTTGCACTGTAGTACTGCCCGATCAGCATTCTCCCTTCACTTCAAACAGAGCAACAGAGCTCATTTAGGTATTGATTGTACTTGAATATTATAGCAAGAGTTTCTATATTTCATATGCATTCTGCCTGATTGTACCAAAATGCAAAGCATATTTTAGTTTATATTTAGAATGGAGCTGTTAAAAATGTGAATGAAATCATTCAAGTGGTATCTACACTGTGCAGAACCATAGCTTTCCTCTGGTCATGCTCTAGTGTACTTTGACTACAGAGTCATTTATAAGGGACACACAAAGATAGGACAGACATGAACTGGGCAGTAACCAAAGCAACTATTCTGTGATGCATATATTCACCACGCATCAGTTATGGGACATTAGCCTCAGCAATCTGTTCTTTCACAGGAAAACACAGATATGAAAGTAGTTACTGTATGTAAGATACCTTAATTGTTTTCCTTTTAGATTTATTTTTTTTATTTTGTGATATGAATGTTTTACCTGCATGTATATATGTGCATCGCATGCATGCCTGGTGCCTGCAAAGGTAAGACAAAGGCACTGGATCCTCTAAAACTGGAATTGGAGATGGTTGTGTACCATCATGTGAATGCCGGGAATCCAACCCAGGTCCTCTGCAAGAGCATCAAATACTTTAAACCAGTGAACCTTTTCTCCAGCCCCAGAGAAACCTTTAATAGTGCATCTATTCTCAATATTTCCAATGCAGTCATTTTTAACATTGAACACAAATGGAAATTGCAAGCTTGTCCCCTCATCTCTACTTTATATATTTCCAACACAATGATAATAGTGTGATAGCCTAGTAAGAAGATGCATTTCTATGTACTTTAGCGTTCTGCATCTCAGTAATAAAGTATCATGCACATGCTTTGTTTCTCAAATATTACTCATTTAATTGGAGCTCTTAACACCATATCATCTCAAACAGCCTTATCAGAAATATAATAACAGTGACTAGTCACAACAGAAAGCACTTCTAGATTGATGATGACTAGAGAGAACAAACAAAATTAAAAATGTATAGGTCTTCTAGGAAAACTTTTTCTGAAGAGTTTTTTTCCTTTTAAACAACAACAACAAAGAAAATAAGAAAGGAAGAAAGAGCAAGCACAGATTCTGACAAGAATGCTTTAAACTACTCTGTTCATCACAAAGATCGTCCATTTCTCTCTATCGCTGTACCTTCCTGAAAGGTAAATGTGCTTACTCAGAAAAATCAAGCTGGCTCTTGGTGGTCACTGTGTTCTGCAACATTTCCAGAGTCCGGGGAAAGAAAATTACAGGTGTTTAGAATTGCTGCATTTATACACAGATATAATAAACACACGTGTATATATGGTCTTTGATTGTGAAGGGTCAATCTTCTTACTCTCATGGGGATGAGGGTGGTATCTAAATAAACCCTGTGGCTGGATGACAAAGAATCAGACATTATTACCAATGTGGCTGGTGCTATTATATCTAAGCTGGTTCAATATGTGGGATTAAGGGTTTAAATCAGGAAGTTTAAATATTTGCAGATGTTATGTTTAAAACAGGAACTGTCTGCATATTTCTGTAAAGAGACAGAGAAAATATTTTAGGCTTTGGGGACTCTGGTCTGTCTCAAATATAGAAGTCCATTGTTGAAGCAGCAGCAAAATCATATGTAAAATAATGGGTATGGGTGTGTCCTTAAAGATGACAGGCTGCCAAATCAAGCTCTAAGCTATTCAGAGCAGCCCAAATGTATCAGCACACGATTATTATACCTGTACTTGGCAGGGTGAGGCAGGAAGATTACTGAGAATTTCAAAATAGACTCGCCTACAGTATGAAGCACTGTCTTTAAAAATTCTATAAAACAATCAAATAAATAAGTAAATAATTAATATAATTTACCAGAGTTGGGGCAGAGCATGGAAGTCAGCGGGTGGGCACAGAAGTGACTAGTGTTGACATTTATTGTCAAAGGGGCAAGCCAAATGTGAACCTAGATGCTTTGTACTAGGATTCCTCCCTCTCAGGAAAGACTATGGTTCCGATGCAAAAGAAGCAGCTATGGGAACTCCACTGACCTGCTAACTCTATGGCTACCCTCTCCTCCGCCTTCTTCCACAGAGTATGAGGACACAGGGAATGCCTATCCAACGAAAGAAATGGATTATGTATTTTTCTGTGTCTTGACTATTGAATCAAAGTACTTCAGCAGGTTCAACAAAGTTTAACTCTGGTACTTGCACTTGATCAGTGATTCTCAAGTGTGGTTGAGTTTGCTCCCTACAGAACTTTCTTTAAAACACTCAGAAATATATATTGGATGTCACAACTGGGGAAGTATTGATTCTGGCATCTGATGGGAAGAGATGGGGAATACTGCTGGAAGTCCCACAACAAAGACAATCTTCTATTCAAAACCCAAAATATCAACTGTATTGAACTTGAGAACCTCGACTAGAGCTTAATTAACTCTTATTTTAGTAAAATAACTTCAGGAAAAAATATGAATCTTTATTTGGAAGATCCTGGAGAGACATAAATGCAGAAAGAAAAAGTTCACAGAACCAAGATCTCCCAGAGTAGCTTTCTGAAGGAATTCCTGTGCAAATATTTTGCTTTTCTGAAAATCAGTGCAGAAAGTGAAAGCATGTCTTACAGTTCCAGATCTAAATTCAGTGACTGTCAGAATAGCATTTGAAATTCTTGCTTGGGAGACAGTTTCTTTTGAATTCATGACGATTTCCTATTTAATTTCTCTAACACCAACATAGGATATGAAATACAAATACAGAAACATTTAGGTTTCCTATAATTGGCATGAATTAGTCTGCAGGGACAGTGAAACTGAACAGTTACTTACCTGGCTAACGCTGAAGACTAGGACTTTGGAAGTAGTAAACTTGAAGTACGTGACAAAATAGAAACAACACCCTTGTGGAGCTGGAAAGAGGTTATTGAGGACTTGGAACTGTCTGGGAAGTGCATGATTTCCTGTCAGGAAAGCAGAAGCTATGATACAGTTGAGGTTGGGCTGACAGAATCAGGTCAAAGTGTTCTGCTCTATTTTGATGTGTCTTAATATGGAGTTACTTGGATGAAGCTAAATCTCTAAACCTCTGAGTGTTGGGGGAGAAAATGCACTCCAGCACACACATTCGTGTGTTCGAGCATACACACACGGAATTTTTTCCAGTAGCTAACGTTGGGCACACATATTAATCATCCAAGTGATCAGGAACTACGGAAACTTCTTGATGCTTCCAAATTATCCAATAACTTTTGAGATAGGACACGTGGGTACAGCAGTAAAATCCTCCCATTGTACAAAATTAAAACCAACTAAACTAGTTATTTGCAGCAATAAAAATAAAGTTACTGCTACCAATCAATTGATGTTTTGTTATGCAAAACTGAACCATTAGAGTGACTTTAGATGTGCAGAAACCATACCTACACAATGCAGAGTCTCAATAAATGCCATTTTCCTCCACTGATGTTTCATATTATATAATTCATATACTTATAAGGTACACTTTTGAACCCACATAGATACACTGTTATTTTTAATTTCTATAGTTTGAGAAGTTCATACATGCATATTGTGTGATTTGGTCATGACCACCCTTTACTTCCTCACCTCCATTTCCTTTCCTATACCATGCACCAGTATTCTTTCCCAACTTCATATGTTCTTAAAAAAATAATGTCATTGATTAGCTGCCTGAAGTTCTTTATCTAGGGGTGCAATGGACTTGGTATTTCCCAGGCATGTGCTGCCTTACTGATTGCTCATTGTAGAGTGGTTAGCTAGCCTGAGCAATATACACACAACAGCAAAACAGAAACAACAGACTATATATATATATATATATATATATATATACACATATGTATATATAGTGCATATATACATATGTATGTAACAATAATAATCAAAGAAAAAGAAGCTATTAACTTGAGGGGCTGTGCAGGAGGGGCTGGATGGAAGAAAGGGAGAGAGGAAAATAATATAATTCTATTTCACTAAAACATAATTTTTAAAACCCCATTGTAATGCTGACTTAGTAAAGAGACGGTTGTAGGTTCTCGTATAAGATTCATGACTTCATTAATACTAAATTATAATTGTTTTAATTTCTTCAGATATGGGGGTGATATGAGAGCCATACCCAAACTTTATGAATACATGTCTTGGGATGAGCCCAGAGTGTGTGTATCTAAATATCCCTAGGCCTAGATATATAAGCTTCTAACCACTTTACAATTTAATCTTCTGCAAACATAGACCTTAAAGACTTGAACTTCCAATCTCCTTCTGCTAACCTAGGCCTAGAATGCTTACAACCTCTAAGACTTACATCTGAATAAGGTCACCCTTTCGAGTTCTTTCTTTACTCTGGCTGGCTGGTTTAACTCAGCTATTCTGGCTCATAACTCCTCTCCAAGATGACTGATTCAAACTGGCTTCTCTCAGCTTCTCACTGAATTGCTTTGTTCAAAAAAAAAAAAAAAACCTTTGAACTCCACAAACTGAACTACACTGACTTCACTGCACGCAAAAAGCAATTGCACTCAACTGAACTGCCCTCAACTCAACTCTCCTCTCACTGCCTACATTGTTCTTCATTAACCTCTCTTTCCTATCTGTTCTTGTGAGAGTTGGGTGTATCCTATCTCTGACTCATTCTGTCAATTTTTTCTCTAACTTGTCACTTTGTCTTTCCCTCAACTAGGCATTATTGTCTGGGATTAAAGGTGTATACTAAAGGTGTGTCTGTATTTCAACCAGAGGAATTAAACGTGTGTAGTATGTCTGCATTCCAGCTGGATC
Organism: Lophiomys imhausi; assembly: GCA_907164525.1. Classification (NCBI taxonomy): domain Eukaryota; kingdom Metazoa; phylum Chordata; class Mammalia; order Rodentia; family Muridae; genus Lophiomys; species Lophiomys imhausi. The sequence goes on along the minus strand of CAJQZJ010032173.1, from coordinate 10,402,047 downwards.
TTACAGACTTAAAAGGTTTTTGGATGTGATCCCTTGCCAGAGCAGTCATGTTGCTGGATTAAAATTTCTCTAAAATAAGTGATTGGCTAGGTCTCCAGTACCAGACATAGATTCCTTTTTGTTGAGTAGATCTTAAGTCCTACTACACCTACTACAGAGCTGTTAGACAGAAATAGCCTTCTCTATAGATGAATACACAATTTGGTTATCCAATACCAAATGATCAGCATGGAAAAACACATACAGGTAATATTAGAGACTAACCAGGATATATATATATATATATATATATATATATACACACACAGACACACACACACACACACACACACACACACACGTAATAACGCTTAATGAAAAAGAAAGCCATGAATTTGAAGGAGAGTAATGAAGTATATAAGGATCATTTGGAGGAAAGAAGTTGAAGGGAGAAATGATGTGACTATATTCTGGTATCAAAAAGAAAAGAAAAAAAAAACCATTGAGTCCAATTAGTGCTGTCAGTATGTGTTTGAGGATACAGTCCTCTGTTGACTTTGGGTAGCCTATTAAGGTGCATATACTGGGAGAAAACTGATGGTTCGTCCTCTAGCAGCCAACAATCACCAACAGTTCTTCAGCAGGGTGCATTTTTATGATCGTATTTCTACTCCATGCTCGGATTTTGTATGGCTTAATCTTGGTCAAGTCTTATTTATGTTGACCCAGCCAGTGTGAATTTATATGTACAATTGCTTATTGTATGTAGAAAATACAATCTTGGCTGTAATCACCCACTGCTTCAGGCTCTTGCAATCTGTATGCCCCTTCTTCCTCTGTGATTCCCAAGCCTGGGAAGGAGGTGAGATAGAGCTGTCCCTCCTCTCTTCTCCACTTCCATCTCACATCCTCTGTCCTTCCGGCTCAATTATTCACCATTTGCCTTTCATATACATAATTGTTAATTAAGATATATATTGTGTTCTTCATTTTTTAATGTCTTTTTTTCCCCAAACTCCATGCAAGATATTTCCTTGGTTTCTCTTGACTGTTAAACTTTTTGTTGTTTATTTGTTTGTTTGCCATTTATTTGTTTAGAATTGCATGTTTTTGATGGTATGGATAAGTTTCAGTCAAATATTTTGTCCTTTTGTCAAGTTTTCTGATATTTCTGTCATAATTAGAGTGGAATTATGTGTTTTGTGAAGAATTCCATAGAGATAAAGCTCCCAGAACAACATATAAAAGTCGCATGATATCATCATGATGTATCTTATTTTGATTTTTAATTTTGCTTGACTTTCTGATATACTGTACTCAATTCTATTTTTAAATTAAATTTTATTTATATATTAAATGTCACATGTTATATAAGTGGTTTGCAAGAACATTCATGTGGGTTCTCTCTTTTCCTTTTTAAAAATCATGATTTTTTTCTGAAAAGAATTCATGTGTTGTCAATGAAGATGTGCACATCTCAGAAACGTACATCAGTCAATTTCACCATTGTAATAGCATAATGGAATGAATGAGTTGCACAGTTCTGGCTGCTGATGGAATGACATATTTTTGCAAACAGCTATATCCATCTCTAAATTTAAAGATAAATATAAGAAGAAAACTACACAACACAGTTCATAAATAAATAACCTAGACCAAAGAATGTATAATGATATTTACATAAATTTCAAAATTTTACATGTGAAAACAGAGCAGAGCTAAGGTAAAACCAACACATTTAATTTTAATGGGTCTTATTCATTTATTAAATTATTCCACTTGAATTATTATTAATATATAATCATATACTACATACCAGTGATTCATCTAAAACACACTTTGGGTTCTAAAAATTGATAGATAGTATATAGCAGACAAAACCAAAATAATCAGTATCCACAGTCTTTGCAACAAACAAGGAAAATTTGAGGGAAAACAACATAAAGCATACCACAGTTTGTTTTGGAAGCTGTAACAAAATATACTAGATTGAGTATTTTAATAAAATAGAATTTCATTGTGGTTTTTAGAGGCTAGAATCCAAGATCAAGGCTCAGATTCATTATATGCTAAGGGTGGGGGTGTATCTTGAGTCAAGGATGACACTTTCTCTCTGGTGAAAAGAAATAATAAGCTCCCTTGGGCCTCTTTTTTAAGGATACCAATCCCATTTATTTGGGCTATGCCCTCATGATCTAATTACTTCCCAAAGGCCCTATCTCCTAGATACTATTAGAATACCAGTGAAAGAATTATGGAATGAGCACAAACACGTAGATAATAGCCGTAAGTGAGGATAAAATTCACAGTGAATAAACAATAGATTAAAATTTTATATATCAAAGAATAAAGCATCAACAGCAATATTGTAAAACATAACAGAGTATTGATAAAATGAAGTGAGTTCATTGGCAGTAAGTTTCACTTACTTGTCACTGCAAATACATGAAATCATCTTCAGATAAGCAATCCTCATAAGTATAGCAATGAGGTAGTACTAACTGAGAGTCAATACATTTATTCCCTGGGTATAAAGCCTAGTTTCAGGTCTTCAATGTTCTCATTGGGGGACACACACACACACTCACACACACACCAGTATTCATCTTGAGCTGATAACGAACAACAGGTAGAATCTATGAAGTCAAAAACTGTTGTTAGAATCCTTGAGTTCTGGGAAATTTTGCTAACAACTCTTGTGTGTCTTTCCATGGCCTGTTGTCAAACCTGAGAGACTACATAATGCGTGGCATACACATGTTGAAAGTGTAAACTGTCAGTATCATTGAGACGGTGTGCTAATATGGAGAACCATAGAGGCACACATCTAAGGTAGGTACAGCTCTGGATGGTAAAAAGATCACATTTCCTGGATATAAGCTTAAGCCTGTCTCATTAATTTATAACACATTTTTTTGAAATTTTAATTTGATTACAACATTTATTCTTTCCCTTTCCTCTCTCCAAACCCACCCAGATAACCCTCCTTGCTCTCTTCCAAATTTATAACCTTTTTCATTAGTTGTTTTAATGTGCATACATATACATATATACAAATATATGTGTATATGTATTTGTATGAACATATATTCCTAAAGATGCCTTGCTCAGTCTTATGATGTTATTTGTATGTTTGTTTTCAGGTCTGACAATTTGGTATTGGAAAACCAACTGTTGTTCTTTTCCCTGGGGAAGAGTATTTCTCCTGCACTCAGCATTCCTTAGTTTCTTGTAGTTCATTGCATAAGCTTGAGGCCTCTCAGAATCCTCAAACTGATAATTTAATTTTAAAGTTATTTTTCAGTTCAAGTTGTTATGCTTTGGTACTAATAGAGGCAACATCAATATTTTTCTGGGAATTCTTACTCTACAAACATAGCTTGTACATAGATTAAAGAACCAAACCAGAATTTATTAGCAAATGCCAAATATATACAAAATTAATTCACCATTATCAGGAAACAGAGTACCAACATAGGGTATGCACAGCATATAATAGAACTACAGAAGAGAATAAATACAATTTACATAAAATAGTTAATGAAATAAAACTGATTAAGAAAAATGATCAACTGCCAGGTGACTTGATAATTAAAACACAAATTATGGAAAGGCTGAGAAAATGGCTTGGCAGATAAAAGTGCTTACCAAGCAAGCTTGATGACCATGCAAAATTAGATCCCTAGAGACCATGTGCAAGAGCTAACCTCAGTTGCCAACTTGACCAGATCTGAAATCAACTGAAGTGTAATTGTCTATACACATCTGCAAAAAAATTTTGTGATCATATTATCTGAAACAAGAAAACTCACTCTAAATGTGGGGGGCTCCTTCTGACAGCAGCCCAGATAAAATGACATGGAAGACAGAATCTTTTGTGTTTGCTCTCACTCTTGGTAGCAAGTTCATCTATCCTGTTGCTGTAACATTGTTTCACTCACACTAGCACCAGATTCTTGAGGATTCCAATGCAGACTGAAGACCAAGTAGCTCTCTAGGAATCCTCCAGGCCTACAGTGTCAGAGTGAGGCTGCTCAGGTACCTATCTTGATAGGCTGAGTGATCATTGTTGGACTACACAGACAATATCATGTAAGCCAATTTAATAACCCCCCTTTAATATATACTAGTTCTATCACTTTTGTTCTTTTAGAGAGCCCTGACTAATATATCATCTATAAAAACTGTGTACACATCTGTAATTCCAACACCCCTATAATGAGAAGAGAGGCAGAGACAGATGAATCAATGGGAAACTCACAGGTTAGCTAGACTATACTACATAATGCAACCAAAACTTCAAAAGTCCTGCTTCAGCAATGTGGAAGGCAAAAACATACCAATTTTTCAAAAGTAGTCCTTTAACCATCACACACACACACACACACACACACACACACACACACACACACACACTCCATACTCATGCACACACACACAAATTTAATGAAAAAATAAACTACTGAAACCAGTGTGAGTTTGTGAGTATAAGATTTATGTAAATGGTATGTGTCAGACGCTCCGACCATTAGAAAAAACTCAGAATATGAAACGATGGAGCTGAATCTGAAGGAGGTTGTATGTGGAAAGAATGAAAAAAGTCTTTCCTTTCCTCTCTCATTAGACAAAATTCCAATCCTACTTTTCTTATCAAAGGAACTAGAAAGCATTTTTCTTGGAGTATCATGTTTTGAAACTACAGTCTAAGTGCTAGTCTCAGAAAATTTAGCTAAACGTCATTTAAACACTATTATGATATTACTGATGGGACAAATGCTAGATATTTTCACCCTTGGCTACAGTCACAGCTCCTATTGCCTATAGACAAGTTTAATCTTTTTTTAAAAAATGGTTTCTGAGTGTGTTATTTATCCAACTATTACATATGTTTGCAATTCACTGTACAAATGTTATAGTTGGAAAAAATGAAACAAAAAACCATCAATATAGCCTTTGTACAAAGAGATCATATAGAAAAAATACTTGCTGCTGTCTTCTGGTCATCTCTTGCCACCTGTACTCCCCCAAGTTAGCAACTTTTGTGCCTATATGTATCAGCAGTGACCCAAACTCTATCAACTTTAACCCAATTTGTAACTACTATTAAGCAAAGACCCAAGGAAAAAATATAAACAGACTTATAAGCAACAACACAAATTAATTTAAAGACAGAACCTGAACAAGCCCCAACCCCTTCACACAACCTTTGAGAGGGCTTCCTACACACCTGCACTGAATTAACAAAATATAATAGTGAGTGATGCCCAGAGAAGTTAACCCTTTAAACTCTGTCTTGAAACCACAGATTTGCAGATCAGCTTTTCTTGAGATACTCATTATTAAACGTTTGCTCTGTTACTTCACAGATATTCTGATGCATTTTTTCCTAGAAATAACAATTGCAGTTTTCCAGTAAATTCAGAATTTATTGTATTGGTGGTGCAATCAAAAGCTACCCATGTGGTTATAGATATAAAAAACTGTGGTTTTGCACGTGCTGATAAATCAATTGACACAACACCGGTGTTGGATTCATTTCCATCAAACTGATCTCAGGAAGCTGCTTTCCTCCTCTGTCTCATCCTTTCTTTTTATCCATATATTTGGTGATCTCGTACATCCTTCAGCCTAACAGACATTCTTTTAATCTACACTTGTTATCTCATACTGGAGTCAGTATGTGTTCCTTTCCTAACCTATAGATCAAATAAAAAGTGAAGCATCAGTTATGAGAAAGAGGTAAATTATCATTTGTTCCATACTACTTTGATTGTATATGAATGGTTTCAGAGCCGCAAGGGGTCATGCCTTAGAGCCTTGGTCACCATGATAGGAGATGATGTAGAACAAGGAAGAGGTAGGGCCTGGGATCAAGTAGGCTGTTTCGGGTTATGCCATCAAGGAATTGGTACTGACCTTGCCATGTGAATTAGTTCCTATGAGAAGAGGTGGCTATGAAAGAACAAGGCTAGCCTTTTTGCACTGTCTGGTTTCTTGTGTCAGCATGTGATTTGCTCCCACACACAAACATTTTGAGGGGCAGGAACTCAAATCGGGCAGGAACCTGGAGGCAGGAGCTGATGCAGAGGCCATGGAGGAGTGTTGCATACTGGCTTGTTCCTCATGGCTAGCTTGGTCCTCTTTTTTATAGAGGCTAGGACCACAATAGACCGTGGCCTTACCCGTCAACCACAAATGAAGAAAAAGCCTACAGGCCTGCCTCCAGCCTGATCTTATGAAGGCATTTTCTTTCTTTTTTTTTTTCTTAAGTTTTTTTTTTGTAGATTTTTTAAATTTATTTTTTATTTCTTCAAGTTACATCTCAATCACAATTCCCTCCCTTCTCCCCCTTCCAGTCCCACCCTCCCACCCTCTTCCCCCTCAACTCCCCCATCCACTTCCTTTTTTTTTAAAGTTTAAGGTATATCTTTTCTCCTCCGACAGCTCCTTTCAGTCCAACCAATGGCTCTTTCTTTTATTACAATAAATACAATACAAAACAACAGAAATAAATAGGCCACAATTATGAGAGTTATAGGGCTTAGCATACATTCCCAATGTCCAGTCCATACATGTATTTGGCACCTGACTTTAACATTCTATTATCTAACCATCTCCATGAATTTAAAGTTCTATATCCAACTCAGCTTCCAACATTACTCGCATCACAATTTTAAAAGCATCTTCTTAGATCTAGAACACTCTCTTAATTCCTAAACAACTCAAAATTTAACTATGAGATTCTAGCTATTTAGTCTTCAACCACCTCAGAAACCTGAGAGGGATAAATATATCTCATTATAAAGGAAGTGCAGGGCCCGCAGCTTCCAAAACTAAGAAATGACATACCAGTGGCTGCCTGGACAGTTCCCAATTTCTCTCCATACATCACAGGATCAATGTTCAGGCGTTTGGCCCCATTTCTCTGACAGATATTAATTGTAAAGCAGGAATTATGAAGGACTTGCCTACCCTGTCTTGGCAGAGCTAGGCTGTCGACTTACCTGCTTCCAAGTTTTGTCCTGTTTGGACAGCATGCTGTCTACAGTTGAAGGAAAGGATTTTTCTTGCCAAGTGACAGGCTTGCCACTACTTCAACCATCTCCAATTGGAGATTCTTCGATGCTCATCTTCTACTTGGAGTAGAATAGGGGGTGCTCTCAGAAGCTGACATGTCTCAATATAAAAAAAATATCATAAGAAAACATCTTTGAATGCCATATTCTGCAGATCTCTTGAGGTTTTTGAAGATGCCCCAATCTATCTCTTACATTTAGATAAGCAAATGTTGCTTGTCTCTTAGCAACTTGATTTTTGATTAGCTTAGAAAATAACTGTGATAGACTACCCTAGTACCTAACAAAATGACATGCTTGAATGACTATTATTGCATTTCTTAATTATCCTAAACAGTTTAGGACAGTTGGTAGCAAAAGGCCAAAACTTCACATTTCATTTTTAAGCATTACATAGGTACAATACCTTAAAAAGAGTTAACTTTAATTTTGTATCAATATACAATATACAAATATCAATATACAAATCAATACCAATGTGGCCAAATATAATCTTAATTTTGCATTAATATACAATGATCAATACCAATTTAGCCAAATATAATCTTAATTTTGTATCAATATGCAAAGGTATAAGGGCATATTCAATAATCTGTCCTTTCTTTCTTTATCATTCCTATATTATGTCCATATCCCATTTTTTTTAATCAATTCTGCTCACCCCTACATAGGAGAGAACAAAGGATACAGAAAAGAAAAAGAGAGAAGTCCCTGTGTCTAACCTCCAAAAGCTATTTAACAAGACCATCTAACAGCTTGTAATCTCCCCCACTAAATAACACAATTATCTATAACCCATCAAATGACCAAAGGGCCATTTTCTTAACTGGGTTTACTTCCTCTCACATGACTTTGGCTTGTGTCAAGTTGACATAAAATTACCCAGCCCAGGAGGCATTTGAAATTCTAGAGTTGTCTTACTCTGATGTCAGCTGCCTACATGACTGTGGATTGAGTTCAATTATATTCCATAAAGAGAAAATGTAGAACAGAAGCAATGTGATGAAATAGAACAGAAGCAATGTGATAAAGGAAATAGAACAGAAGCAATGTGATAAAGGAGATGGAACAGAGCAGTGTACAAGTCCAACCAAGTAGGCATTGATACTATAAAGTAAGGATTCGGAGTTTTTTAGTAATCATGTACAGGAGGCATTTCCAAGTGCTTCCTCTAAGGAAGTGCTTGTTCCGGGCTCACCTGTGATCACAACAGCTGCAGAAAACAGTTTCCCTGGAGGAGTGAGTGGGAGTATAGGTGTGGGATAACATCAGTGGGTACCATTATTGCAGGCCGAACCCTGTCTATGCACATGTTGACTCAGCTTTTGTTGTTTCCTGTTAGCTGCCCACCTGGAAATACTGAAAAGAATGAAATCTGGCAAATGGATGCATTTATTTTGCAGAATTTGGAAAACAAAGATATTTACATCACACCATTGACACATACTCAGGGTTTTAATGGGCAACTGCTTTAAGTTCTAAAAAGGCTGATTGTGTTATTCCACATTTATTGGAAATATGACAATTATGGGAATATCTACACAAATTAAGACTGATAATGCTCCTGCACATGTATCCAATAAAATGATGGAATTTTTTTGTATATTGTAACATAAAGTACATTACTGATATCCTGCACAATCCTACACAACAAGCAATTGTAGAAATAGCTAACCGTACCTTAAAAGAGATGTTTATTAAGCAAAAGGGGAGATTAAAAACTCCCAGGGACAGATTAAACAATGCTTTGCTGACATTAATTTTTTTTAATTGTCAGTGAAAAAGGAACAACATCAGCTGAGAGACACTGAGTTACAGAAAAAACTGAGGAACTAAACCAACCGATATACTATAAGGCAATGTTGACATTAGAATGGAAACCTGTAATAGTATTGAGATGGGGATGTGGTTATGCTTATGTATCTAAAGGAAATGAAAAAATATGGTTACCAACAAAAGTTATAAAGATTAGATATGAACAGGGAAAACCTGCTTTTAGCCGAGACATGAATGTCTTTGCATAGCAAGTGTGTCTTCCTGACTATGTGGTCCTCTGACTTACATTATTTTACCCAGCATGGATGGAGATTACACTTCAGACAGACTTATGAAGCTGATTGACGCCTTTCACCTGCTCAGTCTTAGAGCAGAAATTTATTTTCAGAGCAAACAACTGGGTAACAATAAAGACAAAGCAGATAACCCAGGTGATTCAGCCTAACAGACTGCCTCAGTCACCATTTTTTTTTTTTCAAAAATCTGTATGCAAATCAATTTCAAAAGGACTAACCCAAAATGATCGATCACACAGAGACTGGACAATGAAAGTTATAGTTAGCTTTCCTAGAAATTGGCAATATCCCAATTTTTTATAGAGTACCAAAAAAATGTTTACAACTTCATTCCCAAGAGGTGGAGTGGACGTTTTTTGTTGTTTGGTGTGTTATGGTTGCTTGTTGTTGTCTAGGGTGGTTAGTTATAAGTTGTTATTGGCTATAGTCAGGGGAAAGATAAAATAAGAGGTGGATTAAGAGATTTTTTTCTTCTCTTTAATTTTCTTTTTCTCTTTTATGTATTAAAATATTGATGATGATGATGATGATGATGATGAGAAAAATTTAAGGTTGTGTTATTTAAACCTTGCTTTAATGTATATTGATAGAAATTTAAAGTTTTTGTTTATGTATTATACATAAGCAGTTTGTTTATATTATATATGTAACTCTTACCTGGTAATTCTTATAATTATTCTTATTGAATATGCATTATTAATGGTAAAGGAAAAAAGCAAAAAGCAATTTATTTTCTTTTCAACAAAAACACAAATATGTTGTAGAGGTTCAGATTTCTTTGGAGGCATGGTTGTGTTATATCAATGTGTCTTTTGTTTTGGTCTCAAATATGGAATGTGGGGGTGCTTTTTACACCACTGAAAAACAGACTCGTTAAAGAGGCATACAAAACATTCTGATAAAAGAGCACATGATATTTTTCCAGCTGGAAAACTGTCACATGTGGGGAACAAATTTACATCCTTTGATAGACAGACTCCTTGGAGAGTTCATGATCTTAGTCGACAGGAAGTACCTTGTGCAGAGGGCATGAAGTTAGCCAATTGGAAGGCATCTTTATGCGGGAATAAAGAGGAAGCCCCAGAAATGCAGAGGGGCTTTTTGTTTGGCATCACTTCTCATTGCTGCTCAGCTTCGAAAGACTCCTGATAATGCTTTCAGACTTGCTTCTTTTAAGACTTACTACTGCCTTTGCTGGTGAAGATTGAGGCCCAGGTCAGGCTGAAGATATAGCAGCCCCAAACTGGGGTGTGCCAACCGTTGTCACTACTGCTTCCAGTACCAGAGCCACTGCTTGTATCCCTTCTAAACCTCCCTGAGCTACTATTGGTTTGTGTTGCTGCTGGTGTCTGTTCCTGTGCATGCTGTTTGACTGGATTGCTGACTAGTTGCCCCCAAGGACCTGCACCTGAGAAGTATCCCTTCTTCCGTGCCTCGGCCTGTTGGGTTGGAAGGTGTTAGAGTTATTAATAAATAGTTTTTAAAAATGCCCTCAAATGGCTAAATGCCATGTTATCTGGGAGTCAGTACACAAATCGCCCCTAGTGGATTAACTACTTCAGCAGGGGAAAAAAAAAAAAAAAAACATGTGATAGGGAAGATCATTAAATATAACTAAAAATAAAAATATAAAGAAAGTAAAAGAAGGTGCTATGATTGTTAGTCAAACACACATATCTGTTAAATAGGAAAGTGGGAGCTCAATCTCCAGATTTTTGATCAGATTATTTGTGTTAGTTGACTGCAAAGGAGTTTGATTCAAAGGTTAGTTGAATTCAAGATTGATTGAATTAATCTAAATATGCAATTTAGTAAAAGAAATGTGCTTTATTTAAGTCTTTTATAATTTTTATTAAAAGACTTTTCCTTGCACATTCATTGCCAAGAAAATGTTAATAATACTTCACCTCAAGGTCACTGTTCTTGATGTACTGAAAATGTCAGCATTGACAGCCAAAAGATGTGGACATATGTGGTTATTAAAGTCAACATTGTTATCTTCTAGCGTTAAATCAACACCTAAAGATAGTTTTAATACCTTCCTTAAATACATGGTGGCCCTTAGCCATGAACTGGCTCAGCACAGCTCTGTACAAAGCAGCCTTACTTAAGACTAATACCTGATCCAGGTAGTTCTTAAAAGAAACCGAAGAATAAGTTCAGGCTCAGTGGAAGAGTTTGTGTGAGAATGACTTTAAATTCACACATTTCCATTTATTTCTCTAAATTTCACCATGGTCATAACTGAGTTTCCCTTTGTTCTTCATAGGATATCTGCAAGCATATTCTCTTATACAGTATGCAATTGTTTTGGTCTTTTTCATCTTCCCCACGTTAGGATTTATATCAGAGATATAATATTTCGAGGTTGAGAAAAGAACAAGAGTGGCAGGAGACAAATAACTGAGACACTGACATCAAAATGCATTTTCATATTTAGAATATATTTAAACATATTGCTGCAATTAAAGTTAAAAACCAAATAACTTTTTAAATTAAATGTGAACAAAATATAGTGTGAAAAATTTTTAAACTAAAAAAAGATTATACCACTTCACTCAACAAAATAAATAGACATATTATGCTCACCATTCTGCTAATAATGAGCAAGTACATTTATATATTTTTTTTCCTAGACTCACAAAAAATGTTGTACTTGGACCTTAAAATATTAAAACATATAATATAGAGACATACCTCATAAATCTGCAGCTTACTTACTTAACATATAAGGAAGAGGTTGGGTTCAAATTGAACTAAATTTAGAAATTAATAGAAATAGTTTAATTTGGGGACAGAAATCTGCTAACAGCAAGCAATTCATGAAGGCTAAACAGAACATGGTGGCCATGAATTGGACATGACAGTAAATGAGTTTCCCTTTGTTCTTTCTAAGATATCTGCAACGTGTTATTCTCTTGCTACGGTACACACAAGGTGACATTTGTCAGCAGGATGACTTTTCAATTATGAATCTCTTGGAGAGCTAATGATGTCAATATGTTAATACTGCCAACACTGTGTCAGACCATTAAAGATTCTGTGATATTAAATATACTGGTGTAAAATTACATGCTATTTCTACTCAGCCATGTGCAAACAATCTGGCTGACGTGCTAGAATTATAGGGAAATCCTCCTGAGACAAAAGCACAATGGACTTCTGTTGAGAGTAGTTAAAAATGTTCTCTTATTTTAAGTGGCTTCCTGAAGTATAGAGATTGAAGTTCCAGAATTTAATTACTAGGATCTCTCACTCAAGACTCTGGTTAAAGTTACAATAATTTTACAGTGTTATTCTTACTTTGGGTAGGGGTGAAGAGAGGAAGGTATCATTTAGACACCATTAATGAAATCAATCTGAGTTTTACAAAATCCATATGTATTGAATTCTCAAGTGAAAGATTGATGATGTTTAAGGTTCCAAGAAAGCAGGAATGGTGACTTATTTTTCAGGCAGTTGATATTTCAAGGATCTGAGACCAATATTTTCCATCACATAATTACTATTACAAAACTAACATCATATGCTTAATATTTATTCTTCACAGCAAACCCTCATTTATTGGTTATGGACACTGACAATTGTTGAGTGTGATGAGTTCCAGATGTGTAAGTAAAGTAACAACCAACTGATAAAGGGAACTATAGGGAACAAAGTAACAAATAAAATCCATATTCATCTCACAAGTATACTATACAACTATGTATTATACTTGCCTAATACATCTATTTCAGACAACAAATTTGAATAGTGGTTTTATTTCTTATGTATAAAATGTCTATGTATAAAGATTTCAGAGGATGAAACTTTATATAATAAAAATAATTAACAATAAAGAAAAAATATTTCATTGTAAATGTCAAGAAGGAGCACTCGAGAAGAATAAATTCCTGCTACCTTAATTGCATAAGAGTATTAATTTAGATATATAGCCTGGTAAAGTATATATCAACAATTAAAATATTATTACACTGATAATTAGTATAATAATAATGCAAAATACTTTCCTTAATGTTATTACTTAATAGAATTTTTGTTACATTTCATTAAATCCAACCTTACTTATAGTACAAAACAGAAATATTTAATATTCATTTTCAGATATAATACATACAGGGTATAAACAATTTTTTAGAAATTGTTGACTTGAGTAACTGTAAAAACATAGCAAATAAGTTATTTAACAGTATTTATATTTAATTATTTCAGCAGCTATTCCTTAATCAGCCATCATAAATGAGCACAAAGAGATACCATGTGGATTTTAACAATCCTTGGCCTGAGTTGTGCAATCCTAGCCCATCTAAGCTAGCTCTTAAGTCTACTACCTAAATATGATCCCATATATACATATGTCCCCTTGGACTGCCATTCTCTACGACATGCCAATGTTCCTGGCCATGTGGAATGAGGTTCTTTTTTCTAACCCATGGTGTGTGCCTCCTTCTTCCTGCTCCTGGCTGGAATGAACTAATCCCCTGTCTAAAGCACAGGCTTCCTGTTCTAATCTCAGGAAGTCCCACCTTTCTCTGTCTTTACCCAATCTCAGGCCTCAGCATTTATTTAACCAAAGTCAAAATAAGTAACAGACAGCAAGCAGGACCAATTAATTAACACTTAGAATACTTAACACACACCATCAATTCCCTCCTTTTGTCTAATAAAAGGCTAAATTTTTAACTCATATAGTAAAAACAATAAGAACAAATATGAAACAATCAAGAAAATCATATATAAAAGTTATGCACATAAGGTTTAGCCTATTTGTATCAGGCAAACTTGAAGAAGAAAAAAATTATCTTGGTGTGTCAAAAGTTCTGAACCTAAATAATTTCTATCATATCCTATATTTATAAACCTCGATTTTATTTAGACTTGAAAATATCCTTTTAAATCCTGAACAACTCAAGTTCAATTGAAATTTTATAACTATTATGCCTTCAACCCCATCAAAGTCATAAGAAGGGATAAAGTTATTATTTGAGTGAGTAGGAAGCATAGGAGAGCAGCTTCCAAAAAGAAATATGACGTTTTGTTGCCTAGACAGTCCCAAATATCTCTTGATATCGTTGGAGCATCATCTTCAGCCTTCAGACTAAATTGTGCAGCAGGAAATAAGAAGGATTTTCCCATTCTGTCTCTGCAGAATCAGGACATCGACTTATCTGCATTTAAGCTCTGGTCCATCTTTGGACTGTATATAGACTGTTGAGAGAGCAGGGGCATTTTGCCCAATAAGAATTATCTCCTGATGCGACATTTCTTTTTGAGGACTTAAATCCTGATGGGAGATTTCTTTTTGAGGAATTATATCCTGATGGGAGGTTTCTTTTTGATGTTCATTGGCTTCTTCCAAATCAAATTGGAGCTGTCAGGAGCTGACTGTCTTAAGTCAAACAATTCTTAAAATAATAAAACTCCTTTAAATGTCATTTTCTGTATGCCTCTTGAGGGTTTTGAAGACATCTATTGATTTATTTATAAATCTATCTATCTGTCTTCTATCTATGAACAAACGAACTATATATTTTTAACTGTTCACTCTCTGTTTAACATATTAAGTCTATTTTGTGATAAGTTAATACTAGTATTTGACATGACCAGAAGCTCAACTGGCTAGTCAACTTGTATTATCCAGACTCCTAAATAGATTGCAATAGCAACCCATAAAATGATTGGAAGTTAACCTGTACTTTTAAATTATTTGTATAGGTACAATACCTTATATAAGTTGAAATATACATAATATGTGTCTAAATATAAAATTCTATACCAATGTATCGAAAGATAACCTTATTTTTGTATCTATATACAAAATTCAATACCAATGTATCAAAAAGATAAACTTATATAAAGAATAACAAGTTTTGAGTTTCAGAACAGATTCAATAATCTATCCTTATATCTTATCATTTCTATATTATATACATATATTCCCCCCTCTTTTTCTTTTCAAGTCTTTTCCCCTATATAAGAGAGAAAGGACAGAGAAAAAAAAAAGAGATCTCCAAGTCTAACTTTCTATACCTTGTTTAACAAGACCATATAACAATTTGTAACCATTCCCCCAAACGACATCTATAACCCATCAAATAACCAAAGAATCATCCACCCCACTTTTTGGGAATGGGTCATACTCTCATAAAACTTCTTCCTGATGAATTGGGATGCAGAAAACCTGGTTAGGGGCCCAAATAAAATGAAAAAAAAAATGGTTAAGCAAGTATATTGCAGCATTTGTTGTCCAGTCTTTATGTGCTCAGCAATTTGAATGTTTTGAGCAATTTGTAGTTCGAAGCTGGACTTTGGTAGGAAAGTTCAGGGCTTTATTGAAGTCCTGTCTGGAATAGTCTTTGAGGCTGGGTCATCTTAGCAAGCTCTTTGAAGTTGTTCTGGATGCAGATTTTTAAGGAAACAGCTATTGAGGCAGTCTATGAGGCTGGATCATTTGGGTTACTTGTCTTGTCTTCTTTGGACTCTGGTCCCGTTGTTCTGAAAATATATAATTTCTCACAAGCAACATATAGTTCTACACTTACCAAAATGCCTTAGATGTGCAGGATGCACAAATCAATTAAGGAATTCTTCTGTTCTTTTTTTTGAACAGCAGAAAGACATTTGTAAGTCTCCATTCATGCCATATAATGATGTCATGTAATAGTATTACATATATATGATATATATAATCTATTTTAAATTGAAAATACAGCATAAGACTGTATAGAGTTTAAGTATTCTCCTCTACAGTTGATATGAATTTATTAATTGATTAAAATAGGTTTATTCGGCATTGTTCTAGTTTTTTGTAGATTAGGCTGGCCTCAAACTCAAAAGGAACCAATCTGTCTCTGTCTTTGTCTCCCACTTTTTGGGATCAAAGACATGCATTTATATATTTTTTCTTTCCTTTTCTCCTTTCTTTGGAGATTTAATTTCTATGTGGATATATCTATCCTTATTGAGACAGGGTTTTCTTTATAGCTTGGGCTGTCTTGATTTGCTCTGTAGAGTTCTTTAGATTAGATTGGCCTTGAACACACAAGGAACCTTTTTTTCCTTGTCTCCCAAATTTTGAAATCAAGGTATAAATTTAAATAATTGCATTACCCTAATTAAACAATAACATTAATTAAACCATTTTGTATTAATTTGAGTTCTAATTCACCCATGGAAACCCCATTCTTAAGGATATTGGTGTAAAATAGCACGATATGCTAATTTATGTTAGCTTTTCTTAACTGTTGGCTGTGGGAGGCATGCGATTTGCATGTTCTCCCTACCCTAACTCTGGGTCCTTACATTGATTAACAGAATATATCTCTTTCTCTCTCCTCTTTTTTTTTTTTTTTTTTTTGAATCAGGATTTCTCTGTGTATCCTTGTCCTGGAATCACTTTGTAGACCAGGCTGACCTTGGTGAAGGTCAGGGATCCACCCGTCTTTGTTTCCCAAGTGCTGGGATTAAAGGTGTGAAACACCACATTCAGTAATTTACATATCTCTTCCAGGGGAAAAATGCCTCCCTTAGTCCCAAGCCCCACACCTAAGGAGACTGGCTTGTGACTCCTTTCTCTTTATCTAAATTTGAGATTATGTGTATTTATCCATTAGATCAGTAAGGACATTATTAACCTTAATGTCAAGGGAAAAAATGTGTCATTTTTTAATTCTAGACTGTCTTTAGTAAGCAGCCTTATCTTATGAGCAGGTTTCCCAACCTGCCTTCATTGTTTAAATCACGCTAGAATTCAGAGATCTTCCTGTTTCTTCCTCTAGTATGATGGGATTAAGGGATTAAGGGTGTGTGCCAGTACCACCCTGCTCAAATATTTCACTTAAATCCAGGATTTTAGTAACTCTTTAACCCAGAGAGCAACTTTGAACTATAGTGGCAATTTGAAATCTTCCCAAAATTTTCAAAACTCTCTTATGTTTTAGCAATGCCAAACTAGAAAAATATCCTTTCTACCTCCGATATAGGAAAATCAAAGACATCAAGCAAAGAAACAACATTCCAAAAGCCTTGGCAGGTCTAACCATGCCATCCATGCTGCAAATAAAGTTTTGTTCATTACTCCTTGGAATCTAGTTTTGGCTGTATTTCACTGGTGGGCTGATACCAGAAACTCCTGACAAGCACCTAGTACCCAGGGAACTCTTAGCTCCATCTGCCATTAATTTTGTATTATCTATCGGGAAGGGCCTCCCTCCTTCCTTCATTATCATCCTTGGCAATTTAGCATTCCATCTGTAAATTCTTTCCTTTAAGTCTATTCTAGTCTGAACTTTCTCAAAAAAAAAATACACAGAAGCACAATTATCAGGGTAAAAATCATTTGCACGCTAAGAGGAACAAACTCAATTGTAATCCAAAAGTATTGAGGCATAATGAATTAGTCAATTTTTAATCTAGGTGATTAATTCTGCTCTCAAATTCTGTTTAGAAGGCTGCCAGTTTTTTAGTATGTAAGCAGATCTAAGCCTTAGCTCTGTGCCTTTGCTGCAAGGCAATAGCTTTTGTTAAGGTAGCCACACATTTGAGATGCATTTGGGTTCAGTTCCCTGCTCTTTGGCTAGGAAACCGGCTTTCACCCGGGCCTTCTCACATTGTAAGCATGGATTCTAATTGCAGTAGTTGGATGCCATATATTAAAAAAAATAATAATAATAATTAAATTATGTTGGGCGCCATTAGTAGAAATAATTAATTAAAGTGTTTACCAGTTTTTATATTATATTCAATTGATTCAGAACTGTCCAGGCAGCCACTGGTATGTCATTTCTTAGTTTTGGAAGCTGCAGGCCCTGTACTTCCTATATAATCAGATATATTTATCCCTCTCAGGTCTCTGAGGTGGTTGAAGAATAGATAGCTAGAGTCTCATAGTTAAATTTTGAGTTATTTAGGAATCAAGAGTATGTTCTGGATCTAAGAAGATATTTTTAAAATTGTGATGCAAGTTAGTATGAAAGCTGTTAGATATAGAACTTTAAAGTCATGGGGATGGTTAGATAGTAGAATGTTAAAGTCAGGTGCCAAATACATATGGACTGGACATTGGGATTGCATGCTAAGCCATATAACTCTCATAATTGTGGCCTATTTATTTCAGTTGTTTTGTATTGTATTTATTGTTATAAGAGAAAGAACCATTTGTTGGACTGAAAAAGGGGAGCTGTTGGGGGGAAAAAGATATACCTTAAACTTTAAAAAAAAGGGAAAGAGGATGGGGGGTTAAGGGGGAAGAGGGTGAGAGGGTAGGACTGGAGGGGGGAGAAGGGAGGGAATTGTGACTGAGATGTAACTTGAAGAAATAAAAAATAAATTATATATATATATATATATATATATAGTAGACAAACGAAAAAAATTTAAGCTCCATTATAAATGAGCACACATACACCCACCACATGGATTTTAACAAGCGTTGGCCTGAATTGAGCAATCTTAACCCATCTAAGCTAGCTCTTAATTCTACTACCTAAATATGACCTCATATATACATATGTCCCCCTTGGACTGCCATTCTCTATGCTATGCCGATGTTTCTGGCCATGTGGAATGAGGTTCTTTTTTCTAACCCATGGTATGCATCCTCTTTCCTGCTGCTCCTGGCTGGAATATTTAATCCTCTGTCTAAAACACAGGCTTCCTGTTCTAATCTCAGGAAGTCCCACCTTTCTCTGCCTTTGCCCAATCTCAGGCTTCAGCATTTATTTAACCAATCAGAGTCAATGTAAGTAACAAACAGCAAGCAGGACCAATTAACATTTACAATGCTTAACATGACACCATCAAGTAACCCATGTATAATTTTCATAAAATAACAATGGCCATGATAAATATTTATAACATAAAATGAGTAGAATTAAGAATAGTCATCCATGGATTTTTATTTTTAAATATTTATTTACTATTTGTGTGTGTGTGTGTATTGTGGTGTATGTGTGTGTGTGTGTGTGTGTGTGTGTGTGTGTGTGTGTGTGTGTGAGAGAGAGAGAGAGAGAGAGAGAGAGAGAGGAGAGAGAGAGAGAGAACATACATACACATGGGCCACAGATAGAGGTCTGAGGACAAATTTCAGAAGTCAGTTGTCACCTTCGATCTTTGGTTCCATTGATTGACATCAGGTCTTTAGGCTTCCATAGTAAATATTAACCTACTAAGCCATCTCAAAGGCCTGAGGTCATTCTAGTTTTGATAGAAATGTTTTTAAAGAAAGGGTCGGAATAGGAAGTGTAGATATTCATGAGGTTATTATTAACACACTTTATCGACTTCAATATTAAAGATTAATAAATTGTAGAGATAGCCAAAATTTTGTAAACAATTTAACAACAAAAGGAAGTGTCATCTTGTTATATTTTGTTTATAGTGACCAAGGAGGTGTATCTTTGCATGATTTATTACAAGCTGCTGAAAAGACCTCTAAGTGACTCTTCTATCAAGTTATAGCATTCAGTGAGCTTGTCCTTGAATGATATGTCTCCCTGGAATTGGATTGCTTTTGCTGTGTCATAATCTCCATAAAGTTAGTACTATGAGACAGCACCTGTTTGTTAGCTCAGCTATGGATCTCGAGCTCTAGCTATGGATTTATGTCACTGAGATTTCACAGGTCAAGTGAGGTGTCATCTGGATTGTCACCCTGCGTATCTCCAGTATCAGTCTTCACTTTAGCCTTCTGTCGTCCTCTCTCTTCCATTGAATTTTGACCTCATTGAGAA
Source organism: Lophiomys imhausi (assembly GCA_907164525.1). Taxonomy (NCBI): domain Eukaryota; kingdom Metazoa; phylum Chordata; class Mammalia; order Rodentia; family Muridae; genus Lophiomys; species Lophiomys imhausi. The sequence continues at coordinate 10,382,190 of CAJQZJ010032173.1, read as the reverse complement.
GGGAACTTTCTGAGGTGATCCCCATATTTCATTGTAGCATTTCTGCTGTCAACCTAGAGCTAGTGACAAAAAATGCGGTTTAATCCATGACATTTTGACCTTTTTCTAATTATTTAACCAATGCCTGTAAACATAAATAATTTAAATATTACTTATCCTGGCTCTTTTAGTTACTTTATGAGTCAGAGGGTATCATATACAAGTATAACTTCTACTCCCATAAACATAAGTCAATAATCAGGTAGATAAGTAATAAATAAGATAAATAGTAAAGATTAATAAAGTATTAATCAGAGGTAACTGTCACTGTTTTTAAAAAAACATTAGTACTATTTTGACTATACCTTAATTTGTATTTTCTACTTTATTGACTTAGTGCTTTTAATAAAGCATACAATTCCTATAAGAAGTCATCCTTTTATAGTACCAACCACACAAAATTGCATGCATATTTTTTTTATTACTACCCAGAGTAAACGACCACTCTCCCATCAATACTCTTTTACCTATTTGTGTTTTGGGTTTCAGTTTTAAGTGAATATCGAACAAAGAAAAATTGACTTTTCTATGAATTAAACACTAATCATGCTATTTATAGTTAGTTATTTTATTATTTATTGAGGTCATAATATTAATTTTGGTCATAAAAATATATACCTGACAATGGCGATGACAGAATTATACATGAATTTTTAAGGAAGCTAGCTGTTGATGAAATGAAGTACCAATTATCAAATCGCATACATACACACACTCACACACAAACATTCACACACCCATGCACACCCCACCTATATGAGCACTCTTTTTTATGTTGATACTACTAATGGATAAGAGCACAGCTAATCATTTTGAGTGTAAGAACTTGGATATTTTGAATATGAGTAAATTAAACACTAGCAGGTATAAACTAAATTATAAAAAGATAATGGATACAGTGTTTATATAACACATCAATAAGCTACAGTCATAAAACCATCTAAAGCAATTGCAAAAGTGTGGAAATGCACTTAACAGCTTACACCTGTAGTCTCTGGAGTACTTCAAGTCTTTCCTTAAGAGGAAAAGTAATTGTGTTCCTTTCACCACGGAGCATGCCTTGCTTTTAAATGTAGACATGCTTTCTCTACGCTTGCACATTTAAGTAATTGAAAGTTTACATTAGTTTTCAAGAACTTGTGTTTTAAAAATTCTAAATAAAATAAACATTTATAGATGGCTTTTAAATATCTGAAAACATTTCAGGAACAGATTGCATTAAAAAAATAGTGAGTCAATCAAATGTGCCTTTTCTATTCTCTGTGACTTTTATTTATGAGTAAGAAAGTTGTCCCAAGGACCATCTCAATTGTCACATACAACTGCAGCAAAAATAATTTCTTTGATTACAGCTCTTGTTATTTTAACTTCTTCAAATAGAATGACTTTAACCTTGAGTGCTACCCTTTCACAGTGAAGATGAGATGTCTACTCCTTCAATGTGATTATTAGTTTCTCTGTCTTCATTCAGACACACTGAAAAAGGTCCATTTCAAGGCTTATTGGTGGAGCAACATTGTTTCAGGGTGATAAACTTTGTAAACATATAAGTATTATTGATCTTCTGTTCCAGTGAAATGTAGAGAGTATAATTGGTAATTCTGTGTTGTTGGTTACTAGAAGCACACTGTGGTGAGGAGTTTTAGGACTCCGATGTTCTGGCTGAACTCTATCAAGTTCATCAATATGAAATGCAAAAATCTTTTGCCAGCATCTTAAATTTCCCAGACACTTCTAATATACAAATGAGATTGACAAAAACAATCTCCAAGATAGCATCTTTCACTTTGTTACACATTAGAATTATCTATGGAACTTTGAAACTTCTTTTGAAAAACCAAAAAACCATACCAAAACCAAAAACTAAATGAAAATATACTTCCTTTTATTCCAGTGTTCAACCATACTTGATAGTATTGACTTAAAATGAAAATCAGCTTTGACTCTAAGTGAATGTACTATTTCAGTTTGGTGAAGCAGAGAAATATTGGGGGAAGTATTAGTCACCAAACAAAAAATTTTCTAATCCCCTTTTTAAAATTCTATCTTGTAAATCATGTTACATAAAGCATGTATAATAAAAAAATATATGCCAAAGGTCAAGTACATTGATAAACCATTTGCATAAAAATAAAGTATAAGTGTCTAAAAAAGACTCCCTGAGAATCTAAAACAGTGTGTGAAATAATCTGCCATTATATTTTTCTCACAGGAAATATAGCATACTGAATAAAATTTATAAAGTGAAATAACTGTTGTAAAATATTTTATTTACTTCAAAATGAGTGTTTTATATACCTATTTCAAACTACCGCTGGACTTATATAGGATAGGACATACACTAAAAAATGCTTTGCTAGCTGAAAGAAAATAAATATAAATAAAACACAAAAACTATTATAATAAAGAACTTTTACTCTATAATCACTGTGATTACATGCTACATGTACATATACATGCTACAGAAACATCTGCATTAGTAAGTTCAAAGTTGATTAGGGCAGTAAAAGCATATTGGCTTTGTATCATTCTTTGTTTAACAAGGAAACTCTATTGGTTCAGAATAATATAATGATATGCAATATCTAAAACATGGACTATATTAAATCTTTAAAATATTTTCTTTTAAAGTATTCTTACTTTTGAAATTTTCATATATATATACACACACATTGAAATATGATTATATCTATCCCATACTTCCCATCTCCATATCTCTCCATATCCTCCCAACATGTTTCCCCT
>CAJQZJ010032173.1:10337362-10379396 GCA_907164525.1 Lophiomys imhausi | reverse complement strand
TAGAACATAGAACATAGAAAATCTACCAGAGGCCACATCTTCGATAAAGAATGATTCTCCCTTAACCAATAGCTCCTCGGTATAGTAAAGAATCTAGAGATCTTCCTCCACATCTAATCTGGAACTTTGACTGGCATGATTCCTGTGTGTGTAGCTACAGCCTCTGTAAAATCATAATTGCAATATGCATAGCAAGTCCAGAAAAAAAAGCATTTTACTGTACTTCCCCCTACCCTGCCTCTCACACTCTTTCCTCTTCCTCTTCTGTGACATTTCCTGAACCTTGGTGGTGGAGGAGTTAATACAAATGTCCTGGTTAGGGCTGAGCACTCAATCTCCTCTTCTCGGGACCGTGACCAGTTATGTATCTCTCCATTGTCTGGTTGTTCACTATATACTCATGCAAAAAGAAAGAAGAGGGGAGAATATGGAGAAATAAAGTGTTAAGCGAGGATGGCAGTGGTGGTATGGGTAAGATAACAAGGTAGACTAACCAGTAAGGATGAAGGATGCATGAAAAAGCCTTGTGGAAAGTCACTAGTTACTAAGCTAGTTCCAAAAATGAACTTGAAAAAAAGTTCAAATAAAATTGCCCTGTGTCAGTAGACAATGTTGTTCCCAGAAGAGATGGTTATTACATGAAAATCACAGTAGAAAAAATGAGACACTCCCTATGAGTTATTATTGGGGAAGGACGTAAGGTCTCCAAAACAACATGGGCTATTGCATTGCACTTGGTTACCCATCACAGCTACATGGTAAAACCCTACTGCTAAAAACACCACATGCCTTGGCTGTGGATAAAGACAAATAAATTTCTAACTAACCAGGAATCTTCCTACTGGCTACCTTTTCATTGTGCCTATGTGGGCTGCTGGGAGAGAAAAGAAACAGTGAATTTATGCTCTATTTCTATGATGAGAAAGACTATGAGAATTATATCTTGAAATTTGAAATAAAGTTAAGTTTTCTTAAATTGATTTTTGTCCTTAAACTACCACTTCTACATAAGACACTGTGTTGGTTGGAATAGGTTTGGCCCCATAGACTCCTGTATTTGAATACTTGGCCTACAATTAGTGGCACTATCGGGAGATGTGGCCTTATTGGAGTAGGTATGGCCTTGTTGGAGGAAATGCAACACTGTGGGGGTGGACTTTGAGGTTTTCTATGCTCATACTCCACCCAGTGTGGAATGAGAACCTCTTACTGGCTGCCTTTGGATCAAAATATAGAATTCTTGGCTCCTTCAGCACCCTGTCTATCTGCATGCTGCCATGCTTCCTGCCATGATGATAATGAATTAAACCTCTGAAACTGTAAGCCAGCCCCAATTAAATGTTGTCCTTTATAAGAATTGCCTTGATTATGATGTCTCTTCACAGCAATGGAAACCCTAAGGCAGACACCAAATCATAATTTAACCCCTAAAGGGACTCTGAAATTACATGTAAATATCAACCATATAATCTCCCCCCACAATGTAAATTGTATTTCTTTTTTAAATATATATCTGAACTTTACTCAAAATGACAGAATAACCTGACTTGATCATTATACATTACACATATGAATTGAATTAGCACACCGTATCCAATAATTGTGTACAATGATTATGTTAATTAAAAACATAAATGATAGCCTAATACAATATTCTCAAAAATACAAGGCTTCAGAAGTTTCAGTATACACATGCCCACGCTCAAAGCACTAAAGCAGCATAAGAGGAAAAATAAATTAGTAGTGAAGTTGATTGAACACTTTGGTGAAGAGAGGAAGTCTGGAATGCAATTTAGACCATGTTCATTCTATTTCACATTTTTTTTCTTTTGGGGGATTTTAAGTTTTTGAGACAACTCTTCTCTGTGTAGCTCTGGCTGTCCTGAAAGTCTCTCTGTAGAACAGGCTGACCTTGAACTAAGGAACACACTTTGTCTCAACCTCCAGAGTTCTGAGATTAAAGGTATGAGCCATCATACCCAGCCAATTGCACAGTTTCTTAATTTATCTACTAGGTTAGATAATGAAATCATTGAAATGACTTTAAGCTTACTTACTTGATTTTTAAGCTTATTTCAGATGATCATATTTTGTATAAATGATATAAGAATATATAGTTAATGAAGCTCATTTTGTTTTTATAGATTTTGTTTGACTCTATCAAGGGCAAAAATGTAGCTTGAAATTCAAGAGGTGGAAATAACTCTATGGGACAACATTTAACCAAAATTCCATATGATATGCCTAAAACCATGTGGACTCTCACTCCTGGTGACAACTGGTACTCATACATCCTGGCCTAATTTGGAAGTCTTTTCTGAAGGTAATTTCCTCACCATTAATTCCTGTGACTCAAAGAGTTGAGAGACATTCTTCAGTTAGTGAACCTATCTTTATTGACAACAGAAATACAAGCCATGACATTAACCATAATCTTGGGTTTTGGACCTTTACTGGTTCCTTGGCTCAACTGTGAGGAATATTGGTTGTTATGAAATTAAAGATCATAATTATAGACCACTGAGTAGTTCTTTGAGCTAATCAGCTAACTCTAAATTTTACTTTCTGATCCTCACTTTTTAGAAAGATAATAACCATCATAAATTAAGCCATATAGATGACAACTTCATGAACAGAACACCAATAGCTCAGGTTTTAAGACCAACAATCAATAAATGGGACCTCATGAAACTGGAAAGCTTCTGTAAGGCAAAAGATACTGTCATTAGAACAAAACAGCAACCTTCAGATTGGGCAAAGATCTCTACCAACCCCAAATCAGACAGAGGGCTAATATCCAAAATTTATAATGAACTCAAGAAATTAAACACCAAGAAACCAAATAATCCAATCAAAAAATGGAAAACAGAGCTAGACCCAGAATTCACAAAAGAGGAATCTCTAATGGCTGAGAAATGCTTGATGAGAAATGCTCAAGATCCTTAATCATCACAAAAATGAAACTCAAGACGATTCTGAGATTCATATCACACCTCTCAGATTGGCTAAGATCAAAAATTCTAATGGCAACACATGTTGGCGAAGTTGTAAAGAAAGGGAAACACTCCTCCATTGCTGGTGGGAGTGCAGACTTGTACAACCACTATGGAAATCAGTCTAGTGATATCTTAAAAACTTGGAATAGCTCTATCTCAAGACCCAGCCGTACCACTTCTGGGTATACATCCAAATGATTCCTCATCAAACCACAAGGACATTTCCTCATCTATGCTCATAGAAGCCTTATTTGTAATAGCTAGAAACTGGAAACAATCCAGATGTCCCTCAACCAGTGAATGGATAAAAAACAAACAAACAAACAAACAAACAAAAAAAAACCCTGTGGTACATGTACACAATGGAATACTACTCAGCTATCAGAAACAAGGAAATCATGCAATTTACAGCCAAATGGATGGAACTAGAGAAGCTCATCCTGAGTGAGCTAACCCAGACTCAGATGGATGCACATGGCATATATTCACTTACAATTGGATTTTAGCCATATAGTACAGGATAACTATTGTACAAACAACACACCAAAAGGAACAGGAACATAGATTTTGTTGATGAGACACTTTGTCCTAGTGGTTCTGCCATGTAGGCCTCCAGTATATGAGGAGGCTTTTGGCCCTCATGTGACTGCTGAACTGGGGTGAGGGACTGATGTGTGGGGACATCCCACTCTGGAGGAGTACGATGGGTGAGAGGGTGGGACTTGAAGGGGTGGAGAAGCGACACTGTGATGGAGATGTGGCTTGAAGTAGTGAACAAACATTAAAAAAAAAATAAAATACCCGTTCTCTCCAGAACTTTTAGCATGAAGGGGTGTTGGATTTTGTCAAATGCTTTTTCCACATCTAGCGAGATTATCATGTGGTTTTTTTCTTTCATCTTGTTTATATGGTGAATTACGTTGATAGACTTTAGTATGTTGAACCATCCCTGCATTCCTGGCATGAAGCCTACTTGATCATGGTGTATGATACTTTTGATGTGTTCTTGAATTTGGTTTGCTAGTATTTTATTAAGTATTTTTGCATCTATGCTCATGAGGGAGATTGATCTGAAGTTCTCTTTCTTTGTTGGGTCTTTGTGTGGTTTAGGAATCAGGGTGACTGTGGCCTCATAGAATGAGTTTGGCAATGTTCTTTCTGATTCTATTTGATGAAAGAGTTTGAAGAGTATTGGTGTTAGCTCTTCTTTGAAGATCTGGAAGAATTCTATGATAAAACTATCTGACCCTGGTTTTTTTGTTTTTTGTTTTTTTGTTGGGAGATTTTTAATGACTCTTTCTATTTCCTTAGGGGTTATAGGGCTGTTTAATCTGTTAACCTGATCTTGATTTAGCTTTGGTAGGTGGGATATATCACGAAAATTGTCCATTTCTCTTAAGTTTTCAAATTTGGTGGAGTATAGATTTTTAAAGTAGGACCCAAATATTCTCTGGATTTCCTCAATGCCTGTTGTTATTTCTCTCTTTTCATTTCTGATTTTGTTGATTTGGGTTTTTTTCCCTCTGTCTTTTAGTTAATTTGGCTAAGGATCTGTCTATTTTGTTGATTTTCTCGAAGAACCAACTCTTGGTTTCATTGATTCTTTGTATCGTTCTTTTCGTTTCTAAGTTGTTGATTTCAACCCTAAGTTTGATGATTTCCTTCCTGCCTTCTGCTCCTCTTGGGAGTGTTTTCTTAAAAAATAATAATAAAAAAATAAAATAAATGTTAATTTAAAAAAAGAACTACCTTGAACATAGATTGTATGCACTCATTGTTTGACTCAATTCAATGAAAAAGAAATCATTTCTCAGTAGAAAGTGAGTTTTGATTGTGATATTCCAGGCATAGGTTTGAAGTCTTAACTTTTGCTAGTGGTCTGATAATAACTAAATCCTATAATAGCATGAGTTCTTACCATAATCGTTAAAAAGTACGTATAATAAAACTATCCAAGACTTAGTAGTGTCAATAAATTAAAATAAAATTTGCAACATCACTAAAAGGGCAAATTGCACATTGGGCATCAAAATAATATGAACTTCTCTGCTTTGTAAGCATGAAGAAAGTTGACAAGTTATTCTGAAAATAGGCTGCCTAGAAGAGTGCTAAAATGTTGATAAAACAACAACAACCAGCTATTATAAGCTAATTTTGCAATGTTTCCCTTATAATGCCTTTCTTCCCTTTTTTAATTCACTCATCTTTGTTTTTCTGATTGTGATAATGCACATTTTCCCAAGACCTATCTTTGTATTTTCATAGCCATTATATTTTCACAGTCAGATACTTCGACTATTAGGATTGAAAATATTCTATGTTAAATTATTAGTTTTAGGTCAAACATACACATAAATATGTAGGAATAATTTAGGTTCCTATAATGCCTTTTTGCATCTAGTGGCAATAACAAAGGTGTGGTAAATCAAGAAAATTAAGAATAAAGTCCATATCAATGCTCAAAATAAAAACATCTAATTATTAATGATTTGCCACTAGAATGTTCCTTGCTTTTGAAATTTACTGTCTTTTACAGATAGTAAAGATGTAGAAAAAAGGAATATTTTAAAAATAGCCCAAGGTAATGTTCAATTAATTTATAATATTAGGAGTTATAATAAAAATAAGAACAACAACAACAAAATAAAAACCTAAGCACAGAGGAAAAAATGACAAAATAATGAGAACTCTCCCCTAGTTGTTCCAGGACACATGTCAACTAACTGCCCTGTGGTGGCGAAAGGGGCCTGAATGATGTTTATGTAACCACTAGCTACCTGTTGCCAGTACCATAAGAACTATGGCTATTGTGACTGAAAGAATGAAAGTTTTAATTTGTTTTTTAAATTGCATTGGATTTAAATATCCAGCTTAAGTACTTAACAGCTAGTACTGTTAGTGTGTAAGTGCAATGCGAAAGTCAATGTAAAATTAGATTGCTATTCCACGTCAATGAAGCAGAAAAGATCATGGGTAAGTGCAATTTCTTATGCATATGAAGCTGTCAGTAGGTCTATGAGCTGATGTGATGCCTCAGCCAGTGCTCACACCTGTCCTCCCTCTGCATACCCCGTTATTTGAACCAGTATGCATACCCCGTTATTTGAACCAGTACTTTCTCTCTCTCTTTTTTTTAAATGTATAAATAAAAATCACTTTATAGATGTTTTGTGACCATCAAAGGACAATGGCCACAAGGAGCCAATTGCTTTTCTCATGTCAGATGATTGACTTCAAGTAGATTGGATTTAGGTTTTTAGATCATGTCAAGTTGCTTAGAATAACAGCAATAAATGAAAATTATGTTTTGACTTTAAGTTTAATAGTTCTGTATTATTGTATCCACATGGTCAGAAACCCAAGTGTAAACAAATCTATAGTAAAACAAATTTCTTCCTAGTTGAGTTCCTTTAATCTAGCTCACTTGCATTTACTTACCATCCCCATGAAAATTGTTACTAGTTTTTGATACATCTTGCTAGTTTTGTAATGCATGCATAAGCTAAAAATAAATTCTTGTGCCTTCATATTTTACAGAAATGAGGCAAATTTTACACAAAATTTTCACTTAATACAGCATACCTTGAAATATTTATGTACATATACAAAGAAAAGTAAGTTTATTCTTTTCCCTCCTCTCTCTTTGTCCCCTTTTTTCCTTCCCTTTCTCCCTTTCTTCTTGTCTTTCTCCCCCTACTCTTTTTTTTTCCTTTATTTTTTATTTCTTCAAGTTACATCTCAATCGCAGTCCCCTCCCTATTCCCCCTCCAGTCCCATCCTCCCACCCTCAAACCCCCATTCTCTTCCCTTTTTTTTTCTTTTAAGTTTAAGGTATATCTTATTTCCCCCTACAGTTTCTCCTTTCAGAACAACAAATGGCTCTTTCTCTTATAATAATAAATACAATACAGTACAACAGAGGTAATTAGGCCACAGTTATGAGGGTTATATGGCTTAACGTACATTCCCAATGATCAGTCCATATGTATTTGGTACCTGACTTTAACATTCTACTATCTAAACATCTCCATGAGTTTAAAGTTCTATATCTGACTCAACATTCATACTAATTGCAACACAATTTTAAAAGTATCTTCTTAGATGTATAATACTCTCTTGACACCTAAACAACTCAAACAGATAGACTCTATCTATCTGTTCTTCAATCACCTCAGAGACCTGAGAGGAATAAATATATCTGATTTTATAGGAAGTACAGGGTCTGCAGCTTCCCAAAGTAAGAAATGACATACTAGTGGCTGCCTGGACAGTTCCCATTTTCTCTCCATACATTATAGCATCGCTCTTCAGTCGTTTGGCCCCGCTTCTCTGACAGACATTGATTGTAGAGCAGGGGTTATGAAGGACTTACCTACCCTGTCTTGGCAGAACTAGGCTGTCGACTTACCTGCTTCCAGGTTTTGTCCTTTTTGGACAACATTCTGTCTAAAGTTGGAGCAAAGGGCTTTTCCTACCAAGAGATAGGCTTGCGACTAATTCAATCATCTCCCACTGGAGATTATTTGATGCTCATCTTCTACTTGGAGGAGAATAGGGGGTGCTGTCAGGAGTTGATATGTCTTGATATAAAAAAATCTAGACATATCAACTCCTGACAGCACCCCCTATTCTCCTTGATATAAAAAAATCTAGAAGCCGGGCAGTGGTGGCGCACGCCTTTAATCCCAGCACTTGGGAGGCAGAGGCAGGCAGATCTTTGCGAGTTCCAGGCCAGCCTGGTCTACAAATTGAGTCCAGGACAGCCAAGGCTACACAGAGAAACCCTGTCTCGAAAAACCAAACAAACAAGCAAAAAAAAAAAAAAAATCTAGAGTTACGAAAACATCTTTGAATGCCATATTCTGCAGATCTCTTGAGGTTTTCGAAGGGGCCCTATCTATTTCTTATATTAGGGTAAGCAAATGTTGCTTGTCTCTTAGCAGGTTTATTTATGATTAGCTTAGCAAGTCACTATAATAGGCTGTCATAGTACCTAACAGAATGACTGGCTTGCATAACCATTAGTTTGCATTTCTTAATTATCCTAAACAGTTCATGACAGTTAGTAGTAAAAGGCCGAAACATCACATTTCATTTTTTTTCTTTACCTCCTAACCCTTCCATCCCATCTCTCTGGGGTGGGGTGTCCTTATATAACAGTCCCTCATCTCAGTTGAGAGGTCATATGAGGGCCAAGAGCCTCTTCATTCATTGGGGATCTACGAAGCAGTACCATCAGTGAAAAGTGTCTCGTTGCCTGGGAGAGAGAACTACTAAACAAACAAATCAATAAGCATACAATAGATAAAAAAGACTAAAAAATAGAAAAAAATATAACTAATATATAAAAAATAAATAAAAAATAAAAATTAAAAATAAGAAGTCTATGTCCAAGTTCCCTTTGGTGTGTTAGTTGTAGTATTGATACCTTCTATTATATAGCTAAAATCCTACTATAAGTGAATAGATGCCATATGTGTCCTTCTGAGTCTGGGTTAGTTCACTCAGGATGAGCTTTTCTAGTTCCATCCATTTGGCTGCAAATTGCATAATTTCATTGTTTTGATAGCTGAATAATATTCCATTGTGTAGATGTACCACAGCTTTTTAACCCATTCTTCGGTTGAGGGACATCTGGGTTGTTTCCAGTTTCTAGCTATTACAAATAAGGCTGCTATAAACATAGATGAGGAAACTTCCTTATGATTCCATGAAGAGGCATTTGGGTGTATACCCAGAAGTGGTATGGCTGGGTCCTGAGGCAGAGCTATTCCAAGTTTTCTAAGATATTGCCAGACTGACCTCCATAGTGGTTGCACAAGCCTGCACTCCCACCAGCAATGGAGTAGGGTACCCCTTTCTCCACACCCTCGCCAGCATGTGCTGTCATTTGAGTTTTTGATCCTAGCCATTCTGACAGGTGTGAGATGGAATCTCAGAGTCGTCTTGAGTTGCATTTCTCTAATGATTAAGGATGTTGAGCATTTCTTCAAGTGTCTCTCAGCCATTAGGGATTCCACTTTTGTGAATTCTCTATTTAGTTCTGTCCCCCATTTTTTGATTGGATTATTGGGTTTCTTTGCATTTAATTTCTTGAGTATTGTAGATTTTGGATATTAGCCCTCTGTCAGATGTGGGGTTGGTGAAGATTTTCTCCCAGTCTGTAGGCTGCCGTTTTGTTCTAATGACAGTGTCTTTTGCCTTACAGAAGCTTTTCAGTTCCATGAGGTCCCATTTATTGATTGTTGATCTCAAGTCCTGAGCTGTTGGTGTTCTGTTCAGGAAGTTGTCACCTGTGCCAATTAGTTCGAGGGTTTCTCCCACTTTATCTTCTAGTAGATTTAGTGTGACCGGCCTTATGTTAAGGTCTTTGATCCAGTTAGACTTAAGTTTTGTACAAGGTGATAAGTATGGGTCTGGCATCATTCTTTTACAAATGGACATCCAGTTGGACCAGTACCATTTGTTGAAGATACTGTCCTTCTTCCATTGTGCCGTTTTCGCTTCTTTGTCAAAAATTAGGTGGCCATAAGTGTGTGGGTCTATTTCTGGATCTTCAATTCGATTCCATTGATCTACTGGTCTGTTTCTATACCAATACCATGCTGTTTTTACAACTATTGCTCTGTAGTACAGCTTGAAATCTGGGATGGTAATACCTCCAGATGTTTTTTTTTATTGTACAGGATTGATTTAGCTATTCTGGGCTTTTTGTTGTTCCATATGAAATTGAGGCTAGCTCTTTCCAAGTCTATAAAAAATTGTGTTGGTATTTTGATAGGAATTGCATTGAATCTATATATTGCTTTTAGTAGGATGGCCATTTTTATTATGTTGATCCTACCTATCCATGAGCATGGGAGATCTTTCCATCTTCTAAAGGCCTCTTCCATTTCTTTCTTCAAGGGCTTGAAGTTCTTGTTGTACAGGTCCTTTACTTGCTTGGTTAGAGTTACCCCCAGGTATTTTATGTTGTTTGTGGCTATTGTGAAGGGGGTTGTTTCCCTTATTTCTTTCTCAGCCCATTTGTTCGTTGTATAAAGAAGGGCTTCTGATTTTTTTGAATTAATTTTGTATCCAGCCACTTTGCTGAAGGTGTTTATCATCTGTAAGAGATCTCTGGTGGAATTTTTGGGGTCGCTTATGTATACTATCATATCATCTGCAAATAGGGATAATTTGACTTCTTCGTTTCCGATGTTTATCCCCTTGATGTCCTTTAGTTGTCTTATTGCTCTAGCAAGAACTTCAAGTACTATATTGAAGAGATATGGTGAAAGTGGACATCCTTGTCTTGTGCCTGAGTTTAGAGGAAATGCTTCAATTTTCTCACCATTTATTTTGATGTTGGCCACTGGCCTGCTGTATATTGCCTTTATTATTTCTAGGTACGGCCCTTGTATGCCCGTTCTCTCCAGAACTTTTAGCATGAAGGGGTGTTGGATTTTGTGAAATGCTTTTTCTGCATCTAGCAAGATTATCATGTGGTTTTTTTCTTTCATATTGTTTATATGGTGAATGACGTTGATAGATTTTCGTATGTTGAACCATCCCTGCATCCCTGGGATGAAGCCTACTTGATCAGAGTGTATGATACTTTTGATGTGTTCTTGAATTCGGTTTGCTAGTATATTATTAAGTGTTTTTGCATCTATGTTCATGAGGGAGATTGGTCTGAAGTTCTCTTTCTTTGTTGGGTCTTTGTGTGGTTTAGGAATCAGGGTGATTGTGGCCTTGTAGAATGAGTTTGGCAATGTTCTTTCAGATTCTATTTGGTGAAAGAATTTGAAAAGTATTGGTGTTAGCTCCTCTTTGAAGGTCCGGTAGAATTCCGTGCTAAAGCCATCTGGCCTTGGGTTTTTTTGGTTGGGAGATTTTTAATGACTGTTTCTATTTCCTTAGGGGTTATAGGGCTGTTTAATCTGTTTATCTGATCTTGATTTAGCTTCGGTAGGTGGAATCTATCAAGAAAATTGTCCATTTCACTTAAGTTTTCAAATTTGGGGGAGTATAGATTTTTAAAGTAGGATCCAAATATTCTCTGGATTTCCTCAATGTCTGTTGTTATTTCACCCTTTTCATTTCTGATTTTGTTGATTTGTGTTTTCTCTCTCTCTCTTTTAGTTAATTTGGCTAAGGGTCTGTCTATTTTGTTGATTTTCTCGAAGAACCAACTCTTGGTTTCATTGATTCTTTGTATAGTTCTTTTTGTTTTAAGTGGTTGATTTCAGCCCTAAATTTGATGATCTCCTGCCTTCTGCTCCTCTTGGGAGTGTTTGCTTCTTTTTTTTTCCAATTCACCCACTTTAGCTGTTAATTCGCTAATATGAGCTGTCACAATTTTCTTTTTGAAGGCACTTAATGCTATGAACTTTCCTCGTAGCACAGCTTTCATTGTGTCCCATAGTATGTTGTGTCTTCATTTTCGTTGGATTTTAAGAAGTCTTTTATTTCCGTCTTTATTTCTTCCCTGACCCAGTGGTCCTCTAGTAAAGAGTTGTTCAATTTCCATGTGAGTGTAGACTTTCTGTTGATTCTTTTGCTATTGAAGTCTAGCTTTATTCCATGGTGGTCTGATAAGATACAAGGGGTTATTTCAATTTTCTTGTATCTGTTGAGGCTATCTTTGTGACCGACTATATGATCGATTTTGGAGAAGGTTCCGTTAGTTGCTGAGAAGAAGGTGTATTCTTTTGTGTTTGGGTGAAATGTTCTGTAGATATCTGTTAGGTCCATTTGGTTCATGATCTCTGTTAGACTCATTATTTCTCTGTTTGGCTTCTGTCTTGATGATCTGTCCATAGTTGTGAGTGGGGTGTTGAAGTCTCCCACTATTAAAGTGTTTGGATCGATGTGCGATTTAAGTTTTAGAAGTGTTTCTTTTATAAATGTAGGTGCCTTTGTATTTGGGGCATAGATGTTCAATATTGAGATGACCTCTTGGTGTATATTTCCTTTAATGAGTATGTAATGCCCTTCTCTGTCTTTTTTTTATTAACTTCAATTGGAAGTCTATTTTGTTTGATATTAGGGTGGCTACTCCAGCTTGTTTCCTGGGTCCATTTGCTTGGAAGACCTTTTCCCAGCCCTTTACTCTGAGGTAGTGTTTATCTTCAATAGTGAGATGTGTTTCTTGTATACAGCAAAAAGATGGGTCTGATTTATGAATCCAGTCTGTAAGTCTGTGTCTTTTTATTGGCGAGTTGAGTCCATTGATGTTGATGAAAATTAGTGACCAGGGGTTGTTATTTCCCATTATTTTGGTATAGCTGGCTGTCTTGATTCTCTTTTGTTTAGTTGCTGTGGAGGTTTCTATTTCTTCTGTTTTCTTGGGTGTAGTTATCTTCTCTGTGTTAGAATTTTCCTTCTAGGATCTTCTGTAGGGCTGGGTTTGTGAGGAGATATTGTTTGAATTTGATTTTCTCATGGAATATCTTGTTTTCTCCTTCTATGTTGATAGAGAGTTTTACTGGGTATAGTAGTCTGGCTGGGCACCTCTGTTCTCTCAGGGCTTGTAGGACATCCGTCCAGGCCCTTCTAGCTTTTAAAGTTTCTGAGGAGAAGTCAGGTGTGATTCTGTTGGGTCTGCCATTGTATGTGACTTGGCCTTTTTCTCTTACAGCTTTTAATATCCTTTCTTTGTCCTCTACATTTTGAGTTTCTATTATTGTGTGGCGAGAGGAGTTTCTTTTCTGATCTAATCTGTTTGGTGTTCTGTAAGCCTCTTGGATTTTTACTGGCATCTCTTTCTTTAGGTTTGGGAAGTTTTCTTCTATGATTTTGTTGAAGATATTTCCTGGACCATGGAGTCGGGAGTCTTCTCTTTCCTCTATGCCTATAATTCTTAGGTTCCGTCTTTTCATTGAGTCCTTGATTTCTTGGATGTTGTGGGTGTGAGATTTTTTAGCCTGCTCATTTTCTTTGGATGTTGTACTGATTTCTTCCATCGAATCTTCCATGCCTGAGATCCTGTCTTCCATCTCTTGCATCCTATTTTCATACTCACATCCGTAGTTCCTGTTCTCTTCTCTTGATTCTCCATTTCCTCTTTTAACTCTGACTGTGTTTTCTTTATTGTTTCCATTTCTATTTTCATGTCTTGAATGGTAGTGTTCGTTTTGTACATTTCCTTCTCCAGTTTGCTTGTTTTTGTCTGGAGATCTTTCATTGCTTTATCCTTTTCCTGATCAAGCTGGGTCACCTTGGCTTGGAGCTCTTTAATGATGTTATTCGTTGTTTTGACTTGTAGAATTGTGGCTTCTTTGAATTCCTTCATAGTTTTAAGTTCTCCTTGAAGGGACTTTATCACTTTCCATAATGTAGAATTGTCATCATTTTCATGTTTTTCAGTTGTGGTGAGGTGTTTCGGGCTGGACGGAATAGCGTTATTTTCTTTTGTTGGAGACATTTCGCTCTGTTTTTTTTTTGTTTTTTTGTTTTGTTTTGTTTTGTTTTGTTTTTTTTGTCTCTGGCCTCTGGCCATGAGGATTTGTTTTTTGTTTTTTTTTTGTTTTTTTTTTTTTTGCTGTCTTCTGGACTTGGGTCCAAAGGGGGCACTGTGGTGTAGGAGTTGCTTTTTCCACCCCTATAAGGAGAGTCATTCAGTCCCGCCTCCCAGGTGGGGACCTAATTAATTCAAGTGGCGGAGCTGTGCACAAGTAAGCTCTGATTCCCCGCCGGAAGGTCCCTTACTAGTACGCCCTTACTAGTACTAAAGTTCAATATAGGACAGTTTCAAATATCTCACAGTTTGCCTGTGGTTTGTTCCTGTAGGGGGTAAATCTGCAGTTCAGCTCCAATAGCCTTGCTGCTCCCAAGGCTTGGAAGCTGGCCTGTGATGTCACAGACTGGGATCTGAAGGTGCTTTGCAGTGGAGCTACTTCACTTCCAAGGGTCGCAACCTGTCCCAGATAATTGGATCATCTGTGTGAGACATGGGAGTGCCCAGCAGGGTGGGGATTATCTCTGCGTGGTTTCTGAATCTGCGGCTGGGTATTAGGTTCGAACTTACCAGGTATTTCTCCTTTTGGGGGTATGTGTTATCCCGATTCCCTGGTCCAGAGGCTTCCTAGTGTGTCCGAGAGTTGGAAGTGGCATCCTGCCCAGGCATCTTCCATGGTCCCTGTGTAGCTGGGCGAGATTTAGAAGGGGTCGTGCCCTTTATACAGCATCCTGCAACACTTTCCACCTTGTTACTGTTGACCCCAAAATCAAAATATGTCCACGCCAGCCGCCGCCATCTTGGATCCCCCCTACTCTTTTTTATATTTATTTATTACTTCAGGTTACATCTTTCCACCCCTCCCAGTTCCGCCCTCCCACCCTCTCACTTCCAACCCACTCCTCTGGAGTGGAGTGTCCCCAGTTCTTTTTCTTGTTGGTTTATTTGAGACAAGTTCTGACAACATAGCCCAGTTGACCCCAGTGTATCATCTTCTCTCGGGCTCCCAGGTATTGCAGTCACAGGTGGGAACCGTTGTGTCCAGCTCTAATTCATTTTAAAAATATAAGTCAACTTAAGTTCTCATAGGAAACAGATATCCATATGTACTCTTCTTATTTCCTTTATTCATTTATTCAAGTGTGTGCACATGTGGACATGTCATAGTGGATGTGTGGAGATCAGAGGACCACTTGTGGGAGTCAATTTCTCCTTCCCCCACATGGGTCCCTACAATCAAACTTAAGTTCTCAGTCTTGGCAGCACGTGTCATCTTCTGCCATCTTATCAGCTTCTAGTCTCCTGAAGTGCCTTTGTTCGAGTTTAAATTTTATCATTAGAGGAGAAATATCTTACTTATAAAAGAAAAACCACTAAGTGGATGAATTTGTGTCTGATTTTATGCACAGTAAAGTGTGGGGATTCCCATTTGGCATAACTTTATTTTTATATTAGTGTCTTGAGTTCTTTTTCTGTTTGTTTGTTTGTTTTTAAAGATTTATTTATTTATTTTACATAGTTGAAAACTCCATCTGCATGTACCCCTTCATGCCAGAAAAGGTCATCAGATTCCAGTATTGATGGTTGTGAGCCACCATTTGGTTGCTGGGAATTGAACTCTGGACCTCTGGAAGAGCAAACAGTGCTCTTAACTGCTGAGCCATTTCTCCACCCCCTGTCTTAGGTTCTTAGATTGAAGGCTCGACATTCCTAGAGAAAGGGTATCTATACATATATTAATCAACTTTTTGTTACTTTAATGAAATACCTGAGGTTGAGGAATGTCATAATTATAAGGTGGTTCACTTTTAAAGAAATTATGCAACTTCTACATTTATTATCTCTTAAATGGTTCTTTCATTCATTGTGCTATACCTTTATAACTTAAACACTTGTTTTTATTTCACTTCTAACTCTAGTATTTTATTTTCCTGAAGACAGAAGCACTCAAGAGAGGATCACTTATTTCTCCACCACAATTGCAACAAATTTATTGTACATGTGCACAGATTTATCTAGAGTACATGAAGTGCCCTGTCCAGGAAGTCCAATTCTCACATATATACCTAACCCTACCTTCTCCTTCTTTCCTCTGAATTTAATCCAAATAAAGGAAACCAAAAGATATAAGCAGATGGAATCCAAACTTTATTACTATTAAATCAAATCACTTATATGGACAACAACAGATTTCCAAATACTGAACCCCATAATTATCCATATTTTGCTTTCATACTCAGCATGAGAAAACAGGAAATCTCATGTTAAGATCTGAGCCCTCAATTTTTAGATATTGAAATTCAAGCATACTATAGGCTTCCACATGCTATAGATTCCACTGAATCTAAATCCAGTTATGAGTGAAAAAAATCCCTGGAATTCAATGCTTATTCTTTGGGAGGATGTGAGAGATGTACTGGAGAACAGCCAAGACATTTACACTAAAGAATGCATTCTGGATGGAAAGATAAGAGGTGGATATAATGGTTTCTATCAAAATAGGTCTCAAATTATGGATGAAGAATTATACTTCTGTCCTTTGAACTCTATTGAACTAATAGGGACATGACTAACTGTTGTAAACTGAGTGGTAAACATAGATACTTTTATATCCTATATATTATTGTATTATAATATAATAAATTATATTATATTAGTGAGAGGAAGAAAAAAGGGTCAGAGGTTACATGTGAATTTTTTATGATTATGTGACATAGGTGTATTGTCTTCTAGAAGAAGCTTAATTCCAGTTCTTTACTATTAACCATAGAACTAGAGTAATATAGTAGAATAAGCAACCCCTAAATCTCCATGGTAACTCATAGTAACTTTACTTTGTGCATCCACCTGAAATGAAGGTGGACTTTCCTAATGTTGAGCATTTTCTCAGATACTTGGCATTCATTTGACAATTTGCAGTGGTCGCCTGCCTTCTGCTTGTATGACCATAGCAAGTTGATTCTTGTTATATGCTACATATTCTGATGACCTAAGATAATTCTGACACAGGAAACAGCTTATATGTAATATTGCAAATATATATAATTGGCCTTATTCTCATTTTCTAAAAGCCAACTTACAAAATCCTTAGACTTTTCCTATGGATTATGTCTTTTTTTTTTTTCTTTCATTTTGGGATCCTATTGGCTTGACTGATGGCTGGCACTTTCTATGGTACTTCAGGGTGGAGCCTGATCCAGACACTCCCAAGGACAAGGCAAGATCAAAAGTTTGCAACCTCCACCCTCCAGGGAATGAATAAGGGCTACTGACTAACTTCCCCACTAATGGTTCATGATTAACTCAGTCATCTGTGAGCAATGAAATCTCCATGCAAATGCAAAGGGATGCTGTTTGGAAAGTTTACAAAGGTTTGAACATGTGAGGTTTCAGAATAGCATACACCTGAAGAGGATATGCAATCTCCATGCTTTCTCAAACCTTCCCTTATGCATCTTTTCATTTGCAATACTTTATGAGCCTTTATAATAAATTAATAAAGAGAAGCTGGTATTTCCCAGTTTAATGAGATGTTCAAGATAATCAATCAAACCCTAGGAGGGAGCTGTGGTAACTTCTATTTATATAAGCACACCTTGGAGAGGTTAGGATTGGTTTTAGACCATCCTATTAAAGCAACACTCATTAAATGTATCACAGAAAATTTTGATTTCCCAATGTGTATAAAAATCATCAGAGGATACAAACTCAGGACCATTTTCAGCTGCACTTGTAATTCTCGGTCTCATCTATTGCTGCTGTGTTTATTTACTATTACTACTGTTGATTTCAATCGCTCTGATTCATCATGGTGGTTATAATCAGAATCTTCTAATCTCTTTTTGTCAACATTTTCATCTTCATCATAAATTTTTCTAATAGTATCTGGAATGATGAATCTTTTCTTGAAAATTATCAATGTGCTTTGTCCAAAAGTATCATATCCAAACAGCTAATATAAAGTGATATCTCTTAATGACTGTCTTCATAGTCAAAATTACTCCTTGATCTATGAATTACTGGATGAATATTGCATTAGCAAGAATGAAAACTAGGGACAAGTACTCACTTCTGTTCAGTTATGAGAGTCTGACAAGGTATCTTATCTGTAGAAGACTGTGCCATGTATATTGAAAACCCTATTGGTTTTTATAGATACCTACATTAATGGCTTTATGTAGATTTTCTGTGCAACTTGAAGTTACACATGGCCCTTCTGTTTTATACAGCTTCATTGTGCCTTTAGACATGAAACAAACTGTTAGATTCATTCTCATTTCTATGGCTTCCTCTCTCAGCATGTATGGAACAAAAAATAACCTTAGGGCTGTGTTTTGAACTAGCCATTAGATTTAGAGGCTGTTATACCTGGTTGCACATCCTCTCTAAACAAATAAATATACATATACCAGCAATAAGGTTGTTCTGCTTTCTAAACATTTTTGTTTTTAATGAAATCTCATTTTTATTTTCTCTCAAGAAATTTCCTTTACAGTATTCATTTGGCTGTTTAGAAGAGGATGCCAAGGCTAATTCCTTTCCATCTTTAACATGCCCTCCTCACTAAGATTATTCACTTCCAGCTTTCCCCTAAAGTTAGACACAAATATGGTTCCTTTACTTGAACATGTGCTATCAAGCCTAGTTCATAAATTAGCTCAGTTTACATATGGTTGAATAACCAGGAAATAGAAACACCAGAACAAAAGTATCAAAAACTGTGGAGTGGGCAGTGGAGCAGCCAAAACACACACCAATGTATTGGTGGTTATCTTAAATGGATGCAGTTTGTGATGAGTAGTGACAACTGCAGTAGTGCCATCAGAGACCCTTGATCACAGAAATCCAAAGCAAATACAATAATAAGGAAAAGATTTGGGATACTAAAAGAATTTTAAAATATGTGACAGCACTACACAGTGCTTTCTAGGAAATGTCATTGATAAAATTACTCAATTAAAGAACTTAAAATTTTTTTATTTTAAAACAAAAAATATAATATTCAAAAATACAATGGACCAAAGGGCAAGAAAATGAGGTTTGATTGGATTATTTGGCTTCTTGGTGTTTAATTTCTTTTTTTTAAAATATATTTATGTATTGCTTCAGGTTACATCTCCATTATAGGGTCCTCTTTCCACCCTCCCAGTCCCACTCTCTCACCCTCTACCCACTAACCCTTCCATCCCACTCCTCTGGAGTGGAGTGTCCATACATGACAGTCCCCTGCCTCAGTTCAGCAGTCATATGAGGGCCAAGGGCCTCCTCATACACTGGGGGCCTACAAGGCAGTACCACTAAGGAAAAGTGTCTGATTGACAGGGAGAAAAAAAGAAAAAAAGAATTCTATGTCCATGCTCCCTTAGGTGTGTTGGTTGTAGTATAGATATCCTGTGCTATATGGCTAAAATCCTACTATAAGTGAACAGATGTCATGTGCATCCTTCTGAATCTGAGTTAACTCACTCAGGATGAGATTCTCTAGTTCTATCCATTTGGCTGCAAATTGCATAATTTCATTGTTTCTGATAGCTGAGTAGTATTCCATTGTGTAGATGTACCAGTTTTTTAATCCATTCTTCGGTTGAAGGACATCTGGGTTTTTTCCAGTTTCTAGCTATTACAAATAAGGCTGCTATGAACATAGATGGGGAAACTTCCTTGTGATTTGGTGAGGAATCATTTGATGTGTACCTAGAAGTGGTATGGCTGGATCCCGAGGCAGAGCTATTCCAAGTTTTCTAAGATATCATCAGACTGACCTCCATAGTGGTTGCACAAGCCTACACTCCCACCAGCAATGGAGGAGGGTTCCCCTTTTTCCACACCCTCACCAGTATGTGCTGTCATTTGAGCTTTTGATCTTAGACATTCTGACAGGTGTGAGATGGAATCTTAGAGTCCTCTTGAGTTGCATTTCTCCGATGATTAAGGATACTGAGAATTTCTTCAAGTGTCTCTCAGCCATTAGGAATTCCTCCTTTGTGAATTCTCTGTTTAGCTCTTTCCCCCATTTTTTGATTGGATTATTTGGTTTCTTGGCATTTAATTTCTCGAGTTATTTGTAAATTTTGGATATTAGCCCTCTGTCAGATGTGGGGTTGGTGAAGATTTTTTTCCTAATCTGTAGGCTGCTGTTTTGTTCTAATAACAGTGTCCTTTGCCTTACAGAAGCTTTTCAGTTTCATAAGATCCCATTTATTGATTGTTGGTCTTAGATCCTGAGCTGTGGGTGTTCTGTTTAGGAAGTTGTCACCTGTGCCAATAAGTTCAAGGCTTTTCTCCACTTTCTCTTCTATTACATTTTGTTAGACTTTATGTTAACATCTTTGATCCATTTGGACTTAAGTTTTGTGCAAGGTGATAAATATGGGTCTAATTGCATTCTTTTACATGTTGACATCCAGTTAAACCATCTTCATTTGCTGAAGATGCTTTCCTTTTTCCATTGTAAGGTTTTGGCTTCTTTGTCAAAAATTAAGTGACCATAAGTGTGTGGGTTTATTTCTGGATCTTCGATTCAGTTCCATTTGTACACTGCTCTGTTTTTATACCAGTACCATGCTAAACCAAAATTTCACAAAAGAGGAAACTCGAATGGAGGAGAGATGCTTGAAGAAGTGATCAGCATCCTTAATCATCAGAGAAATGCAACTCAAGAGGATTCTGAGATTTCATCTCACACCTGTCAGAATGGCTAAGATCAAAAACTCAAATGTCAGCACATGCCGGCGAGGGTGTGGAGTAAGGGAAACCCTCCTCCATTGCTGGTGGGAGTGCAAACTTGTACAACCACTATGGAAAACAGTCTGGTGATATCTTACCAGATAGTGGTAATATACCCAGATAGCCCTAACTTGTGTCAAGATAGTTACCACAATGAATACAATGTGGTAAATTAAAATTTGCTCATTCTGTCACTTGCTGAATGCTTCCAGCTATTTCTGTTGAACCACCAATAGTATTTCACATCTTCACCACCATCTTCTGAGAAAATCTGTGGAATAGCTCTACCTCAAGACCCAGCCATATTACTCCTGGGTATACATCCAAATTATTCCTCACCAAACCACAAGGACGTTTCTTCATATATGTTCATAGCAGCCTTATTTTTAACAGCTAGAAACATGTAACAACCCATATGCCCCTCAACTGAGAAATGGATTTAAAAAAACTGTGGTACATCTACACAATGGAATACTACTCAGCCATCAGAAACAAGGAAATCATGCAATTTGCTGCTAAATGAATGGAACTAGCAAAGCTCCTCCTGAGAGAGCTAACCCAGACTCAGAAAGATGCACATGGCATCTATTCAGGTATAATTGGATTTTAGCCATATAGTACAGGATAACTATTCTACAATCAAGAGACCAAAAGGAACAGGAACATAAACCTGTTAGTGGGACACTTTTACCTAGTGGAATATCTATGTAGGCCCCAGTGTAAGAGGAAGCTCTTAGCTCTCATATGGCTGCTGAACTGAGAGGACCTGATATGTAGGGCACCCCACACCAGAGGAGTAGAATAGGTGGAAGAATTGGAAGAAGGTGGGAGGGTGGGACCGGGAGGAGTAGAGGGAGGTGACTGTTATGGAGATATAACTTGAAGTAATAAATAAATATTTTTTAAAAAGAAAATGAGGTTTGTCTGCTGTCCATAAGCACAGGGAAATCTTTACGAAAGTTGTAAATGGTAGCTCATCTGTGGCAGGGAGTTCTTTGGGTTTGTATGGTAAACCTGTCAGATATAATAATCATATGTCAGAGTAGTTACAAAACAGAATTAAGTAGAGGATGCTAGACTGAAGAATTGAATACACACTTGCTAGTCTGGAGAAACATTCACACCCTTTATAGTTACACAGAAGAAGAACTCTTCTGTGTTATATGGTGAGAGAGCAGAGAAAAACCTGGTTTTGAGCTGCTGTTGAAATATGTAAGGCTTTTTCAGGATAGGCATCTTCACATCTGAATCAGTCTATGAAGCAAAGCAAGGCACACACATGGTGACATTCTGTATGAGTAGGCAGGGAAATACATTGCTTCCCTTTTATGGAAATTACCAGAATGTTTCAGGACAAAGAGTGTGGATACAGTATAGGCAGGGACAGGATTATCAGGCTACTATAATTACAATCTATCTCAACATAAGTTTGAAGAAGAAAGGGCATCTCCAAATTTTAGGTAACAGCAGGAAGAAAGATGCACAGACAGCAAAAGAGTAAGTAAACTCCCCCTCACTCTAAGCACCCTGTATATCCATCATTCACCAATGTAAGTGAGCTGACACTATAATCTTCCACATCTTGACTGTGATATGACCTGGACATAAACAATGTTGTCTAGAACAACAAAAAATTTTTTTTGGTTTTTCGAGACAGGGTTTCTCTGTGTAGCCCTGTCTGTCCTAGACTCTCTTTGTAGACCAGGCTGGCCTCGAACTCACAGAGATCCGCCTGCCTCTGCCTCCCAAGTGCTGGGATTAAAGGCGTGCGCCACCACTGCCTGGCGAACAACAAAATTTTTAAAGTAAAAAAATATAGCACCTTGTGGCTATTTACTGCAATCCCCAAAATGCCAAATATACTGTGATGAGCACTCAAAATTCATGGTATACATTGGGCTATCATATTAAGTCAGCCTCATAAGCCTGGAAACCATCAATAGGTGGAAAAGTGTGAGCCACAGGATAAAGTGCAGTAAGAAACTACAAATTCTGATTGTCTATCTCAGCTGACAGGAAAGATGTCGCTGCCCCCACAGAAAGCCAAGTACTATCTATGCTGAGTAGAAATGGAAAAAAAATTGAAAAATATATGTTGGTGTCTGCCTTCATAACTGACTCACAGATTACTAATCCTTCCCCAATCAGTTTTCTTGAATTTCCAAAATAGTTTCACATACAACTTGCATATACGTCCCATTTGGAGCAACGGTAAAGAAGGACATGAGCTGCTTCCTTCACTTTTATAAAAATAGAATGCTACACCAGCCTTTCATTATTGAATTGTTTTTGTATGGGTTCATCAATAGGGATGAAAATGATGGATTGAGTTTCAGGCAAGTGTGATTAGCCTGAAGTTGGTTCAGGAGGGAGGTTTTTTTTTTAAAAAAAATAGAAACAGTATGTACATTATCTATTCCTTTGGTTTTTCCAATGAATATGCTTCAAATCAGTGAACACTCATTGCATGCATAACCAAGGAAGCATAGTATGCTGTGTTATTGTATTATGGAGAAGCAGCACAGTACTATGACATCAGTGGGTTAAAGTAAAACTTCCTTGTTTTATTCAAATGAAGTTCATTGAAACTATCCAAAAGCAAATCCGGGGCCTTGTGAATGGGCATGGATGAGTGATAATGAGCAAAGTACTGCCTTTTCCCTCTCTCTATCAGCTATATTTACTCTGAATAATATAGCTGATTTCTACATAATATAGCTGCTTCCCATACCATAAATAGAAAAGGCTAGATTAACAACTTAAGCCAGAGGGTGTAATTGAATTCTTTAGTATTCTCTGTCTAGTTTTCATCATCCAATTCACTTTCATCTTAGAAGAAAATTACTTGGGTAAAAGTCATTGCTTTAAGTCTCAAGGTATATTATGAGAAGCAGAATGTTAAGCTGAAAAGCCATTATTGGGTTTCTGATAAGGGCTTTTGTGATAGGAATTCTAATTTTTTGTGTGGTCATAGTTATTAGCGAACACTGAAGGTTTAAGCTCTGGCTGCAATACTGGATAAAGCAGTGGGCTTGTATGACATCATGTCATGCTAGCAATGTACTTGAACATTTCCCAGAAGTAGTAGTTTAACTCAGTCGGTGTACAGAACATACTTGCACGCTGCATCCCAAGAGTGCCAATGAGCTTTCTCTTTCAGACATTTTCCAGAAAATGCTAACTTTTTTATGAATTACGCTTAGTATCTAAAACTCATCCACCTCCTATAGAATTGTTACAGGTTGATATTTCAACTTAATGACCCTCATCTTCTAGTAAGTTTGGCACTACTTATAAATCAATCTTAAAATAAATGTTGGCAGTACCTTAAATATAATTAAGGCAGTACCTTAATTATAGATATATAGATATATAGGATGACAGGTGTATCCTGACATGACTTGAACCAAATATTGATTATGCATATGTAAATTTTCCACACATAATTTTTTTTATTTTTGAATGTTTTATTTATGTGTATGCAGGTGCATGTGTGCATGAGTACAAGTGCCTTCAGAGTCAGGGGCATAGAACTGCCCTGAAGCTGCAGTTACAGGCAGGTGTGAGCCACCCAGCAGGAACGCTAGGAACCAAAGGCAGGTCCTCTGCAAGAGCAGCACATGCTCTTAGTCAGAGAGCCATCTCCTCAGCCCCAAGATTGGATGGTTTTGTGTTTGGAAAGAGCTGAGAGAGCCAATGTGACAACACTTTGACAGCTGGTGACTTTAGATCCTGGGGTTCATTGGATCCTAGTTCAACTCAGCATATTACTGAAAAGCTTCTGTAAGGCAAAGGACACTGTCATTCGAACAAAATGGCAGCCTACAGACTGGGAGAAAATCTTCACCAACCCCACATCTGACAGAGGGCTAATATCCAAAATCTACAAAGAACTCAAGAAATTAAATGCCAAGAAACCAAATAATCCAATCAAAAAATGGGGGACACAGCTAAATAGAGAATTCACAAAAGAGGAATCCCTAATGGCTGAGAGACACTTGAAGAAATGCTCAACATCCTTAATCATCAGAAATGCAATTCAAGACGACTCTGAGATTCCATCTCACACCTGTCAGAATGGCTAGGATCAAAAACTCAAATGACAGCACATGCTGGCGAGGGTGTGGAGAAAGGGGTACCCTACTCCATTTCTTGTGGGAATGCAGGCTTGTGCAACCACTGTTTAGGTCAGTCTGGCGATATCTTAGAAAACTTGGAATAGCTCTGCCTCAGGACCCAGCCATACCACTTCTGGGTATACACCCAAATGCCTCTTCATGGAATCATAAGGAAGTTTCCTCATCTATGTTTATAGCATCCTTATATGTAATAGCTAGAAACTAGAACCAACCCAGATGTCCCTCAACCGAAGAATGGGTTAAAAAACTGTGGTACATCTACACAATGGAATATTATTCAGCTATCAGGAACAATGAAATTATGCAATTTGCAGCCAAATGGATGGAACTAGAAAAGCTCATCCTGAGTGAACTAACCCAGACTCAGAAGGACACATATGGCATCTATTCACTTATAGTAGGATTTTAGCTATATAGTAGAAGGTACCGATACTACAACTAACACACCAAAGGGAACTTGGACATAGACTTCTTATTTTTAATTTTTATTTTTTATTTATTTTTTATATATTAGTTATATTTTTTTCTATTTTTTAGTCTTTTTTATTTATTGTATGCTTATTGATTTGTTTGTTTAGTAGTTCTCTCTCCCGGGCAACGAGACACTTTTCACTGATGGTACTGCTTCGTAGATCCCCAATGAATGAAGAGGCTCTTGGCCCTCATACTACCTCTCATCTGAGATGAGGGACTGTTATATAAGGACACCTCACCCCAGAGAAATGGGATGGAAGTGTTAGGAGGTAAAGAAAAAAAATGAAATGTGAGGTTTCGGCCTTTTACTACTAACTGTCATAAACTGTTTAGGATAATTAAGAAATGCAAACTAATGGTTATGCAAGCCGGTCATTCTGTTAGGTACTATGACAGCCTATTATAGTTACTTGCTAAGCTAATCAGAAATAAACCTGCAAAGAGACAAGAAACATCTGCTTACTCTAATATAAGAGATAGATAGGGCCTCTTCAAAAACCTCAAGAGATCTGCAGAATATGGCATTCAAAGATGTTTTCGTAACTTTAGATTTTTTTATATCAAGACATATCAACTCCTGACAGCACCCCCTATTCTCCTCCAAGTAGAAGATGAGCATCGAAGAATCTCCAGTGGGAGATGATTGAATTAGTCGCAAGCCTATCTCTTGGTAGGAAAAGCCCCCTGCTCCAACTGTAGACAGAATGCTGTCCAAAAAGGACAAAACCTGGAAGCAGGTAAGTCGACAGCCTAGCTCTGCTAAGACAGGGTAGGTAAGTCCTTCATAACCTCTGCTCTACAATCAATGTCTGTCAGAGAAATGGGGCCAAATGGCTGAAGATCGATGCTGTAATGTATGGAGAGAAAATGGGAACTGTCCAGGCAGCCACTGGTATATCATTTCTTAGTTTGGGAAGCTGCAGACCCTGTACTTCCTATAAAATCAGATATATTTATCCCTCTCCGGTCTCTGAGGTGATTGAAGAACAGACAGATAGAGTCTATCTGTTTGAGTTGTTTAGGTGTCAAGAGAGTGTTATACATCTAAGAAAATACTTTTAAAATTGTGTTGCAATTAGTATGAATGTTGAGTCAGATATAGAACTTTAAACTCATGGAGATGTTTAGATAGTAGAATGTTAAAGTCAGGTACCAAATACATATTGACTGGTCATTGGGAATGTACATTAAGCCATATAACCCTCATAACTGTGGCCTAATTACCTCTGTTGTACTGTATTGTATTTATTATTATAAGAGAAAGAGCCATTTGTTGGACTGAAAGGAGAAACTGTAGGGGGAAATAAGATATACCTTAAACTTAAAAGAAAAAAAAAAAGGAAGAGGATGGGGGTTGAGAGTGGGAGGGTGGGACTGGAGGGGGAATAGGGAGGGGACTGCGATTGAGATGTAACTTGAAGAAATAAAAAATTAAGGAAAAAAATTAAAAAATAAAAAGTAAAAATAAAGATTAAAAAAAAGTTTAAAGCAGGAAAAGGCAGTAGGAAAAAATCAGGCAGCCGGAGCAATTGAGTTGATATCAGGTGATTTGGACAAGCACAAAAGGAAGGCAGAGCTCCTCAAGTAGAGGGAAAAGTTTTCACAATAAAAATAAACAATGGAATATGTGATTGGTCTTACAAGGCAAAGTCTGATTTTCGAAGTTCTCTTAAGATAACACAAGGTGGGTTCAGTATAATGAGACAGATTTTGTTCTGTTCTATGTACATAAGCCTTGCATCTGGTTTTGTAACTAGCTATGTATCTAGGACTATGCTAATTGATGGAACTAAAATGATGTTTCTTTACCCTGATGTCCTACACAAAGCCCTATATGGATGTTATGTAGTTATAACCTCTTTCCCTCTGCAATCTTCTGCTGTCCTGTGCTTAATATTACTGCATTCCTAAGGAAATTTAACTTTCAGAAAATTTTCACTAGAATTCCTGTGTCATGTGAGAGTACCCAATTGAGATCGTCCTGTCAGTGGAGGCTAAATGAAATGCTAGTGATGCCCACTGTGATTTTTCATCACAGTAAATTACTGAGAAGTGCTGAATTTCTGCAACTAAGTGCTTGTGGATGTTTTTCTTTTGTCTGAGCTGACACTGCCAATTGGAGCTAGCTTTATTTTCCAGATCTACTTAAATGGTCATGTGGTAAAATCTGATAAGGGCTGGAACATCTATCCTGCCCCCAAATAACCATCATCACAGTGTGGTCTCTCATAGCTCTTTCAAACACGGACATGAAAACTTCTATCTTCAAAGTGACATTAAAATAAAAAAGAGTATTCTATAAGGATGTGGAAATACAGTAGGAGAGGAGGGGAAGATAAGAAAGAACTATAGAGCAGTGAGTGACATCACACATTCATATATGCAACTATAATGAAAGTCATTTCTTTTATGAATTAATATGCCCTTATTTTTAAAAAGTACCCTAGAAAGGACATGTATTTATCTTTCCTTCACCATTTATGCAATTTCAATTTGTCAAGTAGATAAAATATAGAAAAGCAAACAATTTAAAGAATCACTTTAAAGATTTATGTGAAACTGTATACCTTCACTAAGTGAGCAGATTAAAGTGTTTTCTTAAATTAAGTGTGCTGGAATGAAGGTCATTGAAATATAGAAACTTTTCTTAATCCTGAATGTTATCTCATGGCTCCAGTAGGTCTAATGTCTTAACTCCATGCTCTTTCATTTGTACTTGAGGTGTGATGTCAGAAGTCCATGTAAACTGAAATGTACACTTTTCTTTCACTCAATGTGATCAATAAGTTCCATCCATTGTGTTGGTGAGGGGTGGTATCAGTGTCTTGTTTAACCCTTTATATTCCAATGAAACATCTGTGTTCAAGTTGTTGACTGCTAAAAATAAAGCTGTTTATAAATTTTTCTATAAATATTTGTGCTCAATAATTTTAATTCCTCATGAGAAATACCAGGATCACTGGGTCATGCAGAAACTGCCTGTTTAAAGTCATAGGATTCCAAGCCTGCAAGCCTGTCATTTTGTTAGGTACTATGACAGTCTACCATAATTACTTTCTAAGCTAATCAGAAATCAAGTTGCTAAGAGACAAGCAACATTTGCTTATCCTAATATAAGAGATAGATAGGGCCTCTTCAAAAACCTCAAGAGATCTGCAGAATATGGCATTCAAAGATGTTTTCTTAACTTTAGATTTTTTTGATATCGAGACATGTCAACTCCTGACAGCACCCCCTATTCTACTCCAAGTAGAAGATGAGCATCGAAGAATCTCCAGTGGGAGATGATTGAATTAGTCGCAAGCCTATCTCTTGGCAGGAAAAACCCATTGCTCCAACTGTAGACAGAATGCTGTCCAAAAAGAACAAAACTTGGAAGCAGGTAAGTTGACAGCCTAGCTCTTCCAATACAGGGTAGGTAAGTCCTTCATAATTCCTGCTCTACAATCAATGTCTGTCAGAGAAACAGGGCCAAATGACTGAAGATCAATGCTGTAATGTATGGAGAGAAAATGGGAACTGTCCAGGCAGCCACTGGTATGTCATTTCTTAGTTTTGGAAGCTGCAGGCCCTGCACTTCCTATATAATCAGATATATTTATCCCTCTCAGGTCTCTGAGGTGGTTGAAGAATAGATAGCTAGAGTCTCATAATTAAATTTTGAGTTGTTTAGGAATCAAGAGAGTGTTCTTGGACTAAGAAGATGTTTTTAAAATTGTGAGGCAAGTTAGTATGAAACCTGAGTTAGATATAGAACTTTAAACTCAGGGAGATGGTTAGATTGTAGAACATTAAAGTCAGGTACCAAATACGTATGGACTGGACATTGGGAATGTATATGCTAAGCCACATAACTCTCATAATTGTGGCCTAATTACCTCTGTTGTTTTGTATTGTATTTATTATTATAAGAGAAAGAGCCTTTTGTTGGACTGAAAGGGGAAGTTGTTGGGGGGGGAAGATATACCTTAAACTTAAAAAAAAAGGAAGGAGATGGGTGGATTGAGGCGGAAGAGGGTGGAAGGATGGGACTGGAGAGGGGAGTAGGGAGGGGATTGCGATGTAACTTGTAGAAATAAAATATAAAGAGGAAAAAAAGGAAAAATAAAATAAAGTCATAGGATTCTATGACATTGCTTTGTTTTTTAATATGACTGCACTTTTATATCCCCATCAGTAATGACAATTTCAACTCTGTTCTTCCCCTCTCCCCAGCTTTGTCACTCTTTATTTCTTCTATTCTACTGGGTAGGTAAATTATACCTAATTGTGGTTTCATTTGCATTTCTGTCATGACTAAAATCAGTGAGCATCATTACTTTTGCTCTGTAGCTTCACACAGCTCACTGGGACTCCACCTCAGGATGTGGACCCAGAGCCTCCCTAGTTATTTCCATCTCATCAGCCATTCCTCCTAATCAGTGTCTATTCTGTCTATTTTTCCTTGGAACTGCAGAACCAGTTTCTGCAGGGACCCCCACACTGGCCTATTTGCTACAGCCCAGGAAAGCTGGCTGTGTGCGCCTTTCCCTCTTCCATTGTAACCCTTCAGACTACTCTCAGACCTCCTTTTGCTCACCAGCATAAGCCCCTCCTCCCAGCCACCTCTATCCCCTTGGGACTCAGTCTTGTGGTACAAACCCAGGGTCCTCCTGGTTATTCCTAGCTCTTTTTAATGTGACCAATTTTTAAAAATTGAACTCTATTGATCACTGTTTCACCTATGTACCAGGACTCCAATATTGCTTGTGTTGGCCAATTGGATGTTGTCTCAAAGGTTCCTAATGAACCAGTTCTTTTTATTTTATTTTATTTTAAACATGTGCTATGTATAAAATAATTTCTGCTGTCATGTCTTCACATTTCAGTTGAATATATATATATATATACACATACATTTATACATATACACAAAATATTTCATTTGTAATACCATCAGAGGTCTGGAAATTAGTAAGGTGGTATGAAGAAGGTGTGTTAGAGGAGGGGAAGATAGGAAGTCATAGTAGAAAGTGTTAAAAGAAAACTATGGACTAGGAGGAGATAAATTGGGATAGGAAAGATCAGGACAGAGTAGAGAGGAAATGGGCTGATAAATACTGTAGACCTTAAAAAGCCACATGGACCAGGAGAGGGGCTGTTATGTAGGGACACTCCACTCCAGAGGAGTGGGATGGAAGGGTTGGGGGTAGAGGGTGGGAGGGAGGGGCTGGGAAGGGGAGAAAGAGGACAAATATGATGGAGATGTAACCTGAAGCAACAAATAAATTTAAAAAGCCACATGGAAACCTAATATTGTAGAAGCTTTCTAAAATATATCTCTACACATACATAAAAAGTTTTAAAATAGAGTTATGGTATAACTAGGAAACAATGACACTGCTAGATTTCCCAACAAATTAAAGCCTCAGTCCCAGGAATGGGTTACTTCTGGAGTTTATAACCAGTGAAGTCCCAAGATCCTCAAATATTACCAGCTCTTTCCAATGCACTTGCTTCCCATGCAAAACTTGACGATAAAGTCCTATTGCTGAAGAAACCCTGTGCTTGGATTATGTATAGAACATGGGGAACTAACCTTGTACTGAACTAGAGACTTCATCTCTTGCTGAATGGTTTTCATAACACTGAAGGAGCTCTGTATGTATTGGAGGAAAAAAGTAAGCATCAATCATACCCAGCAAACTGTAGTAATGACTGGCCTGGTACAATAGTGGAGTGATCTTCATGGGAGTAATCAATCACTCTATGATTGGATTTAAATAATGTTTCCCAAGATGAAATGCGTACCTAGTACCAGTATCAGACTGAGAACCTGCAGATACAGATACATAGGTCACAGAGGAGAACCCACTACTACTAAGCTGCTTAATGTAAATATTAAACGAATTCTTAACGGCTTTTTATTATACCCATAGATTAATGCACCTTTTAACTCATCCAAGAAGCTTCTGTTTGAAGTAGGTGATTATCAACATTTCATGCCTGTTTTTAAGTCAAACTGCTGCCTCAGTTCTTTCTGCTTCTCATCCTTGCATTCAATATATTCAATAACCTTCCATAGCTTCCTGTTATTTAGTTACTTCATACCACTCTTAAATCTTCTTTTTCTCTAAGAACTAGCTATACTTGTCACATTTCAAAAGGCTGATATATTAATTATATTACATATTATAGTACATGTATAAAATATATAAAATTTAATAAATATACATATAACATATATCATATTATACATATATAATACTTAATAAAAATAGAAAGTTTGAAATTTATATTTTAACAGTTCCAAATACTATGAGTTGTGAATCTCGATTCTTTCTCCTGAACTTTAGACCTTACCTTTAACCATTTGCTGAACACTAGCACTTACACAAAACAAATTAATTGATGAACTATATTTACAAATCTGTTGTTGGAAGGCAATGGCAATCGATTTCAGTGATCAAGATTAGAAAGCAAGGATAGGAATGGTAAAACTGGTAGATTTCATTGCAAGCAATTTAATATCTTTAAAAAATTATTTGTTGATCACTTTTATGAAAATTTAAAGACATTAAAACTAAGTAATGCAAAAGAAAAATAAGATGTTATCCTCTGCCATAAAAAAAAAAAAACAAAACCAAGCACATCCCAAATGAAATGAGTCCTGACCATAGGGGAAAACACAGTATCTCAGAATTTTTGATTCCAGCAATGTGATGTCATAGACTAAAGGTATATTTTCCTTTCTTTCTAGGCTATTTTCCAGTGAATCATAAAATTAAGCCTTTCTAGATTTTATTTAAATAAACATATGTTATAAACTACATTTTAAGAAAAGGAGACACTAAAATGTTTACATAGTCTACTAATAAGTTCATAAAAGAAATTTATTTTATTTTATTTATGTTTATTTATTTCTTCAAGCTACAACTCCCTCACAACCCCCTCTCTCCACCATTCTCAGTCCGACCCTCCCACCCTCTACTCCCTATCTCACCTATCCTACTCCTCCAGTGTGGGGTGCCCCTACATATCAGCCCCCCTCAGTTGTGCAGTAATATGAAGCCTAAGAACTTCCTCTTGCACTGGGAGCCTACAAGACAGCTCCACCAGGGCCAAGTATCCCACTAGCAGGTAACAAAATCTATGTTCCTGCTCCTTTCAATCTGTTGGTTGTGGGATAGTTATCCTGTACTATATGGCTAAAATCCAGTTACAAGTGAATATATGCCATCTGCATATAACACAGAATTTCTGGGTCAGGTTAGCTCACTGAGGATGAGCTTTTCTAGTCCCTTTTTTAGTCCCATCCATTTGGCAGCAAATTGCATGATTTCCTTGTTTCTGATAGCTGAGTAGTATTCCATTGTGTAAATGTACCACAGGTTTTTTTTACCCATTCTTCGGTTGAGGGATGTCTGGGTTGAATTCAGTTACTAGCTATTACAAATAAAGCTGCTATGAATATAGTTGAGGAGATGTCATTGTGGTTTGGTGAGGAATTGTTTGGATCTATACCCAAGAGTATTATGGCTGGGTATGGGGTGATATTATGCATTCTAAATGCTAATTAACCTGCTCCCAGAAGCCTGCTTGATGTACACCAAGAAATGCTGTTATTTTGCTTGCTAATCATTGTCTCTGATTGGTTAAATAAATGCTGAGGCCTGAGACTCAACAAAGACAGAGGTAGGTGGGACTAAAGTGTGGTTTTCCTAAGCAGAGAAGTTGATGGGTAGAAGAACCCTCCAGAAGAAGGAGAAGCCAGGTGCAGGAAAAAGGAGGACAGACAATAGGGTATATGAAAAAAGATCATTCTTCGTGGCCTGGAACATCAGCATAGCATGGAGAAAATCAGCTCAGGGGACGTATGTCTATTATATGGGGCTTTATTCAAGGATAGAATTATAAGCTTAGATGGGTCAAGATTTCTCAATTCAAGCCAAGGCTTGTTAAAATCTATTAGATGTCTGTTCATTTATAATGATGGGTCAAGGATTAGCACTGCTGAACCAATTAAATATAGTATAAATAGTAAATAATTTAATTATTTTACTTCTACAGCTGGGTCTTGAGGTAGAGCTGTTCCAAGTTTTCTAAGATATCACCAGTCTGATTTCCATACTGCTTGTACAATTTGCACTCCCACCAGCAATGGAGGAATGTTCCCCTTTCTCTGTGTCCTCACCAGCATGTGCTGTCACTTGAGTTTTTTATCTTAGCCAATATGACAGGTGTGAGATGGAATCTCAGAGTCATCTTGATTTGCTTTTCTCTGATGATTAAGGATGTTGAGCATTTCTTCAAATGTCTCTCGGCCATTAGAGTTTCCTCTTTTGTGAATTCTCGGTTTAGCTCTGTCCCCCATTTTTTGATTGGATTATTTGGTTTCTTGGTGTTTAATTTCTTCAGTTCTCTATAAATTTTGGATGTTAGCCCTCTGTCATATGTGGAGTTGGTAAAGATCTTTTCCCAATCTGTAGGTTGCCATTTTGTCCTAATGACAGTGTCCTTTGCCTTACAGAGGCTTTTCTGCTTCACGAGGTCCCATTTATTGATTGCTGGGAGCCTGAACTCAATACTAGAGCCTGACCTATTGGTGTT
Organism: Lophiomys imhausi; assembly: GCA_907164525.1. Lineage (NCBI taxonomy): Eukaryota > Metazoa > Chordata > Mammalia > Rodentia > Muridae > Lophiomys > Lophiomys imhausi. The sequence continues at coordinate 10,346,031 of CAJQZJ010032173.1, read as the reverse complement.
CTGTTCAGGAAGTTGTCTCCTGTCCCAATGAGTTCGGGGCTTTTCCCCACTTTCTCTTCTATTAGATTTAGTGTGTCGGGCTTTCTGTTAAGGTCTTTCATCCACTTGGATTTAAGTTTTGTGCTGGTGATAAATATGAGTCTATTTGCATTCTTTTTATTTTAAATAAAATATATGACATAATTCTTAATGAATAACTGCCATAGATGGAAATCACTTATCATATATAATGAAAGTATATCATATAATTAAATTGAAAACATCACAGCAAGTTAAAAACACACACCCATATATATATATATACACATATATACCTGTATATATGCATGTGTAATACACATGAGATATATTAAAGAAATATGGCAATAGGCCATGAATTTGAGAGAGAGATGGGATGGGGTACATGGGAGTAGGTGAAGGGAGGAAAGAAAAGGGGGTAAATGGTATAGCTACATTTTAATTTTAAAAATTAAAACTTCAAAAAACTCTATTGCAAATTTAACATGTGATCTCAAATTTAGGACAAGTTTTTAAGTTTTAAATTGTTTATTAATTAGAAGGATGTTCTAGGTCCAAGAAGATGTCTTTACGTTGGTAATGCAAGTGAGGATGGAAACTGAGTTAGGTATAGAACTTTAAAATCATAGAGATAGATAGATAATAGAATATTAATATCAGTTGCCAAATATGTATGGACTGGACATTGGGAAAGTATGTTATACCTTATAATTTTCATAATTGTTGCCAAATTGTTCTTATTGTTTTGTATTGTATTTATTGTGATTATTAAAAAAGAGCCTTGGACTAAAAGGGGGAGCTATTGAGAGGGAAAAGGATACACCTTAATTTTTTTTTTAAAGTGGATAGGAGGGAGAAGGGGAAGAGGGTAGAAAGGTGGGACTGGGCGGGAGAGGAGGGAGGGAACTGTGATTGAGATGTAACCTTGAAGAAATACATAAATGTTGAAAAATGTTTCTATAGCTTTCATTTATAGAGACTTCCTTATATAATTGAATTAAATATGGTATAGTAAATGCTTTTAACATAGTGGATTGAACAAGTATATAATATTTTAAACTATTCCTTCCCTCCCTTTTCTTTTAAAGCCTGACATCACAGCTGATGCCTCCTGCAATAATGGCTTCTGTGTTCACTGCAGCATTTGCTGCAGATTCTGACAGTGAACTAGGGAGAAGAGTGAGGTGGGAGGGGCGAAAAACTCCATTCAGAAATCATTTAATTATAATGGAGACCTTTCCATTCTTGCTCAGATTTTGTACATCATTCATATAAACTGAAGACTTTCCAGATTCTTTAAAAAGATTGCTTTCTAACTATATAGCAAGAATTTTGCTTGCTAAATTCTTCTCTAAGAAAATCTAACAAAAAAAAATGAAGAAACAGTGCATCATTTTTAGTTCTAACTTTTCTCTTGGTAACTGGATATTAATCTAGAAACAACTGATTATGCTTTATTTTTTACTTGCTTTACTTTTATTTGATTGACACATTTGTTCTCCATCCATGCTTTAATGACACATTTGTCCATTGTAGCTATATTATTGACATCTTTTTCTATTGCTGAATTTGGGTCGGTGTCCCGAAGATCATTGCAGGTGATGCTGGTTTATAAATCATGGAATATGTGATGGTTACGGCTAATTGCCCACTTGACAGAATCTAGAATCAGCCAAAAGAGAAGCATTAAGGCACATCTATAAGGATTACTTAGCTTAGCATTTGGTTATGCATGTGAGGAATTGTCCTGATTAGTTTAATTGAGATGAGAAGGTCAACCCGCAAAGAATGTGACACCATTCCCTAGGCTTGGGGGGAAAGACGAATCTAGCAAACTACCAGCATCCATGCCTCTTTCTTTCCTTTCTGGGAATATCATTCCACTAACTACTTCAAAATATTGCTACTTTGCTTTCTCTGCAATGATGGCTTTATCCTTTAACAGTGGTCTGAAATGAAAGTTTTCCTTATGTTGCTTTTTTTTCAGGATACTCTGTACTTTGTCACAGCAACATGAAATGAAGTAAGACTATATTCTTAGAATAACTGCTTTTCAATAGTTTTTCATACATTTGTTGTGTTTAGTTTTCAAGAATATGTGTGTATAATATATGCATGCAGGGACAAGAAAAAGGGTGTTAGATATATACTTATAAAATATTTTTAAATCTCATGAGAAAAGACACCAAATTGCACATTCTGAAAAAAAAAACTGACTTAAATACTATAAAATTTTATAAAAAATTATATTCTTTAAAACTAAACTTTATATATTTTAACTTGTTCTAAAATGATCTATATATATGTATGTATATTTTATGTTATACTATATATTAATATGAATTTATTTATCTTATTAGGTTGGTATATTATATATTTTGCTTTAATTGTGAATTTTAAAAATTTATATATATATTTTTTAAATTTGTAAGGTTTTATATATATTTGATAATTTCCGTTGTTGAAGGAAGGTCTTGTAACATCCTTTTTGAGGCACTCTTTAATTGGATTTTAAAGGGGCTGAAGACCAATTAGCTGGGCAGAGAGAGAGTAGGAAGGCAGAACTTCCTGGGACTAACTAAGGAATCCTGGGAAAAGACATAGGAAGTGCTCTTCCCACCAGGACTAGGGAGCATCAAGACATCTTGGAGTGAGCCCTGAAGCAAGTCACATGGATGATTGAGAATAGTTGGTCAAGTTATATTAGCTAATTGAGAGTCAGCTAAGGGATAAGATTTGAAACATTAAAATGTCTTGGTGTATTTAATTATTGGGAAAAGATTGCCATGGGTTTCAAGCCTCCAGCTAAGGTGAGTCAGGTGAGCCAGGCCTGCTGGCCTCCTGCCAGGCCTGCTGGCCTCCCACCAGGCCTCTGGCTGCTCTGCTGGCCTAATATAACACTTTATTGTTATTAATAAATACATTAGTTAACAGAGTTGCAGTTTCAGGGGTGGTAAAGGGTACCCTTGGCTCAGAATTTTATCTCCAGGATAGGTCAGGCCACCAGCTAAGGCAAGTTTGGCCCTCCAGGCCTACAGGCTTTCTGCTGGGTCACTGCAGGCTGCTCTGCTGGCCTAATATAACAGTTTATAGTTATTAATAAATATATTTGCTAACTAAGTTTCAGTATCACATCATGTATTAATTAAAAAGTTTATATGGGTACAGAAATAATTATATTGTTTAACAGCATTTATATTATTATTAATTGATTGACAGCTATTAATCCTTAACCAGCCATTAAAAATGAACAAACAGACACCACTTGGATTTTAACAAGCCTTGGCCTGAATTGAGCAATCTGGGCCCATCTAAGCTAGCTCTTAATTCTATTTCTGAATAAAGCCCCATATAATATACATACTTCCTCTGGACTGCTATTCTCCATGCTAGGCTGATGTTCCAGGCCACGTGGAATGATGGTCTTTTCTCTAACTCATGGCATCTGTCCTCCTTCCTGCTCCAGCTGCTTGTCTAGAAGGCTTCACTTTGTTCTACTAGAGGCTTCTTCTACTTCATCTACTGGAGGTTTCTTCTTGAGGCTGCTTCTGGCTATTGGAGGCTTCTCTATTTCATCTAATGGAGGCTTCTTGAGGTTGTTTCTGGCTACTGGAGGCTATTTCATCTAGTGGAGGCTTCTCCCACACATCAACCTCTCTGCTTCAGAAGTCTGCACACCTTAGTCCCACCTACCTCTGTCTTTGCCAATCTCAGGCCTCAGCCTTTAATCAACCAATCAGAGAGTGCCTCAGAATGGGTCGTAACCAGATATCAGCACTGAAATAATCCCTTATTAGACCTTCCTCAACATATGGGAAACTTAACTCTGCTCCTCTGGAGGGGCAGAAAAAGCTGTTAACTTGTTAGCCATCTCTCCAAACCCTTATCATGAGATTTTTTTTTAAAATACTTTATTTTTTTTTCTTCAAGTTACATCTCAGTAACAAACCCCTCCCTATTCCCCCTTCCTATCCTGCCCTTCCACCCTCTTCCCCCCAGAAGTTTCCCCTATCAGTACAACAGATGGTTCCTTCTCTTATAACAGTAAGTATTATACAAAACAACAGATATAAATATGCCACATTTATGAGAGTTAAATGGCCCAGTATACCTTCCCAATGTCCAGTTTATACATATTTGGCCTCTGACTTTAACATTCTACTATCTAACCAACTCCATGAGTTTAAAGGTCTATATGTGACTCAAAATTCATACTATCTTGCAACACACTTTTAAGAGTATCTTCTTAGATCTATAACACCCTCTTGATTCCTAAACAACTCAAAATTTAACTATGAGACTCTAGCTGTCTATTCTTCAACCACCTCAGAGACCTGAGAGGGATAAATATATTTGCATATATAGGAAGTGCAGGGCCTGCAGCTTCCAAAACTAAGAAAGAACATACCAATGACTGTCTGGACAGTTCCCATTTTCTCTCCATACATTCTTGCATCAGTCTTCAGCCTTTGGGTCCTGTTTCTCTGACAGACATTTGTTGTAGAGCAGGGATTATGAAGGATTTACCTACCCTGTCTTGGCAGAGTTAGGCTGTCGACTTCCCTGCTACCAAGTTTTGTCCTTTTTGGACAGCAGTCTGTCTGCAGTTGGTGCAAGGGGTTTTTTCATGCCAAGAGAAAGGCTTGCCACTAATTCAACCATCTTACAGTGGAGGTTCTTCGATGCTTATCTTCTACTTGGAGTAGAATAGGGGGTGCTGTCAGGCGCTGATATGTCTCGATATCAAAAAAAAATCTTGATTTAAGATAACATCTTTGAATGCCATATTCTGCAGATCTCTTGGGGTTTTTGAAGATGCACTATCCTTCTCTTGTATTTAGATAAGCAAATGTTGCTTGTCTCTTAGCAACTTGATTACTGGGTAGTTTAGAGAATATCTGTGATAGACTGTCATAGTAGCTAACAAAGTGACATGTTTGCATGACTAGGAGTTTGTTTTAACTATCCTAGACCGTTTTAGATGGTTGGTATCAAGAGGTCAGAGCTTCACATTTTATTTTTAAGTATCTCTAGGTATGATACCATTAGGAAGCGTTATCTTTAAATTTGTATCAATATACAAAGATCTATTCAATTGTGGTTAAATATACTCTTAATTATTTATCAATATACCAAGATCAGTGCCTATGTAGCCCAATATAATCTTAATATTACGTCCATATGCAAGGGTCAATACCATTGTGGCCAACTATAATCTTAATTTTGTATCAATATACAAAGATCAATACTGATGTAATCCAATACAATCTTATTTTTGCACAATAAACAATGGTCAATACCACTTTAGCCAAATAAACTACTAATTTTGTATCAATATACAAAGTTATAAGGGCATATTCAATAATCTGCCCCTTCTTCTTGGACCTTCCTGTGATATGTCTATATCTCATTTTTCTCAAGCCCATGCACTCCTACATAGGAGAGGAAGAAGGATACAGAAAAGGAAAAGTAGGAATTCCCTGGGGCTAACCTCCAAAACCCATTAAGACAGGACCATTTATCAGCTTGTAGTCTCTTCCCCTACATATCACAGTTTTCAGTTATCCTTCAAATAACCTAAAAGAAGGGCGGAGAAACACCTTCCCCTTCCACTGGGCATGGGACGTCACTCTCTTAAAGTGACTTCCTGCTGATTTGGGTCGTAGTAGACCTGTTTGGGGCCTGAACCCAAATGGGAAAAATGATTAAAAATGTTAGTACACTCCTTTTATGTTCAGTCCTTCTGTTCTCAGCTGTTTAGATGACCTAAGGGGTTTGTAGGCAGAAGCTGATCTTGCAGGCTTCACTGAGGTTCCTGCCGGGGCATTGTGTAGAGCTGAGCGGTCCCAGTGACATTGGATTGCTGTGGTGGTTGCAGGCCCCCGATGGAGACAGCTATTGAGGAAGTCTGCCAGGCAGAATCAACTGGGTCACTCGTCCTCCTTGGTGCCTGATTCTGCTCTCTGCTGAGGATTCCGCTGTCCAGCCGTCCCCGGGCTCCCCTAATGGATGCTTCGATTCTCCTGGAACGATTAAGAACAGAGCCGTCCCCCAATCCCAACCCTAGGACAATTGACCTCTTTTTTTTGGGGGGGTGGGGGGGGCTAGGTAGTACTTCTCCTGAAGCTAATTTGGCCTTCTGACAACATACAAAGTGTTATCTTTCAATCCGGGTTAGAGAAGAAATCATTCTGTCACCTTGGAGCTAAACCAGCTCTAGTATATATATTTTGAGATCCCAAAGGACAATCTGCCTGCATCGAGAAGGCCTTTTGTAAGTAGCCTCCAAACCTAGGTACCTCCAAATCCCATGTGTGTGTCTCTGAACTCTAATTATTGGGATCAGGGACTTGTGTTTCCCATCTGAAGGGATCAAAGATGTGTTCCACCACTCCTGGATCGAAGTCTTTCTCTATTTAGAGTTTGCCCTGCATCAGGCTGACCCTGAGCTCCGGGATCTTCCCGTTTCTATCTCCAGTGTGCTGGGAGCTGGGACCAAGGGTGTACTCTTCTTGAATTGTGGGACCAAGAGTATGCACGCTCAACACCCCGCTCCGTATGACTCCAGAATACATAAGACCACCAATTCTACGGTGCTCCCCCCCCACCGTCTCCGCTGAAGTCAAAGGCATGGGCCAATACCACAATTCTCTTGTATTTTACCTTAGCTCCACGTCTTCTCTACACCTGGAGGTCTGCAAAACCAGGCCGAATGGCTGTATCCTCTATTCCATTCACAGTGTTTCAGCCCTGCCCCCTGCCTTTTTTTTGTTTTGTTTTGTTTTTAGTTAATAAATTTATTTGTTTGTTGCTTCAGGTTACATCCTTATCATATTATCCTCTTTTCCCGCTTCCCAGCCCCACCCTCCCATGCTCTACCCCCTGACCCTTCCGTCTTGTTCCTCTGGGGTGGAGTGTCCCTGCCTAACAGTCTCTCACCACAGATCAGGAGTCATATGAGGGCCAAGAGCCTCTTCATTCACCGGGGGCCTACGAGGCAGTACTGCCAGTGAAAGGTGTCTCCTTGCTACTGGGGGAATACTAAAAAAAAGACCAACAAACACACAAACCCACAAAAACAAAGAATATCAACAAAAAAAGAGAGGAAAAAGAGAAGGGAAAAGGAAAAAGAAAAAAGAAAAAAAGAAGGAAAAAAAATTATGTCCTTGTTCCTTTTGGTGTGTTGGTTGTAGTATAGATATCCTGTACAATATAGTTAAAATCCTACTATAAGTGAATAGATGCCATGTGCATCCTTCTGAGACTGGGTTAGCTCACTCAGGATGAGCTCCTCTAGATCCATCCATTTGGTTGCAAATTGCATGATTTCATTGTTTCTGATAGCTGAGTAATATTCCATTGTATAGATGTACCACAATTTTTTAATCCATTCTTCAGTTGAGGGACATCTGGGTTGTTTCCAATTCCTAGCTATTACAAATAAGGCTGCTATGAACATAGATGAGGAGACTTCCCTATGTCTCCGTGAGAGTTCCTTTGGGTGTATACCCAGAAGTGGTAGGGCTGGGTCCTGAGGCAAGGTTATTCCTAGATTTCTAAGATATCGCCAGACAGACCTCCATAGTGTTTGCACAAGTCTGCACTCCCACCAGCAATGGAGTAGGGTTCCCCTTTCTCCACACCCTCGCCAGCATGTGCTATCATTTGAGCTCTTTATCTTAGCCTCTAACAGGTGTTAGGTGGAATCTCAGGGTCGTCTTGAGTTGCATTTCTCTGATGATTAAGGATGTTGAACATTTCTTCAGGTGTCTCTCAGCCCTTAGGGATTCCTCCTTTGTGAATTCTCTATTTAGCTCCATCTCCCATTTTTTGATTGGATTATTTGGTTTCTTGGCATTTAGTTTCTTGAGTTCTTTGTAGATTTTAGATAATAGCCCTCTATCAGATGTGGGGTTGGTGAAGATTTTCTCCCAGTCTGTTGGTTGCCGTTTTGTTCGAATGATAGTGTCCTTTGCCTTACAGAAGCTTTTCAGTTTCATGAGGTCCCATTTATTGATTGTTGATCTCAGGTCCTGAGCTGTTGGTGTTCTGTTCAGGAAGATGTCACCTGTGCCAATGAGTTCGAGGGTTTCTCCTACTTTTTCTTCTAGTATCTTTAGTGTGGCTGGCCGTATGTTAAGGTCTTTGATCCACTTGGAATTAAGTTTTGTACAAGGTGATAGGTATGGGTCTAATTTCAATCTTTTGCAAGTGGACATCCAGTTGGACCAGCACCATTTGTGGAAGATGCTGTCCTTCTTCCATTGTGCGTTTTTGGCTTCTTTGTCAAAGATTAGTTGGCCATAGGTGTGTGGATCCATGTTTGGGTCTTCAATTCGATTCCATTGATCCACTGGTCTGTTTCTATACCAGTACCATGCTGTTTTTATTACTGTTGCTCTGTAGTACAGCTTGAATACTGGGATGGTGATACCTCCAGATGTTTTTTCAAGGTACAGGATTGATTTAGCTATTCTGGGCTTTTTGTTTTTCCATATGAAGTAGAGAATAGCTTTTTCCAAGTCTATAAAGAATTGTGTTGGTATTTTGATAGGAATTGCATTAAATCTATATATTGCTTTTGGTAGGATAGCCATTTTTATTATGTTGATATTACCTATCCATGAGCATGGGAGATCTTTCCATCTTCT
>CAJQZJ010032173.1:10307240-10325949 GCA_907164525.1 Lophiomys imhausi | reverse complement strand
CTGTCTGTTTTCTGTGCTTGGAACCACAGTGGATGATTTGGTGCAGGGGACGAGTTACTTGGCTATCTGTCATTGCTTACAGGGGGATTTCAAGGTCACTGTGGTTTTAATCGCCTGAGGCACTGTGAGCTTGTGCAGCCTATTCCCAGGTTGTGAGTAATGGACCAGGATTGTTTCACTGCTCCCAATTCAGACTTCCCTATGTTGCACTCTGAGTTATCATCCTGTAATGGTTCTGATGGTATGGGCCTGTTTGCCCAGGCACAGATTCTGTGGGCTTTGTTTGTTGTCACGGAGGCTGACAGGGTCTGGCTCCACACCTAGTATGTCTGGATTTTCCAGGATACAGCTATGGTCCCGATTTCTGGTTGGACTCTGTGCCTGATTCCCTTCCTGTCTGCACCGCCACGGGTCCCGTGGGTACCCCAAGCCCCGGATCCTCCGGCTACCTGAGTGGACCTCTCGTCCCAGCAGCTCAGCCGTGGGTGCACGGATCCCTGGCCCCGCCCACACCTGTCTCTCTCCCCAGATGACCTGCCGTGGGTTCGAGGGGATTTGGCCCGGCCAGCCATGCTCCCTCCCCAGCTGTGCTACCGTAATTGTGCAGGATTCGGCCCCTCCCGCCCACCTTTGTGTTCCCAGCTTCCCTCGCTCTCTCGGAACCTCCCGCCCTCCGCTTCACGAGCGGCTGCGGACCACCCGCTGAGCCCCCTGTTTGTTCCTTGCTAAGCCTTCCACTATCTCGCAAAGTTTTTTAAGTGGGTATAAGTTCAACCTGATGTGTGGGGAGCCCAATACGCCAGCGATCTATGGCCAAGTGGACCCTGATTCTGCCTGCTGTAAGTTGGGTTCGATCTTACCAGGCACCTCTCCAAATGGGAGTTCCCGAATCCCGGGTTTAGTGGCTTCCATGTCTGTGAGAGATGGGGAGAGCCTTGCCCTGGGACTTTTAACAGTCCCTTGGGAGCTGTGAGTGTTCCCGGGGGGTGGGGGGTCTAGCCCCTCCGGTTTTTGCACAGTGCCCAATAACTCTGTGTTTTTTATGGCTCTTTTTTCCCTGCGTTCAAAATGCGTCAGTGTAGGTAGCCGCCATCTTGGCCCAATCCTATCATGAGATTTTAAGAGCTTGTTCACTTATAAAATTATTTCTATAAAAACTCCACACACATATTCACACCCACAGTTTCATTATCTATTCACAGGGTGAATGATATTTAGGTTGTTTCTATTTACTAGTAGTTGTAAACAGATCTACAATGAACATGGTTAGGCAACTATTTGTGGAGCAGGGATACTTTATAGCTGAACTTGCATACTTTCTCTCATCTGAGGCTCCTGGTCCTCAATCTTCAGATATAAATACATATTCTGGAATAAATACAGAAAGCGCAAAAGGCACCATGGCTGGGTTGAAAGACAGGGATGTATAGAAGTGGGAATGGCAGGATACAAGTGATCTGAGCAAGACAATGGGAAAAACAGAGTGGCGGGATGTCTTTAATTTGAGAGGTGGAAGGTAGATAAGCACAGAAGAAGGTAAGGAGGGTAAAATTAATAGTAAAGTCAAAAATGAAAAGGTCATAAAGAATCATATATTTAACCATACCTAAAAAGATCTGTAATACCCATAATTCTGTGTATAAATATACATATATAGTTTAACTGAATTTTATTATCTGGGTTGACAATAGTAAGATCCAAAGAATATTTAACAAAATATTTCAGCACCAGTCATGAGAAGTCTTCTTTTGAGTTGCTGGTCAGAGCTGTCTAGGAGACTCCCAAAGCTTTATAGTCTATTGTTATTATTCTTGGTTGACTCCCAAAGATGAGATGTAAGTCCCTATTGCTGAAGACACCACGAACATCAGATTCAGAACTTCTGAGCTGGAACTGATTTGAATGCCTCCTTCTGGAGAAATAGCTTTTGTTGTACCAAAAAGTTCCATTCAAGCTTCCAAAGGAGGTAAGCAACCAAAAGTCCTGACACTTATGTCACCTGACACCTACACAGGACAGCTCTGATGCTTATGAACTGCAATAAGGACCAGTAAGGCATGGTAACCCTAAGAGTGTAGTAGTAGAACACAGACACTGATAGTAAGCAAAAGGTCTCTATAATTATACTTAAGACCTAGTCAGCAAGAGGGAAAGCATGCCTGGAAGTGTCAACCAAGCCAACAACCCAGGGCTAGTCAACTCTTAAATATTGAGGTGAACCTACCACTGCCACTGTACAAACTATCATAATCTCTAAATACATTAAGTAGCTGTGATTATACTCACAGACAAGTGTAATCCTTGCTCCTCATCAAGGAAACATCTCATTGCAACAAACAGAGGCCACTCCATATAACACAACCAAGCAAAATGCTGAGTTGTAGATTTCAGCAACGACAGATACAACTACAAAACAGCTCCTATACCTAGAGCACATGGACCATTTCAAAAGAGGCTGGACGGAGTGCAAAAGCCAAAAACTCTAGGAGCTTGCTGTGAGATCATGTCAGAAGTTACAGCCATAAATTTTCATCAATTTGACTACCTAGACATGAAAAGAACAGGGAAAACAATACAAAGTGCTAAGTAGATGAATAAAAGCCCAAGAGGCTTCAACCTTACACAAAACTACAGACAACTAAAGAATGCGTAAAGCAGGTGAAATAGTCATACCCAGGGAAGAGCACACCAACAGGTTATCCAGTACCAAATGACCAGCACCAAATACATACAAGTAGCAGTGTACAGACTGAGCAGGATGTATTTATGTATTTGTAAATATATGTGTATACACATAGATGTGTGTAATAACAATTAATGGAAAAAAAAGAGGACATGAATTTTATACAGAGTAAGGAAGGGAATGTGGGATGATTTGGAGGGAGGAAAAGAAAGGGAAAAATGATGTAATTTTAATGTAATCTCAAAAAATTGAATAAATAATTTAAAAAGAAATGAGAACAAATGCTTGCATATTTGTGAGAAAAGGGGAATGCTCATTTACTGCTGAGTGAAATTGCAAATGGGCAGAGTCACACAGAAATCTGTGTGGAGATCCCTCACAAACTAGAAATAGATTTATCACATTATCCAGATATATAACTCTTGGGCATACACACCAAACACTCTAAATCTTACTACATAGATATTTGCTTATCCATGTGCATTTTTGGCATATTCCCAAAAGCCAGGAAATGGAAACAGCCTAGATGTCCATCAACTGATGAGTGGATAATCAAATTTGGTTTCATTTACACAATGGAATACTGTTTATCTATTTAAATGGTAAGTTATTAAAATTACAAGCCAATGAATGGATGGATCTAAGACAACTATTTTGAAAGAAGTAGCACAGACTCAGAAATACAAATGCTTCTTGTTTTCTCTCATCTGTGGATGTTAGATTTGAATATTCAGATATATATTTCTGACATTTTGAATACCCACATAGGTCAGAAAATCAATAAATGGTCATAGAGTATGTGGCTAATAAGGAATGGGAAAGAGAACAAAGTGATATAAATGATTGAAGATTAATGGAACTTGAAAAGTTAAGCTGAGGTAGGAAAGGGGAGAGTAGTGTAGATAAGGGAGTACTAAAGATCTTTCAAAAATAGTTATATAAAAGCTTATGACTGTAGACATTTTCCATATGTGTGTGGATATATGCATATGTATTTACACATGAATTATAAGAGTTAAAATAGTGTTATCCTATAATGGGACTGTAATATGCCTTTTGACTAACAACAACCCCTAAATCGAATGTCAGGAATAGGCTGCCTCTATTAGAGATTTTGGCCAGTGAGTTCCCATAGACTCCCAAATACTACAAGTTATTGCCTTCGCTCTTGGTTGCTCTTCATAACATGAAGGCAACTCCCTATAGTCACAGAACATGGTGAAAAGTCTGCATCTCATAGAGTGAATCTAGTCTGGGAGGTAAATGGTGAGAGAAATATTCACAAAGCCAAAAAGAAAAAACTTGCCTGGCATGTGATGGCTTGGGAACTTTGTATAAACACATAGAGTGATACTTGGAGAGTGGTCTGCAAAGAGAATATAACAAGTCATATTATTTTCTGTCTTGAACTAAATCAAGCAGCTATATAACAATCTGAAGAACTTGTGAGTTTAGTTTCAATTCCAGATAGGAATAGTCCCCCGGGAGTGCTATCAGACACTTGTCTTTATCACATTAACTGGTCATTTGTCCAGAATGGGCTGTGTTTATAAGTCATGAAATGATTCTGTCATGATTTTAGAGTTCTAAATTCATGGGGTTTATATGTATAAGTCTTGTCCAATTGAATCATGTCTTTAAAGAATTTATAAACCGTCTAAACATCTTCAAGAAAGTGAGATCTGAAAACTCTGTCTGGCTTAGTGTCCATGAGTGAAGGCTATAAAAAAAAGCAAGCAATTCCTAAATTGCCTTTATAGGTGTGATACCAAAAAATGTACTAAAATTAAAATTTCAATATACATCACCAAATGGAAGAGCTGTTTCAGTCACAGTTAAGTTAGGGAGAACCATTATTGTCCTGTTAAAGTAGAATGTCTTCATTCCAACTGTGAATGAGAATTAACAACCAATGTTTTCCAAGACATGAGAACATGTAAAATGTGATAATTATAAGAAATAATGTTGTTCAAATGAAATAACCACATATCAGATTCAAGCCAATTAAACTTGAAGATATAGTATATTTTTTATATAGGTGTTTTGCGTTGATCTTCTAATACATATTTCTTGTAATATGTTTGCTATTTCTTTATTCTATATTGTTTATGGGACTTTATGGCATTGAACTAAAGAAAATATTGTAGTATTATACAATGTCATTTGGATTAACAAATATACCTCAGTATACATAATGGATTTAAAAAAATGCAATGGCATTTTTGTGCCCTTAGTAGGTTAAGGAAACAGCAAATTTTCAATGGAAAGCTCCCATCAGGATATTCAGAGATTTGTTTGCCATTCATCTTGTGACTGGCTGCCAACTTATTCGTAAGGCTTTTAAATTTTCTGGTCCTCGTGTCATGAACTCCTCTTTTTTACTGGTGAATCCTCAAGATCTCAAGTACACATTAAAGTGTAATATCTATATTTATAAAATCAGGCATGATTGCAGATGTCTTAATCCCAGCACTTGAGATGCAGAGGCAGGAGGATCTCTGTGAGTTTGAGGCCAACCTGGTCTACATAATAAATTCGAGAACAGTAGAGGCTACATGGTGAGACCCTGTCTCAAAAAGAAAATAAAAACACATTAAAATATTTAGGGTTAAAAAGAAAAGTTTTATTACACTGCATGAGTTTAAAATACATAAATAAATTTATGGTTTTCTAAATTAGCAATAAATACCTAATTACAGCAGTGAACTCTGACAACTGCATAACTATGTAATGATGAATGCAAGCAATATTTTTAAAGGCTCTAGAGCATGAAACCAACAGGCATTGACTTGCTCAATGGAAGAAATGGTTGATTCCCCAGGCAGTTAAAAATAAAGATGTAGTTTGTTCTCACCCATGCTCATGAACTTCCTGATTTCTACCCACAAAACCCCAAGAGCTAAGAATCCCAGCCTTGTTGGCTCCAAACCATCAGGAAGAAAGAGTAAGCATGGAAGGAGTCCCTGTCCTTGTATAAGCCTTGTCCTAAATATAGTGCCATTTTGCACTGAAAGCAACACTGGCATATAGCCCTGAGGGACACAATATAAGGGCACTGTGTGCTTAGTTTAGCAAGAAGCACACAGGAATCAGATACAGTTGCTTTTGCCTGAGTGGATGGATTTTTCCTTCCAGGATTTACCATGGAATAAGCATAGTCTTCTTAGTTGCTGAGGATAATGAGTTTAAATGGTTATGTAAGACAGGGTTTTTGTAATTATTGAAGTAGAGGAGAGAGTGATAATAAATTCATAAATGGGGAGCAATATGGCAAGCCATGTCTCTGACAGATATCACCTGATATCAAGGCACATATGGTTCAGTTTCTGGCCTTTGTATGTCTTGAAGCCAAGCTATGTATGAAGTAGGTCACAGTGACTGAAATTAGATCTTGGTTTTAGAAATGAAAAAAGGTGAGTGTAAACAAACTCACTAAATTCTTATATGCCTGACCTATGGTGGTGGGAATGGGAGTATCAGGCTTAAGGAAAATTTATTTTAATACTGTAGTTGATTGACATACTTGAAAGAGTCAGCCAAATTTAGGCCATATTGAATGAGGATATCCTTGCTCTTTAAAATTGTCATTTCTGCATATTGTTTATAATTCCCCTTTTGGTTATCTTACTACTATAATAATATATGTAATATATGGAACATGCATTATTTCCGGCCTCATAAACAAACTGTGCTGGGTGGTTTTGTGTCAACTTGACACAAGTTGGAGTTATCTGAGAGGAGGGAATCTCAGTTGAGAAAATGCCTCCATAAGATCCTGCTGTGGGGACTTTTCTTAATTAGTGATTTGTGAGTGAGGGCCCAATCCACTGTGGGTGGTGCCATCCCTTGGTTGGCAGTTCTGGGTTCTATAATAAAGCAGGCTTTGCAGGCCTCGAGGAGCAAGCCAGTAAGCAGCATTCCTTCATGTCCTCTGCAGCAGCTCCTGCTTCCAGGTTCCAGCGCTGCTTGAGTTCCTATCCTGGCATCCCTCAATGTTGGACTATAGTGTGGAAGTGTAAGCCAAATAAAACTTTTCCTCCACAACTTGCTTTTGGTCACGATGTTTCATCACAGCAATAGAAACTCTAACTAAGGAACAAACATTGTTAAAAACAAATAATCAGGATTTGAGGAAATGACTCACACAGGATTAGTGGAACTGCGTGGACCTGAAATTCAGGTCCTCAGAACTAATGTGAAAAAATAAAATAAAAAAGCTTGCCTGGCATGTGTATACAAATAAACTTAATGCTGCTGACAAGCAGAGAAAGGAGAATGCTTTGATCTTCTAGATAAGCTGGAAAGCTCCAGAATCAGAAAAAGATCTTGCCTCAGATAGATAGATAGATAGATAGATAGATACATAGATAGATAGATAGATAGATAGATAGATAGATAGATAGATAGATAGATAGATGAGATAAACAAACAAATGGCAGAAAGGAACTGAAGAAAATACCCAGTGTTGACTTCTGACCTCCACAAACGAGTTCACCCCCATGCAGATACACATGAAAACATATATATAACACAATCAATCAACCACACATTAATGTTATGTTCAGCGTGCATTTTTTGGTGAGTACCACAGAAGATGGTTGTCTGAAAAAACCCAAATGAGACCTGGTTTTGTAGAAGAAAAAGGAATGACAGTGAACATCTCAGTGAGACGCACCTATGGTGGGGATTTTTAGGACTGGATGATATTTCACTATGTGCATACCTATTGCAATAGTAACCCAGAGAACTTTACAAACAGGAGAAGAGAGAGAAGTCAAGCCCTGGAAACTCTGAAGGCACAGTGCTTTCTATGGCATGGTGTAGTAACAGAGAATAAAACAATGGTCAAGTTTGGAAAATGCACAACAGGTTCTGATCATAGACAGGTTTGATGATCTGCCAAGCTTTTGGTGGATGTATACATCCATCATCTCTTATAAGGAAATAATATGATGGCAGGATTATGCAGCAACACCGGTTAGGTTGCTATTGTAGCAGCAAGAATGATGTTTCTGAAAAGGGGGCAATGGCTACAGAGATAGAAATGCATTAACTAGAGAGATAATTTATGCTTAGATAACAAATCATTATAGTCTGTAGACTTCAGGAATAAATGAAGCTGAAGAAATAATTTTTTATGCATTAAGCCAGATGCCAGAATGTCATGGCTGTGCAAACCATTGTAGAACACAAAGAATGAAAGAAGATAAGAGACTAACTTTTAGATATTTCAGGTTTTCTGTATGAGGAGAGCATGCATGTCCTACTCCTAGACATAGCTGATGGTGTAAATGTGAAACTTCAGAAAGGGCCAAGGCTTCAGTCACACACCCTCTGGGAACCATTTGTGAAGTGTGAGTACAATCAGTTAAGAAAGGAATGTCACAGAGGACACTAATCAACATACACACACTTATAAAAGCATTCCACTCAGAAATCATGACCTTCATATACTATATGCAATTTTAAAAGTTTAACTAAAACATGGATAAAATGAACATTAGAAGTTTTTTTTACAAAAAGAAACATTAGCAGATACATTAGGTTATGGTTTTTTAAAATATGCCATGTCTCTCAGCCCTTAGGGATTCTTCCTTTGGGAATTCTCTGTTTAGCTCTGTTCCCCATTTTTTTATTGGATTATTTGGTTTCTTGGCATTTAATTTCTTGAGTTCTTTGTAAATTTTGGATATTAGCCCTCTGTCAGATGTGGGGTTGAAAAATTTTTCCCAATCTGTAGGTTGCCATTTTGTTCAAATGACAGTGTCTTTTGCCTTACAGAAGCTTTTCAGTTTCATGAGTCCCATTTATTGATTGTTGGTCTTAGATCCTGAGCTCTTGGTGTTCTGTTCAGGAAGTTGTCACCTGTGCTGATGAGTTCAAGGGTTTTCCCCACTTTCTCTTCTAATAGGTTTAGAGATCTCAGCATCCTTAATCTTCAGAGAAATGCAACTCAAGAGGACTCTGAGATTCCACCTCACACCTGTCAGAATGGCTAAGATCAAAAACTTAAATGACAGCACATGCTGGTAAGGGTTTGGAGAAAGGGGAACCCTCCACCATTGCTGGTGGGAGTGCAGGCTTGTGCAACCACCATGTAGGTCAGTCTGGCGATATCTTAGAAAACTTGGAATAGCTCTGCCTTGGGACCCAGCCATACTACTTCTGGGTATACATCCAAATGACTTCTCACCAAATCACAAGGAAGTTTTCTCATCTATGTTCATAGCATCCTTATTTATAATAGCTAGAAACTGGAAACAATCCAGATGTCCCTCAACCAAAGTATGGATTAAAAGACTGTGGTACATCTACACAATGGAATACTACCCAGCTATCAGAAACAACAAAATCATGCAACTTGCACCCAAATGGACAGAACTAGAGAAGCTCATCCTGAGTGAGCTAACCCAGACTCAGAAGGATACACATGGCAT
Organism: Lophiomys imhausi; assembly: GCA_907164525.1. Classification (NCBI taxonomy): domain Eukaryota; kingdom Metazoa; phylum Chordata; class Mammalia; order Rodentia; family Muridae; genus Lophiomys; species Lophiomys imhausi. Next base: position 10,316,829 of record CAJQZJ010032173.1, on the reverse strand, counting down.
CTATTCACTTATAGTCGGATTTTAGCTACATAGTACAGGATAACTATACTACACCCAATGTACCAAAGGGAAGAGAAACATAGACTTTTTTTCCTGTCAATGAGACACTTTCCCCTAGTGGTGCTGCCTTGTAGGCCCCCAGTGTATGAGGAGGCTCTTGGCCCTCATATGACTGCCGAACTGGGGCTGGAGACTGTTATATAGGGACATTCCACTCCAGAGGAGTGGGATGGAAGGGATAGGGGGTAGAGGGTGGGAGAGAGGGACTGGGAGGTTGATGTAACCTGAAGTAATAAATAAATATTTTTTTAAATGCCCTGTTTCATTTTCAGAGACCAGATTAAAAGTTTGGTTTTATTTTCTTTCCTGTATATTTATATTTTTCTTTCAGATGAAGAGAAATGCATTTCTAGTAGTGCTTAGGTTTTTTTATTAATAAATTTATTTATTTGTTGCTTCAGGTTACATCTCCATCATATTGTCCTCTATCCCCCCTTCCCAGCCCTGCCCTCCCACCCTCTTCCCCCTAACCCTTCCATCTCACTCCTCTGGAGTGGAGTGTCACTACATAACAGTCCCTCGCCCCAGTTCAGAAGTCATATGAGGGCCAAAGCCTCCTCATACACTGGGGGCCTACAAGGCAGTACCACCAGTGAAAAGTGCCTCATTGTTAGGGAGGGAAAACTAAAAAACAGACCAACAAACAAACAAAAACAAAACAAACAAACAAAAAAGTCTATGTCCATGTTCCCTTTGGTGCATTGGTTGTAGTACAGATATCCTGTACCATATAGCTAAAATCCTACTATAAGTGAATAGATGCCATGTGCATCCTTTTGAGTCTGGGTTAAGATCACAAGGAAATAAAATATTTGTGGGTCAGTGGTGAGTGATGCCTTAGGCACAGGAGGGTTTCAATTTATGTCTATAAAGTGCATAAATGAAAAAGTGTGAATAACAACTGAATCACACTTTCCTGAAAACACAAACCCCTGTGAATACTTTACCCCTTGCTGTTAGAAATTCATTTTGTTCTACCATTATATCATTGGTTTTCAAATATTCTAGTCATAGATGAGTGAGAAGGGGAAAAAAGCATTTTTTTGTGATTAAACTTCCTTTTAAAAAATATGTCTTACATATTCTTTGAGAATTGCATACATATGTATATTGTACTTTGATGATATTCAGACCCTCTGTCCCTTCTGTTTTTCAGTGATCTCCCTCCCCAATTACTCCTTCAGGTCAGATTTTTTAAGTAACCAAATGAGTCCAGGAGTGTTGCTGGTATGGGGAATTTGTAAAACCTACCAGGGGCCACATTCCTGAAGAAAACTGACTTTCTCTGCTCTAGAAGCAGTTAACTTACAAAAGCTCCTCAACCAGGATATCATGAACGCACACCTCCATCCATGCTGGTATTTTGACTGGCCTGATCTTGTACAGAGTTTGTGCAGGCAGCCACAGCTACTGTGGGCTCATGAGTGCAATGGGCTTGTTATTTCTTGCCAACAGTCCTATGGGATCCAACTTTTTAAAGACTCCACTTTGACGGAAAAGTCCCCCAAATAATCTTTGTGATTTTGAAGTGTGACACAATTTGTTCTCTAAAACTAGTTTTTGTAATCTTGCTTAACATTTCTATTCTTTCTCTTAGGAATGAGAATCAATTTTATCAACTTGTGATTAGCTTCTTAAAGTTTCCTTCTACTATAAAAAGTCCATCTAATTTTTCCCTAGGAGTGAAAATCAAGTCGGCTGTCTGCCTTGCGGAATTTTGCCTTTATCCTAGCAGACTGTACATGGAAACTCCTTTTATAAGAATTGTAGGAGGATTCTCATTTGACATATACCTATACCACTTCTCCAACTTTTAAAAATTGCTAATTAAGAGATGCGAACTAATAGTCATTCAAACATGTCATGGTTAGGTACTAGTATAGTTTATCACAGATGTTTTCAGGAAGGAAATCAAGTTCCTAAGAGACAAACAATATTTACTTATGCAAATATATGCAGATAGATAGGTGGTCTTCAAAAACCTCAAGATATCTGTAGAATTTGGCATTCCAAGAAAGTTTCTTAACATTTTTTGATATTGAGACATGTCAGCTCCTGACAGCACCCCCTATTCTACTCCAAGTAGAGAATGAGAATTGAAGAATCTCCATTTGGAGTTGGTTGCATTAGTGGCAAGCCTGTCACTGGGCAAGAAAAATCCCATGTTCAACTGTAAACAGAATGCTGTCTAAAAAGGGCGAAACGTGGAAGCAGGTAAGTAGACAGCCTAGCTCTGCCAAGACAGGATAGGCAAGTCCTTCATAATTCCTGCTTTACAATTAATGTCTGTCAGAGGTACTGGGCCAAGATCTGAAGACAGATGTTCTAATGTATGGAATGAAATTGGGGACTGTCCAGGCAGCCAGTTGTCTGTCATTTCTTAGTTTTGGAAGCTGCTGGCTTTGCACTTCCTGCATAATCAGATATATTTATCCTTGTCAGGTCTCTGATGTGATTAAAGACTAGATAGTTATAGTCTTATAGTTAAATTTTAAGTTGTTTAGGAATTAAAAGGATGTTCTAGGTCTAAGAAGACGTTTTTAAGTTGGTAATGCAAGTTAGGATTGAAAATGAGTTAGGTATAGAACTTTAAACTCATAAAGATAGATAGATAATAGAATATTAATATCAGTTGCCAAATATGTATGGACTGGACATTGGGAATGTATGTTATACTTTATAATTTTCATAATTGTGGCCTAATTATTAAAAAATAATTATGAATTCTGGGAGAAGGAGGTGAGGGTGGGAGGGTGTGGCCAGGAGGTGTGGAGGGAGGGCACTGCAATAGAGATGTAACTTGAATTAATAAATAACCATTTTAAAAAATTGCTTTTATTTGCCTAAAGAAAACCTTATTACCCTTCTTTTCCTGCCTTAAAGTTAATGTTCACAAATTGAGAATTGGTCAACTGTAACAAATATCTATAAAAGTGAAGTTTAGTTATTATAACATTTTATCTATCCTAAAAGAGATAGTTTCAAAGACCCTGAAATAAGTTTTAGGTCAATATTCAATGATTTAGTAAACAAGAACAATACATAATCATTTATATGTATTTATAAAATTATGGCAGTCTATTTTGAGTTAGAAAGGATATTCTCTTCCTATGTACTTTTATATGTTTATTAAGTTATTTACCAAAAATATATTATTTTGTAGCTCTGACCTCATACACGAAAATTCTATTTTACAGTATTCATTATTTAATATCACTGTGTAGAAATCCAGAGGTTTGATGTAGTGTAGACTGTATGGTATTATACAGTCAATGATCATCTGAATATTCAAGATATTTCAACATGCTCCACCAAGGTCCATTAAAAACTTGAGCATGATATGGTGATAGAGTCTCAGTTCAAGTTTCCTCTTCCCTTCTCTTCAACAGACAGTACAAAATAAACTCAGGTGACTGGAGATCATCAGAAGTTTCAGTGTCAATAAAACCATAGTGACATAATTCAGTAATTTCCCCTTCATTCTGTCAATAGAAAACCAAGAACAGAAATAAAGTAAGTTTTGTACACAATGATGCCAGCTTCTGACAGCACCCCCTATTCCACTCCAAGTAGAAGATGAGCATCGAAGAATCTCCAGTGTGAGATGGTTGAATTAGTGGCAAGCCTATCTCTTGGCATGAAAAAACCCCTTGTTTCAACTGTAGACAGACTGCTGTCCAAAAAGGACAAAACCTGGAAGCAGGTAAGTTGACAACCTACCCTTACAGGGTAGGTAAGTCCTTCATAATTCCTGCTCTATAATCAATGTCTGTCAGAGAAACGGGGCCAAACAGCTGAAGATTGATGCTGTAATGTATGGAGAGAAAAAAAGGAACTGTCGAGGCAGCCACGGGTATGTCATTTCTTAGTTTTGGAAGCTGCGGGCCCTGCACTTCCTATATAATCAGATATATTTATCCCTCTCAGGTCTCTGAGGTGGTTGAAGAATAGATAGCTAGAGTCTCATAGTTAAATTTTGAGTTGTTTAGGAATCAAGAGAGTGTTCTGGATCTAAGAAGATGTTTTTAAAATTGTGATGCAAGTTAGTATGAAAGCTGAGTTAGATATAGAACTTTAAACTCATGGAGATAGATAGTAGAATGTTAAAGTCAGGGGCCAAATACATATGGACTGGATATTGAGAATGTATGCTAAGCCATATAACTCTCAAAATTGTAGCCTATTTATTTCAGTTGTTTTGTACTGTATTTATTGTTATAAGAGAAAGAATCATTTGTTGGACTGAAAAAAAAAGAATTATGCATTCTGGGGGAAGGGTGAGAAGGTAGGAGGGTGGGACTGGGAGGGGTGGAGGGAGAGGGCTGTGATGGAGATGTAACTTGAAGTAATAAATAAACAATAAAAAAAGAAATAAAAAAAATCTAAGTGGCAAAAGCCTAAAAAAAAACTAGAGTTAGATCCATACTGAAAATGCAACCTAAATATTATCCTTACCTTATTGAAAGAATAGAAAGTGATGCTTATCTAGTAAAATATTTCTTTCTTCTGGCATATTTTCTTGCAGATATACAAAGTTGACCCTAAATCACTAAATCACCATTGCACATGTCAGATTTTTATTTTAAGTTTCCATTATCAATTATTTATGTGGATAGTGTTACCATTACAATGAATTTTATTTAGATATTTAGTGTTTGAAACAGTTGTTCCTTTGACAAACAAGTATCTTCTAGTCCTTATTAATTAATTATATTCAGCTACCAATTTTACACATCTGCAGATAGAATAATTAACTTTGAAGACACAAAAATGGAAATGATGGTAGAATTTTTAAATAAAGGCTGTGTTACAAATTCTTATACAGAAGAACAAATAGTGACACAAAATATGATGTCACATTATAACATGTGAATACGAGGGCTAGAAAAAGGTTGATATAATGATTAAGAGTTACTTTCTAGCTCTCTTTGCCATTTCTCTTTTTTGTAATTAGAATGTCTTTTACTACAAAAACTAATGCCAGCCCCATTTGATATGTTGGTATCTTTAGAACAGTTACTTAACATTGCCTTTTCATCGGTACCCTGGACGTCAAATAGCATAATAATAATAATGCATCACCTTTTATCTGAAATAATCTATGTAGAAAAACTTAATTAAATTACATTGGGCAGTATTTAGGCTATATTTAATTAGTTGGCAGTGTTAATCCTTAACCCGCCATTATAAATGAGCACACAGGGATTTGATGGATTTTAACAACCTTTGGCCTGGATTGTGCAATTTTAGCCCATCGAAGTTAGCTCTTAATTCTATTCCCCAAATATGAGCCCATATATACATATGTCTCCTGGGTTGTTATTCTCCACTCTCTGTCAATGTTCCTGGGCATGTGGAATGAGGTTCTTTTTTCTAACCCATGGCGTGTATCCTCTTTCCTGCTCTTTGTCTCTTCTCCTTCTACTGGAGGTTTCTTCTCCCCAAGATGCTCTCTGTTCTTTCTATTGGAACAGCCTTGCCCTTGATGTAAGGTAACAACAGCAACTGAGCAATTCTATCCCCTGCATTAATTTTCATCTCTTTCCTTACCGAACCCATAATTTTAATTTCTTCCTTGCAATCTCCATCCATAAAACCTGGATGCACAATAAATCCTTAAGATGTTAATCCACTTCTCCCAAATATTAATCCTACTATACCTGATGGTAAAGGACCATAAACACCAGTGGTTAACTTATAACATTCATCTGTTTTGGATACTGTAATAGACTCATCTGTGGCCAGATCTAAAGTTGCACTGCCTTCAGTAGCATGTAAAAGATTGGCTATAGTTAATTTTGTTCTTCCTCCTGAGTGCTCATTTCCCTCTGGCTGGCTGATGGACAATGGTTCATAGATTTTGCTGCAGAGCCTTGAACCGGTAGGCCCCTTCCCTCATTTCCCTGCAAGGGGTTACCTCTGCCATCGGTTTTGGATCTACAATTCCCAGACCAGTGTTTAAATTTACCACAATGAGTACAAAATCCTGGAGACCTTGACCTTCCCTTGTTATTAGAATCTGTGCATTGCTTTTATGACCATGTTATGCAGAGTCAAAGCACCAAGAGCTCTGGAAGTTTCAGCCTTACAATATTTTTGGAAATGACCAAGTACACCACATTTAAAGCACTGATTAAGACCCTAGCAAAGGCTTGCACTATGATATTAGTCTGATGCTCTTGAAAACCAATATCACTTTTTCTCTTAACCATTCATCTATTGAGGTTTCTCGACCTTTCAATGCTCTAATTGCTCTTTGGCATTCACCATTTGTATTTTCATATGCCAAGGCATTTAGCAAGTCCTTCCTGTCTGGCATCAGGGGTTTCTACATCTCTCTCCACAGCTGAAGTCAATCTTCCTAAAAAGTCTGAGAAGGTTTCTTGAGGACCTTGTATTATCTTAGTAAGTGAAGTAAACCTTTTCCCAGCCTTAGCAACCATATCCCAAGCTCTCAGAGCTGTACATGACATTGTTCTATCACAACATCTTCAAATTGAGTCTGTAACCGTATGTCAGCATAAGGTCCCTCACCAAGCATTTGGTGGGTTGTGACATTTATTCTCCTTGCCATATTTTGTTGCTCTAATTTTGTGGGTTCATGTCTCCACCATGACAACCATTATAATTGCTGGCTACCTTCTAGCACAGCTGATATCATTCCCTTCCTACTTGGGAGAATGACTCTATTTCATATAGCCTAATTAAATAACATTTGCTTAACAAATGATGAATGCATTCCATAAGGAAATAATAGACTCCTTAAATCACTTCAAATCCAATATGTCTATGAATTCCATGTTAAATCCTGATTGAGTTGACCATCATACCCAGCCCTAAATTGAAACATAACTGTAAAAGCTGATGGTGACTGTGTAGTAACAAGCAGCTCCTCTGGGAGTGCACTTGGTTTCACAAATCTATTCATGTGTCTATTCATATTTTACATATATATTCATATTTATTTATACTAAATATATTAAATAATATCATTAAATACATTAAATATATCAAATGATTAAATATATTATGTATATTTATATATAAAAAATTTATTCACAGTTCATATATGCCAATCAATATATGTAACAAATATACATTAGGCATTAAAGAAGTGTTGGAAATGTGACCATAAAGTAAGTACTACTGATGAGGACTAGAGACAGAACTTCTGGGGGACAATTTATCAGGAAGGTTCTAAGAATAATTTGAAATCAGTAAGAATAAAGAATGAAAACTAACAAACTGCTCTGTGAAAATGATCATTTGTAAACAAAAATAAATACACATATAATAAAATGTGAAAAATGTCAAAAAGCTAGTCTTTTTGTAGATATTAAGCTAACATAAGGAAAAACCTAAACTTTTGTTATTTGTTTCTACAATCTCTCTACATAGTTTTTGGCATTGCCACTGCTTTCTTAGAAAAAAAAAATCTTGCTTTAATTCACAACACAAGAATCTACTTCTTCCATAAACTTAACTAGAATTTTTTCTTTTTTATTATTAATTTGTTTTTTCCATGTTACATCTTATTTACAGCCCCCTCCTTCCTCCCCTCCTTGTTCTACCTTCCCTCCCTCTTCCCTATCTCCATCCTCTCCTTTTTCTGGGTGGGAAGATATTTGTTGAGAGGTCAATATTATTTTGTACTATAAATAGAAATGTGCATTGCAGCAGATTCTCTTGTATCAGGAAAGTCTAAGGAACTGATTGTTTGATGCTCTCTTGCTCTATTTTTGCCATGGACTTCCACCATGCTTATTTCCAAACTTCAGATTTATTTAATCAACTCAATCTGACATTTTAACTGTCTCAGTTACCTGACCAAGATATAAGTAAATTTAATGATTACTTTTAAATTTTCATGATGACTAAAGAACCATTTATATTCTGGGAGACATTAGCCCTTCTTTTTATTAAATTTGGGAGAATTTGACCCCCAAGAACTTCAAATAAAGCTTACTAGATTGCAAGCTCCTTGAGGGCTACAATCATGTATCCCTTGTCTTATTAATCAATTCAACAAGCCTGCATACTGAAAGGGTTTCTGTATTCATGCTTTTTAATGAAACTGTTGCCGACTGAAACTAGGCAGATGACAAGAATGTAACGTCGCGCTGCTGTTCTGAGTTACCCCCAGTGTGTTTATCAGTGTCTCAAAATGTTATGTTTCTTTGATTATTTCCAGATATTTTTGTGGTTATGGAGATGTAATCTTCAGCACTAAATAAGAAAATAATTTATTTTGGAATAATAGCTCATGGTTACATGTCATTAATAGGAAAGTCTGTTAAATGGTATATACCTTATGGCCAATCCTGTCACTCACAAAGAAAATATCAGTTCAGAAGCTTCATATTTTTGGACAGCCTAATTTGGCTGCAATGAACTTGTGCCTGAATAAATGCATTTAATTTTTTCATATAAGCATATAAAGGTTAGAATATATATATATAATGTATATATAACATCATACTATAGATGTATAGTGTCATAGAGATTTATTTTCATTTTATAGGAGCCTTCTAGTTCTGAGGCAAACTACATAAAATCCATGGCTTAGGTCCTGGGAAATGAAACTACATGTATTAGAAATATATTTATTTTATGCTTTCCTATAGTGTTGAGGTATTTCAATAGGCTAATGGATACCAAAAGTGAATTCTAATGAAGTCCCTGGGTAATTATTGGGCCATAGTCTATGGACTTTTGACATTTTCATAATTAACCAAAGTCTAGTGACTTAGTGTTCACTGAATCTTTTTGTTAAAACTGAATTCTTAAATGTGATTAAAAAGCTGATTCTATATTTGAACAGTCAGCTTCAGTTGCAAGAAAAAGAAACCATGCTTTCTAAATTATATGATTTTAGAGCATTGCTTGTGAGTGGAAGAAAACATTTTCATAAAATCATGTGCGTGAATCTAGGGGCAGCTGAACATTGTGTGTAATACTGTCTTCTTGGCTCTGCATTCCCTCACCTTTGCATGTTTGATTCTTTCTCCTTTTTCAAGTTGCAGCTTAACTGTCAACTCTGATAAACTTTTTCTGGAAGGTTGATATGATGTCTGCTGCACTGATAGCTACTTTAAATCATTTATTTTAGCTTTAATATCCTATCATATGCGATACCTAGTAGTAAGCTCAAACTTTAATTTTCTTAGATAGTGAGAAATAGTTGACTCTGTGGTTTTTACTCTTGGCAGGCAACTATGGAATATTACAAAAATGAATATGGAAGGTAAAAATCTTAGATAGTTTTACTGTATATAATTTCATATTAACATATACACACTTTTCAAGGTTAAAAAATATTCAGTGGCTCACCTCATAGAATTTTTATCCCACATAACATTTTTATTGATTTCTGGGAGTTTCACATCATATAGCCCATCACAATCTTTTCTCAGTCTTTCCTGTCTACCCAACTTGTGTCATGCCACCCCAAAAGAAGTTAAAAAGAAAACAGAAAGAAAGAAAGAAAGAAAGAAAGAAAGAAAGAAAGAAAGAAAGAAAGAAAGAAAGA
>CAJQZJ010032173.1:10295224-10306943 GCA_907164525.1 Lophiomys imhausi | reverse complement strand
ATACATACATACATACATACATACATACATACATACATACATACATACATACATATGTATGTCTATGTATATTACTTTCTCAAACTCTGTAAACTCATACATATTTTTTTTTGGCAGTGGTTTGGGTAGAACAAAGCCAAAATATCTAGCAAAGATGTCATTAAAATCTCTGTGGAGGAGCATAAGAACAGACTGACACTCCAAATCCTACAGAGAGCACGCTCCTTCACCATAGGCATAGCAGCCCATGTCTAGTTCTTTGGTACCATGCACAACAAAAGGTAACATAAATCCAAACCATTAAAGAACACGTGGGTGCCTCTGCCTGATGCAGTAGAGCATACAAGCCCAGTGTCTCTTCTCTTGACTCTATAAAGCTTTCTCTATGGAAATCTTTCCTGATATCTCTTTCTGTCTCCTACATCCAAAGCCAAAATTGAGATCCCTGGACTGGTGACACAGAATATGCACATGACTCAGAGTTTATATAGGCATATGTGATCAATCAAAGGTACTTAAGAAAATAAAGGAGCTGCTCAAACCCTCCTGTCAAAAGTCTAGGGGAAAATAGTATAAATAGTATTCCTCGCTGTTCTTTTTTTTTTAAATTTATTTATTGCTTCAGGTTACATCTCCTTCATAGTGTCCTCTTTCCACCCCTCCCAGTCCCGCCCTCCCACCCTCTACCCCCTAACCCTTCCATCACACTCCTCTGGAGTGGAGTGTCCCTAAGTAACAGTTCCTTGCCCCAATTCAGCAGACATTTGAGGGCCAAGAGCCTCTCATACACTGGGGGCCTACAAGGCACCACCACAGGGGAAAGTGTCTCATTGACAGGAAGAAAAACTCTATGTTCCTGTTCCCTTTGGTGCGTTGGTTGTGGTATAGTTATCCTGTACTATATGGCTAAAATCTGATTATAAGTGAATAGATGCCATGTGCATCCTTCTGAGCCTGGGTTAGCTCACTCAGGATGAGCTTCTCTAGTTCCATCCATTTGCCTGCAAATTGCATAATTTCATTGTTTCTGATAGCTGATAGTATTCCATTGTGTAGATGTACCACAGTTTTTTTAATCCATTCTTCGTTTGAGGGACATCTGGGTTGTTTCCAGTTTCTAGCTATTACAAATAAGGCTGCTATGAACATAGATGAGGAAACTTCCTTGTGATTCGGTGAGGAGTCATTTGGATGTATACCCAGAAGTGGTATGGCTGTGTCCTGAGGCAGACCTATTCCAAATTGGCACAGGTGACAACTTCCAGAACAGAAAACCAACATTTCTCGATGTTCTAATCCATCATCTGGGGATATTCATTAAAAAGCACAAGATTTGAGAACAGAAATACGTATGATATAAGGATTGTTGTGATGATACCAATTCTCCAAGGCCGTATGAATGACTTCGGAGTAGTATGCTTTAGAATGGTTTTTATTTTGGAAAGTGATACAATTAAATCAGTCTTTAATCAAATTTAAACATTCAGCCATTTATATAATTTAGATTTAAAATTACTGTCATTTAAATTAATATAAGTCCTTTAGTTTTATCTGATAACGATTGTTCTATAGGAACATATCTTTCTGAAGCATATATAAAAGACAATTTTATTTTATTTTTAGTTTTGTCTTAATGCATATTTATTAGAAAATAATTCATTATAAATTCAGAGTATAATAAAATGATAATTTAATTATTTATCATGGCTTATAATTTAATTTAGATAAAACTGATTATGACAGAAATAGTCTGGGCAGTACTTTTTTTCATTTTTGATAATATTATTTCAAGTTTAATTTGAAAAAACAGTTTTATAAATAAGGGTGTTACTACCTTAAACTATATTTTTTCCACCTCACCCCATATTTTCATGTACACAAAATCAGTTGATACATTAAGCATATAATGGCATCTCTCCATTCAAGTGCCAGAAGAAAGAACTGTGTTGAAGAGAACTGGTTCCTCTAGGAATAGTTTCTTCTTTCAAACCTCTCTTTTCTTTTCTTTTTTTTTAAGGGTTTATTTATTACACTGTTACATCTCCATTGCCACCCCCTCCCTCTACCCCCTTTCCCACCCCTCCTCTGCCTCCAGTGTGGGGTGTCTCCGTGTATCAGCCCCCCTCAGTTCATTAGTCACATGAGGTCTAAAATCTTCCTCTTGCACAGGAGGCACACATGGCAGCTCCACTAGGGTCGAATGTCCCACTGACAGGTAACCAAGTCCCTGTTCCTGCTCTTTTGGAACTATTGGTTGTAGGATGGTTATCTTATACTATAATGGCTAAAATCCAGTTATAAGTGAATATATGCAGGTGTATCTTTCTGAGTGAGTTAGCTCACTCAGGATGAGCTTTTCTAGTTCCATCCATTTGGTTGCACATTACATGATTTCCTTGTTTCTAGTAGCTGAGTAGTACTTCATTGTGTAAATGTACCACAGTTTTTTAATCCATCCCTCGGTTGAGGGGCATCTGGGTTGTTTCCAGTTTCTAGCTATTACAAATAAAGCTGCTATGAACATAGTTGAGGAGAAGTCCTTGTAGATTGGTGAGAAATCTTTTGCATACATACCCAGGAGTGGTATTGCTGGGTCTTGAGGTAGAGCTATTCCAAATTTTCTCAGATATCACCAGACTGATTTCAATAGTGGTTGGACAAATTTGCACTCCCACCAGCAATGGAGGAGTGTTCCCTTTTCTCTGAAACCTCGCCAGCATATGCTGTTTTTTGAGTTTTTGATCTTAGCCATTCTGACAGGAGTGAGATGGAATCTCAGAGTTGTCTTGAGTTGCAGTTCTCTGACAATTAAGGATGTTGAGCATTTCTTCAAGTGTCTCTCAGCCATTTTAGATTCCTCTTTTATGAATTCTCTGTTTAGATCTGTACCCCATTTTTTGATTGGGTTACTTGATTTGCTGGTGTTTAATTCTTGAATTCTTTATAGATTTTGGATATTACTGGGCAGTACTTTTGAAATGGCATGCTGATTTGGTACTTAGCCATTGTTTCTGTGTGTGCCTTTCATTTATACTATTTTCAATGTTCTGCTCAATAAATGTTCCATCTTAATCCCCCTGTGAAGACCAGAGGGGAAAATGTTGCTCTTCTAAAACAGTATGCTGTTCTAAGGGAGTATTCATACTGTAATGGGCCTATTTTTCCTGACAACTATATTTTCATTTCCAAAGTCATCACAAAAATTTCCCCTGACATAAAGTCAGAAATTTCACATTCCTGATGGAGCTCTTAGTTTATGTTTAATCTTTTGCTTATGAAAACTAAAATAAATCTTCTCCATTTTCTCTGCTTGGCTCTTGCAAAACAATGTTTGACCATTCAAAAAAAACTTCCATTTTCACATAATATTATGAATTTATTGTAACATGAGCTCAGATAAATTCAGAAATATTGTATCTTGTCCTTTATATTTTCCCTAAAGCTTATTTTTGTGAAAGCCCATTTCTGTAAGATAGTGAATTTACCCTCAGGCTAAAGTACATTAATTCAGAATATGTGTCAACTATCCAAGCAAGTGACAGAAACAATTTCGTGTGTATCATTAAATATTTAAGCAAAAGTCTCTGCTTTCTGTGGAGATGTGGACATGTTCTTGATACTGTAGAAGGGAAAGCACATTGTCCAACAAAGATTGATGTTTCATTCCAAGCAGCTTCATAGCTCTGAAATATGTTATCACTGATTGACCTGACCCAGATGGAATCAGATGAGGGGGAAGAAAACATACTGGTGAGGGTAGAGGGTCTGTCACTTCCTAAGCTGAGTTAGTTCTACAATGTGGATATTCTACTCCAAATATTTGACTATTAAATAAGAAATCATGACACCAAGACAACTCATTTTATATCAGTTGCAGGCTGGTATCAAAGTCCTGCACAAACTCTTGCTCCAGAATAGATTGATGTTCATAGTCCTGATGATCCCTAACAATCGCCTGACTTCTGAGAGCTGCAAATATTCAGGATATATTGGGTTGAAAGTAAAAACTTACAACCTTTCATACAAAATTAAATGATTTTGTTTGCTCAGTTTGGAAGTATTAAAAATCTTGTGTGTGTCTCTCCTACTGTTCTTATTACTGCATATATTTAAATTTTTTGAGATTTTAAGTTTCTTAATGTTAATATTTACCTCAAATGGGTAGCAATGAAGTGACACAGAATGACTCCTTTCTCTGTGGGGAAAATGACTATGAATGGACTATGGTTTTATGGTTACATGTTTTAAAAAGAAGTCGTTCATTACAGAAACACATTTTTGAGTGCTGGCAATCTCTTACAAAGGTCAAATAATTTTGAAGTCAAGTGGTGGAATTAAGTAACTGAGGAATATTTGGAATGCAACTTTCTGCCTAGAAATTTGCCAATGGAAAATTTTAGGATAAATGGGTAAAACAAAAATTCTTTGTTGAACTTAGAACTAAAAATGCAGGCAATATAACATGTTAAACATTTGAAGTAATATGTTTCTAGAGGAAAAGGCCAGTTTTATTTCACATCTTCCCCAACTGTCATTAAATTGTTTGGATTGGGATTTTAAGTGTATGATAAACTCAAAGTTTTTTTTCTACTTCAGAATATAAGAAATACTCCAGAATTTCTAACTATCCAATGAAATATGAGGTTAGGTTACATAAAAAGTATTTTTTTCATGTAACTTCCACTCTGACTCCATGATTTATACAAATCAAACTGATAGACTCTAACTTTTTCTCTTTTGTTTTAGTCTGGGAAATTAATTCAGTAAGAATTAGTGCCAATATCACAATTGTCTGAAGAGTATTTTGGCCTCTAAACAAAGTGAATTGTACCCTTGCTTCAGTTACTAAACTATACTTTATATTATAATTATTAGAAAACTCAGCTCTCCATTGTAAGCAGTTTGTTCCATGACCATGGAAAGCATTTGTGTTCAATTCTCTATCCTCAAAATTTCAAAGCACATTTGCACACAGTACTTACCTTAAATGCATTTAGTGCAGCACGGTTAGAGAAACAATACATGTGCATATTGTCTACCAGGGTACTCTTTTTTTCTTTGTAATTCAGTCTTCTCCTCTCTAGTTCTCAACTTTCTACACATACCTTCACACGTACTTATTGAGACTCTTAGTTTCATAATTCACAAATGGAAAAGATACCCTTTTTTATTTTTATGGCAACTCAATTCTCCTTTTGAAGCTTGGTTCCTTCAGAACATGTTGTCTTTTGTTAGACATTGCTATTTCTTCTAGTGCAATGTTTAAGCTTCAGTCAGCTTGGATGGTGAGATCATGAGAGGGTGGAAGAAAATCTACACATTTTACAATATTTCTACCAGTGTTACCAACCACTGAAAAGCCAAATGTTCTATCCAGTATTTCCTCCTCAATATCATAGTTGCTGCCAATTTGTCTCTTTTTTTTTTCATTTGGTGTGTATGTAGAACTCCAGTTTATCTCAGTTATCTCTGTAACACTTGGTAGAACTCGTGGTGTATCAAGCTACTTATGTATCACCTATAGTAATGGAGGATTAATGAAAAATCTCTTTTCTTCTTCATTGCTCTATTCTACTCTAAGAGCAAGACACCATCCTGAAATTCCCTGCCTCTTGCTAATGAAGGGAAATGCATTACACCTCTTCTATAATTGTCACCTAGAAATGAAATGCACATTTCAGGGGGTTTTGGTTGGAAGCTTTTGTTTTTTCCTATTGACAGTGTTGTCCACAGGTGGGTATATTAGTACATGAGAGAGAATAGCCATGTTTTATTTACTTTGAATAGCAAAGAATACTATCATAAATCCTCATACCAGTAATTTTTCATCATCTCTTTAACAATCAAACTCCAATATAATTTTCCTGGAATAATTTTGTGAAGCTGATTGCTTGTTATTGTCTAACAAAACGACTTCAGGAGTAGGTTAAAGAATGTCTAACATAAGTGGGCATAATTTCTACTAATGTTTGTGATAAAAATGAACAATTTAAATACACATCTCTTATAGATAAAGGAAGTGAGCTGAACATGCTTAAATGAGTTACATAGCATCACATACCTGGGCAGTAGTGGAAATGGGCCACAAATCCCACTTCTTCTCAGCCAACATGCCCTCTGCTGTCCACTCCTAGAGCTCCTCTTTCCATATTACCACTGTTTTCCATCACTGAGCAACAAACCAAGCATTTCATCCAGTTCCATCACTCAGGGTATTTTAAACAAATAACATGCATAACCACAACATCAAATATGCATATTTAATATTTTCTCAGTTTTTTAAAATTTTGCATGTGAAATGTAAAAAAAAAAAAATCCAAGAAGCTCACAGACTCTATCTTAGTCACCACAATTCATTGTAATCTTTTATAGAAATGAAACAATTCCCTCAATCCAGTAAAATCGTACTGTACTAAATCTTTGCAACAACACAGTTCAGTAGGTTGTCACTTTCCAGTCTGCAGGCAAAACTGACATATAAGTTGTCAGAGGACGGATCCTTAAGAAGGCTTGCATGACAGTGGCGCCAGAATGGACCTGGAGACAAAGATGGAGTTGAAGCATAGCAAGGTCCCACCCAAGTCGCTGGCTCCTCTCACCGATCTGCCCAATGGCAAAGAGGCCAAAATATAACAGTATTAGGTATTCCTTTCCGGAAGGATAAATACCAGTGGAGTGGCTATAATATTTTATGACACCATACAGTATTTAAAAGAGAAAAGTCCTGATAAACTGTCTTAAAATACTAAGCCTAACTCGTAGACACCTTTTCTGAGATTCAAAAGGTACAATGCAACCTGGTGCAATGCACAGTGGTTTATGTGCCTTGCGGTTGTCAGACAATATATTATTGGATTGTCCACAGCGCGCTCTACTCTGTCGATTTGATTCTGAGGCAGGTTGACCATCTCTGGATTATTTTCATTGGATATATTTAGTGTGTGTGTGTGCGCGTGCGCGCGCGGGGGTGGGGGGGTGATGAGTGTGGGTGTTCATGTGAAGGTCAGAGGACAGCTTTGTGGAGTCAACTCTCTCCTTCCACCCTGTGGGTCCCAGGCACTAAGCTTAGGCCTTTATTCTTGACAGCAAGTACCTTTGCCAGCTGATTCATTTTGCCAATCCTAAGCAAATGTTTTATCAAGCTTTGTCCTTGAATTTATGACTGTGACTGTAAAGTATTGTACCCTGATACTATTTACAAGCAGATCAAAAAAACTTTGAAGCTCATTTAATTAAATAATCCTATACTAAATTACCTCTGGGAATATTAAATGTGTTAATGTAGCTTTCTGGAAGAATGTATCTCCTAAATTATCTCTAATGTTTTTGGAAATACAAATTTATTTCTATGAGTTACACTTTAGGAAATGTGAGTGTACAGAATATAATTCTGAGCTAGAGTTTAAAATGTGTTAAATATTCATTACTTCTAAAGTCTGAGCCTGAGTTAATGATACGATCCCTGCCTATTGTATGAACAGGATTAAGAAGACCCCAAAATTTGAAAGGTGCTAAGACATCTGGTCCACCCTTACATGTTTATCATCAGTTTGCAACTGTGCTGGATATGTAATAATTTTTTATCTAAGATTTCAACACATAGTACATTTATGAATACATGATAATGAATAACTAGAAGTAATTTACAAATATAAAACAGAATCCAATAATAGAACTCATTTAAATGTGAATTTATTCTAAATTATTTTTCTGCCATTATAATTTTGGTAACTAAAGATTTGTTTTCTTCTGTATAGAGATAAATAATTAGCAACTCCTAATAGCTATCATTGGAGTCAAATATTGAAATAGCTATGATCTTGAAGGATGTTAGTAAAATGCAAAAAGAAAAGCAGAAAATAAAGGATAGGCACAGGATTGGATTCCACGTAATGGAAGGCTATTAGCATTATTTAGCTAAGTTTGAGCTTAACGGAAGTGCTACATATATGAGGCAGGAGAACGACAAGGTAAAGCCAGCCAAATATATATATATATATATATATATATATATATATATATATATACACATATAGTGACACATGCCTGAAACCTCAGCATGTGGGAGGATAAGGAAGGAGGATTACTAAGAGTTGGAAGCCAGGCTAGATTACAATCATAATACATCGTTGCAAAAACAGGAGACAGAAAGGCAAGTACATTGTTTGATCTTTGGCTCAAATATGATCACAAAACCGGAAACAGAATGTTTTGTTTCAAGATACGTTATTGTCAGTGACATAATGATTTTAATATACAGAGAATAACGTGAAATTATTACATCAAGTTTTACAGTCCAAAGCATCCCAGGCCTGGAACTCATCTACTATAACTTCTTTTTTTTTAATGTTTATTTATTACTTCAAGTTACATCTCCATCACAGCCCTCTCCCTCCACCCCTCCCAGCCCCACCCTCCTACCCTCTCACCCTTCCCCCAGAATGCATAATTCTTTTTTTTTCAGTCCATCAAATGGTTCTTTCACAGCACATCTCTTATGTCTTAAAGACTGTGTTGTCTACTCCCCATTCATTTGCTTTTTTTTTTTAGGTGAAAGACTATTTTATTATCAAATGCATGTCACAGCAGATTTCCACCACTGTTCAGCGTTTAGAGAAAAACTGCTAAGAGCCAAAATTGTACATGTACGTAACTAAACTTTTGATGAGTTTCACCCACAACACAAACCTTTTTCTTTGGAAGGCTATTGTACAAATGCTTGCTTGTTTTTTTTTTTTTGTTTGTTTGTTTTTTGTTTTAAATACTTTATTTTTTTTTCTTCAAGTTACATCTCAGTAACAAACCCCTCCCTATTCCCCCTTCCTATCCTGCCCTTCCACCCTCTTTCCCCCAGAAGTTTCCCCTTTCAGTCCAAAAGATGGTTCCTTCTCTTATAACAGTAAGTATTATACAAAACAATAGATATAAATATGCCACATTTGTGAGAGTTAAATGGCCCAGTATACCTTCCCAATGTCCAGTTTATACATATTTGGCCCCTGACTTTAACATTCTACTATTTAACCAACTCCATGAGTTTAAAGGTCTATATGTGACTCAACATTCATACTATCTTGGAACACACTTTTAAGAGTATCTTCTTAGATCTATAACACCCTCTTGATTCCTAAACAACTCAAAATTTAACTATGAGACTCTAGCTGTCTATTCTTCAACCACCTCAGAGACCTGAGAGGGATAAACATATTTGCATATATAGGAAGTGCAGGGCCTGCAGCTTCCAAAACTAAGAAAGAACATACCAATGACTGCCTGGACAGTTCCCATTTTCTCTCCATACATTCCAGCATCAATCTTCAGCCTTTGGGTCCTGTTTCTCTGACAGACATTTGTTGTAGAGCAGGGATTATGAAGGACTTACCTACCCTGTCTTGGCAGAGTTAGGCTGTCGACTTCCCTGCTACCAAGTTTTGTCCTTTTGGGAGGGCAGTCTGTCTGCAGTTGGTGCAAGGGGTTTTTTCATGCCAAGAGAAAGGCTTGCCACTAATTCAACCATCTTACAGTGGAGGTTCTTCAATGCTTATCTTCTACTTGGAGTAGAACAGGGGGTGCTGTCAGGAGCTGATATGTCTCGATATAAAAAAAAATCTTGATTTAAGATAACATCCTTGAATGCCATATTCTGCAGATCTCTAGGGGTTTTTGAAGATGCCCTATCCATCTCTTGTATTTAGATAAGCAAATGTTGCTTGTCTCTTACCAACTTGATTACTGGGTAGTTTAGAGAATATCTGTGATAGACTGTCATAGTAGCTAACAAAGTGACATGTTTGCATGACTAGGAGTTTGTTTTAACTATCCTAGACCGTTTTAGACAGTTGGTATCAAGAGGTCAGAGCTTCACATTTTATTTTTAAGTATCTCTAGATATGATACCATTAGGAAGCGTTACCTTTAAATTTGTATCAAAATACAAAGATCTATTCAATTGTGGTTAAATATACTCTTAATTATGTATCAATATACCAAGATCAATGCCTATGTAGCCCAATATAATCTTAATATTATGTCCATATGCAAGGGTCAATACCATAGTGGCCAACTATAATCTTAATTTTGTATCAATATACAAAGATCAATACCGATGTAATCCAATACAATCTTATTTTTGCACAATAAACAATGGTCAATACCACTTTAGCCAAATAAACTACTAATTTTGTATCAATATACAAAGGTATAAGGGCATATTCAATAATCTGCCCCTTCTTCTCTTCCAGGTCATTTTTTTTCACTCCTTTGCACTGCTAGTTTTATTAAGCAGTATTTATATCAATGTCTTGACTGAATTCAATTTGATGAGTTCTATATTTTGAGCAGTATGCTTGAGGCAAGTAGAGGGTTTTTCTTACAGGAATATCCTTAAAACAAGTAAAACTCTATTCTTTTTTTTTTTTTTTTTTTTTTGGTTTTTCGAGACAGGGTTTCTCTGTTTAACAGCTCTGGCTGTCCTGGACTCGCTTTGTAGACCAGGCTGGCCTCGAACTCACAAAGATCCGCCTGCCTCTGCCTCCCAAGTGCTGGGATTAAAGGCGTGTGCCACCACCGCCTGAGCTAGAGTCTCATAGTTAAATTTTGAGTTGTTTAGGAATCAAGAGGGTGTTCTGGATCTAAGAAGATATTTTTAAAATTATGAGGCAAGTTAGTATGAAAGCTGAGTTAGATATAGAACTTTAAACACATGGAGATGGTTAGATAGTAGAATGTTAAAGTCAGGTGCCAAATACATATGGACTGGACATTGGGAATGTATGCTAAGCCATATAACTCTTATAATTGTGGCCTACTTATTTCTGTTGTTTTGTATTGTATTTATAGTTATAAGAAAAAGAACCATTTTTTGGACTGAAAGGGAGAGCTGTTGGGGGGAAAAAGAAATACCTTAAACTAAAAAAAAAGGGAAGAGGATGGGGGGGTTGAGGGGGAGGAGGGTGGAAGGGTGGGACTGGAGGGGGGAGTAGGGAGGGGATTGTGATTGAGATGTAACTTGAAGAAATAAAAAATAAATTATTAAAAAAATTTAAAAAAACAAGTAAAACTGTCTATCAAGCTATGTTGATGACTTTGTTGAGGACTGGAATTGTAAGCCAATCATTGACAGTATGTTACAAATTCAGCATAGCATGCATTTTTCCAGATATAAATCTTGAAAAAAAATTGTCCCTAAGTCCATTATACTCACGTGAATGTTACTGACAGATAACATACAGAAAAACAAGCAAATGTTTCTGAAGGAAGATCACAAACTCACCTCTGACTCTAAAAATACTGGTCTATTTCATTATATCAAATAAATTATACTTCATGAGAATAGAAATTGAAAATTACAGAGTAGCAAAAATATGATCACCATGTTTATTTCCGATCCAAAGTATGAGCAGTCTTATGCGGCTATGAAGGGAAGTTTAAAATAAAAAGGCATAATTCAATTGGTCATATTACAATTAGAGAAAGATCAGTTTTTACAAGATTGCAAAGAGAAATAAGACAAATAGAAAAGAAATGTGTCTGGGGTCCTAGATAACCTGCTTGGGCCCCTTCCGAGCTGATTCTGTTTCATGTCTGAGACACACTAGACAAGGGGCTGTGAAAGATGAAGGTGATGAGAGTTCTTCTGGCTGGCCATCATTCATTCCTAGCTATGTTTTCTCCACTGTCAACACTTCACATAGAAACCACAATATGAGTATTGCCAGTG
>CAJQZJ010032173.1:10266826-10290224 GCA_907164525.1 Lophiomys imhausi | reverse complement strand
CAGTGAGAGATATGAAAAATATGCCATATCAGTAACTCACCCTCTTCCCTTTCTTCATGCCTGCAGTCCCTCTTCAATAATATCACAGCTTCTTACCAAGAGACTGTAAGGAAAAAGTGTTGACAAGCTAGGAGTTGCCTATTTGCCTCACTGTTCTCCCTATGAATGGCATGGGGACATTTTCAAACAAACCATTTGAAGACAAACTTTAATACAACTTTAAAACTCTAGGAAGAATGATAAAGAATTTTAAGTACAAGTCCTTTATCTATTTGTAGGCTTTTCTTTTATATTCAAAAATGTACAAGAACAATAGGAAACAAACTATAATTGTGTTACTGAGGTTAAAATGCAGAGAACAAAGGAAAGACTGCATCATTTTCTCCATAGAGCAGTTTAACACATTCACATGGTATATAGGTCACTGCTTTTTCCACTACATGGGCCATGTCCTGGAGTGTGGTTGATACACTCTTGTGACACTACATTGAAGAAAACTGATTTTTTTCTTTCTGATCACGTATCAGTTGTAAATAACTTCTTTGTCAGGGATTTTGATTAATTTTCACTTCCTCTTCTCAGTGCTGGGATTTTGTGCGGTTTGAACGTGTACAGGTCTTGTGTGTGTTGTCACAGTCACAATCAGTTCATATACGTACCAGCTTTGTTATACATGATTGAACCTCTTTCCTTGGAGTCATCCATTGCTTCTGGTCTTCACAATATTCCCACCTTTCCTTCTGTATAGATCTCTGAGCCATGAGGTGAGGGCCTTGATGCAGACATCCCATTTAAGACTGCGTGTTCAAAGGTCTCTTACTCTCTACACAATCGTGTTGTAGTTCTCTGTGTGAATTATCATTACTGCAAGAAGCTTCTCTGATGAGCATTGAGTGATATACTGATCTATGAGTATAGCAATATGTCATTAGTAGACATTTTATTGTTATGTTTATTTATGTATTAATAGTAACAGGTTTCTCCCTTATATATAAAATCTCTTGATTATAGATAATCAACTACTACTATAGATATATCTAGATTCTTGGCCACTTCACCAATGTCAAATATACATTCCATCTCATGGAGTGTGCCTTAAATCTTACTTTAAGGATTGCTTGCATAATCTCATAACATTTGTGCTACTATTGCACCACTATATCTTGAAGGCAGGTCTTTGCTGTATGTTACTAAGTTAGTAGCTCTGTGATACTAATGATTGCTTTTCTCCTCTCATAGTGTAGGAAATATCTTTGGGCACTACAAACATTAGTCATTAATAGTGAAGCTATTAATGACTGGTAACATGTTTTGTCCTTATTTATGGTTCATTGACCTATGAACTTGTCATTCCTGGCCCCCTTTCCCACCCATAATGGCATGACTATGCCCCTGAACACAACCAGTAGATCATATGAAGGGAGCTAGGCAGGAACTACCAGAAGATGGAGTCCTCAGGTGGCAGTGACCATGTGAGAACAGACTTCTCAGGAGACAACGACAGTGAGACAACTTGTTTAATTGATGGAACAAAGGCTATTTAAACCTCTGGGGGTGAATAGGGTCTACTGGGTTAAGTGTACACCATTGGTCAGGGCCAGGGTACTAAGGATGCCTTATTTGCACAAGGAAGTATTCCAGGTGCTGCTGGACATTACTTTCTAAGGGGAAGTTAACCGGGGTATTATCAAGTTTAACCTGCAAATCAGGGAGCAAACACTCTCTGATGATGATAAGAACCTGACTGTTGTGAGACCCAGACACCAGACTCAGGCTTGAAAAGCATTCTCAATTGTAAGAACCAAAGGTTTATCATTTAAGTCACTATCCTGAAGTAGTTTTCTTTGGCTACCAGACTTAACTAAGAACCAGGGCTCCTTGAATATTCACTGTGGCCCATCTCTCAAGTGGTACTCTATTGTGAGTAAGAACTCACAATAAATCCATTTATGTCCTCGTTGGTCTTGAGTATCTAGACTCAGCTCCTATCCACAATGGAAAATCTCTTCCGGGGGTGTTTTCTTATGGGCTATGTGGCCTCCTCAGGAGGGCAAGGGTAGGTTCACCAGGCTATGTGCCCACCCTGGGGCAGGGAGGAAGCGGTCCTACTCTTAAAATACATTATTTAATATTTTCTTAGCTAGAGTTTTTATTGCTGTGATAAAATACCATAGCCAAAAGCAAATTTTGGTTCATTTGGCTTACAATTCCACATAGCAGGGACTCAAGGCAGGTAATAGGAGGGAGAAACTGGAACGGAAATCATGGATGAATTCTGCTTGCCTGCTTGCTCGCTTGTGGCTTTCTCAGCTTGCTTTCTTATTATTTGTTTCTTTCTTACTTGCTTACTTATTGTATTTCTTATGTAGGATCACTTGCATAATAGTAAGTAGCACTACCCACAGTGAGCTGGGACTTCCCAAATTAATTATCAATCAAGAAAAGGCCCACAGGCTTACTCAGAGAGTAATGTAGTGGGAGCATTTTCTCAAAAGAGGTTCTGTCTCTCCAAATGATCTAACTTGTATCAACTTGATATAAAATTAATATAAAATGATATAAAACTTGATATAAAAGTGATAGCCAGAACAAATATACAATGGTAAAGCAGCATTTGAAAGTTTCTTCTTTCCCTTATGTCTACAGATATATTAATTTCTTTAATGTATTTGTGCTATATGTGTACAGTCAGTTTTCAGTACCTGTGGGTAAGACATCAAGGGATTCAATATAAATATGGATCGATAACATTGGGGAACACATTGATACAGAAATAAAAATACAAGTATAAAAGACAACATTCATGAACAATTTGTATTTTTCTACATTATATTGGGTAGTATATCTAACTTAGAAGAAATTTAAAGAGGGTTTTTTATAGGTTAAAAACAAATATGCCCTTTTATACAAGTACATCTCTGGATTTCGGTTCTGTATGTTGCTGGAAGCAATCCTCTGCTTGAACACACATGCATATCAATTCAGAGGGAGTGTGTATGTGTGTGTGTGTGTGTGTGTGTGTGTGTGTGTGTGTGTGTGTGTTCCAAATATTTCTGTCTTCTCTAATGAGGTGATAAGTCATACCACAACTGCAACAATTGTCCACACTCCTCTATTCTCTTTCTCGTTTGATTCTGGACTATGCCCATCTCCAAAAATATTTCTAAAACTCAAACTTTCATTTAGTCATTACCTGAGGAAAAACCAAACATCAAAGTGTTCTCACTTCTTACTAGATCTTTTTCATATACTGGACTTCCTGTCTCTGCACAAACAATAAAGCTGTTACAATTTTTATTCTTCTAGTTTTGAGACTCTTGCTTGAAGGACTGACTATTCCCTCCACCACCACCTTGCCTTTATCAGTTATATTTATTCTCATTTCTGGAATTTTCCATTTTTTCTTCTGTGCTCAATCTAAACAATCCATTCTGTTTTCCAGAATATTGAAATAAAACTATTTTAAGTAGCTTGTCTTTTCTATAAAGATTTTTCTGAGAACAGAAAGGTCACCTTCTCTCACAGTGAGTGACAGAAATGTTATGTTGCTTATTGGTGAACAAGGTTGTCATGAATATTACCTTTCTCTTGCCAGATTCACAGTAAACTCTTGTTGGGAATATGTCTAATTAATATTCATGTTTTTCTTTCAGTACTTTACTGCCTACAACACTCTACACAATAATGGACTTCATATGTGGATTTATTCTCTCTCTCTCTCTCTCTCTCTCTCTGTGTGTGTGTGTGTGTGTGTGTGTGTGTGTGTGTGTGTACATGTTTATCTGCCCTCACCCTCAGTGAATTTCACAAATATGGAATCAAACAAAGAAAAACTAACTGGATGAGTTCCAATGTACCTCAGATAGAAAGAGAAGTTAACTCATGCTTTTGTAGGATACATATGACATATGTGAGACCATTAGTATACCTTCCAGAATATAGCTGGCATGTAATGGTATTTTCCCAAGTATAGATAGACTCAGCCTAACAATTCAGGGAATAAATATTCGGAAGGATATCAACATGACTGCAAATTCTATCTCTATAATTTATAAACTTGTAAAAGTATCTTAACTCTCTCCCCTTTGTTTCATTATTTCTAAAATTTTTTATGCTTACTTTCTGCAAAACACTAGATGAATAGTAAATACATCTCCAATATGTTGAGAAGCACAATATATATACACAGTGATCGCAGAACAAAATTAAAGGAAAAATGAGACATAATAACCTTTTGGAATGAGCATTCAGGCAATCTCCCACACTTTCCCCTTCAATATTGAGTAAAAGTAGATCTGATTTTTATGTTACATTAAAAGCACATGTTCAACTCAGTTATTAGAATGTATAGTCTGATGTGACTATGAAAAGTCTAGACCTTATTAAACAGTTAACTTTACCCTTCAGCCATCTGGCACGTCTTTGAGGCTAGGTTTTCCAATAGTGCAAGAGTTTTGCTATGTCTCTGAACCTACTCCCAATCTCTATCAGTTCTCAGATGCCCTTCAGATTGATTGATGTTTTCCAGAGTATGCAGTCAAGGTGCCTGTGGGGTTTTAAGTTTTCTGGATCTAGAAGATTGCTAATGCTTGTAGTTCCTAGTGGAAAAGAAATACAACTGGTTACAGATACTCTAATGATCACTGCCCTGGGCTTTATGTGACTATGAGAGAACTTAAGCCCCACTCTAGTGGTATTTAGAGATGGAATTTTGGAAGGTAATTCAGTTTAGATGATGCCATGGGCTTAGATACACTGAACTAGGATTCATAAAGAAACAGATGATAGTTCATAGGAAGAACATAAAGAAGCTCAGTGACAGCTCTTGGCCAATGAAGAAATAACCATCTGCAAATCACGGAGCAAACAGTCTCTGACCATGATAAGAACCTGACTGTCATGAGACCCAGACACCAGACTCAGGCTTGAAAAGCATTCTCAACTATAAGAACCAAATGTTTATCATTTAAGTACTATTCTGAAGTAGTTTTCTCTGGTTGCTGGACTTAACTAAGATCCAGGGATCCTTGAATATTCACTGTGGCCTATCTCTCTCATGGTTCTCTTATTCACACTAAATCCATTCATGTCCTTTGGTGGTCTTGAGTACCTAGACTCAGCTCCTACCCACAATCGAATGTCTCTTCCTGGGGTCTTTTTTTAAATTTATTTATTTGTTGCTTCAGGTTACATCTCCATCATATTGTCCTCTTTCCCCCCTTCCCAGCCCCTCCCTCTCACCCTGTACCCCATAACCCTTCCATCCCACTCCTCTGGAGTGGAGTGTCCCTACATAACAGTCCCCCACCCCAGTTCAGAAGTCATATGAGGGCCAAAGCCTCCTCATACACTGGGGGCCTACAAGGCAGCACCACCAGTGAAAAGTGTCTCATTGCCAAGGAGAGAATACTAAAAAAACCACACAAACAAACAAATAAACAAAAGTCTATGTCCATGTTCCCTTTGGTACATTGGTTGTAGTATAGATATCCTGTATTATATAGCTAAAATCTGACTATAAGTGAATAGATGCCATGTGCATCCTTCTGAGTCTGAGTTAGCTCACTCAGGATGAGCTTCTCTAGTTCCATCCATTTGGCTGCAAATTGCATGATTTCCTTGTTTCTGATAGCCGAGTAATAGTCCATTGTGTAGATGTACCACAGTTTTTTAATCCATTCTTCAGTTGAGGGACATCTGGGTTGTTTCCAGTTTCTAGCTATTACAAATATGCCAAGAATCCCCAAAATACAAAGATCAATACCGATGTAGCCCAATACAATCTTAATTTTACATCAATATACAAGGGTAAATACAATTGTGGCCAAATATAATCTTAATTTTGTATCAATAAACAAAGATCAATACCGATGTATCCCTATACAATTTTAATTTTGCATTAATATATAATGATCAGTACCAATTTAACCAAATATAATATTAATTTTGTATCAGTATACAAAGGTATAAGGCCATATTCAATAATCTGTCCTTTTTTCTTGATCTTTCTTATACTATGTCTATGTCCCATTTTTCTCAAGTCTGTTCACTCCTACATAGGAGAGAAAGAAGGATACAGAAAAGAAAACGAGAGAAGTCCCTGAGTCTAACCTCCAAAACCCATTTAACAAGACCATTTAACAGCTTGTAGTCTTTTCCCTTAAATTACAAAATTTTCTATTATCTATCAAATAACCAAAGGGGAGGGGAACACCCTCCCCACCTTCTGGAGATGGGACGTTGTTCTCTTAAAATGACTTCCTGCTGATTTGGAACATAGTAAACCTGTTTGGGGCCCAAATAAGAATGTAAAAATGGTTAAAAATGTTAATAGAATCATTTGATGTTCAGTCCTTTTGTGCTCAGCTATTTAGATGTCCTAAGAAGTTCATAGACAGAAGCTGATCTTCAGAGCTTTACTGAAGATCTGGCTGGAGTAGTCTGTGGAGCTGAACAATCTTAGCAATTTTGAGTTGTGGTTGTAGACTTTTGAGGAAACAGCTATTGAGGAAGTCTGCAAGGCTGGATCATCTGGGCCACTCGTCTTTTTTGGTGTCTGATCTGTTTTCTGCTGAGGTTTCCTTTGTCCAGTTGTCCCTGGATTCCTTGAATGGATGCTTTAAATCTCCTGGAAAGATAAGAACAGAGCCCTGCCCTAATCCTAACTCTGGGACAATTACATCGATATTGATCTTTGTATATTGATACAAAATTAAGATTATATTTGGCCACATTGGTATTGATCTTTGTATATTGATACAAAATTAAGGGTAACGCTTCTTAAAGGTATTGTTCCTAGTAATGCTTAAAAATGAAATGTCAAGTTTTGGCCTCTTGCTACCAACTGACATAAACTGTTTAGGATAATTAAGAAACAGAAACTAATAGTCATGAAAACGTGTCATTTTGTTAGTTACTATGACAGTCTATCACAGTTATTTTCTAAGCTATTCAGAAATCAAGTTGCTAAGAGACAAGCAATATTTGCTTATCTAAATATAAGAGATAGACAGGGCATCTTCAAAAACCTCAAGAGATCTGCAGAATATGGCATTCAACGTTGTTTTCTTAACTTAAGATTTTTTGATATCGACACATGTCAGCTCCTGACAGCACCCCCTATTCTACTCCAAGTAGAAGATGAGCATCGAAGAATCTTCAGTGGGATATGATTGAATTGGTGGTAAGCCTTTGTCTTGGCAAGAAAAAGCCCTTGCTTCAACTGTAGACAGAATGCTGTCTAAAAAGGACAAAACTTGGAAGCAGATAAGTCGACAGCCTAGCTCTGCCAAGACAGGGTAGGCAAGTCCTTCATAACCCCTGCTCTACAATCAATGTCTGTCAGAAAAACGGGGCTAAGTGGCTGAAGATTGATGCTGTAATGTATGGAGAGAAAATGGGAACTGTCCAGGCAGCCACTGGTATGTCATTTCTTAGTTTTGGAAGCTGCAGGCCCTGCACTTCCTATATAATCAGATGTATTTATCCCTCTCAGGTCTCTGAGGTGGTTGAAGAATAAATAGCTAGAGTCTCATAGTTAAATTTTGAGTTGTTTAGGAATTAAGAGGGTGTTCTGTATCTAAGAAGATATTTTTAAAATTGTGAGGCAAGTTAGTATGAAAGCTGAGTTAGATATAGAACTTTAAACTCATGGAGATGGTTAGATAGTAGAATGTTAAAGTCGGGTGCCAAATACATATGGACTGGACATTGGGAATGTATGCTAAGCCATATAACTCTTATAATTGTGGCCTATTTATTTCTGTTGTTTTGTATTGTATTTATAGTTATAAGAAAAAGAACCATTTTTTGGACTGAAAGGGAGAGCTGTTGGGGGGAAAAGAAATACCTTAAACAAAAAAAAGAAAAGAAGGGAAGAGGATGGGGGGTTGAGGGGGAGGAGGGTGGAAGGGTGGGACTGGATGGGGGAGTAGGGAGGGGATTGTGACTGAGATGTAACTTGAAGAAATAAAAAATAAATTATTAGAAAAGTAAAGCAAAGTATCTACAATACCAACAGAAAAAAAAAGAATCCCCAAAATAGACATCAGAAAACTGAAAGTTATTCTATACCAGGTTCTCTTGAAGGTGGCACATAGCCAACTCTCAAGTATCACCATTTATTCCACCAAATAAGATCACTTTCTGTTTATTCCTTCACTTCAGTCTCATCTTTAGTCTCTATATTTTTCCAGTGTGAGCTGAATCTAATCCACAGTGCACTGTAGTGTTCTCAGCATAAATCAAGTCAGCTATCTATCATTCAAATCATCCTTAAGTGCATCCAAACATTGCATGGCAGAAATGGATGGAAGATAAGATGGCTTCATAAGTCTTTTTGTTCAAATACCAGTTCCCCTAGCCACTTCCAGCCTAGCCCATCATGTAGGGAAGGGGAGGGTATAATACTTAAGGCTTACTTCAACATCCCGACATCTGCCTTGATGTCTCTCCATTACAACGTGGTCAAGACTGAGAATTATGCTAGCCAGGAATACTGTTTTTCACCTCTGAGATTGGCTGCATAATTTGCTCGCTAGGCCAAGTGCAAGATGAATATTAATTAAGGTCTTCTTTCCTACAAATGATGAAGAACTGCAAAGTGTTGACAACAGAGCAGCAAAATGACCCCTTTCTATGTGTAGTCCTCAGTGATGGTTGCTGCTTGTCCTTGGAGTCCATTCCTGAAAACAGGTAGGAGAGTACCATTGTTCATTCTTCTGTTCTTCTACTTCATACCTCCACTCTCAGATCTTCCCATGTGACAACGGCCAAAAAGAGACTTTTAATAAATCTTTACCAAAGACCTACTGTGCCACATTAGGTTATTTTTCAGAATTTATCTCACACTGCAACAAAATTCAGTAGAAGGAAAAGCAGCCTTCCTCAAAATTAACTGGTCTCTTTCCCAATAAGGAATAAGAATCTCCTAAATGGATAAATATAAGAATGAAAAAAAAATGTTTGGCACAAAAATTCTAGATCAAATTTTAAAACACTAAGGAAATATTCAAAGATAGTAACACAAATGAAATATTTTACTTTTAAAATTTAGTTCTAAAGTATCCTGTATATGATTTTAGTCAATTCCATTTAATCAGATAAAGGAAAAGTATATTTAAAGTACATAAAATATTACTACCTGTACTAGTGGCTTCTTTGTTTTTGCTTTGAAAAACATAATAACAAAGCAATGAGACAAAGAAAAAAACAAACAAGAAAGCTCCGCATTTGTGTCTATAGAGGATGAAAGTACACTGAGTTATCCATCAAATTTCGAATGTGTGCTATTATACCCATTACAGCATTATGTACTGAGAAAAAATAAGACATTGCTTAGAAAGTGGAGGTTTGCCTTTCTGATTCAACGGCACAGAAGCTAGCATCCCCGAGGTGAGCTTCAGCAGGAGCTCGTGTTCAGCCTGGAGAGGCAGACACTGCATATACCATCCATCTCTCTAACACACTTGGGGCCTCATTGTGGGGCTGCCAGACACTGTCAGCTAGATGAGAACATCACAGAATACAGAAAAGTAAGCAATGAGCAGGCTCATTATTGCTTCTATCTAGGAATGTGGTCCTGAGATAATTATTCGGAAATGAAGAGGTGGACGTTCCACCCATGGACATCCAGATCAACACGGGCAGTTAAGGAGTTAAGGGAAGGAGAAACTGTGGGCCAGCCCAGGCAATCTTTTTGGCTCTGAGTTATCTTTTCAGATTTAGTCAAGATTGATGCTATTCAACCACCTCCTATTCCTCAAATTCTAAACACACACACACACAGGCAAAACAAACAAACAACAAAACTTAACAAAGCCTGTTTAGCAGACACGATGTTATTGAGAAAAGTACTGAAAATACAGCATGTAGGTAGAGGTGGATTGAGTATAACACACGGCCAGTTTCGTGCCCAAGGCTTCCTCGTAATCTGGAACATGTTGTTCCTGTAATGGGGTTACACAAATTAGCACAGCCAAATGCAAAGAACATCGTATGGACATTTGAGACTCTATGGCATGGAAAATGTTTCCAGGCTAGCTTCAAATAAGAAGCATCTGCAATTAACCCCTGCATTCCTTATCATACCTCATGGCCACTTAGAAGAATTACATGGTTTACTGTCATATTTTGGGACCTGTGACCTCAAAATCTATATAATGTTATTTCTTCCTTTAAAAAGCCCATACTCTACAAAGATCCTTGCCTCCCTCACATACTCCCTGCCTCTTACTTTAAACAGAACTTCTTTGGAGGGGGGGAAAGAAGACAATTAGTGCAAAATCCATCAGAAGGCGTCTCAACCTGTACTCTAGTCTCTAGCCAGGAACTCTCTGGAAGGAGGCCATGGAACTCTCATTATTTCTTAGGCCATGGCCTATTTTTCCAGGCTGTTGTACAAGGCAAATCCATTACTTCATTTCTCATACCCTCTCTACAAAAGACAAAAGCAGACGGATCTTCCCAAACTCAGACAGAATATTGTGCACAGCCAAGTGGGCTGAAAATGCAGGCTGCCAAGTTGGCCAGCACGGCTATACACATTACTCTCTTTCCAGCGCTTCAGGAACAACAAAGAGTGACCCCCAAAAAACACAAGGGGGTTTTATATGGTCGCATTTAGATAGAACCTGACTTTCAGAAGCAGGAAACAGATGTTTCTCTCAAGCCTTTCTTCTTCAGATGTGTCAAAGTCTGGAAACCAACACCTACAAATAAATAAATCTGAGCCAGAACAACTTTGAGGAGAGACAAGCTGAAATGATTTAAATAATCACGACAAATCTATTATGCTCATAGGAGGATCGTGGGTCACAATCTGCAGACTGCTAAGGCACCAACCGTGTTCACATGCTCTCGGAGTTCATTATACTAACGAGAATAGCTTCTCTGTTTAGTGTTTACCAAGGTTCTGTTGTTGTGATGAGTCTTTTAATGGATCATTTATCTCTGACTATAACTCTGAACTTACTCTGAATCTAGAGGGAAGAATACTGAAACACTTGCTCCTGCTAAAGGCGATAGAGTCAGTATTCCCTCCCACAAAAGGACTGTTTAAATGGCACCCATTGTAACGCTGCCTCTTCATAAGACCTTTGCCTTTAAGGTGATCAGAGGCATTCTAGACTCATTTCTTTCGTCCACATTTATCATGCACAGAACAACAAACTTCCATACCAGATGAAGAGAAAATAATTTTTGCCCTCAAGCAATTTTTAAAATGTTATTTTTCAGCTTTAACATTAAAGAAAGGCTTGGAGCAAAATGCTCCATAACAGAAATTTTTCTTTTTCTAGTGGTATCCCTCCTTCCTAGAAGTTTGTTCTCTTTCTCTGAATCTGTCTCTGTGTCCCTGTCTCTCTTTCTCTGTCTTTCCCTTCTCTCCTTCATTCTTGTTCTCCTTCCTTCATTTAATCTCCCACCCTCTTCCTCTATCCCACTTATGTGATCACAATGCCCCTTATGTCCATGTAACATAATCTCAAGGCTGACTTCATTCTGCCCTCTTTCTCATAGACCAGGAACAAAGCATTCAAACCATGGGGCTATATGTTTAATGGTTGTTAAACCTCTGGTGCTGGTCAGGAGTTTGGAAAAGCTACAGTCTCCAAACACTCCATCAAGCTATTCAGCCAGTGGCATTTCACATAATGCTACATGATTAAAGACTATGAAGGTTAAACATTCTAACCACATGCATATGCCTAGCAGTGGTCTTTTGAAAACCTCCATTCTGAGGAACCATCTGGACATTCCAGGTGATCTCCATGCCTACTGAGTGATGGTTCCTTCATCACAAATAACAGGGCAATCCAGCAGAGCGTGCATTTCACAGCCTTGTTTGTTTGGATGCTTTAAGAAGAGGCAAAGGGTGACTTCACTGCCATCAAAAAACTATTAGGTTATAGAAGATAAAGAGCATCAGTTATAAGAGTCCTATAATTTAGATTTTGCTCCTGAGCACTTTGCAGATGCAGAATTTCACTGAGACTCAGGATAGAAAGCAGAATTACAGAAGAATCTGTTTCAGCTGGATTCAAGGAAAATCTTCCAAACAGCAAGAGCACAATGAGATTTGAAAGGGTTCTCGGGTGTTCTGAGTGAGATACTCATAAAATCAGAGTTGTGCAGTATCTTACTACCATCTAGCAAATTTATATCACAAGAGAAAAGGGCGAGACTGGAAGCTTGAAACCAGACCTACAAGACTTTTGACTCTCAGGGTAGAAAATTTTCCTAAAAAATAACCTTGGTATGTTTAGACAGGGATCTGTAACTGTTGGGAATGTTGCTGCTGTTTGAATGTTTAGATGGGAGAACTGTGTCAAGTATTTTTTCTCATTCTTATAATTTATGATAATGAAGCTATGTACATCAGAAAAAATGGCATTAATGTTAAGTAGCCATACAATGCCTTCACCAAAGATTTCTTTCCTATCCTAATAACACATATGGGCATAAGCCATCTATAGTAAAGAAAAAGCATTCAAGATACAGACATTAAACATACAGACATTAAACATCCCTGCAAATGTTCTTAAATATATGTGTATGTATGTATGTGTGTATGTATGTATGTATGTATGTATGTATGTTTGTATGTGTATATTTATATGTGTGTACTGTATATGTGTGTATGTCTGTGTATGTGTGTGTGTGTGTGCTGAATGTATGTGTATAAGAGAATATGCACATATGGGTATTTATGTGTGTATGCATGTGTGTTACTACATATTTGAAAAAATAGAAGCAAAATAGTTGTATACAGAGAATGTCATCACAGATTCTAAACAGAGCTTTTACCAATATCAGTGCCTTTTAATCTTTCAGGAAGTAATATTTTTAACAAATTACTGTTTGCTATGGATAGTATAATCTTCCAAAGAATGTTAAATTGGTCACAAAGTGATTTGTGAAGTGAAAAATGGATTTCCACTAAATGTTTGTGGAACATAGTATTTTACAGTGGACCCTAGCATTCACTGGTCTCATATTTAGACTAAATATATCAAAATTAATTCTGGAAGCCTATGACATTGTGTACAGTTTTGTAGAGGCATATATGCAAAGCTAGGTGTGTAGAGAAGTAACTTAAGCAGATAAGGAGATTGCCCAGTATACAAATTCTCATGGATTAGCTTAATTCAGCCAGGAGTTTTCAAGCTTTTATTCATTGACCTTACTGAGTATACAGTTGATCTCATTAATTCTCCAAAGGCTTACTCTAAGATTCCGAGAGTGTATTGTGTTTATATAAACAATCTTACACACTATCAGAAGCCATGGGTTTGAAGATCTTTGAACAAATAAGCCCTGTGCAATAGCAAGCCCTGATACTAATGTTATAAAAGAAAGATAAATTTAGGATTAAGGAGTATAAAAATGTTAGAGTTTCTCATGTTCTATTAAAAGTACATATTACACACTTTGCTATTCCTTGTTTGTAATTTCTGCAGAGATACACATTGTTAGTGACTGGCAAAATATTGCAAATGCCTATACTTGAGTCTAAGTGACACTGTCAGTAATAATGTCTAAAATTACTATGCTTTTACATATTTCTAATAAAATTATTCTCCATAGTTAGCTTATTAATTTTCTTGTCCCTGATCAAAGTTAACTAATTTTAAAGAAGAACATCTCACCCTGAGAAAACATCCTGTAATAGATTCATAGATTTGGAGTCTATGTCTGAGTTTATCTCTTGTATTCATTTGTTTGTTTGCTTTGTTTCATTTGCTTGTTTTTCTATTTTTTCTTTGTTTTTTTTTTCTATTTTGACCATATCCTCTCTTTCCCTCCATTCCTTTTTTAAAATGTTTATTTATTACTTCAGGTTACATCTCCATCACAGTGCCCTCTTTCCACCCCTCCCAGTCCCGCCCTCCCACCCTCTACCCCCTCTGCCTTCCATCCCACTCCTCTGGAGTGGAGTGTCCTTACATAACAGTCCCCCGTCCCAGTTCAGAAGTCTTATGAGGGCCAAGAGCCTCCTTATACACAGGGGGCATATAAGGCAGCACCACTAGGGCAAAGTATCTCATTGACAGGAAACAAAGTCTATGTTCCTGTTCCCTTTGGTGCATTGGCTGTAGTATAGTTATCCTGTACTATATGGCTAAAATCCGATTATAAGTGAATAGATGCCCATGTACATCCTTCTGTGAGAGACACTAGAAGAAATGCTCAGCATCCTTAATCATCAGAGAAGTGCAACTTAAGACAATTCTGAGATTCCATCTCACAACTGTCAGAATGGCTAAGATCAAAAACTCCAGTGACAGCACTTGCTGGCAAGGTTGTGTAGAAAGGAAAACTTTCCCTCCATTCCTTACAGATCTGTAATAACTTCCTCACTCTCCTAAAATAATCTCCTCTTTTATTTATTTACTTATTTCTATATAAACAAATAGATTTATTTCTTTTTTAATATGACAAAACAAAATACAATATCACAAGGCAAAAGTCCTTACATTGAAGCTGAACAAGGCAATCCAACAGGACTAAAAGAGTCCCAAGAGCAAGCAAAAGAGTCAGAGATGCACCCATCCCATTGTTAGAAGGACACATAAACACCAAGCTAACAGCCTTAACATGCATACAGAGGACCTGGTGTAGACCATGCAGACCTGGTGCATGCTGCTTCACTCTCTGTGAGCCTATTTGCATCCTGCTTATTTGATTCACTGAGCCATGTTCTCCTGCTATCCTCCATCCCTTTTGAATCTTGCAATCTTTCTTCCCCCTCTTCTGATGGATTCCCTGAGGTCTGAGGGGAGGGACCTCAATGAATATCTCCAATTTAGACTTTCCATAAAATGTCTAGCTGTGGATTTCTGCATCTGCTCCCATCTGCTGCCAGGGGAAAACTTTCTGCTGTTATGTACTCTTTTTAGGAAAAAAAAAACATTAAATATAGCTTGTGCTGCTGCTACACTCTTGGATGTGTGGCCTTCCACTGGAGCATGGTCAAATGACATGGGTCTGTACCCTTAAAGAAAACTGATGTTCCCTGTCTCAGAGCCTATCAATTACCAGTAGATCTTTATCTTCGGCTGGTCCTTCAAATAACTTCTCCTCTCCTTGATGGAATTTTATCAGAGTCTGTCTTATGTTTTTTCCCTAAATGTTTTCATTTGTTACTATTGCACCAGCTCTATTTTCTCATTTGTCCTATAAATTTATACATTCTCTTTATTTTAAGTTCTTCCCTGCCTCTGTTTACCTAGAGACAGTGTTATCTATATCATGTGCAACAAAAGAAATGCCAGCACATAAGCCTTTCCCTGACTTCCCTGCTGAGAAACACAGACCACACTTAAAACAGTTAAAAGCTTCAGGACTTCTCTATATGTTAAGTAATTGACTCATGAGTGGCAAACATGAGAGCAGTGTTGCTTTATTATAGTTTAGAATTCTAAGGATGAGATAGCCTTTATTGCTTACTGTCTACACAGCATGGTTTATAAAATTTAGTAACAAAGTTTAATGAACTTGCCTGGAAGTCTGCTATTGCTTTTTTTCCTTTGTTAGCTCTAAGAAGTAAGGAGTGAGGATCATTATTTGGTGTGACCTCTTTTTTATATTTCATACTAAAGCATTGAACCTGAGTTGAAATAACAGCTATTCCTTTGTTGTTATTAAATGATGGATTTTGGTCACATAGTCATTTTCCCAATTGTTTTCTTTGTTTAGAAAATAAGAAGGAACCTAAAGTTAAATTAATTTTGTTTTGGTTTTTGATATTTCAAATAACTGCATAGAGAAGGACTTAAAATGGTTAATTTAACTGAAATGTCTAAGCTACTAGACCTTTCAAAAGTGGGTGGCTTTTACAGACATTTAGATAATAGTTTAATAATATGTATTATCTACTTCAAAGTTGTTAGACTTGCATAAACAGTGGCTCCAAAACTATCAGCCAAGCCAAAAATGTGATGGTATAAAAATGCTGAAAGCTTCCATTATGCGTTATTTTAGCCAGGGTAATGAATATTGGATGATCCCTTAATGTCGAGGTAGTTTTGTGCTATTTTGGTATCTATTATTCTTGGAGGAACCTTAAGCAATGTAATGGGGCTAAGCTTAAATGCCATTTTGCTGTTTGGGTCATTATTTTCCACTTTTTGCCTGCATTTCATATTATACAAAATCCTGCTGAGGCAAGAAGACACTTTTAAAGGTACAATAGAGTCGATGTTAACTCAGAGCAAATCTTTTCTGGGCATTTCATACCTGATTTCTAATTACACTATAGGTGTGTCAAACTTGCCAAGTACCTCATTCCTTGAAGAAAGATCACATTGCTTCCCTTTGCCCTTTCATAACTGTCATCTGCTTGTATTATTTACTTTATTAATGAATGCCTTTTGACATCTACCAAGATCCATACTGTTTATTTGGAAATTTTATCTGAAATAACAGAAAATACATACCTACCATCACCTTAGTATAACTGAGCCCTAGTTCCACATGGTGATTGCCTGGCTACTATGGTGACCCTTCTCTCCTGACTTGATATTGTACATTTTCTGCAATTGTGCTTCTTGGAGATAAATATGTCCAAATCTCATTATCATAACTCTTTGCTTTCTACTGGTGGTAGGCACTTAACCACTTCAATTTTTAATTGAATCAGAACTTCAAAAAAGTTATCTCAATTTTTGTCAAAATCAGACTTTTGATATTGAGTTTGTCAACGTGCAATCTCTAATATGTATACAGATTTAAAAAAAAAACAAAAAAAAAACTTTCTTTTATCTTAATGAAAGAGAAGTGCTGAACAATGAGCTAGTATCTTGTTCTAAATGACTCAGTCTATAGACTGTGGCTTATTTGGTGACTACTTTTTTAATGTCTTTAAAAATTAAGCTATTTCTTTGACAATTTCATCCATGTACATGACGCACTGTGATAACACATTCCCATCACCTCTCTTACCCCCCCCCCCCCCCACACACACACACACACACACTTAAACTGCTGTTTCCCCTACCTGTCTTATTTCCATATTCATGACGTTTAGTTTAACTCTGTCATCCCTTTAGTTTAATCAGGGGCATTTGAATGACATGGTGTCTCCACTGAAGCCTGGAAGGGAAACACATTTTTTTCTTTGTGTTTGGGTTTTTTGGTTTGTTTGTTTGTTTTTGTTTTGTTTTGATGACCGTCTCTAAAGTCATGAATTTCTTTTTCTCTTGTTACTTCTTTTACTTTTCTCAGTGATGTTTTAGAATTCACAACTCATCCTTTTTATGTTATTGGTTTTCCTCTCTCCGTTTTCTGAATTCTACATCACTCTAAAGCCACGTTTCTTTGTAGTTTAGTATTACTATTTTATGTGTGCGGGTACTTTTTGCTTGCATGTATGTCTATGCACTAGGTGTTTTATTTGCATGTCTGTCTGTGCACCTGGTGTGTCTTGTCCACAGAGATCAAAAGAGTCCATCATTGTATGGAACTGGAGTTAGAGAGTGTTGTACTTTACCACCCAATGCTGGGAAGCAAACCCAGGTCCTCTAGAAAGTCAGCCAGTGTCCTTAGCCACTCATTAGCCCTTAATGCATATGTTTCAATGACATCACTACCCAAAGAACTGGAATTTTTAATATTTTATAGGATCAGATTTTATTCACACCATATAGGAACGTTATAGATCATTACTCACCTCTTTATCCTGCTTCTTATCCCAGTCTATCTTCTTGGGAAAGTCACATTTAATAAGTGTGATAATTATACCAGGCAGTATGGGAAAGGAAGCTGTTACTGAGTAGTTTGTACACATCGTCCTTTTCTTTCTGGACTAGTGACTCACGCAGCAAGTGAAATTCAAGGGTTTAAAGGTCAAGATAATAGTTACATGGAAGGAGAAATATCAAAACCATATTGGTCAAATCGATCTTGTAGTAATCATTACATTGATAGCCAGCAGTTCACTGGAAAAAAAGTTTCTAAACCCTTCCCATTACCAAGTAGTATGCACATTACAAAGACATACTAACTAATATAAATTATTTCCCAATTTTCTTTTATACTTTGTTTTTCTGACATCATTATTACTTTTTAAATAGTAAGTTCCAGGGTAATGATTTATTTCTTTAGATAAGTTTCAACATGTTCACACATATTTAATACCTCTGGTTTGATTAAAATTATAAAGGTAAAATGCAATAAACTGAGTTTTAAGGATACCCAGGAAAGAATAAGCCAGGCAATTGGAAAGGAACTAACAAAAGATCATATACACAATATTTTATACTTTCTGTTAAGAAGTTAAAAATGATTTTTTTTGTGGTTTCAAATAGGATATACAAGAAAAGTCTGAAAAAAAACAATGTAACTGTAACATAATGAAGTTACAACAACATCATTTCATTGTATTTTGAGAGCCTTTCAGTCAATCAAAGCAATATTCACACATTTAACAAAGTTGTAGGCATCTCTTTTCAAATAAACAAAACTTGAAAATTTAGAAAGTTTTAGTTTCATGATTAGTGCCTGCCATAGATATGACACTGACACTATGCCCTGTCCCTACTTCATCTCTCTATAATTTCTATACCAACCCCTATCCCAAAACTCAGGTGAAACTGAGAAATCTTAAAACATTATTCTTAAATTTTAACTGATTACTTAGCTAAATGCATCTTTTGAAAAAAAATCCCATAATTTTAACTTAAACAAAATTCTGTTTTGAAAACTGTAGTATTTGAGGAAACATCCCTTCTGGTTTTAGTTATTAATGGTTCATTTCATTTTAGTAAAATAATATAACTTTTAAAACTAAAGAAAAATGATGTACTTAATGCAAAGTTAGCAATGTAGAACACATTGCTCTGAATTTTACTCCAATAATCTAATATTCACTAGCACCCAAAGAAATATGTTCTTGGTTACCCAGTATAAAGAAAGTAGGAAACAGAATTTATGCAACAGATTTCAACGCAATCCCAACTGCTCTGGGACTGATTGAGAGTTTGGTTTCAGTGTACTCTGACTTCAAATGTGTAAAAATGGTCTGGATGCAACTAGTGTCTCTCATTTCTTCTGCCCTTTAGTAACTATGATTCCATTAGTCAGCCATGTAATAGTATCTCCTAGGTGCTGTTATCTGTATAGTTTCCTCTCTTTGAAAATTCCTCAAAAGAATAAATTCCTTAAGTTTCTGCTGTTATTCTCAATAATTCCAAATTTAAGTTCATTTTTTCCTACTTAATGAAAAAGACTAAGCCTGCAAGTAATATCCATTTTCCTTAGCATATCTAGAATAAGTTAAATAGCATTAAATGACTATATGTGAATATCAGCTAATAATAACTGTAAGTCTAAAGACTCTTCACTTTTCAAAGCGAAATCAGCTAACACTTGGGGAAAGTCCAAGAGTCCTCCTCACTGCAAAAGGAACTACAGGCAATTAAGAAATGCTGAGAGCAGGAGACTGCAGGGAAAAATCACATCAATTAGTAACCCAGCACTGAATGGTCAGTCCTGAAAACATACACAGAAATAATATTATTCAGACTGAGCAGGTTGTACTTACATATTTAGGAATATACATGTATATGCATACACATGTATGTATGTAACAACAGTTAATGAAAAAAAACGGATCTATGCAAGCAAAGAGCAGCATATGGAGAGCTTGGGTGAAGGAAAAAGAAGGAGGAAATTATCTAAGTAAATTATAATCTTAGAAATAAAAGAAATAGTTTTGAACATTAAATTTGGCATTTATTTCTTATCTCAATTTATGAATAGCCTTTCTGACTTATAAGAAAAATAAAATCATACCAGAAATGGAGATAGAGCTCTGCTCTCTGAGTACTGAGGAGGGGTGGGGAGGAGTAATTTAAAGCATGCTGGGAAGGTGTGTTGCCGTTTTAATTTTAGCCATAGGAGTGGATGGGTGACTGGATCTATGCCACTGCTTTTCAAACAGTTAGTAAAAGGGACAGTGATCTAGATTTGGAGGAAAACCTGTTAGCACTTGCTGTTTGCTGTGAATCACAACAGGGCATTCAGTTGTGGTTTCAAACCATGAATATCTCAGTAAGACGCCAACATTGGTTCCTGGAAAAATGTACTATATATCTTAACGTTTTCAGCTTGCCATTGACATATACATTCGAACTTTATTATTCATGAAACACAAGAAAGGATGTATTCTTTAACTGTCTAGATAAACAAGTTTAAGGCATAAACCTCATCCAAAGTAAAAGTAACAGACCTTTAGACAATGAATTCTTTCAGCATTTGGCCCCACAGAGAACAGGAAAATGTTTAACCCATAATTATGCTCTGCTACTTGCCAACAATTTATCTCTTTGATCACCCTAAAGAGAAATCTGTTTTTGTCTGCCTAAAAGAGAACCAGATACAGTGTACTATGGTTATTAGACTTAAAGCCAGTCAGTTTCTATGCTGACTGGTTTTTCAGATGCAAAGAATGATACAGGAAATTTGGAAATTTAGAGAATAGTAGTTGAAAGGGGGGGAATTATTTTTAATTAATTAATTTATTTGTTTATTTTACATTCCATCACAACCCTTTCTTCCTCTCTTCCCAGTCCCACCCTCCCACCCACTTCCCCCATTGCCCCCACCCCCGCCCGGTACCAACCCACTCTGGCACATCAAATTGAATCAGGACAAAGTGCCTCCTCTTCCACTGAGGCAAGACAAGGCAGCTCTGTTAGGAAAACAGGGTCCAGGGGGGAGGCAAAAGGGACCAAGTCAGAGATAGTCCCAGTTCCAATTGTTAGGGGATCCACTTGAAGGCCAAACAGCTCATCAGCTTCATATGTATAGTGGGCCTAGGACCAGTCCATGCAAGTTCTTTGGTTGGTGGTTCAGTCTCTATGAGGCCCTCCCTGTTCAAGTTAATTGGCTATGTAGGTCTTTTTGTGGTGTCTGTAACTAATTCAGTTCCCTCAAACCTTCCCCTACCTCTTCCACAAAACTCCTTGAGTGTCACCTAATGTTTGCCTGTGGGTCTCTGCATCTGTTTCCATTAACTGCTGGATAAAGCTTCTCAGATGACAGTCATGTTAGGTGCCTGTCCAGTTCCCTCTTTGCATCCATTTCTGATGTCTATTTTATTTCCCCTACTGAGAGGTATTCAAACATATCCCTTGAACCATCCTTGTTGCTTACTGTCTTTGAGTCTGTGTACGTAGGATGTTTATCCTGTCCTTAATGACTAATATCTACTTATGAGTGAGAACATACCATGTTCTTACAGATGAACGATTTCTAACAAGAGACAATGTATTTTTAACTCAAAAAGCTGTTGATTTTCAAATGTACTGTACATGGTGTTTTCTCTAGCCAACTGGGAAGAAATTAGGCACAAATGTTAAAGGAAATGTTTTCATATGAATGAGAAAAAGTTATACTTGTAAGGCACTATAATCTTGTATATTTTGGTTTTCAGTGATAGTCAAGGAAAACTCTCTATGGACCCAAAACATGGGATGCTTAGACACCTCACTCTGATACATGACAGATACAGTGAAACACCTCTTCAGTCTAAATAATACTTCCTGAATGAGACTTCACGGAAAATCTCCAATGCAATCAGGTTTTCCACTTTTTGCCTTTGGAGCCTACAAATAGAATGTAGTTGTTCATGAGAAGAAAATTTAAATAATCTTTACAATAACTCATTTGTTCCATGGACCTACAAAACTCATATACAAAATGAAAGTAATTAAACATTGGCTTGTAGTGCAGTAGCCTGGACATAGACTCACAAGGAGGAAAGGCAGTCTAGAAGGTTTTTTTTTTTTTGTACATTTGACAAACACTGGCTTTCATCTCCTTTCTTTCATCTCCTTTCTTGTGCACATCTGTAACCTACCTCTGAACAGACACTTTCACACACTGTTCATTAGATGTGTACATAAAGCAAAGCTTCACTGAACTTGGAAGCTAAAAAAAAAAAATCTGTAACATGACTAACAGGCAGCATAGTCAACAAAACTATTTGGTTTGCTCCATAGGAAGGTTTTGGGAAAGATTTTCTAGTTTGAAAAAAGAAATGCCAGAACCAGGTGATGATATTTTGTGCTGTGACTTCCCCTCAAAAGGATTTGGCAAATTTTAGTTGAATTGGAACCTACAACTGTTCCTAAACAAGGATTTGAGAGTAGTTCTGAAAAAAATATTTTCTATTAGGTTCCTGAAAGCTACTGCTGCTTATCCGATTGCCAAAACTCATGTGCTCTATTTTATAATTCAGACATAATCTCTCAGTAAACCTGGAGATCACTAGTTTTCAGCTAAACTGGCAGC
Source organism: Lophiomys imhausi (assembly GCA_907164525.1). Lineage (NCBI taxonomy): Eukaryota > Metazoa > Chordata > Mammalia > Rodentia > Muridae > Lophiomys > Lophiomys imhausi. The sequence continues at coordinate 10,267,931 of CAJQZJ010032173.1, read as the reverse complement.
CAGCAAAACCCAGCAACCCTTCTTTCTGCAACCACTATACCAGAGCTGGAGTTATAGGCCTGTGGTAGTATCCTTTAAAAAAAATCCCCTTATATTTTGAGATTATAATTACATCATTTTCCCCCTTTCTCTTTCCTCCATTCAAATGCTCTCTTATACCTCTCCACTTTCTCTCTTTCAAATATATGACCTCTTTTTCACTAATTGGTGTTATAAAAGGACTGAGCTTTTGGTAAGATGGCCATTTTTATTATGTTGATCCTTCGTGTCCGTAAGCATAGGAGATCTTTCCATCTTCTGATATCTTCTTTAATTTCTTTCTTCAGGGACTTGTACAGGTCTTTCACTTGCTTCATGAGAGTTACCCCCATGTATTTTACGTTATTTGTGTCTATTGTGAGGGGTATTGTTTCTCTAATTTGTTTCTCAGCTCATTTGTCTTTTGTGTAAAGAAGAGCTACTGATATTTTAGAGTTAATTTTGAATCCACTTACCTTGCTGAGAGTGTTTATCAGCTGTAAGAGTTGTCTGGTGGAATTTTTGAGGTCATTTACGTATACTATCATATCATCTGTGATTAGGGACACTTTGACTTTTTCCTTTCCAATTTGTATAATCTTGATCTCCTTTAGTTGTCCTACTGCTCTAGCTAGGACTTCAAGTACTATGTTGAAGAGGTATGGAAAGAGTGGGCATCCTTGCCTTATCCCTGATTTTAGGGGAGATGCTTTAAATTTCTCTCCATTTAATTTGATATTGGCTACCAAAAAGCTCATCCTGAGTGAGCTTATCCAGACCCAGAAAGATACACATGGCATACATTCACTTATAACTAGATGTTAGTCATATAGTACAGAATACCTATCCTACAACCAACACACCAAAAGGAACAGGAACCTAGCATAACTATCCAATGAGAAATTCCACCCAGCAACAGATCAAAACAGTACCTAGACACAAAGTCAAACATTAAGTGGAGCTCTGGGACTCCTATGTAAGAGAGGGAGGAGGAATAGAGAGACCCGGAGGGGTCAAGATCAACACATGAAGATGAACAGAACCAACCAACCTAAGCCCCTAGAGGCTTACAGAGACTGAAACACTA
>CAJQZJ010032173.1:10244463-10266816 GCA_907164525.1 Lophiomys imhausi | reverse complement strand
AAGAAGAAGAAGAAGAAGAAGAAGAAGAAGAAGAAGAAGAAGAAGAAAGGCTTAGACTTGACCTAGACCCCCCCCCCATACAAATGTAGGGGATAGACAACTTAGTCCTCATACAGATTCTTTAAGTAGGGCAATCCTTGGAATTTGTTACCTGTTAGTGGGACATTTTAAACTAGTAGAGCTGCCAAGTTGGGCCCTAAAACAAAAAGAAGCTCTTAGCCCTCATGTGACAATGAACTGAGGGGGACTGATATGTGAGGGCCCCCCACACAGAGGAATAGGATAGGTGGCAGAGGAGATAAAGGTGGATGGGAGGGACCGGGAGGGGAGGAGGGATGGGGATATGACTGACATGTAACTTGAATTATAGATAAATGTGTTAAAAATAGTAATAAACAAATAAAAGGACTGAGCATCTGAACTCAGGACCCCATATACCTGTAACCAGCATGTTATTTGTTATACACTAAGCCAGCTCCTCCACCTACAAATATTTCTTGAATGGCTACTATGTGTCAGACACATGTTAAGAGCCAAATTTTGAATCTCAACAACAAAATGAATCCAAGGAGTATTGTAAGAGCTTCATAATGATAAGAAAGGCAGCCATTGAAAAGGCTGACTCGATGATAAATAAGCATTGTTCTAAATACGGCTGTGCTTTGGAGGAAAGATAACATCATTTTCTGAATCACAAGTAACTTTATCTAGGTGGTAACTTGGATATGGCAGAAACCATGATAATTAATTTAAATTTTTAAAAATAAGTCAAATGGAGGAGCATATTTATTCTAAGAAAGAAAAATAATGTACAAATAGGTGGGGGTCCATATCCAGAGCAAATTTAGCACATTTATTATCTAAACAAGACAGCATGAAATTGGATGTTAAGAGCCTAGAGAACAGAAAGTCACACTCTTTCACCCCACCATCTCTGCCTTCCTTCTTTGTTCCTTCCTCCCTTTCTTTGTTGTTAATCATATGAGAAGTTATGACAAAACATGAAAACTGATGGAAGTATAAAGAAATAATGATGCTTTAGCTTCAAACTAATATTATAACAGTGTATTTTACAGCAAGAGGGAAGTAACAGATTCATGATGGTGTAACGGGAATGAGGATAACTGGAATGCAAAAATAAACATTGCTGGTTGATCAAATATGGAAAATGACAGGGATTAAGATAGAATGCTGCCTGTTTATTAATTTTTATTACTTTCTGCCTTAATAATATACATTTTAATCCAAAGCATGTGAGTATAAAAAGTACAATCTTAAAAGCTCTGTAAGTGTATATTCTTACAATATAGATGAGATTACACACTTCCCACATGTGGAATCTTGCACACAGCAAACAAAAGCAACATGCCTAATATCACAGAGTCAACAACTAAAGAAGTAGAGGTTTGAAGCCAGAAGGTCTATCCAGGAGTCTGTTATCTTTGCCCAAATGATGTGACAATTCTGATCTTCAATACACATTTAGTCAGCAATCAGAGATGACAGTTCTCAGATTATAGCTTTCTTGCAATTGATGTGTTCTGTAGAGAGTGATATGAGAGTTGGAATTACATATGCAGCCCCGCGGCTTTCTGGTACACCATGGGCATTATAAAAAACTTTCTTGAACCTAGAAGTAAATGTCATGGATCAAAGAAGGAAGGGTTGATTGTTTTAATGGCAGTTTCAATGGCCATTTATTGAGAAAATGACAGTTGGAGAGAAGGCTCTGCCATTAAAGGCTAGGCTCATAACCAAGAATATCAGAAAATGAGAAAGAGAAGTAGGCTTTTGAGTAATTTCATTTATGTTATGTTAGGGGCAATTTATTATAAAAGTTAATTCATCACTTCCTCTGAAGGAAGCTTAACAGCTCTGAAGTTTCTGGAGTACAGAATGGAAACATGAGAAGGGTGGTTTATTGAGAGAGGAAACATAAGAGAGGTAGAGTAGGGCAAAGAAAGATGAGCTAGTTTCAAAGTATGAGAGGACTTTGAAGTATTCGAACAGAGATTTTAAATACAAAATTAAACACACGAGTACAGAGCATAACAAAAAAGCTAAAAATTGTTCAACCTATCTCATTAGAATAGTTTTGAGGGGCTGGAGAGATGGCTCAGCAGTTAAGAGCACTCACTGTTCTTCCAAAGGACCTGGGTTCAAATCCCAGCACCTACATGACAGTTCACATCTGTCTGTAATTGCCAGGCATGGTGGTGCATGCTTTTAATCCCAGCACTTGAGAGGCAGAAGCAAAAAACAAAAACAAAAAAAAAACAAAGAAAAAAAGAATAGCTTTGAAAGCAGTGGACAAAATTTTTACTGCAATAGCATGCAATGCTCTCAGGTGCTAAAAACGGAGTTCTTTTCCATTATATTAACATTTATAGCAAAATACATTTAAATTATGGAAAGATAGAATAAGCAATTATACAAAGGCAAGTGAAGAAACATGTGTTTATAACTCTGGACAACTTGATTTGATAATCTCACATAGGGAAACTTCCTGACTTAAGATACCTGACAATTGGGAACTGTGCTAATTATCTGCTATTGCATCATAACAAATCACTCCAAATATGTAATAGCTTTGGGAAAACATCTATTGCAGTTGATACAGCTCAGAAATCAGTTCAAATCTTATTAGGTTACCAAGGTCCAAGAATTATCAGAAGGGTATCATCAAGTTAACTGTCATACCTCAAAATTCAACCATAGACTTACAGATTTGCTTCTGAGCTCACTTACACGCTAGCCAGATCCTTAATTGCCTCCAGTCTGTTGAATTGGGGGATCACTTCTTTATGCCATGGGTGCAGCCCCACCAGTAGGCAGACAATGTGGCAGCTTGCCTCCCCAAGGCATGAATAATGAGGGAGAGACAAGGAGAAAACCTGTAGAAAGAAGGTTTAAAAACATAATTGTGAAAATGCCATCCATTGCTTTTGAGATTTTCTGTTCATTTAAATGAGTGAGATATTCTAGCTTATACAATGGGAAGGGGTAGGCAAAATTGTAGACAGCTGGACATAGGACTATTGGGGGCCTTGATAGAGGGTGATTAATCCAAAAATCAAGATTGTTTCTAAAAATCTCCTTTTTAATTACTTATATTTATTTGCATGAATGAGTGTTTTGCATGCATATATTTCTGTGTATAATCTCTGCACACTACCCACAGAGACACGGGATGCCCTGGAACCACAGTTATGGACACTTAGTTGCCACGTGGGTATTGGGAATTCAATGCAGGTCCTCTGAAAGAGCAGACAGTACTCTTAATCCTGAGAAATCTCTCCAGCAGCAGAATCTACTTATTTTAGTGTAGATTTAAGAGGGTATTTCAATGTTCCCACTTCCATTTTTAAAAACTCATAACTAATACTAAAATAATATGTATACCCAAATATCACGGTAAACATTGCATCAAATACAAGCATAGTGTGTATGACCTCCAGCATTTTCTGCTAAAAGTTTGAATTACTCATTCACAGTGTGAAATTTGTTGTTTTTAATTCAGCTACAGAAAGACAGGATGAATACATATAGCTATATGACATATGGATTTAGATATGGATGAATATACATGTTTATGTATATTATTCATATGACAAGATGAAGCATTAAAAAACACCATATTTTCCTAAAACAGAGATGAATGTTTCCATATTTGACATTTTAATATTCCAGAAATCAGAAACATTAATAACTATACTTAAGAAATCATACTTTTAGCTTTTACCAACAAAATTTTTAGTATGTTTATTTATTAATTCAAGATACATCTTAATCACCGCCTCCTCCCCTACAGGTCCCTCCCTCCCACACTCTACCCTCTCTCCCACCTATTTTACATCTCCATGTGGGGAGCCTCTCACTTGCCAGCCTCCCTCAGTTCGTCAGTCACATGAGGCTAAAAGCTTCCTATTGCTCTGGTTCCCATCTTGGCAACTCCACTAGCTAACAGATAACAAAGTCCATGACCGAGACTGCCCCACCCTATCTGTTAAGGGATCTGTATGAGAACCAACTTACCTATCCTCTAGATTTGTACAGGGGGTCTAGGTCAAGTCTAAGCTTTTTTCTTCTTATTCTGGTTATTGTTTCAGTCTCTGTAAGCCTCTAGGGGCTTAGGTTAGTTGGTTCTGTTGATCTTCATGTGTTGATCTTGACCCCTTTGGATCTCTCTGTTCTTCCTCCCTCTCTTATTTAGGACACCCCCAGAGCTCCACCTAATGTTTGGCTGTGTGTCTCAGCATCTGTTTTGATCTGCTGTTGTGTGGAATCTCTCATAGGATACTTACACTAGGTTCCTGTTCCTTTGGGACTGTGGGTTGTAGGATAGTTATCCTGTACTATATGGCTAACATCCAGTTATAAGTGAATGTATGCCATTTGTATCTTTCTGGGTAACAACTGGTTTACTACAAAAATATTTTATTCTTAAGAAAGCAGAATTTGATTTTTTTAAAATGAGATAGGTGAAGAATGTAAGATGCTTTTCTATTTCATCCTATTATAACAAAACATAATATGGAAATTGTGGTAAACCTTTCCAAAGATTCTTTGCAGATGTTATCCCATTTGTTAAGTATTAAGATTAATAAAATAACAAATTAAGATAATTAATATAAAATACAGCATTCATGCTCAGTAGGACTACTCATACTGGATAATAATAGAAACAGATGTCTTTTAAAAAGGCATACTAACCAAGAGCTTTTATTTCATCTGAGTTTACATATAACTATAAACTCAGAGATTAGATCTTTGCAATTATGCTAATTGAATTTCTAATATCTTGACAGTATGAATGTTATATGAAGGTAAACTAATGAAGTTAAAGAGTTTTTTTCCCAACCATTTTACTGTGTGGAAACAGTTTATAGAGAGCATATGCTGTGTGTTCTGCTAAGAAAATATTAGAGTTTCAATCTTTTATAGGTTAGTTAATTCCAGGGTTGGAATCCTCACAATCTGTTCAACTAGGTAAAAGAAACAGATAATTGAAACATTCCCGATAAATCATTATGGTAATTTTCTTATTTGAATAGAAAAGATTACTATACCACTGTTTCAATTTTGTATTTTCAATGTATTTCAAATACATTGAATTGTATGATGAGATACATAGTACTACTTTCAAATCATTTTAAAGTATTGACACCCCATTTAACAAAAATCAGTTCAGAAATAAATGGGAGAAAACATTAAGAAAAAAATCTTAGTGGATAAAGTCCTCATATTTTGTCTAAAGTGATCATTAAAATAATTGTATCTGTTTTGATACATAGGTTCCACTATCTACTCACCTATTGAATACTCTCCCCACCCTCACCACACCCCTCTCCCACACATACCATGAATTTAGAAGCTCTGCTCTGAAATGAGCTTTCTACCATGTTATTATAACAACCAGCCACAAAGTGATAGTGTCAACTGACCATAAACTGAACACTTTATAAAATTCTTCATATTTTATTCAAAATAGAATTATTACATCATTGTTTTGATATAGAATACCCACTGGTCTTTTATCCTTTGCGATACAAAAAGTATATTAAGCACTTACCATGCCATGAGAGTAATATAAACACTCTGTGAACACACATACATAGGATAAATTCAAAGATAAAGTAAGTGGAACATGACACATGTGACAGATAGTGTAATACAACCTACCTCAAGTAATATAAACACCACAGTAGGGTCATTTCTAAACTCAAAGTTTGTGACTTTTTGAAGCTCAAAAACTACTAAGTGAAATCTAAAACGCTGACATAGAAGCTGAGAGTAGGAGAAAAGTTACTAGGGCTGGGAAGAGCAAGGAGAAATGGGAATGCAGAACAGTTGATTAATTATACTAAATGACAGTGACTTAAGAGTAAGATGCACTATGCATTTCACAAATTAGAGGAAAGTATTTTGAAAGCTTTTGTCATAAAGATGGTGTTTATGACACCATCTTTATGACAAAAGGGGAAAATTCCTGTGGTGTATACATGCATAGAAACACCATATGGTGCCTCACTGATATCTATAATTTTTGTACCAGTTACTAAGTGAATGTAGCTATAATGTGAACTAAAAAATATAAATTCCTCTTCTGTATTAAGAATACAGTAGATCCCAAGGATGTGAGCATGGGAGAGCCAGCCCTGCAACTTGTCTCCAATAACATGGGAGAGGAGGAGTTTCCCCCTCACCCCTTGCCACCAATAGCAGGCAGGGGAGATAGTCCCGAGGTCATCAGAGGGGGAGAGCTGGCCCTGCCCCTCACCTACTGCAACAATGGGGAAAGCAGGTCCTGGACTTCACCTGGGCAGCACAAGAGAACTGTCCCTGGATGTGGGGGTTTTGGGTGAGCCAGGCCCAAGGGCATAAGAGCAGGAAAGCTATTGGGCTAACCAGCTCATATATCTCTCATGCAGTGCATGAAGGAGCCAGTCCTAAAGATCCAAGACTTCAGGATCTCTATGACAAAGGACAATAATAGGATATCCGAGAGGAGTCCCACTGAGGGTCCAGTATAGAATAACAGGATCCAGAGACCTCGGACCATACCAATGAGTCATAGCAATGAACATTTGCAAGTAAAGAAATATGGACAAAAGGGAATACTATGGGACACACTGTGACACACTACAGCTTCCATAATGAGAGTTTTTTCTCTGTTGTTGCAATTGCAAAGGTGGAGGGTGGGTATGAAGTAAGGGGGAAATGAGTGGGATGGGGGTGAATGATGTGAAATTCACAAAGAATCAATGAAAGTTAAAATAAATAGCTGCAGATAACATTACCTACTGTAGTTTTCAAAAAAGTTACAAGGAGTTTTAATGATAAATGGTAGGGGAGACACATGTGTTTAACTTGATTTAAACCTTATATGATATTCACAAATATCTAAATCTTATATAGTGTCTCAGTGATATGAACAAATTTTGCTTTATACATCAGGAAAAGGTGTTTAAAAACAAAAGTCTATTACTCCCACGAAAAAAATAAGGATTAGGCAGCTAAACAAACCAGACCATAAGACAGAATATTTGAATCTTGGTTCAGCCTCAGTTGCTAGCTTCCGCTGAGCATCAGCCAGTTTTATCTGTAGCTCAGGTTCCCAATCTGTGAAATGATGGGCTGGACTCAAGGAACCTCAAGTTCCTTTAGAAGACTTCTTTAATATTCTGTAAGTCATGGTTTAATACAGTGTTCACCAAACTGTGGCCTAGGAAAATAGTTTTGGAGGTCAGCCATTTTTCCACCGTTTTATCAGCATGTCTGTTTCCTGCTTCTTTGAATCACACAAAGAAGAAATAACTGCTTTGCCAATATCAAAATTATTGAACTCAAGGCATGTAAATAAATATTAGAAAATTCAAGATAACACACTTTTAAAGGAGTCAAATCAAAGCAACTACAGAAAAGCATAAAATCTAAATACCAAGCTGTCATTTATGCCATCATAGAAATAATGAAAGTATAATGCAGCTTAACATACAAATGTAATGTAACTCTATAAAAATCTTTGTGTTATTATTTTTTCAGATTATGATATTGCCTTTGAATAAACTCAAAGAAATGTTTCTGATCATTATAAAATCAAACTCAATTAAAATTGGGAGTAAAACAATTCTTTCCATCATGCTTGTGATATAATAGGGCCTACATCAGTCTTGTGGTTACAAACTCAAAACAGTGTTCTATTTCTGCATCTTCTGCAATTAATTACCAAAGTGAGGCATTACATCCCCAATAGCATTCATAACCCTGCAACAGTGTTGAGTTTTAATACATTCTCCAATATGAAGCTACACTAGATGACTTATTTAAGATATGAGATGCCACTCAGGGTCAGACATCTTAGAAAATGGCTTGGAAATTTTCCTGCTTTTATAAAAATGAGGCAATGAGAAAATTAAGACTAGCATTTTTGATATGGAAAACTGTACATAAAGAGAAAATCATTCACCCAAAGAGAACAGACGGTTTGCACAATGAAAACATTTGCACACTTGCAAAATAAAATGAGTTTTCTGTCCAAATGAAGAGGAACTTGATATTGCACTATTTCCTTTAGTAGCCCGAGGTGTGTAACTGTGGCATGAATGCACAGTCTTTGTCTCAGAATGCAGACAGAATGCCCTTCTTGGGAACCAGATTGCAACATTCACTGCTGCCTGCACTTCCACTCTGCAAATAGTGGAGAGAGCCGATATGTTGTTGATAGTAGGATGTCTGACTACATTTCTTTGCTCATTAATCTAGATGTGCTTTGTTTCCATGGGGACTTTCCTGAAACTGTTGCTCTCTCCTTCAGAAAAATGATCTGACTTCTTCAAATCTTGCACTAATACTGGAGTCAACAATCCCTGTGTAAATGGCCCCAGATGGTTCCACTCCTATTTGACATCAAGTTACCTTTTTTCATACATAATCAGGAATATATATGCATATAATATATATACACCAATATATGTACACACACATATATATAATGAAATATATATACATATGTGTACATATATATATTCACCTCTCTCTTATGATAATAAGAGCAAGATTCATTGAAGGCAAAAAAATTATAACTCACATCTTCTTAATCCTAATAAAGCTATTGCTTTGTCACATGAACCAACTTTTTAGGCATTCCTACTTAAAGAAATTTTGTCCTAATTATCTTCACCTGTCATGTCAGCCATTTGTTTTAACTTGTAAAAATGTATCTGTGTGTGTGTGCATACATGTGTGTGAGTGTGCATGCGCACGCATGTTTGTGTGTGTGTGTGTGTGTGTGTCTGTCTGTCTGTCTGTCTGTCTATGTGTGTCTGTGTGTATGTGTATATGAAAGTATACACGCCAGGGCACACATGTGGAAGTCAGAGCACAGCTTTTCTACTTCCATTTTGTTTGGGGCAAGTCTTATTGTTTCTACCTCTGTGGTTCATACTCCAGGTTAGATGACCCTTTAACTTCCAGCCAATTTTCTTGTCTCTGACTCTCATCTCACTGTAGGAGCTGTAAGATTACAGATGCATGCTCTCATATCTGGCTTTTTACAAGGGTTCTGCAGATTGAGTCACAAGTCATATTGGATGATAAGTGCTTGTACACACTGAGCCATGTTTTAATTTTTTACTCTCAGTCTTTCATTAATTGTCCATTATAAATTTATTTATATTTTATTTACCACATTTATGATATGCACAATGTATCTGAAATTCTCTTTGTACTTGTTCTCTCTACTTTTGTATTGTGTTAAATTGCCATATTATTCTTATATTTTTGGTTGTGAGCCTAGCCTTTAACGGCTGAGCCATCTCTCCAGCCCTGCCATATTATTCTTAACCTATTACAATAACATGTAAACTAAAACATTATTATAAAGTATTCCAAAAAGTGCCATACTAGGTTTTAAGAAGTTATTTGCTCTTTATAATTTATGTAAGACCTTTTTGGATGCAAAATAAAAAATAAAATTTTCAATTCAGTCCACTAAGTTTCTTGCCTTTTCCTTCTGAAAGAAATTCAAGTGTGTCATAAAACTGAAACATGAAATGTCTTTATTTTGATATAGAAAATGCTGTATAAAGCATAATTTAAGTTACTCGTTCTTTGAAAACTCAAATCCTGACAGCTAAGAAAAGACTAACTCAAGGGCTATTCTAACTGGTGAAGAGTTGACAAAAGAAATGTTACTACTTATTTTCCCCAGGAGACTAGAGACAAACAGGAGGGAAAATTTAAGTGGGTTTGAAAGAATAAAAATATTAGATTTATTAATTAATCATAATATTATTCTAGATATACTCAAATAGAAAAGAATTACTGTGCTAGATATATTCCTAAAAATGCTTCTCTTCCGCCTATGGAATTCACCAGTATTATCATTTTAATATCAAATTGTCTGAGTTCTGTTACTTAATATTTATGCCTGTATGTATTTAAATCATTTTAAAATTTCAGTTTAAACGTACTGGTGTTTGGAAGAGTAATCCAACCTTTCAGGAACTTTGCATTCATTTATTTATCCCTTTAATCTACCTATAGCTTCCAAGTATCTTGGATACAAGCTAGCTTAGCAGTCATTGCTGTTCACCAAGCTGTTTATATTTCATTTAAGGATCTTTAAGTTAACAAATGCCTTCTGGAAATTACATATCACCAGAAAGCAGGCCTAGAAATATCTTCAAACAACTCACCTTTCTTGTGAACTATGGATCTGTTTTTTTTTTGTTTGTTTGTTTTTTGTAACCATACACCTTCTCACTTTGAGATCAAGTCTGAGAGACATTTTGAACCTTTCTTGTGAACTATGGATTTGTTTTTTTGTTTTGTTTTGTTTTGTTTTTTTTGTATTTTGTAACCATACACCTTCTCACTCTGAGATCAAGTCTGAGAGACATTTTGAAACCTTTCTTGTGCTCTTTTTCTCTATCCTCAGTTGTCATGCTTTCAGAAGAAACAAATATTGCTCCTTCCCCCAACACCTCTTCAACTGCTTCCTCTCATCTCTTAACTTCTGTCAACTGTGTTTTTTCTGCGAAAGTCTGATCCTTAGCAATAACATCAAAGCAGAACTTCATCTCACTCCTAGTTACCTGTTTTCTTAGTTCTCAGTCCTATGCCCCAATGCAATATAATTCCAGCTATTTGAATTACGCAATTGCCCTCAAAATGTATTAGAACAGCACCTGTAGACATTCATCTCTCTGCACTGTGTCATAACATTGCCCTCTATTCTGTGTTTCACTACGATCTCTTGTTTACCCTTCATTCTCAATTTAAGTTCCTCTGTGATGTTTCATAATCCCCTGACTAACAATACAGTCATTTTTCTATATAAGAGCTATTTATCTATAGTAGTAGAAGAACATTTCAGCATGAGATTGTAGTTCTTATCTTGGGTGGGTAGAGTTTGGTTGTTGTTGTCTGTTGGTTGGTTTTAGATAAGATCTCCTGTAGTTTAGGCTTCTCTCAAATTCTCTGTGGTGCTGAGGATAACTTTGAACTTCTGATCTTCCTGGTTTGTGCCACCATGCCAAGTTTTATGCTAGTGCTGGGGAATGAGGCTAGGGCTTCATGCAAGCTAACCAAGAACCCTACCAACTGAGTCACATCTTGTAATCTACACAGTTTGTGGACTTCATGAACATGTTTAGAAGTCGATCTTTAAATCTCCAGTACCTAGTATGACCTAGTATACCTGAAATACAGTAAAAATTGTAAAATGCAATTACAATATAACAGCATAAGACAGGCTATGCCAAGAGCTGTAACTAAGTTACAGTAGAGTTTAGGAAGAATATATCAAGCAAAAAAAATGAGGCCCGGTTTTGAGATGTAAGTTGTATAAACTTTGTCAGAATTCATGGCTGGGGAAGTCACAGGACCAAGGGAAATCTATTGGTGCTTTGCTTTATGGTCATATTTTTGAGCTACCATCAAAATATTTATTTTTATAAATATATAATAAAGCTGTTTTTAACTTTAGTCAGAAAAACTTTTGTAGTGTGTCATGGTTAAAACATTCAAGTTCAGAAAGTAAGTAACAGTAAGTACTGAGTCATTAAGGACATTTATAAATACCAACTTCATCCCACAAGTCTTGGAGAACATTGCAGAATAGATGACAAAAAGAATGGAAAAGACACAGAACAGGAGAATGTTGGAAAATGGTCCATGAAAGGAGTTTTATTAGGAAAATTCTGATAGCTTGTGAGAAAACTCCAAGAAAACAAGATAAGAGTCTTTTAACCTCTGTTCCTTCTAAGCCAGATTTGTTCTTGGAAAATTTTTTTGTGCCCCTCCCAGGTGTAGTAAATAGAAGTGGGTTTATTTCAGACAGATTGCACATTGATGCTTACTTTCATTACTCAAGTATGTTTCCAAGCATGGGTTGTCCTTGTGACTATATACAGCCTAAATGCATGTGAACTTTGTTTATATGACCTTGTTTAAAGCTTGGAATACCCTCGGAATATAAATTGTCTGATGCTTTGAATAAAGTTGGCTATTGCATAAGACATTATTAGTATGCCTCATTTTTTAGGCTATGCTCTCCCAAGTTCATGCCACCAACTAAAGCGGTAACGAGAAGTGCCACAAAATGTCATCTCCTGAGCATGACATGACTGTTGCACACATGAGCTAATAGTAGCTGTGGTTATCTACATAAGTCCTGCATAAAGTCAGGCACTTAAAAGCTCCAGTATGACTTGGGGCTCCCAAATATCCATGCCCCAGATAAATAAGTAGCAGCAGTTTATGGCTGCTGGACGAAAGAGAGTTATTTTTTAATTGGGTACAGGTCATGTTTAAGCTGCCCAAACTCCAGTAAATAACCCCACAATCATATATTATAGGCAGTCCCAACGGGACTCCACCTGAAGTGGGTGTGGCTATGATCAAATTACATTGTATACATATATGAAATTTCAAAGAATAAATTTTTTAAATAATGGGTGTAATAAAAATAGCTATAATAAAACAGAAAGGATACCTTGAGAATATATTGATAGAGATCTATATATGCCAATAAAGAATATAAATTCATTTTTTTAATCTATAAGAAATAAAATATGGAAAAGGAACCATAGTAAACTAAGCAGAAAAGTCACCTAAGGAAGACATCATGGGAGTTCACATACAATTGTTTTATTTCTTCTTGAAATGAATGAATATAACAAAGGAAAAGTATATGTTAGTTGGATTGGATTGGGGTAGAAATACATATAGAGAGATATGCATAGAGATAGATGAAGACATTCATTATCTCATAAAATTAAATTCAGAATAGAAGAGTCATTTTTTTTATAAACTCATCATGAATCAACCCAGTTCTGACTATATAACATTTTAGAAGGTAAAATACAATAATTTCATATTTGATTAGAGAAAACAGGGTTATAAGCCACAGAGAAAGCCATGTAGATACAAAGTAATAAGCCTACAGATTGGGGAACTTTTAATTCTTTTGTCTGTATCATTAATTTGCTTTTCCACATGGGAAAGATTGGTTTCTTAAAAGCAGAGCCCTTCATTATCCATTTGAAACTCCACCACCCAAGAACGGTCAGTTCATTTTGTATGGTTACATTGGGTTGTCCTACAATGCTGGTTCCTAGCTGACAAAGACTACAGTCACCATTAGGTTTTCCTGTTTTTTACCATGTTAGATATAGCAGAGTGTGTCCTCCCTAAGGTAGCCTGGTTGCAAACCAAGTGTGCTCAGTGTGCCCTTTGAAGATTAAATCACTGTTAGCTTTCGGGCATCTTTGTAGTCAGTGGATGCTGCTGTTTCAGGGCATTAGATGCAGAAATGGGGGAAAGATTAGCTTGAATAATCATTGTCTTCTTGTCACCATTCCATACATCGCTTTAGAGTAGACATATTGAGGTACGCCATGTTTGATGACAAAGCACTCCTAGCAAAAGTATCAACACTTGGGCACCGACATTAAAAAAAATGTGTTCCTCAATGAGTGAAGTATAATTCAGAAAACAAAAAAATCTAATAATGAAATTCAGTCTCTTACTAGTTTTATTCTTTGTAAAAATAAACTGTATCACATAGAGTAATGCGCAGGAAAAACATAATACAAAAATATGTGTGGCAACCAGTGAAAAGATGCCTTATTATTCTTACCAGATCCTTTTCTTTCCAAATGTTTTTGTCGTAATTTAGATCAATAGAGAAATTATCTCGGGCTGGAGAGATGGCTCAGCCGTTAAAGGCTAGGCTTACAACCAAAAATATAACAGAAATTAACTTTTGGAATTCATAACCTTGAGTATTACCTGTTACATGCAGATGGATATAGCTTTTAAGAAATCTGTAATTTCTAGAGATGAGCTTTAAAACAACTACCTTAATCTTTTTTTCTCCTCTGTTTCCTCTGAAAATTCCAAAGTAATTGGATAGCTTAAGCCAATAAGTATCTAATTTGAATTTTTAAAATATCAGAGTCTGTAGGGAATTCTCTTTGGGTGATGCAGGGCACGGAAGGGAAACTTGTAAATTGTCACACTTCTTTTCTGTGTCTCTACATGACAGGATCTACACAGTCGGCTCAGTCAAAGAAACCATTTGACCTGAATGTCTGACCCAGTGACCAGTGGATTGACACAATTCCCAGCTATCAGCCTTGCTTTGCCCATGCGTATCCACATGCTTTGTTTGCTCATGGGCAGTTTCTGCATAGAGAACACACAGCATATGCCAGGTGGCCATGTGTCTGAGGCAGTCAAGAGAGAACAAAGCAAAAAAAAAAAAAAGATTTCATTTGGACAGAGATGCTTTCAGCCTTCCCAACTGGCAGTAACAGAGAAGAGAAGAAAATGCAATGATGCTTGAATATACTCAACAGTAAACAACATCAAGCCCAAGATTCAGATAACAAATCTCCCCAGCCGCTGCTGCTGACAGGCTCAGTGTGCGCATGGTGTTAGGAGACAAAGAAATAGGCTCAATCAGGCAAATACTGGCGAACTCACCCTGTACTCCACCTCACATGCCTGTTTTAGGATATGTTTGATCATAAACGTGCATTCTTAGGTCAGAAACCTGCTTTGTTATAGGAGTGCACAAAGCAAAGGAAATCAGAACTTGCTTTGTGCCAACGTCTTTCCTCCTTCCTCCTTCCACCTTCCTCTTTCCTCCTTCCTTTCCTAATTAATGCTCTGCTCACTCTCCCCTAGCTCACAAACTACAGCACACAGAGGTCAAATGATAATGCCATCTCAGATGTGTTAAAAACTATTAAAATGTCATTTGATATAGAAGCAAGACAGTGTGGATTCTTTAAGAGGAGAAGTGGAATAGTTCCACTTAAAAATGTGCTGTGGTTTATTATTAAGGACAGAGACATTTACCTCTTTGATGTTACAAAGTAGCTGCTATAGGATAGATGGCAAACTAGCTCATATCCAGTCCCCTGATTTTCCCTAAGGTGCTACTAAGCTTATTGTTATTCATCTTACAAGTGAGAAAACTGGCCTTCAGAACTGTTAGTTGATCAGTCCAAGGTCACTTAACTGTTAAATGAAACTTCAAGGTTTTCTGCCTCCAAAGCCTGTGTTAATAACATTGCAGCAAACTATGCCTTGGTATATCAACAAGTCAATTTGCAAGAGTTTCTCTAGTGTAGTGTACTTCCTATAACTGTGCTCTTTAATTAATTGGATGCAAGAGTCTGATGAAGTGTCATTCTAGATGCTTGCATATATTAGGATATGAAAGATGTTTTGGCATTTTTCTTTCTTTTTGAGAAAATTTATTTCTCTTCATATTGAACCTGACAAATATTTTCCATTGATTTTTTCCAAATTCTACCTCTACTGTCTGTGACTAATTCAAAAGGGCAGAACTGATCATTCCTTTCAAGGTGCCCTGTGAATACATCGTCATGCATTTCTACCCTTTCCCACACTGCACTGGATGACTTGTCTACAGTTTTGGCTCCAGGCTATTTCTGGTCCTTCTGAAAACAAAGCAATTTATTGTTTTCTTCTGAACTTCCACCCAGGTAACTGTCTTATAATAGTAGACAGATAAATAGGATTTGTTGTGATAGTGTATAATTCAATAATAAAATCAAGAGCAATTCTCAGAAAAACATAGGCGAGTACAGTGTGTGTGTTTACAGAGTCATGCGAACAGATGAAATAGCTCTTGCAGTGAAGGAACAAAGTCATATTGTGTCTTGTCTGGCTTTAAAGGTGATTTTTTTTTTTTTAGCTAAAAATCCTACATTCGTAGAAAAGCCTTGCCTGAGGTGTCAGGATCATCTATGATTATGAAGAGGAGGATTTTAAAGATCTAATTTACTTTTTCTCAAGCACTGCTTGCTATTTGCATTCCACTCTGGCTGAACACTGAAATGAGACAAGCCTTTATCACCTTTGTGTCTGGTCACGTCTCCTCCCTAGTCTTGCTATGTTAGTGCAGTACTGCAGTACCAGGCTGCAAACAGCAGCAAAATGGTGCAGGGGGGAAAATGGAGAAATGAATGGGGAAAAAGCAATCTGGTTGGGCTCCTAATCAGATGAAAATGTATTTAATGAAAATATTTGTATCAGTAACAAGCTTTTATTTCATAAAATCTTTCCTTTATAATTTCCTAAAACGCAGACACTTAGCCTTAAATACCACATGGCTGTAATATTGGCAACCAGATGAGCACAGCTTGCAGGGAAAAAAAAAACATAATGGGAAGTCACTGTTATTTTACAGGTCTTATGAAAATGAGGGAATCATACAACCTGCATGAAAATTCCAGATAGCATGTCTCCCTGAATCTGCCCATGGAGAAACCCAGTTAGATGTTTTCAGTTCTGAGGTTGATTTCAGAAACCTATTTGGATTTTTATTTTAGTTTACTCAGACATAACTACAGACTCATCTTAGCAAGCAGATGTGATGAAGGTGAACTTTATGTCTGTTCATTGGCAAAGGAAGTAGAATTGAGAATTTGAACTAATTTCCATTTTTATTATGTAGTATGACTTTTTCTTCTTTGTTCTCTCATAATCAACTTCAGTCTTCATGAAAATACCCTAGCTGATCATGTCTAACAGGGTTGAATTCTGTGCACTGAATATAGAGTTGTTTATGACAGCTATATCCACATGTGCACCTGACAGACTTTCTCTCAGTGGAGTAACAAATTGGATTTTTCAAGAGTGGGAGAGAGCTACAAGCTCCTTCTAATAAAGTAAATATGATTCCACTTGTACATAGATGAATTTTTTTAACTGAATAAAATGAGAATCCTTGGGTCCTGAGGCATGAGAAAACAGCTTCTACAACTTTGATGCAGATGTCACTGCATCAAGCTCCCATCTCTTACTGATAAGAACCAGTTCTGCACAGCTTCTGATCCACCTTGGTCAATGGAATCAATTTTCCTTCTTGTGCTCACAGAGACAACTGCTGTGAGCGGCATGTCCTGCAGGCTGACCTTCAGTGAGGTTTGTCTAAGAAGGAGGAAGAGTAGGAAGGCACAACAATCTCTCATGGCTCTCCCTTTCCTCCTGGTTTGATGTCACAAATGTGTTAGTGAGTGTGTCCCCCTGTAACTGTTCTGACGAGTTCATCGAAACATGATCCTCACTCTACTGCTCCAGCATGATGATGTATTTTTTCTGGTGTACTTTTGGCCTTTAGTGGGGCCATGCTTCTCCTTCTGTGGTAGTTGGGAGTTGTATCAACTCTTATTTGATCTCTTGTTCTTGCCCACTATGTATATTATTCCACTTTTCTTGTTACTATAACAACTAGAACACACTGACTGAACCAATTTAGGGGATAAAGAGTTTAACTTCACTCACAGTTTTAGGTTACAGTTCATTGTGCATGGAAGTCACCTCAGAAATGGCTTGAGATAGATAGTCACATTAAATCCACAAACAAGAAAGAGATAGGGATGAATGTTTCCACATCAATAACTTTCTTCTTCATATTTAGTTCAGAGCCCCAGCCCACAGGAAGGTGCCACCTATATCTATGTTCAGTTTCTTTCTTACCTCATCCTAATCGTGATCATTCTTCATAAGCATGTCCAGAATCTGTCCTGAGGTAGTCACTTCCAGATTCTTGTATCCTAGGTGATACTAGGTTCCATTGTTCAACAACCAGAATTAGCCATCACAATTATTTTTTTATGAATCATCTAAGAAGAATGATGTTCTTCTAGAACATTTTTATGATAACACAAATATCCCCCCTTCCTTTTCTCTCCTCTCTCGTCTTCTCCTTTCCTTTTTATATGAGGAATGTCTCCATGCTGTTCCTGATGCTAATCTGAAACGCATGGGTTCCAGGTTTCTCTTGAACTCATGGTCCTCCTGCTTAGCCTCATAATGGCTAGAATTACAAATAAGTGCTGCTATGCCTGGTTCGAGCTTTTAATAAATTGTTTTAGTAAAATTATCCGCTGAATAGTTACAGACCGATTCTAATTGACTTTCACTACAAAGACCATTATGACAAGGTTGTATAACTGCCTTTCCTTAACATCTGTAGATGGCAAAGGCTGAATGCTTTGAAGGAGATTATAGCACTTATCATCTCAATAACCTATAGAGTCTGCCAGACTGAATAGAGATCATTTCATGTTGATTAGGAGCAAAGAGAGCAGATTTCTGATTCTCCTGACTGGCATACTGAATTTGAGGAGGAAGGAAATAGGTAAGATCCAATGCATCTGTCTTCTACTTAAAAGATCAACGAAGATTGACTGCAGAACATACAGTCAAAGGACAGACTATGTAGGATATCTTTTTGTCCACTGAATAAGTAAGCCGACAAAAAGACTTGGAATGCGTCAGGTAGACATAAGACCTGAGGGCGTCATAGTGGACAATGAAGTCATTTTGAGCTCAAAATATGCAATGATATTTATGTGTAAATTATTGAACAAATGGTGAACTCTGAATTCACATGAAATTAGAAAGATATGGAGGAAAACAAAGCAAAGGAAAGAAAAATATAACAAATTAGGTCTTCCTAATGTAAAACACAAACTAATCTTAGAATAGAGGTAATAACCTATAATAGATAATCAGTGGATTATTCACTCCCATGGGGAGAAAATTTGGTGAGTAAGAGAACATCTAAAAGTAATAAAAACTCTCCCACCCCAGTTGGTTCTTATTTATTAATAGAAAAATAAGAACTTCCCCATGACAAAACCTTTCAGATACCCTTCAAGCCATGGAGAATATGTTACATTAAGTCATGCCACTTTAATACAGGGATGATTGGTGATTTGAAGAAATTTTTAAGAGAGGAGGAAAAAGCACGGAAGTGGTGCTGTGAACTCCCCACTCACTTTCTCCTGAAAGTCTGAGAAAAATGACTAGCTCAAGAATGATGACTTTCCTAATCCAGGGGGAAAGTAACCCCCTTGATTAAGAGAAAACTCTTGGTCTCACAAACAGTCCCAGTCTATTAGCTTTCTTTTCCCTTTCCTCATAGTTGAGCTGCTTTTTCACAGTTGTGTCCCTTTGTTCAACTTTATGTAAAAGTGTTTAGGCTTTGCCTCTTCTTTGGTTCTTCATTTACAGTATCACATAAATCTTAGATTAAATACATTTCTTTGTGTTATTTCTTCTAATATGTTTTAGGCCCATTGCATTCTGGCACCTACCCACTTTCACCCCCCAAAAATATTCTCTAACAGGAAAAATAGAAACCTTTTCATTGTCCTTTGCCTCCACAGGTAAAGGATCAAAATTAAAATTGCTGCTGTGGAAAACAAGACGATACTATGCAACTCTTGATAAAGAGTGCTGTGAATAATATACAATTTTGGTGACACTGTTGCCAAAGTCAGTGAAAGCTTCTTCTATTTCCCAGGATTGTTGATGTGAAGATATCAGGCACATGTTCATTTTTCCCACCCAACAGAAATTTCTTTTCTTTTCAACTCCATGTATTAGAAAGCAGACACAGCTGGAATGGTATAAGGTGAAGCAGAGAGAGACTCATCAAAGACTCCCAACATTGTAAAGATCTAAGGGCAAGAGGGGAAACATTAAAGCTTTAGAAAGAATGTCACTAGAAGACAGTGCTTGGGAGACAACAATGCAGAAGTGTTACAACAGAAAGTTCAGTAGACTAGGAGTCTGACAAAGTTACTGGCCTCCTGCTCCTTTAAATACCATTTCTCCTTGTTATGATTATTAACACTCTAGATCTTCTTTTCAAACATGATAATTGACTTCCTTTGTAATATTTATAGACTCTATTAAATATTTTCTTTATCTTATTTTTATCTATCTCACTATTAAATTCACTCTAGTACCTATTTACTTTTTGAAAAATGATAGATGCCCACTTTTACCTTGCTCATAATTTATTATTACTCAATCAATAGCACTTCATTTAACTCTATATCTCAATGTTTGGTAAGATCACTTTTTATATCAGTGCTGATAGCAGCTGCCAAAGAAAACTCTTTGTAGTGTTTCTTTTTTTCTCTTCAGTTGTTTTAATATAGTATACATTTTTTATATAATGCAGATAATCTGTTGTGTACTCAATCTTGTCACAAAAAAATCCAGAATGTTTGAATTCAGATTCAACATTTATGAGAAACATGTTTGAGATAACAGATAGAGGAAATATAATCTTTCAGATATGTAAAGGATATAGTGAAGTATTTTCTCTCATAGAGGCCTCTATAGCACCATCTATCTAAGTACTATGAAAGTTGATCATCAGGGAGAATTCCCCAGTCAGTTCAAGATTTATTTCTCTATGTTCTGCAGTCATCCTGTGTGTGAAATGATCAGAAGTAGGGTCTTATTATCTAGTTATGGTAGGCCACCAAGGACAGTGGCAATAGCCTGCATTGCTTGGATACCTCAGGGTCCTCTCAAAGGACCTACTAGTAAAGAGGTGACATTCTTCTTCTTTTTCATAAGAGGCTTTCTTTCACAGGAGGGTCCTAGCTTCTTCAGTTCTTTAGTTTTGTATGTTTAACGTGGAATACACACGAAAGATAGGAAACAGGAAATGGGTCATTGGTGGTGAGGGGATTCATTTAGGGAGAGGGGATAATAGAATAGAACTGAGATTAAAGTAGAGAGAGGTACTACTGAAGGAGAAGGGTTCGAGCAGGTAGTGAAATGATGAGGATGGGGAATGAGGAAGCAGAGCAGCAAAGAATTTATTTGATTCAAGTGTGCATAAAGAGCCTACCTGGAAATATGATAAAGTTAAGACATATAAAAAAAGAACATAGTGTAAGCTCTTAGCCCTCACATGACTGCTGAACTTGGGGAGGGGGCTGATATGTAGGGATATCCAACTCCAGAGGAGTAAGATAGGAGGGAGAGGAGGAAGAGTGTGGGAGAGTGGGACCAGGAGGGGTAGAAAGAGGGCACTGTGATGGAGATGTAACTTAAAGTAATAAATAAGCATAAAAAATAAGAAAAGAACATATTGTATATGAAATAACAGGTGGAATGCTCGGTAAAGGTTTAATTGAGGATGGGGCAGTGCAGAGGAGGTAAGGAGGGGTAGGGGATATGTTAATTAAAACTGAGGGCATATAAAAAAGCCTTATGAAATCTTACCTGTTTGTTAGCTAATTAAAAATGTATTAAAGATTTTAAACTGAAGTACTCCATGTTATGAACCAGGTTGTCCTCAGAAGACATGCATTATTAAATAGAGACATTTTAAAGCTAAGGTTCTCACTCCCTATAGCAAGTGTTGTCCCCTTACAGAAAGCTAAACTAAAAAGGCATCAAATGGCTCCTATAAGGAAGTACTTATACCTTTTATTGAATGTGCTTAAGCCAGCCTTTGTTGATCTCTGTCTCTCTGAGGTGTCATAGAGCCCTGAAGGAAAAGCTGTGGCTACGTAAGTGACTTGCCAAGCATTATGATTATTTTTTCTTGATTGCAACAATATAAGGTAACCATATCGACTTTTTAAAAGTTCTATCATATTACTTCATTAATTAACGTTTGTACTCATAGTATTTAATCTCTTTATGACTGTGAAGGCAAAATAATTGTACAGAATTATGCACATATTGTAAAGGATCCTTTCTTCTTATACTTCACTTTACTTCACAAGGCATTATTAAGTCTCTATGCAAATTTTGACATTGGTTTCCAGCCAGATCTACACCATGTATTAGTCAAGGGATTTCCTCGGCTTATTACAGTGGAGTTTCTTGCTCTTCCTTAATATGTTTATCCAAAGTTTGTTTCCTTCCCCAAGTTTAGTTTTATTCTGTATGGCCAACCTCAGTAAGTAGAAAAGCCAGAATTAGATTTCAGACTTTTCCAACTGTCAGTTGTGTACTCAAACAAACTAGTCGTTACTGTCCCTCAGAAGGAAAGCTGCCTCTCACATAAAAAGAATCTTCGTCTTGGAAGGTTCTGTATCCTCAAAGGTTGTTTTGAAATGTTGATGTGCCGTATAAGTGAAAAAACTCTGCGGGCAGATTAAATGCATATATAAATATGTAATAGCCCACTAACTCCAGTTGGCAGAGTTGTAGCTTTAGGATAAGAGACAAATCACATCCCAAAGAAGTTGGGACTCTCTTCTGTCTTGCTGCCAAGTCCTCCCCACTGACTCTCACAGGCTGACTAATGCATATGCTTGTATTATAAGGTTCCAGGCAATGGTCTTCATTGATACTGGAGGTGAGACTTGCTAGTGACGCCTCTCTGAATTCCTGACCTGTGCAAGGTTTGTGCTCTGTTACACTTCTAGGGTCTTTCTTGTTCTACGTACCTAGCAATTCACAGAATGGATGTTCTGAAGCTCTTATCAAATTCATTAACATCAACTATGAAATAAATTTTCTAATTTTTAAATGTTGCAATAA
>CAJQZJ010032173.1:10180773-10229463 GCA_907164525.1 Lophiomys imhausi | reverse complement strand
TTAAAAAAAAAAAGAGTTGCTCAGGTATGCACCAGCCTAAAATGGATAGAAAATCAAACATAAAATTTCACAAAATGCAGCATTGGAGGTCTGGATGCCACAGAATGGACAGGATCAATAATATGGTATCAGATATGTTTGTTCTTCCCATTGTCATCAGAGTGGACCTAGGATGTGTAGAGCTTCCAGTATCCTTGGGGCCTGGAAGGTGTGGCTGCATGGAACACAAATCCTGCTTTGGGTGCCAGGACTCAAAAGCAGCTCTTCCAAGAAAGACTGCTGAATCCAATACTGCTTCCTTCATGCTTACTTGCTCTTCTTCCTTTATTAAGAAAATCTCCCTAACCTTCATTATATGATTTAAACTGAACACTTATTTGGAATTCAGGAAAGATTCACTTCTCACTAGAGGCATAGGTGATTTTTAAAATCCCACTTCAGAACTGGGATTACAGTCCCATGTATTAGGTTTCTTTTCTGCACATGAAAAATCAAAATTAAATCTGTCATTTCAGATTCACTATATCAGACAAAAATTTTCTCATAATATCTGACAATGAAATTTGTATACTTTTAGCCTACACGTGATGATCTGACAATTTTATTCATCTCCCACAATGCTTGAGACAATTAATTCTCTCAGTGTAGGGTATTTGTCAGTAGGAGAACATGAAGCTCTGTCCCTTAGACATTGCCCTACTCCATTCAGGGTTGACTAGAGAGATGTACTGAATTCCCCTGGCAGTAAGTGAATGGCAGTCATTTATAAGTCTTCTCTCTTTCATTAT
The DNA here is from genome assembly GCA_907164525.1 of Lophiomys imhausi. Classification (NCBI taxonomy): domain Eukaryota; kingdom Metazoa; phylum Chordata; class Mammalia; order Rodentia; family Muridae; genus Lophiomys; species Lophiomys imhausi. The sequence continues at coordinate 10,228,675 of CAJQZJ010032173.1, read as the reverse complement.
ACCATGGATAAAAACCAGCTTTAGCCAATTCTGGTAATGATGTTATCTTACTCTCAAAACAAGGAAAATGATGGGAAAGAGAGGAGGCCGGAGTTCTGAGAAGCCTCCCCTGATTATTGTTGCCAGGGTAACTGCTGCTTGGATCCGGCATTGTCGGTGTGTCACACTTGTTGTATAAATCACAGACATGCAACAATACATTTGAGTGGATCTCAAAGAATTAAGGGGAGGCTAAGAATTCATGTAAATAAATAATTTAAATAGACTAAAGCAAAGGTGCATGGCTAATATTAATATCTAGAGAGAGATGGACATAAAATTAATTATTTATTTTTTTAATGTTTATTTATTACTTCAGGTTACATCTCCATCACAGTGTCCTTTTTCCAGCCCTCCCACCCCTTACCCCTTCTTACTTCTATCCTACTCCTCTGGAGTGGAGTGTCCCTACATAACAGTCCCCTGCCCCAGTTCAGCAGTCATATGAGGGCCAAGAGCCTCCTCATACACTGGGGGCCTACAAGGCAGCACCACTAGGGCAAAGTGTATCATTTCTTATAATGTCATTACTATGCTTCATATTACACAAATTAGTCCCTACTACACTCCAATAATTATGTACCCATCTGACTCCTTTTATGTGGATCCCATCTTACTCCAATAATAATCTTTTATAATTACTTTAGATGCAGTTTTTCTTAAAGAAAACATTTAGATGACATTCAACTTTCACAATCCTTAATATCAAAAGAATATTTGACAATACTTCATTTTTGTCAGCCTAACTGACTTAGAATACAGTCTGCCTTATTTAATTACTCAAACAATCAATGAAAAAGCATCCAGGAGCCCTGAAATGGAATTGGCTAAATTTAAGTTAGATACTACATTTTTAAACGTCTTCCTTTCTCAGAGCCAATGTTTGTGCAATCTTTGCAAACACTGTCTGTTTGTTTTACTATTACAGGAAAGTTCTCTTACAGATTTCCTTTTTTTGAAACAAGGTACTGCTGTTTTAATCACATAGCAGAAAGGAAGCCTTCAAGATTTCTATCACCAATATAAAGCCTCACCTTAGCATTTACACATGTCAGCAACAAAACGTCCTCCACAGAGGTCCAGACAAATGTACTACATTTTGAAAGCTGGCTTAATTTCAAGTCCATTTGTGGTGTTACTGGGAATAAGGACAAAGAATTTAAAATAAGTTGCAGTGAATGAATGTAGAAAAGTGTAAAACATTGAAGAAGACATACAATTTGAAAAAGGCAAAATATAACAATTGCACTTGTTCTTTTAACTTTTAAGGTCCTTCTTCTTGTGGAAGGCAAATATACACTTCCATATAATCAAGATAATAGAATAGACGCCCATTTCAATAAGAAAAAGTTCTGCTTTGATTATTAAGCTTATAGTGCGTGCACCTCCGTCATTATTGCAGATACAACTATCATTAGGCTTATAGTTATTGCAGATCAGTTCAGTCTCCCTGTTGAACTGTTTGACATGTTTTTAATGGAATCAGCCAAATTTCCTTACCAAATATTTAATACCTGGAACTCAGAGGAGGAATGATAACTTAATGATATTTATTATGAAAGTGTTGAATGGTTTTGGCTATATATTTTTCAAATGTTACCATACATATTTTGTTATAAATTAACACATTTAATGATCACTTCATAAGCTACTTAATTATTCCTATGTACATAATAAGTAACTAAGACATGTGAAAATCATGTAAGAGCCTCAAAATTCCTTGATAAGGAAATGTCAGTTTTAGAAGAAAAGCTCCAGATTCACACTTCACAGTGTGTGCTGTGAAAGTTTTGTTGGACATCCGCTTTCCACTTGGAATGTTGTTCTTTTCTCTAGAGTAGTTCTGTTAGTTAGAGATACACTTGCTTTATCCAAAACCTACATTTTATGTGGCAAATTATTCTGTTTGTCTTTATTTTGTATGTTTCATTCTCATTTAAGACATCATTTTATCAGTTGGAGGTGGCTCTGGGTTAGGGACGGGGCCATGTGTCACTTCTTTTGATTCTAGGGCAGCATCTTGTGCACAGCTGTGGAGGCCCTGTTCTTGCCGCTCAGTCTCTGTGAGTTCACATGTGAGCCAGTCCAGCTCTGCCACGAATACCTTGTGTCCTTGGTGTCCTCCATCTCCTCTGGCTCTTACAATCTTTCTAGTTCCTTTTCCAAAGAGCTTCCTGCGTCCCAGAAGAGGGATTTGATGGAGACATCCCATTTAAGGCTGAATGTTCCAAGGGTTTCTCACAGTCTGCAGATTGTCCGACTGTGGGTTCCTGTATTTGTTTCCATCTACTGAAGGGACATGCTTCTCTGATGATGACTGAGCAAGCACAGACTATGAGTCTAGCAGAATGTCATCAGAAGAGTCATCTTTGTCACTATTTTTGCTGCACTCCTTTAGCAGAATAGTAGTATTTGGCTTTCCGGGTTCTCCCCAGCCAATCTATTCTCAGGTTCTTAGCCACACAAACAGTACAGGATGTAGGTTCTAGCTCATGGAGTGGGCCTTAAATCAAATCATATATTGCTATGTTACTCCCACAAGCTTAGTGATACTATTGCACCGCTGCAACTTGCAAGCTGTTAACCCTTGAGGATCCAAAAGTTTGTACTTGTATTGGTACGTACCTTCCTTAATTGGCAGCCTGAAGGGTGCGTTTCAGCACCATAGGGGTAAAGGCCCAATGTAGGTTGACTTCTCCACTTTCAATGAGTTGTGTAGCAATTGTCTTTGGAAATAGCGTCCTACCATCAGTTTGTGGAGGGCCATCAATAGCCTTTGCAATAGCCTGGGTGGTTTGGGACTTCCTATGGGACTCTTTTGGCCAGAAAAACAATTAAATGTAACTCATTGTCAGTACTGGAATCTTCATTTGGTAAGGAGATATGTCTAGTTGGGGCTCTGCCTCCGTTGTTATTTGACTATTTCATTTTTATTGTGTGCTTATATGTGTATATTATAGAATGCTTATACTGTATTAGGTTTCCATACCACCTCTCAAATGTCCCTCAGTTTTAGTTGTCCCTCCCTATATACTCTCTCTGAACCCCTCTCCCCGCTCCCTCCCTGTTTTACTCTACCATTCTAGTCCCCCCCCCAAAACTCATATACCTATAACTACCTATTCTATTTCCTCTTCCAAGGAAGAGTTATTTGTCCCCAAGTCTCTTATTATATACCTAGCCTCTATGGCTGTATGGATTGTAGCCTGATTATCAATGATTTAATAGCTAACATCCACAGACACGCAAATACCATATTTTACTTTCATGGTCTAAATTTCCTCACTCAAGATGATTTTTTTCTAGTTCCATCCATTTACTTGTGAAATTTCAGGATTTTCTTAAATGATGTAATATTACCATTGTGAGAATATAACACATTTTATTTATCCATTTGACTACTGACAGACTTCCAGGTTTTTTCTAGTTTATGGATATTATGAATAGAGCAGCAATAAACATGGTTAAGTAAGTGTCTATGTAATGGGGTGAAGCCTTTTCAGGTATATGCACAAGAGTGGTATAGCTGGATCTTGAGGTAGACTGTCATTTTTCTGATGAACTACCACGCTGATTGCCATAGTGGCTGTGGAAGTTTCCACTGTGATCAGCAATGGATGACGGTGTGCCTAATTCCTTGTTATTACCAATCTGAAAGTAGTTTTCATTTGCATTCCCTTGATGACAAAGTGTAGTAAAGTGGCCTTTATTATTTTTATTTTGCTATTTCTCTATTTATTTGTCCTAATTATTTTACTATCCTTAATACTTCTACCTCCCTTCCAACCTTTGTTCCTTCCAAGCCCCCAACTCTAGGTAGGTGAGAACAAAGATTAAAAGTGAAAGGAGGCATAGGTCTCATAGGTCTCTTCCTGCTGATTAGGGTCCTCCAGTTCTTTGGGAACAATAACAATCTCAGTAGTCACAAAACCCAGAAGCCCAGCAAATAAGCAAACCACGAAACAAAGCAGGAAAAACCAGCAACTTTCTTCTGTCCTTTGGGGTTACCAGACATGTATGTGGCACACATATGTACAGTAAGGTAAAACATTCACACAAGTAAAATAAATAAAAGTATTTTTTTAAATAAAAATGCAGCAAATAAAATTATTTAAAATTAATAAGCATCAATATAGAGAAATAAATGTCTTTTGCAGAAAAAAGACTAATTATATCATTCCATGATGCCAAAAGGTTATTCAACTTACTTTTTCACCATTAGTAGCTACAAGATGGTGACATCATGCACAGAAAGTGCACAGCTGTTATCCTTAAACCAGGAAAATATGACAAGTTAGTTCCACATTATGTCAGGCTGTTTCCTCTTGGGCACATCCCTTAAACTGAGTCACAATAAATATAGAAAAAAATCCAAGGCAGTAATATCACCAAACAGACTATCTTACATAAAAAAATACTTTGGACTGCTGATGTGGAAAAATTTATGATAGAAAATTAGGGAGGACTATTACACAATAAAGAAAGAAATCTGTATGTCCCTCTTGAATTTTAATAAATAATAGTTGTGTTCACATTGGATGAGATATTTTGGAATGAAGATGTACTTTTAAACTATTTATTTATTTTTATATTAGTGTCTCTATCTTCCAAACCACCGACCCAAGGTATGAGAAAAAGGATATTAATAGAAGCAGAAGATGTAGACCACTTTAGTCATAGATCCTTGGGGAATTTGTCAAGATTCCAACATAGCACCTACACAGCATACAATAGAATAAGTATCAGTGGCAACGGGAACACAGCAAACCATGGTCATGGCTACCTGGCTCTAGGGTCAGCAGCAATGGTGATGGCAGTGGCTGCACTTCTACTTGGGGTTGCAGTCTTCAGTCTATCCTGGGCTGTGATCAGCAGTAAGTCTTGGCAGCAGAAAGTTTTGGCAAAACATTGTCTGGAATATTTCAAAGCAAAACAGCAACGAGAAGCGATAAGAAGCAATGCCAAGCAAAAGCCCCTCATGTTTCCAGGGCCTCCATTTATTCCTTTTCAAAATCCACACAAGAATGCTTTCCAATTGGCCAGCCTCATGCCCTCTGTACAAGGTAGTTACTGTTGAGCAAGATCACATGCTCTCCAAGGAGTCTGTCCCTCAAAGGATGTTTTACAGCAAAAAGCATGTTCACCACACATGACAGTTTCTGGCTGGGAAAACATCACATGCTCTTCCATCAGGATGTTTTCTTGCCCCCTTCACTAGCCTGTTTTTTAGTGGAAGAGAAAGCACCCTCACATCTAATACTTGAGACCAAAACAAAAAACACATTCATTCAACACAACTATGTTTCTAAAGAAATCAAAACTTCAGCCACATTGGAGCCTGAAAAAAGAAGTTCATAGGCACTGAATACCACCTGGATAAACAAATTGAAGATTGTGTAGGGTTGAGAATACTGGAGTTACAACCATTTAGATTAAATTATCTCACTGAAAATCATATCCTCTCTTTTCAAACTGTATTCATTTAATTGAAATGTAGTTATATGGGTTTCATTTAGATCTTAGGAGATCATATTTTATAGTAGGACTATTCTAGGCCTGCTTAGGATCACTTTTTCAGACTCACTATCTGAATCATCAGAGTAGTGGTATCCGTAAACATTTTTAGAGATCCAAACCAATATGTTCCATTATATTTGTGTGTGTATGTGTGTGTATACACATATATATGCATATATACATACATGCATATGTCTGTGTAATATAAACAGACATATACATATATGTATATATATGTACACACACACACACACACACACACACACACACACACATATATATGAAAAAAGTCAACATCAGGGAGTAAGGGTTTGTTTTGGCTTAACAACTAAGGAGATAAAGTTCATCCCAGAAAGGAAGACCTGCCAGCAAGGATTTAAGGTAATGATAAGATTGTATCCACAGTCAAGAAGCAGAGATAAAATGAATGTCTGAACTTAGCTGTGCTTCTCTTTTTTATTCACTATGGGATCCTAGCTCATGAAATATTTCCTCCTTTTTTAGGTGGATCTACTCACTTCAAACTATTCAAGAAAATAGCTCATTTTTACGCCTAGAGGTTTGTTGCCATGTTGATTCTAAATCCCATACAGTTGCAGTCAAGTTTAAGCATCATAAATTTCACAGCAAGGACCCAGTGTGGACAAGAATTGGTTACAAAAGGGTTAATTGTCATTTATTATCAGTAGTCTCAAAACTAAACTTCCTTTGACAAACCTCAACTATGGAAGACCTTCAGAGTCTTCCTAACATTTCCCCCAGAAAAGAGTGTGGATTAAGTGCCCCAGGTTACACTAGCCTAACACACACAGGGTGAGTTCTGTGCATCCCAGCACCTTAGCAGCACATCCCTTTAATCCTGAAGTCTTATCCTCTAGACCTAAGAGTCATATCCTTGACTCTCGGGTATGAGTTATTTGGGCAAACTAACCTCAAATAAATTCACCTAGATTACATTTCCTAGTTCAACCAATGACCACATAGTGCAGTAGTGTGAAGTTCAGACATTTTGTTCTAACCTCATAATGTAGAAGGATATATTAAATGTTAAGTCTCCTACAAGTTCAATGTATAGTTTTATTGTAAAGACTATAAGACCAATCTCCCACTTTTAGGAATATCCCTCTTACAGCTTTCACTGTAGGTAAATATTTGCCTCAAAAGAAAAAGCTGCAATGCTTAATCTAACAGCTGAGCTATCTTGTACTCTGATATGTAAAAAAAGAGAGAGAACATTGTAAAATTCATGCTGAAAATGAATTGAAAAGTACTCAAATAAATGAGAATGAATAGTAAAAACTATGAACTTCATCCCATACTAGCCACCTAAAAGCACACCTGAAGGAGCTAGAACAAAAAGAAGCAAACACTTCCAAGAGGACCAGATGAGAGGAAATTATCAAACTCAGGACTGAATTCAACAACTTTGAAACAAAAGGAACAATACAAAGAACTGACAAAAACAAGAGTTGGTTCTTTGAGAAAAATCAACAAAATAGACAAGCCCTTACCTAACCTAACTAAAAGGCAGAGGGAAAATACCCAAATCAACAAAATCACAAATGAAAAGGGGGAAATAACAACAGACATTGAGGAAATCCAAAGAATCATTAGGTCCTACTTTAAAAACTTATACTCCAAAAAATTGGAAAATCTAAATGAAATGGACAATTTTCTTGATAGATTCCACCAACCAAGGTTAAATTAAGAGCAGGTAAACAAATTAAACAGTCCTATAACCCTTAAGGAAATAGTAGAAGTCTTCCAACCAAAAAAAGTCCAGGGCCAGATGGTTTCAGCACAGAATCACAGAATTCTACCAGACATTCAAAGAAGAGCTAACACCAATACTCTTCAAACTCTTCCACAACATAGAAACAGAAGGAATACTGCCAAACACATTCTATGAGGCCACAGCCACCCTGATACCTAAACCTCACAAAGATCCAATGGAGAAAGAAAATTTCAGACCAATTTCCCTTATGAACATGGATGCAAAAATACAAACTGGATCCAAGATCACATCAAAAGTATCATACACCATGATCAAATAGGCTTCATTCCAGGGATGCAGGAGTGGTTCAACATTAGAAAATCCATCAATGTAATCCATCATATAAACAAGCTGAAAGAAAAGCACCACATGATCATCTAATTGGACACTGAAAAATCTTTTGACAAAATATAGCACCCCTTCATGTTAAAAGTCTTGGAGAATCAGGCATACAAGGACCATACTTAAACATAATAAAGGCAATTTAAAAAGGCCAATAGCCAATATCAAACTTAATGGAGAGAAAATTAAAGCATTTCCTCTAAAATCAAGGACAAGGCAAGGCTGCCCATTCTCTCCGTATCTCTTCAACATAGTACTTGAAGTTTTAGCTAGAGCAATAAGACAACTAAAAGAGATCAAGGGGATACAAATTGGAAAGGAAGAAGTCAAAGTATCCCTTTTTGAAGATGATATGATAGTATACATAAGTGGTCCCAAAAATTCCACCAGAGAAATTCTACAGCTGATAAACTCCTTCAGCAAGGTGCCTGGATACAAAATCAATTTAAAAAAATTAGTAGCTCTTCTTTACACAAAAGATAAATGGGCTGAGAAAGAAATAAGAGAATCAACACCCTTCGCAATAGCCACAAATAATATTAAATACCTGGGGGTAACTCTAACCTAGCAAGTGAAAGACCTGTATAATAAGAACTTCAAGTACCTGAAGAAAGAAACTGAAGAAGATATCAGAAGATTGAAAGATCTCCCTTGCTCATGGATAAGTAGGATCAACATAATAAAAATGTCCTTCTTACCAAAAGCAATATACAGACTCAATGCAATTCCTATCCAAATACCAACTCAATTCTTTACAGATCTGGAAAAAACAATTCTCAACTTCATATGGAATAACAAAATTCCCAGAATATCTAAATCAATCATGTACAATAACAGAATATCTGGAGGGATCACCATCCTGGATTTCAAGCTGTACTACAGAGCAATAGTAATAAAAACAGCAGGGTACTGGTATAGGAACAACCAGTTGACCAATGGAATCGAACTGAAGACCCAGAAATAAACTGACACAATTACAGTCACTTAATTTTTTACAAAGAAGCCAAAACCATGCAATGGAAAAAGGAAAGCATCTTCAATACATGGTGCTGGTCTAACTGGATGTCAACATGTAGAAAAATGCAAATACATCCATACTTATCACCCTGTAAAAAACTTAAGCCTAAGTGGATCAAAGACCTCAACATAAATCTGGACACACTAACATTAATAAAAGAGAAAGTGGGGAAAAGCCTGGAACTCATTGGCACTGGTAGCAACTTCCTGAACAGAACACCAGTAGCTCAGGCGCTTAAACAAACAATCAATAAATGGAACCTTACAAAGTTGAAAAGTCTGTAAGGCAAAGGACACTGTCCTTAGAACAAAACGGAAGCCTACAGACTGGGAAAGGATCTTCACCAATCCAACATCTGACAGAAGGCTAATATCCAAATATATAAAGAACTGAATGAAGAAATTAAACACCAAAAAATCAAGTAACCCCATCTTTTGCACCTTGGAAAAGCATGTCCATCCATCAAGATTCATCCCCACTTCTCACATCTTCATCTCAATCAACACATAAAAAGAGCATCTTTTTATAGAATAGAGTATATTTGAGAAAATCACATTAATGATTCCCAGAGGTGCTGCTTCATGCATGCTGCTTTGTGTTGTGATTCTTTCTTCTTATGTGCCTCACTGTGATGGTCAAGATTGAACATAACTTTCATGTCCACCATGAGAATGAAGATCTTGCATTGAGAATTCAAAAAAAAAAAGGAACTTCAGTATTGCTAATATACCAAATAGCCACCAAGTGTCCTTTACATTAATTGCATTCATCCAATTTTGAATTTTTGTAGTTTTGACAAGCAGATTATACATTATTTATGGAAATATTTCTAGCTTATCTAAAATAAGTTTGACAATGATGAATTTGCAGGATTTAATCAACTTGAGACAGAATAAGATCATTAATAAAAATAATTTAGGATAGTTTGAGAACAAATAGATTTGGTATAATGACAGACTTGAGAGATGGAGCTAAAATATATAATCAGTTAATTCTTAGAAAAAAACACTAAATTGAATTTACTGGAAACACAAATGTTCCCACCAAATTTTTCTAAAAGGGTACCTCCATAGGTAAATAAGGTAGATACTGACCGTCTACCAACACATAGAAAGCAGTCAAGACAGATCTTTGATCTAAATGTGCACACCAGAATCCTGAAACTTGTATAAAAAACTGTTTGAGAACACTTACAAACCTTTGAAGTTTCTTAGATCACAAGGATGCATCAGCTACAAAAATGGGTAAAAACAGAAAGAAAAAAAATCAAAGAAGATTTGATTCTACTTAAAAATAAAAGAGCTCATCAATCCAGCTATCTGGCATTTGTTCTTGGTCATTATTTCTCTTTTATTTCTATGAAAAAAGCATATTTGGAATCATTTTATCTGATAAAAAGCTTATCACCAGGACATATAAAGATTTTTACAACTTAGGACAGACAACATAACCACCCAAATTATTTAAATGGACGTACTCTTTGTATGGATCCTTCACAAAGGAAAATACGCAAAAGATATAAAGCCTGATAAAAATTAGCATGTATCATTAGTGAAATGCAAATAAAGGCACAATGAGATATCACTTCACATTCATGAAGCAGAATAGTCATATTGAAACTATTTAATATCTGAAATTGTGGTTACTTGAAGCTCTATTCCTTGAATATGGTCTCTCTCGGTGTGTAGTTTGAGATGTTACATTGCGCGGGTGGATCCTTCTTGAATAAGATTGATAAAAGGCATCCCAGGGAACTCCCTTGCTACTTCCACAATATGAGAAGACTGAGGTTCTGCATGTGAACAAGGAAGCAAGCTCACATCAAGCACTGAACCTGTTAGTGCACTAACACTGAACTTCCAACCAACTGGCACATGAGTAATAAGTGTGTGTCATTTATATGCTATCTTGTCTAGGGCATTTTGTTATAGTAACTTGAATGGACTATAAAATATGAACTAGCTGAAAGGTTCATGCCTTGCTGATAGAATATTGCCGATTTCTTAGACATCTAAATGCCCATATGCCCTTGATTAATTAACTGACTTCCTTAAATATTTATCCGAGTAAACTAAAACAGATTAATGCAGAGTTTCTAGAAGAATATTCAGGACATTTATTCATTATAACTCAAGACTGGAAATGGTAGTTATGTTTCTCCACATTAAAAGACATAAATAAACAAGTGAGTATTCATACAATGGTATAGTACTCAGCAATAAGAATGAGAACAGAGGAAACTGTTCCATGAAGAATCCCCAGTAAATCTGTAAACCCAGACTGTACTGTTTATGTAATACTAATATTCCAAACAAGGAAATGCAAGTGGAAGAAAGAAAAATCCCCTGGAAGTACACAGACAAGCTAAGTTAGTGTACACAGCAACAAACAGCAAGAGACCATGACTCAATACAGGTGGAAGACGAAGATGAGAACCTGGCGTTGTCTTCTAACCTCAACACATGCTGTAGGCACTCTCATGCCTGTGTTCATAAAAACAAAAAGGCTGCACATGAACACACACACACACATGAACATATACACAAACATTTAAAAATATTTTATTATTTAATTATTAAAACACAAAGATTAAAAACTTTATTATTAAAAATCTTGTAAAGAAAATAAATGTCATACATCAAAATTTATGATACCCAGTGTCTACACATCTCACAGAACTTATTTTTGTATGATTAGAATAGCCATACTTAAGCTCTGAAGCTCCACATTGGAATTTATGCTTCCACTCTCAAACACATTTTTAGGCATTTATCTACCAGCAAAAGTATGCAAAAATATGGCAGCTAGAAAAATAATTAGCTTTACTTCCTCTTTCATAACTAAGTTCCCTTGCCTGCCTTCTTTCTTTCCTCATTCCCTAATATTTATCCTTTAGTTCTTTTAGACATGCTATATTGAAATCAACAGGTTTTTTTAAAATCAAGTACTAATATATGAAAAACATGGAAAATTCAAGAAATATCCCATTAATATTAATATGTAGAATAAAATTATACAAATACTCATGCCAGCAATCAGCAATAGTTGCTTTTAGTAGAAAAAATTCACATCAAAAACAAGATTAGGAAAAAGATATATTGGTGATAGAAGTAAACTTTCCTCATGCAGTGTGGGTAACCCAAACGTATGTGTTACAATATACTCTAGAGCACATGTATTTGTCATACACACTATATTTATGAGTTAATATATTCCATACAATCAGGTATAGATTATATCACAAAAACAGGAAGTAGAATTATATGTCAGAAGGCTATTCACAAGCAGCATATGGCAGGCAGCATTGTGAAGATGTCATGCCCAAACTATATACTAATTGTAGTTTTCCTAAGCTTAAATGTGCATTCTATTCCTCTTTCTTTTGTCAATCTGCAGATTAATGTTTAATGAGCATCAACTATATAATATGCAGTGCAAACTTAGGTTTTGTTTTGCTATGGCGTATAGCTGACTAGTTAATTTATAATCTTGAGTTTAATGTTGTCTTTATCATTTATATCATCACTATTGAGAAAATAATTTGACAAAATGTCGGCTGTTGAATTTTTTTCTAACATTGAATAACTAGGAAGGGAAATAATATTGACAGGAGAGGGGTGAAGGCTTCAGTTTTTTCGAGTTGAATCCTTGCCCATGCTCAAAGAGTTTCACTGAAACAAAACCAAACAAGACCAATTCAGAATAGGGCTCTTCTTCACTGTGTCTTGTAGCATTCCTTGATGACAGATAAGCTTCTTTGAAGAATTAGAAAATTCTGAAAATCTCAGCTGTTTTTTCATAGATTCTGTGTGGCTAGGTCATACCAGCTGATTCTTTCAATATTGTTGTAGAGATCAAGGTTTTAGAAAAAAATATACAAAAACACTATGGGGAAAAGAGAAAGGCTGATGGGGAAGATTACCATAGGCAAACTAGGTAGCTATAAAATCTCCCTTTCTTCTTGATTCTCTTTTTTTTTTCCCTTTCCACAGCCTTTATACAGTTGTCCCATGCCACAAACCCAAGAAATGGACAAATCCCCAAAAGCTTTTTCTCTTCTTGACTGTTTCTTAGCAAGAAAAGCTAAAATATGGAAGAAAAGAGAAAAAAAACTAGTAAGAACTAAGAAAAAAGTATAAAAAGTACATAATTAGAAAGGATTTACCCTAATAAAAATACAGATTTCTAAGCCAAACAGAACTAAATTTAAACCACAAACTAACAGGTCCACTTTACTGACAATGATCAGGGCTTTCAGGGGGTAGAGGTTCCTGAAACCTACAATTACTCTTTAGGGAGGTTAAGATTATAAATTTATATCTGATCTGATAATTTTTTTCTTAATACAAACTTGAGGCAATGGTCAGTGCCTTGGGGAAGAAGAACTGTAAAGAAAATGCTGTCAGAAGAATGCAGCAAAAGAAACAATTCATCTGAACTTTCAACAATTGCTTTGTAAGCTCAGCTGCAGCTCTAAAATTCTCTTTACACATAATTGCTCACTCTTATTTCACTTACACTCTTTGAGAGAGTACTACCTTTGAGAAACCCCCTTTTCCTCTGGCTTGTCAATCCCTGCTCATGGTTCTCTCTGAACACTGACGCAATGGCCTAGTGTGGGACTTAACTATAATTTACATCCCTGTGAAGTTCCTTTCATTTGATTTACTTGAACCTTCTAGTTTTGTGTGTTCCGATCTTGATATAGACTCCACAATTACTGCTCCTCAGGCCAGCTTGCATTGGCTGGACTCTTTCTTGTCTGGAAGTTGACATCATACGCATTAGGGGAGAGTTATAGAACTCTGGGTAAGCAGATATATTTCCACTGCATTGGATATCATCAGTTGAAAAGAAATAGGGGGAAACTGTTTGGGATCTTTAGTTGAAAAGGAATAGAGAAAAGCCAAGGGGCAGATGGAATCAGTTCTACCTTGGCAGGTACATATATGCACAGTACATTCTGAATCATTGTTTTCTTTGTCAGTGGTTTTTGCCTTGGTGGAATTTAAGTTATCTTAGTTTCCCACATTTTTCTCTGTTTTTGTTACCTTGAGTAGAATTTCTTTTTTCTACTCTTAAGGTCTAGTCCTTGGCCTTTTGCTCACTTACCTCTACAATATTATACATTATTTTGTGAATTTACAGATTCTATCTTTGTGCTGTTTTAGTTACAACTTTGTAGTTTATGCACAGTACCCTATTTCTATGTCTACTTTCAGTGAAAGCAGGCATCATGACTCAACTGTAAATAGTTATCTTTCTGCTGCTGATAGAATTTATGACAAAATTATTTGAAAGACTTTACATTCGAACCATGTATTTTCTTTCTTTCTCCACCCCCATTCCCCAGTCCCTTACACACTGCCATATGGTTTCTGTTGATGCTATATCTCCATCAACATTCTCTTTTGGGTCTTTTTGCTCCATTAAAAAATATAATGACTGATTTCTTAGAGACCATGAAATCCTGTTAGCATATTTGCTTTCTTTTTGTTCTGCTTAAACTAACTAGGAAATGAACAGACTGTAAAGAAGAATAGCATCAGTAAATCAAGGGACAAAGTAGGACAACTATACCTCCTAATTCATGTCAGTAAAGCTTCAAAAAGACATTATGAATTTTTTAACATTTATTTATTAATTCAAGTTACATCTTGATCACAGCACCCTCCTTTCTCCCCTCCTGGTTCCACCCCCCACCCTCTACCTCCTCTACCATCTATCCTTCTCCTCCAGTGTGGAGGGCCCCACATATCAGCTCCCCTCAGTTCACTAGTCACATGAGGGATAAGAGCTTCCTCTTGCTCTGGGGCCCTATATGGCAGATTAGCTAAGATAAAGTGTCCCACTAGCAGGCAACAAAGTCCATGATTGAGACTGCCCACCTACCCCACACACACACACAAACACACTTGCTAAGAGATTTGTATGTTGACCAAGGAAATAATGCAATTTTCAAACAATTGCATGGAACTAGAAAAGCTCATCCTGATTGAGGTAATCCGGACCCAGAAAGATACACATGGCATGTATTCACTTAAAACTATATTTTAGACATATAGTACAGGATAGCTACCCTACAACCCACAGACCCAAAGGAACAGGAACCTACCATAACTAGCCTAGGAGAAACTCCCCCCAGCAGCAGAATAAAACAGATGCCGAGAGACACAGTCAAACATTAGGTGGAGCTCTGGGAGCCATGTATAAGAGAGGGGGGGAAGAATACAGAGACCTGGAGGGGTCAAGATCAACACATGAAGATCAACAGAACTACCCAATCTAGTTCCAAAGAGGGTACAGAGGCTGAAATGCTAACAAGAAGAAGAAGAAGAAGAAGAAGAAGAAGAAGAAGAAGAAGAAGAAGAAGAAGAAGAAGAAGAAGAAAAAGCTTAGACTATACCTAGACTCTCCCCATACAAATATAGATGATAGGCATTATGAATTTTTAAAGTCCCAGGCTCTTCTATTTCAATTCAAGAAATTGAGGGTAGAGATTTATTTGAATTTGAGTTTTAAATTTCATCTGCACAGACTAATAGGGATAATTTTAATTTCAACAAAGCTGAAACGTTAGCCTACATTGAATTATCCATGAAAAAAGACATTCAGATATTAGTCTTACAACTCATATGTATGTAGGGGAGTGTGTGTGTGTGTGTGTGTGTGTGTGTGTGTGTGTGTTTGTGTGTGTGTGTAGGGATATGTATTTACATGTGTGCAGGTGGAGGTCAAAGGTCAAGACTGCATATCACTTCCTAGCATATACACAGTTTATTTGAAGACAGACACATACATTGAACTTGGAGCTCACTGATTTACAACACTGGCTACCAGCAATCTCCAAAGGGCATTCTATCTCTAGTTCCACAGTGCTGAGAGAACAGGCTTTTTACATGGATTCTAGCACTGCACTCTGATGGGGCAGTGATAAGCATTCTAAATGTTAATTGGTCCTGTTTGCTGTCTGTTACATTGTCTCTGATTGGTTAAATAAATGCTGAGGCCTGACATTGGGCAAAGAGAGAGAAAGGTGGGACTTCCTGAGATTAGAACAGGAAGCCTGTGCTTTAGACAAAGGATTAATTCATTCGAGCCAGGAGCAGGAAGAAGGAGGACACACATCATGGGTTAGAAAAAGAACCTCATTCCACATGGCCAGGAATATCAGCATATCATGGAGAATGGCAGTCCAAGGGGACGTATGTATATATGGGGTCATATTTGCATAATAGAATTAAGAGCTAGCTTAGGTGGGCCAAGATTGTTCAATTCAGGCCAAGGCTTGTTAAAATTCATGTGGTGTCTGTGTGCATTCATTTATATTGGTGGGTTAAGGATTAACAACTGCCAAAACAATTAAATATAAAATAAATACTAGTAAATAATTTAATTAATTTTTTTACAGCACTCAGTTCCTCATGCTTACGTGGCAAATACTTTACTAATTTCATCATTCATCCAGGCCTAGTCATCCAGCTCTTTCAATGACTTTATTGTCCATTTCTTACTTCTTCATTATTAAATTAGTCACTAGATTTCTGACATCCGTTTACTACACTGTTAATGCCTCATGGAACTATTTTATTGAACTTAATTTTGCTTCCTATGTCTGTGTTATAATAATGAAGTATTGCCAATGTCAGAATAACAAAATTTAAGGTGAAAATAACTGTAAAACACAAAGTGGAGTATTTTATGCTAGAAGAATAATGTTCTGCTTGTGGATAAACATTCAACAATTGTAAAAAAAAAAAAAAAACTCAACAGGAAGGAAAATGAGCATTTTTGCAATTGTAAGTAGAAATATTCAAACATTTTTCCCATGAATTCACACAACATAAGCCAAAACTCAGCAAGACAAAAAAGGATTTGAATAACATAAATGATAAGCAATTCTGATTTCAAAAGTTAGTACATATTAAATAGAAACAGACAAAATTTGTAAAACATAGTAAATACAAGATCATAAATGAAAGTTTTAAGAATAAAAAAGCTGAACAAAATTATATCATCCTCAAAAACAAAATTTACCAATATAAAATAGTTGAATTTGATAATAATATAATAATCAAGAGAAATAGGACAAAACAAAACTAATCACATAAATATTATGAAAACATCCTGACAAACAGAAAAAATTAAAGCATTCAGTATATACCACAAATCAAACAGGCAATGAAAACCTATTATGCATATTTCTAATCATAAAGGAAAAAATGATTATAATTTTTATCACAAATATCTGTATCTGTACTAAAAGTTGTAATCTATATAACAGCAAAGAAGATGATGTTGAAAAGAGATAACTTATAAATAAGATAAATACTTATGAGGATAGGAACTATCATATGTTATAGGACTAATAAGTAAACATTAGCTATGCAGCAGTATTAATGATATATATATATATGTATGATTAAATTAGTCACTAGATTCTGACATCTGTTTACTACACTGTTAATGCCTCATGGATTATATTATTGATATATGGATTATATATTACCATGGCTTATATATTAATTATTTAATGATATATATATAAACTTATGTACATACATGTCAATAGGCTTCTAAGATTTGCCATAATATAAGACAAAAACAATACCTTCCATGGTAATAACAAGAAATGCAAAGTGAGAGGCCTTAGTAGTTAAATGTATACTGCTCTCGTGGAAGACAGGAATACAATTCCAAGCACTCATATCAGGTTGCTCAAAACGGCCTGTGACTCCCACTCCAGAGGGGATGTGATATCAATGGCCTTCCCCTGGTACCTAAACTGATGCTGCATATATGCATAATAAAAATAAAAATTTAACAAATGAAAGAAAAATACTGAGGCATACATCTTATTTGAAAAATATGCTAAAGTGATGAGGACATCAACTTATTACTGCAGAAAAATCAGCATTATCAGGAAATACAATTTCAAAAACGTTAATACACATAAGCGAGAAACATAGACAACCAAAATAACATCTGTGCAAAAATTAAGACTGATGAGTAATACACTATACAGCTGATGCAAGAAAAATAAGTCTGAAGTAAAGGATTTTCATCTGTGGGCTGCCGGAATGATTCACGGAGTAAGAGTCCCTGAAACTCAGAAATGATGACCTGATTTCAAATTTCAAGCACCCTGATAAAAGGCTGTCCATATAGGTTCTATAACCCTAGCAAACCCTGTCCCAAGAGAATAAGACACCAAATGACAAAACAATACACCCAATGCCATGCTCTGGCCTCTGAGAGAATGAATGAATCATTAGGTGCTGCATACATACATGAGCACACACCACAAACACATGCAAAGAACATACATGTAAATATTTTTGTATCTAAAGAGAAAATTAAAACATTAATTGAATGAGATAATTACTCTTGCATAAATGGCTATGACATTTCCACATATCAGAAATCTCAACATAGTTTTTCCTAATTGGTATTAAACCCTTTTACAATTATGTCACTGTTCAATAGGATTTTCACAAAATTTTGTAAGCAGATTCTAGGTATATCGAATCTAAATTTGAACATACAGAGAAACTAAAAGCCATTTTTATTAAAAGTAAAAATATACAAAATCATCCTTCTTGAAGAATTGTGGTATGCATATGAAAATAAAAAATAAAATCCATAATGTGAAACAGAACATTCAGAAAGTGACCTGTATATATTATATGGTATTTAAAGCAGTGACATTTCATGTCAGTGAAGAGAATTACTTGTAATAAGTGCTTCTAATTCAAGACTATGGTACAGTGTAATCCTAACTACTTGGGAATCAGAAGCAGGACTCCAAAGTTCAAGGCCTGTTTGGACTACAAAATGAATTCAAGCCCATCCTGGATTCTAAAACCCTGAACCAAAATATAAAATTATAATGAGAATGCAGGTTAGTGGCATAATACTTAAAATGATCTGAGTACAAAAGTCACCCATAGGCTTATGTATTTGAACATTTGGTCCCCAGTTGGTGGTGGTGTTACAACTGGCTACAGAACAATCAGGAGGTAGAGACTTGCTGAAGGAAGTTTCACAGAGGTTGATTCTAGTATGGGATCCTCACCACTTCCTGCTCTCTCTCCCTCTCCTCACTCCCTGTGAATGAAATGTGATCTCCCTGCCTCTTGCTCCAGTCAGTAGGCCCTGCCTTCCCAGCCATAATGGACTCTACCTTTCTAGAAACATGGTAAAATAAAAGCTTTCTTTCTTAAGTTGCTCTTTTAGTCATGTTGTTGTATCACAATCTTAGAAAAATAACTAATACATTTGGCAAAATAGGCAATAAGTTAGCTCTCACCTTATGAAAAATAAATTCTATAGGATTTTAAGAAATACTGAAAATATTCAGATGTTATAAAAACATAATTTTTGAGTGATTTATGTGAGAACAAATAAGCCAAAAGTGGTAAATGATAAAAGATTTGTATGTAATAAACTCAAATGAGTAGTGAAAGAATTTATCATTAACAAAGTTAAGTAATATACTGAGAAAAAGATTTTAAATATTGAATACAGTTTTTCTCAAATGCTCTAAGGTGATGGCCAGGTTTTTCTTTCTGTTTTAATCTTTAAGAGCTGCTATATTTATTGAATGTAATAAGAAATTAATTACCAGTAAAATAAAATTAGGATATATAAGTGTCAGTACACTTTTTGCATGAGGTTTTATAGTCATAAAATTACTTGGTTCATTTCCTTTCAGTTTCCCTGTCTAGTTGTGGATGAGAAACAAACTGCCAGAGCCACATAACTGGTCCACAGACCATGTCCTGATAAAACTTACCTTATATTCCCTGAAGATTAATATTAAAATGGAAAAAGACAAAGCATAGTAGGTCAAACACATTAACAAGCGAATCTCAGAAAAGCACACTACTCTAGTAAGCACACGAACTTCAACCAATACACTCTCATAGGCTACATCATGTAAATCAATTTATCAGACCATTACAAAGCTTGAAGGCACCAAGTCTTATAAAAATTGTAGACAAATAGACTAATGATCCCAATATTGTGCTTATGAGAGTTTGGGCTAAGAAAAAAAATAATTTGAAACTACATCCTTAAATGTAACTGAATAGTAACAAAACAAAACTCTGTAGCAGATAATTTTTACCTTATCCTATGTTCCTGGAGTGGGGTGGCATATTTCTATCAATAAAAATATATAATGTATAGAGAGAAAATGGGAACTGTCCAGGCAGCCACTGGTATGTCATTTCTTAGTTTGGGAAGCTGCAGGCCCTGTACTTCCTATAACATCAGATATATTTATCCCTCTCAGGTCTCTGAGGTGGTTGAAGAACAGATAGCTAGAGTCTCATAATTTAATTTTGAGTTGTTTAGGAGTCAAGAGAGTGTTATAGATCTAAGAAGATACTTTTAAAATTGTGTTGCAAGTTAGTATGAATGTTGAGTTAGATATAGAACTTTAAACTCATGGAGATGTTTAGATAGTAGAATGTTGAAGTCAGGTACCAAATACATATGGACTGGACATTGGGAATGTACGCTAAGCCATATAACCCTCATAACTGTGGCCTAATTACCTCTATTGTTTTGTATTGTATTTATTATTTATAAGAGAAAGAGCCATTTGTTGGACTGAAAGGGGAAACTGTAGGGGGAAATAAGATATACCTTAAACTTAAAAAAAAAAAGGGAAGAGGATGGGAGGTTGAGGGTGGGAGGGTGGGACTGGAGGGGGGAATAGGGAGGGGACTGCGATTGAGATGTAACTTGAAGAAATAAAAAATAAAGGAAAAAAAGACAAAAACAAGTATATAGGGATAATTCTTTTATTGTTTAGATGAGCTGTAAGTTGAAGGACAAGGAAAGCAATCCTGAAAGTTCATAATAGGATGACAGGGAACTTTCATGCTATAGAATAGAGCAGAGCAGAATTAAAGCCCTTGTTAGGTCCATTTTGTTGTTTGCATGTGAAATGTCACTCACAGGCTTACGTATTTGAAAACTTAGTGCCCACCCAATGGTGCTGCATTTGTATTTATTGGAAACTTTAGTAAGTATATGATGTAGAATATCACTGACACAAACTTCTAAGTGATAAGTTGATAAATAACTAATTACACTAAGTTCTTTGAATGGATATTTTGGAGACTGTATAAAATTTATTTCATATTTTTTGGAACACTGGGGATTCATTGATGCACCATACTTGCTCTTTCATAGGTAAAATGGATAGATTTTCTGTGTGTATGCATATATGTGTATGTATGTATGTGTATGTGTGTATGTATGCGTATGTATGAATGTGTGTGTATGTATATGTATTGTGTATATGTATGGATGTGTGTGTGTGTATATATATATATATATATGGAGATTTTTTGTGCCCACTTGTATGTGTGATCTGTTTCAAAGACTTCCCAAAATTATTTGAGTTGTTTTCTTTCTGTCTTAATGGGACTTCCCTGTAGGATGCTGTGTTTAACCTTCCCTAGAAGTGCGGTTCTTAACCTTCTTAATGCTACTACCTTCTAATACAGTTCCTCACCTTCTAATACAGTTCCTTATGAGGTGGTGACCCCAACCATAAAATTAATTTTGTTGTTTCTTTATAATTATAATTTTGCTACTATTATGAAACATAATGTAAATATTTGATAAGCAGGATATCTGATATGCAACCCCTATGAAAGGATCATTTGACCCCTAATGACGTTGAGATTCACAGGTTGAGAATCACTGCCCTCGAATATCTTGTTGTTTCAGTTCCAATACATGATAAATTTTAAATGAATGTTATAATATTCCATAAAGTAATAGGTCAATGCATAAATGTTAAGGAGGGGAGACTTGATTTTGCTTTAAATGGGAAAAATATAAATCAGAAATAAAAGTAAATCTGTTAAAACAATGCACAAAAGGAATGGTGTGGAAAAAGCACAGAAATCCAATACTAATATTGATCACTTGGCAAGTAACTTAAGGAAAAATAGAATAATAAACAATAAATGTAATGAACAGGATATTTGTATTGAGATCAGCAATCAGTAATTAAGTCTAGAGACACAGAGAGTTGGTATTCTGCTTGGGTTAATAAGGAAATAGAGATATTGTATTTATTTAAGATAATACTGTTAGATATTCATAAGTAGTTATTGAATTGCATTTTTAGAAAATCAATATCTACTTGACTTTGGATTTCTCACAGAAGTATGAATCTTCCTACAATTAATGTAAAACAAATCTTCATGTTTTTCACCCCTATGGTCACATACCTCTTTTGACTTCATCTATAATGTTTGACTTCCGGTCTCCATCTAGGAAATGCCAGCCACACACACCCTTATTATTTTTTCACTGTGAGAATAAAACAGCATATGCAAACATTAATGGTGTCCCCTGGAATGAAAAACAGTATTGCCCTCAATTTTGAAACCCTGGTGAACATGCACAGAAATTTCAAAAACAACCTTATAAAAAAAGTAGCAAAAAAGTAATATTCAGAGTGTATAATTATTCCTATTATGTTTTCCTATTGTTAAATTATGACATTTCCAGTAGTTTTCATAAATTAATAATAAAGAAAATGAATTTTATCTAAGTTATTTCAATAGTTATTAACAGCATTCTCTATACTTGTTGCTTTAAACAAAGTGAATAATTTCTATACATTATTGGATTTTCATATAATAAACAAAGGTGTAAGCTATGTCTACCTTTATTATCTTAGTTTATTTTAATAGGTGTAGAAAATGGATAGGGCACAAGGTAATATTTCAGTAAATTTGAACCTTGGGAAGTAATCGAATTGAGCTCACAGAAAATCCATCAAATGAAATATCATTTCTCTGTGTTAGAGCACTGATAATCATTTTATTATCTATTTTGAAATGTAAAATAAATTGCCATGAAATGTATTCACATATTATGTACACAGAACACCAGAATTTACACCTTCCATTTAACAGAATGTTTGTGCCTCTTGTTGCTTTAAACTAAGTGAATAATTTCTATACATTATTGGATTTTTGTATAATAAACAAAGGTGTAAGCTATTTCTATCTTTATTATCTTAGTTTATTTTAATAGTTGTAGAAAATGGATAGGGCACAAGTGTGTCTTGTGTCTCTTTTCTCCATCCACAGAGCTGCAGATGTTGACAACCCTCATTTTATTTTCTGCTTCTGAGCTTAGAGATTTTAGACTTCACATATAAGTAAATTCATATGGTCTTTGTCTCTCTGTGTCTGGATTACTTCAGCTGGTATAACGTCCTCCAAATTTATCCACGTTGTCACAAATGACAAAAAAAAAATGGCTTGTTAAAATTGAATAACATTCCATTGCAAATACATAGTTCTTTTTTAATCTATTTATTCATTGATGGACATATAGATGTTTACCATATCTTGATTATTTTAAATAACATGTCAATTAACATGGCAAACTTTAGGCATACTGATTTTAATTCTCCAGAAGTGTGATTTCTGGATCGAATGGCAATTTCACTTTTAACATTCACTAAAGGATCTGTGTATCATTTTATAAAATGCTTATATAAAATTACACTTCCATCACCATTGTACAAGGGCTCCATTTTCTTCACATTTGTGTAACAGTAAATTTTATTTATCAACCATATATTTATTAATACTTAACAATTACTTATCCTAAATCCTAAAGCCCGAATCCTAACTCTAAGACCTAATCTACAACACCCTAATATATATAAAACAAACACTTAACTCTAACCTAAACTTTCTTAAAAGGATATTCTCTTAGATTAATTTTTGGCGTGGATCCATATGGGTGGTTGATTCGTGCCAAATCTCTCAGTCTTATAGTCTGTGAATCTCATTCGTCAGATCTTAAGGCAGTTTATAAAGACCAATGAAGTGGGGTGGCTCTTATAAGAATTGTCTCTTCAGTCCTAGTACCCACTAATTTGCAAGATGAAAAGCTTATTAGGCTCACCATTCAGATGCTTTGAGCCTCCAAGGGTCTCGCTCCAGTGCTCAATCCAATCCTGACATTTTGGCTGTCCAATGCTTTGGAAATCCAAAGTCTGTGAAGATTTCTGAGTTGGGCCAATGGTCCAACTCTGCCAAAAGGCATATTTTGTCACGTTCTCCACCTATGTTTATCACTAAAGTCTCTGGGCAAGTGAACCAGGAGGAGTGACATGAAGCCTCTGGACAAGATGAGGAGGAAGTCATCACAAGGCCGAGTGCACTCACGATGCCATAATGTTCCAAAGATCCTGGCGTGAACTCCTGCCTCTTGTTGCCATGGTTCTTGGTGGGCTTTTGTGAGGTATTCACCTGTCCAAAGTCACATGATTTGCCTTTTGGCAGGCTTTCCAAGGAATGCCCTTCAATATCAATCATGTCCAGATGTAACAGGATCCACTCATATCTTTTTTTTAACTATTATTATATTTTAATTTATTTATTTGTTGCTTCAGGTTACATCTCCATAATATTGTCCTCTTTCCCCCCTTTCTAGCCCCTCTCTCCCACCCTCTACCCCCTAACCCTTCCACCCCACTCCTCTGGAGTGGAGTGTCCCTACATAACAGTCCCCCACCCCAGTTCGGAAGTCATATGAGGGCCAAAAGCCTCCTTATACACTGGGGGCCTACAAGGCAGTACCACCAGTGAAAAGGGTCTCATTGCCAGGGAGAGAAAACTAAAAAACATACAAACAAACAAACAAAAAGTCTATGTCCATGTTCCCTTTGGTGTGTTGGTTGTAGCATAGATATCCTATACTATATAGCTAAAATATGACTATAAGTGAATAGATGCCATGTGCATCCTTCTGAGTCTGGGTTACCTCACTCAGGATGAGCTTCTCTGGTTCCATCCATTTGGCTGCAAATTGCATGATTTCCTTGTTTCTGATAGCTGTGTAGTATTCCATTGTGTAGATGTACCATTGTTTTTTAATCCATTCTTCAGTTGAGAGACATCTGGGTTGCTTCCAGTTTCTAGCTATTACAAATAAAGCTGCTGTCAACATAGATGAGGAAACTTCCTTGTGATTCTGTGAGGAATCATTTGGGTGTATACCCAGAAGTGGTATGGCTCAGTCCCAAAGCAGAACTATTCCAAGTTTTCTAAGATATCACCAGACTGACCTCCATAGTGGTTGCACAAGCCTGCACTCCCACCAGCAATGGAGTAGGGTACCCCTTTCTCCACACCCTTGCCAGCATGTGCTGTCATTTGAGCTTTTGATCTTAGCCATTCTGACAGGTGTGAGTTGGAATCTCAGAGTCGTCTTGAGTTGCATTTCTCTGATGATTAAGGATTCTGAGCCTTTCTTCAAGTGTCTCTCAGCCTTTAGGAATTCCTCCTTTGTGGATTCTCCGTTTAGCTCTTTTCCCCATTTTTAAATTGGATTATTTGGTTTCTTGGCATTTAATTTCTTGAGTTCTTTGTAAATTTTAGATATAAGCCCTTTGTCAGATGTGGGGTTGGTGAAGATTTTTTCCCAATTTGTAGGCTGCCGTTTTGTTTGAATGACAGTGTCTTTTGCATTTCGGAAGCTTTTCAGTTTCATGAGGTCCCATATTTTGGTTATTGGTCTTAGGTCCTGAGCTGTTGGTGTTCTGTTCAGGAAGTTGTCACCTGTGCACTCATATCTTTTTACCTAAGAGGCCTGTCTTTTTGTTACTCCAGAATCCCTATGCTCAGTTTCCCTAATCCTACCACACATTCAAGTTAATGCCTATGATCCTTCGTACTTTAGAACATAGTAGAATGAAAAGCACAAAATGATACTTCATTGTAACTTTATTTGTGTTTTCCTAATGTTGAGAAATGTTGAACATTTCCTAATCATCCTTTAGAAATTTATCTGTTCTCTTTTGAGAAATATCTATTTAAGGCATTTGCCAACTTTTCATAAGATTGTTTAGTCTTTGTTGAGTATTTTAAGTTCCTTCTGTGTTCAGGATATTAGGTCCTTAATGACGTATTCCTGGTTCAGTCTTTCTCAATGTGATGCTGTCTCTTCACTCTATTAAGCCTTTCTCTGTTGGGTAGAAGCTTTTCAGATGACACAGACTCATTTGTCTGTTTCTGCATTTGTTCCCTGCACACTTCAGGTACATTGAAGAAATCCCTGGTCAGAACAACAGTGTAAGCTTCACCTCCTTATCTTCTGGTGACTTTATATATTCAACTGCTATGCATTGTTAATGCATTTTGAGTTTGTTCTTGTCTGATGGGTAAGATTAGGGCTCATTTTTTCTGCCCATAGATAACCAGTTTTCCCAAAAACATAGAAAGAATGGTCTCTTTTGCAATGTTGGTATATGGTTCAAAATCAACTGGGCTTTGATGTATGGATCATTCCCTTGTTCTTTATCCTGTTTCATTGGTCAATGTGTCTGGTATTACACAAGTACCACACTGTTTGGATTACTAGAATTTTGTAATGAATACTTAAATCCAGTAGTGTGATGCTTCTACTGATATTCTTTTTTTTTTTTTTTTTTTGGTTAAAATTGCATTGGCCAGTGACATTTTTTGTAGTTCTTTATGATTAAGGACTGCTTTTTTTTTTTCTATGAAGAAGGACTTCTGTAGTTTTGAAAGGTATTACACTGAATATAGATCATTTTGGTTAATATGGAGATTTTATTAGTTCTTCTAGTCTATAAACACAGTATATTTTTCCAACTCTGCAATTAGGAATGCCAGTGTAAGCATGTGGGTTAAACCACATGAGGACTCTAAAGAAAGCTATCATTGAGCTATGTTTGGGGTTTTGCTACAATTACAGGTAAAATTACATTGTTTAATTATGGAAATTTAGATAAATGTAGTTCATAGGAACAAAACTAGATATAGGTTTGTTTTTTATTATCTGTAGAAGGAAGTAGATTTTGAATGCAAATTTATCATAAAGAATTCCCACTGTAAATTCTGGTTTATTTCAGTGAATTAATTGAGTTCAAATACATCATGTTGTAGCAGATAACTGATAATTTTCCTGAGATTGACTAGGTCACAAAGGTAACACAACCCATCTTCTTAGATTTTGAGGACTGAGCCTAGAGGACTTAACTGATTTCAATCAAACCTATAACGGATTAGCAAAAATGAAAACCTGGTTGGTTTTTTTTTTAATTTCCAACCCTAGGTTCTTCCAAATGAGCAAGTGGAGACAAAATTCATTCTAGAGTTACATGTTTATTTATATAGTAAGATGACTTTAGATAAAAAATGTTTATCCAAATAAATTAAAATAAAAATGAAGTTCAGAATATTTTTGAGATATTATGATAAAGATATGTAATAGTTACACATGTTCATAGACATCATTTTACACAATGGTGAATATCTTTGGAAAGACTCTGATGATGTTTAAATTTCTGGGATGAAACTTCTTCAGTGCACTTCCTTGTTAGTACTTAGGTAGAGACATAAAACACAAATTTATGCTGGATAATGTTTTTAGAGACCAGAAGGGTTGCACAAAGGAGATTCTAATTTTGTACTAAGTGATTGATATGTGACAGTGATTCCTTTCCAAGATCCCCAAAGAACATAGAACAATTCAATAAAGAAGACTCTGAGATGTGAGTATGTAGATATTGTTTTGGCAGTACATGTATTCTACAGACTTTCAGTAATCATAAATTATATAGACTTTTTGTTTAAAAAATCAACTAAAATATGTAGATATTTGTAAAGTAAAAATAAAAATCTACCATCAACTTAACCTGTTTCTAGAAGCCAAAAGAACCACTGGGAAGGAATACTTTAAGCATATCAAGAATGGTTTGTTCTTATCACGACAGCCTGCCATTCTTTTTCTGTACTACTTTGAGAAAGCGTGAAGACTTATTTTCTATGCTGCCAGCTAATAAGATTTATTCTTCTACCTTCAGAAAACACAACCAGCAACCGTCAAAATCGACTATTTCTAACACTTGCCTTCTTTCAAAATCTCTAAAGAAATTCTAAGGAAGAACAAAAAAGAAAGGCAGCCAGCTGCTTGGGTTATTACTGAATAATTACAATGCTCAGCACTCTCATTTCTTTTAAATGTTAATTTAAAATACACTTGAATCTGTAAAGTATACTGGTAAATTCAGCATTTTAAGGAAATTTTAGGCTGGAATGCATAAGTTTTTGTTTGGGAGAAATCAAGGGAAGCAAACAGATGTCATATCATAAGTTCTTTTTACTTTTGGTGAAGAAGCAGTCTGTTTTTCTAGAATACAATAGGAAAGTAGTGGAGGAGGTGCTTTAGAACCATGCTGAAATCAATTATATTTCCCCAAATAATTATCATAACCAGTATTATTTCTCCAATGCCAACATCATAGGTTTCTTACAGCTTCATGTTGTTTACAACACTCTACTTTTATTGTGAAGAAATAATTGTGAGTGATAACATATAATAGCTAATAATATATCTCCTCATCTTATAGATAAATGAGATAAAATAAAATAGTAACATTCTTTTAGATGCAAAGAATTTGAACATCTTCAAAACCTTTGGTTATTATATGTCATTTCAATTCAAACTGGCTTGATATGAAATATCAAGAAATATCAAATTCTTGACATGAAAATGTCAAGAAAATTATATGGACTATTACTATATGAACATTTACATTTCTTGGTATATATTACAATTTGGGGATTCATTTATATTTTACACACAATAATTAACATGTTTACATGTTTTTTATGTTTTGAGTAATGAGTTAACTATAGGGCAAAGTAATTGGGTAAGGAACATTTTCACTAGATGATAGATAGGCGATGTTCCATCTAGAATCAATATATAGCTGGATCACAGGAAGGGATTGTTGCACGAAAGGAATAAATCTTAAGTTAGAGTAGAAAGAAAGAACAATGTTGAAGAAAACTGCCCAAAGTGCAGTCTGAAAGTTCAGTTCCATTTTAAAATAAAATTTGGACAGAAGAAAAAAACAATACTCATTCTTAGCAGAGCCATTTATTAGTTCAACAATATTTATATAACACCTACACATACCGCACACTGTTCTAAATCTATACACATAAAGCACTTAAAAACCCACATCCCTGATGATTAAGGATGCTGAGCATTTCTTCAAGTATCTCTCAGCCATTAAGGATTCCTCCTTTATGAATTCTCTGTTTAGCTCTGCTCCCCATTTTTGATTGGATTGTTTGGTTTCTTGGCATTTAATTTCTTGAGTTCTTTGTAAATTATAGATGTTAACCCTTTGTCAGATGTGGGGTTGGTGAAGATCTTTTCCCAATCTGTAGGTTGCCATTTTGTTCAAATGACAGTGTCTTTTGCCTTACAGAAGCTTTTCAGTTTCATGAGGTCCCATTTATTGATTGTTGATCTCAAGTCCTGAGCTGTTGGTGTTCTGTTCAGGAAGTTGTCGCCTGTGCCAATGAGTTCAAGGCTTTTCCCAATTTCTTTTCTATGGCTAAGTCAAAAATTCAAATGACAGCACATGGTGGCAAGGTTGTGGAGAAAGGGGAACACTCTTCCATTGCTGGTGGGAGTGCAAGCTTGTACAACCACTATGGAAATCAGTCTGGTGATATCTTAGAAAACTTGGAATAGCTCTTCCTCAAGTCCCAGCCATACCACTTCTGGGTATACATCCAAATGATTCCTCACCAAAGTACAAGGATGTTTCCTCATCTATGTTCATAGCAGCCTTATTTGCAATAGCTAGAAACTGAAAACAACCCAGATGTCCCTCAACCGAGGAATCGATTAAAAAAAACAAACAAACAAAAAACGGTGGTACATCTACAAAATGGAATACTACTCAACCATTAGAAACAACGAAATCATGCAATTTGCAGCCAAATGGATAGAATTAGAGAAGCTCATCCTGAGTGAGCTAACCCAGACTCAGAAGGATGTACATGGCATCTATTCGCTTATAATCAGATTTTAGCCAAATAGTACAGATAGCTATACCACAGCCAATACACCAAAGGGAACAGGAACATAGACTTTGTTACCTGTCAAGGAGACACTTTGCCCTAGTGGCACTGCCTTGTAGGCCCCCAGTGTATGAGGAGGCTCTTGGCCCTCATATGACTGCTGAAGTTGGGCAGAGGACTGTTATGTAGCGACACTCCACTCCAAGGAGTGAGATGGAAGGGATAGGGGGTAGAGGGTGGGGGGGCAGGATTGGGATGGGTGGAAAGAGGGCACTGTGGTAGAGATGTAACCTGAAGTAATAAATAAACATAAAAACCCCAAATCCCTCTTTTATAAGTTTTATAGTATAGTGGGTGGAAAGCTATAGTTAACAACTTCAAAACAGCTCACTGTCTGAGGAAAGAGAAAAGAGCAACATCTAGAAATTAAGTGAGCCAAAATGTGTGTTATATTTGACAAGATGATAGTTATTTTTTATTGTCAACTTTATGAGAACTGGAATTAACTAAGACACACAGTTCTAGGAAGGTCTGTAAGTACATTTGCAAGAAGCATTATCTAAAAAGGATTCTGTCTTCTCCAGAGGGAGTGGCACCTTCTGGTGGCATCTCAGATATAAAAGGTTGTAGGAAAGAATAGCATCTGCCTTAATTTCTTGCTGGCAAATGCATCTAACCCGCTGCTGCTGCTGCTGCTGTCCTTTGCTTTCAGCAGACCCCCAATTCTTTGACCTCATATTGTGGACTGATGATCGGTGGATCTCCAAGAATCTTTCAGGCCTTCTGTACCAAACTGGGAGTGTTGGGGGATCCAGCATCTTGGACCAAGCAGCTACTGTATTCTTAGCCTCTCTACACCAAGGCAGCCATTTTTGAACTGCCCATGTCCTGTCAACTGTATGCTACTCTACTAAATCTTCTAATGTCTCCATTCCTAAGGAGAAACCTGACAGTGCAGATTTTATGGTTTGACAAAGCCTTACTCAACATAATTAAAGAGTGAGATACATCTATTTATGAGACAAATGGAAATAGGACTTTTTCTTATGGAAACCAAAGTAATATAATGTTCTACATGTAATAACCTTCATATCATAATACAAATACAAATAAAGGACAGTTAAGAATTTTCAGCTTTTATCAGTAATAGACATGAGCATTTATCCCAACAGAAACATAAAAAATTAGGTTGTCATTGATAATAAAATTATAGTTTAAAAATCAGCAGAATAGTAGAATTAAAATATACCTGATTAAATAAAATTAATGTCAAAATGGAATAAAATTGGACTACTCAAAAAGATACCTATAGGTATATGCATATATATGAACATAGAAATATGGTAAATGTGCTTTTCATGTATAAATATTCAAATGAAAATAGGGGGCCTATTTTATGCCCTCAGAACCAATGATCATCTTCTGAAGAGTATGAAAATTTATTCTTGGAGGGTGTATGTGTTAATTTGTTTTTAGGCCAATTTTCTCCTATCCTCTCAACAAAATTTAAAATATATGTTATTTTCCATCTCTTAAAAAGCATGAAGTGTGAGGCTGAGAGACAGAGAAGCATGGTCTCAGCAGCTGTGCAAAGCTTCATGTTGTGAATATTCAACAAATATTAAATGACATTGAAATATGAATTGAGGGATAATGAATCACTCTAGGGAATTATCCTGCCAAAATGTTTTGGAAGATCCATGAAATGTTTGACAAATCCAAGATATCCCAAGCTTTGCTTTTGCTGAGATTTATTTGTTTGTGTGGGGGATGGGGAGACAGGTTCTTATTTTTCATCTGGTTCATTATGTTCTTCTGTTAGTGACTAATTCATGCTCAAATCAGATTACTTAAACTTTTGTTAAGCAATTGATTTCTTAGTGGCTATATAATTGGAAAACCAGAGCATCTAGAAAAAAATTGCATCTTTTTATTAAGTAAAGAAATAAAATTGATTAAGCAGAAATTTAATTATCGTAATGGGATTGACCCAGCAGTGGAGAGGGATCACCAAGAGAGGACAGACATACTGCATTTAGAGGGCTTCTCCTAGGCGTTGCCTTATTTAGCATTATCTAAATAAGAAAAATCCATATTTTTAATACATTTTGTCTCTATTTCTTTTGAATGTGTTCAAATTAACAGATAGGATCCTTGTCTAATTAACTTTCTGGTCACTTTAACATAATTACTTAAACTTATCTCACTTTAAATAACAAACTATTTTGGCCACCTGAAGTTTTAGCACCACCTGTCACATTAGTTATGGTTATATAATAAACTTACTCACAATATCATTGATATGAGTCTGAGCTATCTGGGATCTTTAAAGTTCCAAATTATAAAAGCCAGTTCAAGGAAAAAGAAAAAACTGTGCATGATGATACAAACATTTTTTTTTTTTTTTGAGGCAGGCTTTCTCTGTGTAGCCCTGCTTGTCCTGGACTCACTTTGTAGACCAGGCTGGCCTTGAACTCACATAGATCCACCTGCCTCTGCCTCCTGAGTGCTAGGATTTCTAACAACTCCTTACCAAATGACACTGGCCAGTGTTAGACAGGGTAGCAAGGTATGCTAGAAGACTTTGGACAGCTGAATCACCACCCCCACCAAGTTCTTGCTTATGTCTCTTTCTAAGCACTTACTCTTCCTCTGGTTTTAGTTCCATGATTCTGTT
The DNA here is from genome assembly GCA_907164525.1 of Lophiomys imhausi. NCBI lineage: Eukaryota > Metazoa > Chordata > Mammalia > Rodentia > Muridae > Lophiomys > Lophiomys imhausi. The sequence continues at coordinate 10,196,408 of CAJQZJ010032173.1, read as the reverse complement.
TTGTTTTCTCTTCATCTCTTATGATGGCAGAAGATGAAGGATACAACTCTATACTATAGGATTCAAACCATACTGAGAGACAGATTCTCTTAACCTAATTTTTAAGAAGGGAACTTTGATCCAGTCCAGTTACTGCTCTATCACTTCCAATGAACTATGGACAGAAAACCGAGGTGACATTGAGCAAAGGTGACCATTAAGTTCTAATGTACTTTGACTGTTGGTAGGTCAGAAAAATAGGAGAGTAAGGGCTTGGTTGTGGGTTAGAGGATATCCAACAGGGCTCACTATAGCATATTTTAAAAGTTTGGTCTAAAATTTTCTTCTCAACTGTCTGAAGCTCCATACTCAATAGGTTTAGGGGGGAATTCCATTTGAAACTTAAGTTTTTAAATCACTTTTTAGTCATGTTAAAGAATAAATTACAATACAACAAAGCTGTCCTTTTAGATATACTTACAACATGGAAAATATTAATATAGCTACTACCAGTAAATTCTGGAAACTGAAGAACAAAGATGAGATGTTGGAATAGAACCAAGACATGAGGAAATTATAAAATCAAAACAGTAGTCATATGTCTTCTTTGCTTCCCCTGTTTTTTTTTTTTTTTTTTTGGTTGGTTGGTTTTTGTTTTATGGGGAGTATAAGCACATATCACAATCATAGTGGTAATGGTTTAAACATGGGAGGTAGCCCATTGGATAGGAAAAGAAAGGCAACAGGGCAAAAGGCACAGGTGAGGAGGGGCACGGGAGAGTGGGAGGACATTAGAAAGCAGACATCCAGAGAACACCAGTATAGTCATCTTAAGACAGAAACAAGTCAATAACCACTAAATCATATACTGGATGAGACTTTCCCATGGGAAAGTTACTCACAGTGTAACTCAAGGAACTGAACAGAGACCTAGGCTACTGCCCACCTTGGCAAATTCATTTTTAGTTTGATTCTAATTAAATTAGCTATCTGTTCATATTAAAGCAGAAATATTTCACTTTTCAGGGAATATTTTAGAATTCATATTTTTCACAATGTAGCATTTTAAATGTCCAGTATATAGTTCAGTGTTATTTACACGCTAACTGCAAAGGAAAAGACTGTGCAGGCACAACCAGTGAGATTACTGAAGGCTCCAATTATTAGATAAAGGTTTTTTAAATTTAATTATTTATTGCTTCAGGTGTCTGCTTTCCACCCTTCCCAGTCCCGCCCTCTCACCCTCTATCCCCTAATCCTTCCATCCCACTCCTCTGAAATGGAGTGTCCCTACATAACATTGCCCCGCCCCAGTTCAGCAGTCATATGAGGGCCAAGAGCCTCCTCATACACTGGAGGCCTACAAGGCAGTACCACCACGGAAAAGTGTCTCAATGACAGGGAAAGAAAACAAACAAACAAACAGTCAAAAAAGTCTATGTCCATGTTCCCTTTGGTACATTGGTATAGATATCCTGTACTATATAACCAAAATCCGACTATAAGTGAATAGATGCCATGTGCATCCTTCTGAGTCTGGGTTAACTCACTCAGGATGAGCTTTTCTAGTTCCATCCATTTGGCTACAAATTGCATGATTTCCTTGTTTCTGATAGCTGTGTAGTACTCCATTAGTACCATAGTTTTTTAATCCATTCTTCAGTTGAGGGACATCTGGGTTGTTTCCAGTTTCTAGCTATTACAAATAAAGCTGCTGTCAACATAGATGAGGAAACTTCCTTGTGGTTCGGTAATGAGTCATTTGGATGTATACCCAGAAGTGGTATGGCTGGATCCAAAGGCAGAGCCATTCCAAGTTTTCTAAGATATCACCAGACTGACCTCCATAGTGGTTGCACAAGCCTGAACTCCCACCAGCAATAAAGTAGAACTCCTATTTCTCCACACCCTCGCCAGCATGTGCTGTCATTTGATCTTTTGATCTTAGCCATTTTGACAGGTGTGAGATGGAATCTTACAGTTGTCTTGAGTTGCATTTCTCTGATGATTAAGGATGCTAAGCATTTCTTCAAGTGTCCCTGGGCCTTTAGGAATTCCTCCTTTGTACATTCTCTGTTTAGCTCTTTTCCCCATTTTAAATTGATTATTTGGTTTCTTGGCATGTAATTTCTTGAGTTCAATACCTGGGGATAACTCTAACCAAACAAGTAAAGGACCTGAACAACAAGAACTTCAAGCCCTTGAAGAAAGAAATTGAATAGGCCATCAGAAGATGGAAAGATCTCCCATGCTTATGGATAGGTAGGATCAACATAATAAAAATAGCCATCCTACCAAAAGCAATATAGAGATTCAATGCAATTCCTATCAAAATACCAACACAATTCTTTACATAACTGGAAAAAGCTAATCTCAATTTCATATGGAACAACAAAAAAAAACCCAGAATAGCTAAATCAATCCTGTACAATAAAAAAAACATCTGGAGGTACCACCATCCCAGATTTCAAGCTGTACTACACAGCAATAGTTGTAAAACCAGCATGGTACTGGTATAGAAACAGACCAGTAGATCAATGGAATCGAATTGAAGACCCAGAAATAAACCCACACACCTATGGTCACCTAATTTTTGACAAAGAAACCAAAACAGCACAATGGAAAAAAGACAGCATCTTCAACAAATGGTGCTGGTCCAACTGGATGTCCACTTGTAGAAGAGTGAAATTAGACCCATACTTGTAGAAGAGTGAAATTAGACCCATACTTATCACCTTGTACAAAACTTAAGTCCATTGGATCAAAGATCTTAACATAAGGCCGGTCCCACTAAATCTAGAAGAGAAAGTGGGAAAAACCCTCGAAATCATTGGCACAGGTGACAACTTCCTGAACAGAACACCAAAAGCTCAGGACCTAAGACCAACAATCAATAAATGGGACCTCATGAAACTGAAAAGCTTCTGTAAGGCAAAAGACACTGTCATTTGAACAAAACGGTAGCCTACAGACTGGGAGAAAATCTTCACCAACACCACATCTGACAAAAGGCTAGATAAAGGTTTTTAAGAAGCCATTATCGTACTCTTCAAAGGTATACATGAAATTAAATTTTATGTTGACTATATGGATATCTATCTGAAATTCAAAAACTGGAAATCTTAGAATCAAAAGAATTAATATTTGAAGTGAAAGTTTGCATGATAGACTAAAACAGATTTAAATTAAGATAAAAGAGCTAGAGAATTTGAAAGTATATTAATAAAAACAATTATTCCATGATATAATTACAATTTATAAGGGTGTAATTTTATGATGAACACATTTACATATACAGCCTTAGCCAAATGATTGAATAACAGTAATGAGATAAAGTAACACCCTCTTCCTACTGAGTTATATTGGGAAAGGTGCAGGGTCATTTTTATAATGTTCTTTCCAAAACTGAGCACCTTAATTTGACATGAGGAAACATGCAGTAAGCTACAGCTGAAAAGTATTTTGAAACACAACCATAGGAGACTCTTCAAGTGAGTGTGTCAAGGTGTAGAAAATATTTTCAGAAAGTTATAGAGGATGTTGCCCTCCCTGGAGACCTTACACATGTGTGAGACAGTCTTGGAATAGCCTAAGAAAACAGTAAGATCAAAACCTGAGTTGGGTCTCTGGATCGATGACCTAAACACTTAATAAAAAAAATAGAAATGACATGTTAAACAAAATCTCTAGACACTTTTGTGGTATTCTTCAATAAGATTCCCCTATATCAACTCACAAAATTTTTTGTACAAACCACTTTTAAAACCTTTTGATTCTTGTAGTCATGTATATAATTCCTTAATTCCCCTTTTTGTCTCTATTTCAAAACTTCAGCACACAGGAATTTCTATTGTTAAATAAACACAATTTAAATGTCACAGACCTTCTAAGAATTTCTTAAAGCCTTCCTCCAATACCTGTTCAAAATCACTACACTGTTTTCTTAGCAGAAACCTATTCCAACATGAAATGGTTCCCATTAGATATGAAATTCCAAACCCATGAATTCTGAGAGGGCTCTGAACTTGCCAAAATAATTTCTTATTAGACTTGATAACTTGGATTATAGACTCCCAGGGTATATTTAAAAGCTTTTAGTATAAAGCTTTCTTATAACAAAAAGGAAATGAAAAGATTCTGTAATTATTCACAGAACACAGTCAAGGCATCTTTGCTGGTGGAATATAATATCCATGACATTCCCTTACTGTAAATAGGTAGTAATAGATAGGACTGCTATTAGCCACAGAGTAGGATTCTTCTGCTTAGTAACACATAAAACAATAGCTTTTATTTCAGACCATTCAACCCTTCAGAATCAAATACATAAAACTCTTTGGGAATGAAATTTAAATTGCAGGTCGGTTTCAACATTTTATGTTTTTAACTTCAAGAAAAATATTCTTCAGAAAAAAACAAGAACCAATGTCCTACCAGCCTTATTCATTAGGGGACCTGGGTTTGGAAACTAGCATGAATAAGAGCTGTCCCTACCAGTCTACAGACTGCTCTAGAAGTTTCTTTTAAGTGCTGAAGGCATAAATTATTCTCATTTGCATGTGATGCTGTGGAAAGCTGTATCAATCCTGAACTGGCTAGTGTGCACCAAAGTTAGAGGGGGCCATACATGGTAACAAAGGGCAGTTTGCAACCTGCACAGCAACTGCTGTTGTTGCTTTTATCCTGAATGGTCGTCTTTGTCATTGCATGAAAATGCATCCTGGTACTAAGAAACATGTTAGCAAATGAACAAACATGATTATAAGAGTTTCAAAGTTTATCTTGTCTTTGCTACTAGCAGCCATTTTAGAAAAGGAATTATACACACATTGCATCTTTTATTTTAATTAGGCACTTGGCTATCAGTATAATTATCAAGACTTTTAAAAGAGAAATGAGTAAGTTCAGTACCCAGAGAGCTTCCTGGTATTAGCACAATAAAACAAGGCTTTGGGTATGTGGGAGGAAGATGGTGAGATAAACCACACTCCACATCTCCTGTACCATAAGAACTCCATGTTGCATGACTGATGGTAGTACTAGGAACAACGTCATCAGAGTTACATGCAAATGGTCCATATAACATTTCCAAGAAAACACTAAAACAAAATTAAAAACTCAACCAAATTCTTAACAAACTTGGAAAACCTGTAAAATGGCAGGCCAATGTTAATATACAGAAAGAAGAGACTACAGTATAAGTACAAGTTGCTGTTTAAATTCCAACGTTTAAAACTAAAGGAATGTTTATATAAATGTCAATTATCTTTCAGTGGTCATGAGTTGATTCTGATTACCTTCAGGTTATTTCTAAATCAAAACCACAGAACACAATTTGCTGAGTATTTCAATATTATGTTTTTCTAATTGGAAAAATATTTTTAATACACTTTGTGTTTCTGAGGAAACATCACAACTCAGAAATTTTTCAATTCAAATAATGACCCCCCCCAAATTAAAACATTGTATGGGCACTTAAAAGAATATGGCTCTGTGGTAGGAGTTTATTAAAACCAATTGTGAGAATGTTTTTATTTAATCCCAGGTGGGCTGCTTAAGACACAGGTATAAAGTATTAAGGGTCTCCTGAGCTAGCAGGGGCATGGCTTAACCAGCTGAGCAAGTTTAACTCTGAGGACTTGGGAGAGAGGAAAAAAAGCCACAGGGCCCGAGGAGAGGAGAAGGGGGCTCTACAAGGTAGAATAAGAAGCTAGACCCTCAAGGAGAAGGGGGCTCTATAAAGGAGAGAGCCCTGAGGAGAAAGGGGCTCTACAAAGGAGGGAAAAGCCAGACCCCCAAGGAGAAGGAGCCTCTACAAAGGAGAGAGCCCTGAGGAAAAGGGGGCTCTACAAAGGAGGAAAAAAAGTCCAAAGCCCCGAAGAGAAGGGAGCTACAAAGAGAAAAGAGAAGGAGCTTCACAAAGAAGTTCCACAAAGAAGTAAAAGAGAATGGGCTTTATAAAGAAGTAAGAGTAAAGAGGCTCGACAAAGAAGTACGAGAAAGCTCTATGAAGAAGAGAATGGGCTACAAGGTAGAAAGTAGTTGCTGCTTTCCCAGTTGCTGGTGCTCCTCAAACTGCTGCTTATTCTCCCTGATGCTGTCTCCTAGTTTGCTGATCTCCTGATTTCCTGGTTTGTTGGACTTCTACTGAGACTGGTATTACCCCCAAAGGATCCAATGACCCTAATCAGCAGGAAGTAGCCTTAAGAGAGCTACGCCCCCTTTCACCTCTAACCTTCTTTCTCTCCTGCATAGTGTTGGGGGTTTGGAAGGAAGGCATAAAATATTAAGTACAGTAAAGTAAATTAGAGTGAATAATATAAAAAAAATAATAATTTAAAAGCCACCTTGCTACAGGTAGCCCACAACGTGGCTAGCATAATGGATAATTTCGTATCTAATGCTGTGGAGGAGAGAGCAGGATTTGAAGGAGTTGAACAGTGTATTTCAGGACATCTGCAAAAGACTTATGATGGCTGTTGCCATTGGATTCTCTCCCACTTAGTGCTGAGAATGGATTTTTTGTATGTTGCTGTTTTCCTCCTGTATGAAGGGAATAGCCAGATGTCAAAGTGGAACTCTAGGAAATACAGTAACAGCACACAAGCGGTTTCTGGCGACAGAAAGTCGAGATTCTCTGGAATTTTTAAACTTTTTTGGGAGAGGTCAGCATTGGACAAATGAACATATGTCCAAGAGGGATATACAAGGTAATCTTTTGCAGTGAGGAAGAAACTTTGGCGTCCTAACTCAAGGCCCCCACAGCAAAATATGGAGCCATTTCAAACAAGAGCAGCTGAGAGTTGTTACAAAGATAGAACAGCTGAGAATTACCAGGTTGTAAAAATAAACTGCTGATACAAAAAGCATTTAATTCACTGAAAATGTCTGTTACTCCTTTAAAAAAATGCAATTTTTAGTTCCAGTTCATTTGAAAGCAACTATTGAAAACTGTGCAGGATTTAAGAACTTATAGTTTTCTTAGCTATTAGTTTAATTAATTGCAGAAATAAGTAGATAGTATGTAGATAAAAAATAAACAATGTTTGTCTATTTAGATAGACTGACATAGATAATAAATGGTTTTCAAAAACTTCAGAGACCTACAGAAAATGGCATTTAAGATATTTTAATAAGAAAAAGTTTTTCTGACAGAGAGACATCTGCCCCTGGCAGCACCCTGAATCTACTTGATAAAAGATGAAGGGCATTAAAGAAACAAATGTGACAAGATAGTCACTGGACAAAAAACTGCTGATAGCAGGCTGTTTATCCAATCTGTGAACAAGCAGGACACTAAAAAGTCGACTGACCAACATTACAGAGATAATGTAGGACAGTCCTTTAATATTTGTGCTTTACAGAAAAGGTTGTCTGATGTTCTGGGCTAGTAGGCTGAAGATTGGATGCCCTAACAATACAGAGAAACTATGGGTGACTGTTCAGGTAGCCAGAAACCTCTGTCATGGCTATAGTTTTGGAAGTTGCTTGCTCTATACTACCTACATACGTAAGTAATGATTTCCTTCTAAAGTCTCTGATGGGGTTGAGGCCTAAATAATTATAATCTTACAATTAAGGTTAATTGTATAAGTTCAAGAAATGTTTTAAGTCTAAAAGATATTACAGATTGATAAATGCAAATAAGAATAGAAAATGATACAGCTACAGAATTCTAAGCTAGGGATGATAAAAGATGCTTTATCAAAAGGTTACCAAATACAAATAGACTGGACATTTTAAATATAATTCTTGATATGATCTGATAAATATCTTTATCACACACACACACACACACACACACACACACACACACACACACACACACACACCATGTGTTGAACTAAAATGGGGAAATGTGGTAGGAATTTATTTAAACCAATTGTGAGGATTTTTTTTTTTAATCCCAGGTGGGCTGCTTAAGACCCAGGCATAAAGTATTAACTGTCAAATGAGCTAACAGGGGCGTGGTTTAACCAGCTGAGCAAGTTTAACTCAGAGGACTTGGGAGAGAGGAATAAAAAGCCAGAGTCCTGAGGGGCGGGGCTCTACAAAGGAGGGAAAAAAAGCCAGGGCCCCAAGGAGAAGGGGGCTCTACAAAGGAGAGGAAAAAAGCCAGATCCCTGAGAAGGGAGCTACAAAGAGAAAAGAAGGAGAGCCACAAAGAAGTAAGCTCCAAAAAGAAGTAGAAGAGAATGGGCTTTACAAAGAAAAAGTAAAGAGGATCCACAGAGAAGTAAGAGAAAAGGCTTTACTTTTATTCTTGTTATTAGCACACACCTTTAACCATTTTTCTGATTCTTTTTTTGAATGTCATTGCAGTTTTTTATGCTTGGATGTGTGGGTATAAATTGCCCAGTTTATCTTTAGTGAGTAATTATATCATAAGTTTTTATTACTTAAAATCATAGACCAAGGATAGATATTAGTTCTGTTTAATTAAACTAAAATCAAGTTGAGTAACTTGGCATCTCCTCTAGGGAAAGAAAGCCTGGGGTATACAACTTAGAATCAACAGAGTAAATATTAATCTTCATTTGAAATTGTTTTAAGGAGATATAAAACATTTTTTTTAAATTGCCTACTAGCAAATCAGGAGTTAAAGAGTTTATCTTTACCTAATTAAGTCCTACTACATAAATAACAAACTATTTTAAAATGTTCTCAAGGCGGGAGAAAGGAGTCTCTCTTAAAATTGATTAACAAACAACATTTACATAGACTAAGATCCTTGGTGCATTCAAAAAGAAGTTTTGTGAGTAGTGGCAGTTTTCTTATGTCTAAGTGCAAAATTTAAAAAGAAAAAAGTAACTTTCCTATACTCATGAAATCTGACGTTTATGCAAAACATAAAATATAAAACAATGAAAATTGTATTAAGGGTGTATTTACTAAATTGAATGTCAGATTGTGCAAAATTGCTATCATTTCAACCAAGATTATTGAAATTACAAGCAACTAGATATAATAAGCATTTATGTTGCAATTCAAACATCTGAAATTTTTTCTAATCTTGGTCCTTTCACTAACTAGTCGTTGAATTTGAAGATTTTTCTTAAAGCTACAGACCATTGTTAATTGACAATGTTTCTAAGCTTTTGAACCATTTTCTCTGTCAATTTCTGTCCATGCTGGGAAACTGTCTAATGTTTTCAAAGACCACAATTCTACTCGGGAATGAAGGCTTACACATTATTATTACTATTTTAATTATACACATTTATGGGATGCTACCTGATCATTTGATGTTTAAGAATGAGTAACAGTCATGTTTCGGTTATAATTTTCTTTCCTAAAATAATTGTGTTAGTTGAGTTAACAAAAAAAAAGTTTTATTTTTTTTACAGAATTTTGTTTGCATGTAGATAGTAGAAAGAGAAGACATAAAAATATATTTACTTTACGGATAAACTTTGTATAACTAAGAACATGTTGTGTTATGTGTGTTTTTGTGCATTCCCTTGGGTGTTCAGGTTTTTTTTTTGTTTGTTTGCTTGCTTGTTTATTTTTCCCTTTGATTTGGTTTGGAATTTTTAGACATAAACTTTCAACATGAGATAACCATATTTATATGAAAAGATTTTAAGAGCATTGTTGCCAACCTTGATTTGAAACTGGACCTTATAAAATCTCCACAGGGTCTACTTTAATGGTTTTCAACTGTAATAATATGAGCTTGGTTGCTTCACTGAAGTGACCTGCCAAAACTTTCCAATGTTTGTCTATGGTTACACTGAATATTAAAAGTTTAATACACCATAGTAAGAATACAAAGTTCCATATGTGAAGTAGAGCAGTTGTTCCAAGCCTACACGTTAGGAACAGAACCTCTCAGGGCATATGTTCAAACAGCAACCATTTCTTATTAGGTACCATTTACTATAGGTATAATGTGAGGTAGTTAACCTTTTTTTACAAAATTGAAATTTTCTGGGTGTTTTGATGAAATGAACTGCAGGCTCTGTGAATCAAATAACTCTAATGAAAAATGATGATGGTCTTATAACTCTCTAAGACACTCTAGCTTTTGTTTTTGGTGTCTGAAAAAAATTAAGAGAACATATTTGTTTCCAGATGGAAGAGTAATTAACACACCAAAACTACTTTATCCATAAATATGGTTCCTTTTGAAATTTTAGTAAGCTCACCAAAATATATACATGCATTCCCTTTGAACAAATTAAAGCAAATCTCATACTGGAAAAAAAAAAGTTAAATAAGGCACAAGCAGTTGTTTTTCTTTCATTTATTCAAATCAAGTAGAGCTGCTACTATAAATTGGAAATCTGCCTCTTTGTTATTCTCATTATTTCTTTGTGCAAAGTGTCTGCTATGAGGAGAATCAGACTGTCTATTTACAAAATTATGTGACAATCTGCATAATTATGTTGCATATGTGTTAGGTTGGTTATGAATGATTAGATTGTTATTCAGAGTTAGAACGTCTGTATTTTAGAAAAGCCAATCTCTGTGAAATGAATGGGATTATTTTAGGCAGAAAAAAAAATTCCAAATTTCAGAGTTAGACAGCCAGTGTCAATGGGATTTAGAGTGAGAAATGTTATTTACCTCTATCCAGTAATGATACAAGGTAAATGGAAGAATCCGCGTAAACATGACAGTATAAGTCACCACTAAGTACAGTGTAACTTAAATTATTTCTGTTCAAGTGCATTTAAAGTGTCAATTAATTGCCTCCATTTCAAATGCACACCTTTTCCCCAATTATCAAATTAAGATTTGAGCTGAATCAGTGAGCACAATGACAGTTTAATTATATTAAACCCCATGAAATAAACAGTGAGGAAGTGTTTGTGCAGATGGCCACCCGCGTCTGACACCTCCAGGCATAGCCAATGACAAGTACCGTTCTTGGTAAATAAAATTGCTTTATTTCACTGTCGCTGAAGCATCCTTACTTTTAAAAGATAGGAGAATGGGTTATGATAGAAGGATTTAAGGGAATTACAGAAGGAGAAATCGCAGATGTATTTTTTTTTCCTAAGGGCACCAGGTGTTTTAAATGCCACCAGAAGGGTGCTCCAGGCGATTCCATGCTGTCCAAGGTAGCTTGGCATAGATTATCTGAAAGCTTTTGTGTCTTTTCAGCTTTTGATTAAAGGCCAGTGTCAGGACTCCTCGGGGCTTTTGCTTGGTACAGTAAAGCTGAGGGATTTTTTTTTTTTTTAATGTTGCTGCCAAAAAGATGCCAGTTAGGATAATTACATTTCAATTTAAATTGGTAATTTTATGAAAATTTAAACCAGAATATGTGTCACCCAAATCTCCTTACTTTTATTCCCCCCAAACATGCATACACACATACCCCTCTTGTTTGGGGGAAGACAATGACAGCAGTTCACCAGAACCTTCCCATGACCCAGAGATATGTGCCAGGAATTAAACAGATGAGCAAAAATTGAACAGAGACTGTTTTCTTCATCCAAATGCATTTTCTAGCCTAGATTTATCACTAGTGTACATTGGAACCATCCCAGGGCATCCTAGCTTCTAGTATCTTTCTTCCTGCAGATGCCAGCAAAGGAGGCTTTAGCCCATCACTGTAGTATTTAAGACACTGTTTCTCACTCACAGTCAAGCTTTGTATTTGTTAACAGGATGCAGAAAAGGAACCAAACCTACAAGAGTCTCTCACCCTCTCGTTGAAAGGAAAGTGACACAAGTGGCCAGATGAACCCTGAATTTCCTGTCTGCCACTTTCTTTTTCCAGGACACATACGCAAGCTTGGCAGCACCAACAAAGTGGAAGTAATGTTCCTTTGTTTAGAATGCAGTGTGTACGAACATTTACATAATAAAATACACACACAAATAACAGATGGTGGAGAGACACTCATTTCGCCACATGTTGGAAGCACTATATGGTTCCTTGATGATCTCATCTCTCAGTTCTCCCTACAGATGTCTACCAGCTATTTAACCTCAGGGGTTATTCAGATGGTGAAAGGTTTTGAAGAGAGCCACAAAGCTGGCTACAAAATGTTTCTTTTCTATTAGGTACAAATGCTCTTTCTGGATGGAGCTATCAATCGACAAAAGAAAAAAAATTTTTAATTAAAAAGCTTTCTTCTGTCAAAAAGAAAACCTAAATAATGTAACCTCAAGTTTTCGTGGGATTTATTGGGCAGATATTGTCTAGAGTATATAGCCACAAATACTGTTAACGCGATGACTTTGAAGGAGGTCATTTTCTTCTAACCTTTTTTGTTCCGCGTAGAAAGTGGTTTTATTAATACTTTTGCTTCCACATAAGTAGCCTTCTTTTAGGGGGCCTTCTGTAATGAGTAGAAGTCTCTCAGTTACACTATGCTCACTTATCAATCTGTTATTAGAGTTACACCTCAAATGCAGGGTAAACGATATGTTATGCAATGCAGGGTAATAAATATGTTGCATCGTTAGCTCTCTTTAATTTATTCTCAGATAACACTTCTCTCAAAACACACAATGCATTCTTTCCAATGGGATCGGGCATTTTTCAACAAAGTACATTGATAACATGTATTATTAACCTTTTCCATTGAAAGTGCACTTTACTCAAAAGCACATAATAATTAAATATTACAATGTATAAAAGACATACCCACTTTTATAGAGATGTACACATGTTAAGCTATTTGGACAATAACTGATGATTCAGAATAAAAACATGCATTGGTCCATCTTTAATTTGTGATTTTCTCTAAGAGAACACATCTTTAACTCACATTTTATGTTGAAGTGTACTATGAAGGGGTATTATCAAACAGAGTCCATCAACAAATAAGGACAGCAAAAATAACTCCCAAACATCAATGTCCCAAGAAACCAACAAAGAAAATAGTCATGAAGGCTAAAAACAAACAAAAAACCCTAATCATCTACCATGCCGTGCATATCCTGAAAATAATATTCATAAACAGTGCTATTAAATAGGCTAAAATGTATGTTGAAGCTTACTGGAAAGAAAAAAGAGGTAATTTATCCATATTCCTGAGAGTTGTTTAAGCGAAAATGGCAGCCAATTGTACATAAATACATTGTAGTATTGGCAAGAGACTCTTTAACAGAGACAGAGAGAGAGGGAGAGAGAGAGAGGGAGAGAGAGAGAGAGAGAGGGAGAGAGAGAGGGATCACAGAACAATTATGAAAGCTCAGAAGAGAAAAGCGGGTAAAGAAAGAGAGAGGTTATCAGATGGTTGGATGAGATGAGCAAAGTCTTGAATCTTCATTGATTCCAAGAGTCTTAGGCAAAGCAAATAAAATGAGAGAAAGAAACAAAATCTTTGAAGGCCACAAAAGGAGTGCAAGCATTGATAATTCGACAAAACTTACCAGTAATCACTAGTTTTGAAAGCTTAACCATCCCAAAAGCCTATGATGCACATATAAAATGGAAATCCTTAGAAGGGGAAATAGACAGCTGTGTACTCAAGACAAATACTTGGGGAAATGGTCCCATTTCTTGATAGCTACCTTGAAAACAAACCATTTCCTTAAGCATTTTTCCCATCTTGCATACTCTTTATCTCTATAGCTCCACAAGCTCTGTTACTTATGTCACTATGTACCTGTCTTTCTTAGTTCTAGCTGGAATAACAACAACTGAACTAAAGCAGTCATGGGTCACTCTCCTCATAGGTTTGCACCTAAGTCAAACTGATATCTGGTGCTGACCTAAGGTCAAAGAAACTGGACTGTGAACCTAATGCATTAAATGCTAGATAAAATTTCAATTCTCAGCATTTGAATTCTTCCAGAGAAATTTCCTAAAAAGTAAACAAGGTATAAGGACACCTGAGGGAAGTGTGTGCAATATGTAAAGAAGGAAGTAAATGCTGCCTCATCTACTGAGCTCCTACAATACATGCAGTCTTCCTAAATGGGAAATGCAGACTCTAATTATTTTCTTCTTCATAACAGTGACAGGGACTCACAGCAGAAAAGAAATGCACTCATCACTGTTTTAAATAGCATGTCAGCCTCCTTTACTCTCCTCTGGAATGTCTCCATTAGCACCTCCTTTCTCAGCCTGAGCTCTGTCACCAGAAGAATAGCCCTATGGCTATATTTTGCTGGTTGAACATCTACCTACATGGCCAGTTCAATTTCCCATTAGCTCCTCTCACAAATGTCCAGGAGAAGACCTCTTTGTCCCACTAGAAGTGATGAATCTGCTAAAACCTGAGTTAAAAGAAAACCTATGTAGTGGTTTGAGTAAGAATGGCCCCCATAGGTAGTCTCAAATATTTGAAAACTTAGTCATCAAGGAATGGCATTAGTTGAGAAGGATTAGTAGGTGTGGCCTTATTGGAGGAAGTATGTCACTGTGGATGGTACTTTGAGGTTTCAAAATCCTAAACCAGGCCCAGGGGCCCTTCCTCCTGCTGCATGTGGATTCAGACATAGAACTCTCAGCTACTTCTCCAGAGCTATGCTTGCTTGCCTACCATCATATCATCCTCCCTGCCAGATTATAATAGACTAAGCCTCAGAAGCATAATCAAGTGCCATTTAATACTTTATTTTAGAAGGGTTGCCCTGGTCATGGTGTCTGTTTACAGAAGTAGAACACTGAGCAATACAGTCTAGAAACAACTTTACAATCATTCCTCCCATTGCTGATCCATCCACCCAAGTGGAAACAATCTGCCTCTGTTTGCAAACAACTCTTTGGTTCTTTTAGGATTGCTAGCTAAGAAGAACTATTCTGAAATAGTCCAATTGGACTATTGGAGATCCATGGGCACAGTATCCAAGCCTTCTCACAACTTAATCATCTTGGCCATGCTCTGTGGTCCTGGAAGCTCCTTACAGGAGCAACCTACCTGCCTACCTGTCCTCCTGTTCTACCTGGTTTCTTCTAAATTCTAAAAGCATATGTTACATTTTCTGGACCATGTACTTTTGACTTTTTACTCCATAATATATCTACAGTTTCAAGACAAATAGGAAGCTTATAAAACTTTCTAGTCAACTGCATCTGAGAACAGCTCGTCACAATGGCTATTTCTTATCTGTATAGTGTTTAAATCCCAACTGGAGGGTGTGTGATGTTTTTAGTTTCACATTATATCAGTTTGTATGGTGAAAGAAAAATTACTTAGTAAATTGAACAAAGTAGTGGATAATTATTGCCATGTTACAACATTATGCTCTAAATAATATTCATACAAGAGTGTGTACATGTACACAAACACACCACTCATGTCTAATGAATCCTCCTCAGAACACTACTTTCTCTAAATTTTGCTTGCTTGTCTGGCATTTGAATTTAAAAGTAGTTTTTGAGATTGCAGGGTCGATAGTTATATGGTAAGAGCACTTGCTGTACAAGCATGAAGGTCTACGTTCAGATTTCCAGTATTTACAGAGAAATAGAGAATGGCTAAGTCATTCTGTGTGCCCCGGAGGGGCAAGCAAAGACAGATGGATCTTGGGAGTTCAGTGACCCTCCTGGACAACTGAAACAGTGAGTTTCAAATTCTAAAAGAGATTTTGTCTCAAGGGAATAAGACATAGAATGATAGAAGAGGACATTTGATGTGCCCCTCTGCCCTCAACACCCATCTCCACATATCCATGCATGTAGATACCACCTACCCACAAACACACACACACACACACACACACACACACACACACACACACACACA
>CAJQZJ010032173.1:10160882-10180763 GCA_907164525.1 Lophiomys imhausi | reverse complement strand
CACACACACACACACACACACACACACACACACACACACACACACACTTTAAAAGCCTAGAGATTGGCAGATTGCTCTGCAATCAAGATGCTATTAAACACTGCATTAAGCCATGGTGACCACTGGTCTTTATTTTTGTACTTAGTTTTTAAATAAAATAAGCTTCTGAGGAGATTGTTCAATAGTTAAAGTACCTACTGTGCAAATGTAAAACCTGGAGTCCATATCCCCAGATTCCACATAAACTCAGTGTGAGTATAGCAGCCAACCGAAAGTTCCAGTGTTTGAAATGTAGAGATCATGGACCCCCTTAGCTAGAGTAGCTGTACCAATAAACCAATGGAAATGACCAAGGAAGACTTCCGACATCAACCTTGGGTCTACACATGGATAATCACACATATGTGTTTGCATCCACATACATGCAAATGCACCCAAACACCCATACACTCACATGTGTATGCACACACAGGTGCATGTTCACACAAGAGAGAGACCACAAAACATATATGAGAGAAAAATAAACAATAAAATACTGTGCATATTTGGAAAATTGTTCAAGTCTTCAATGTAGAACTAAAAGTGAAACTTTTTACTCAAGATGAACTGAAATAAAAGGTTAATTTCTTCCTTATATTACAATACATATTGCTAGTAAACTCTACCCTTAGATAGAACCTTGTTTAGAAACTTTAACTGTAGCATAAGTTGTTCTTCTAAGCTTCTATCTCATGCTATACCTTTTAGGTTGCTTCCTGTAGATCATTTTCCTACAGTGTGATATCCTGTCTAAAGACTGGCCTTGGAGATGTAACCATTTCAGTTCATTTCCTCTGCATTAGTTGTCTCTATCAGAGACAAGAAATAAAGGGAGAGAATTAAAATATCTCAGACCTCTTCTTACTTAACATAAAAATAGCAAAACCGTATTGTAGCAACCACAAGACATTTCTTAGGAATGTCTTTCTTGCAGCTAGCAATTTCATAGCCTCAAGATAACCTTCTCTTTCTTCATCGCATTGACTATGAATGACAAAGCCATCCTATTATTACTGACCATTACCTTCTTCACCATATGTCATCCTTAACCCGAATGTTCCCTAATGACTGCAGTCTCTCCATTAAGATAATTTCTGCTATTCCATTTTAAGTGTGTTACCTCCCTCCTCTGGGATACAAATTTTTTTAGCATGCTCAATTTTCTCTTTCATCTACTGTCATATTTAGGTTTCTATTGCTGTGATAAAATACCTTGGGAAGGAAAAGGTTTATTTTACATTGTAGCTTAATTACTTCACGAAGGGAAGTAAGGGAAGGAAACTACGATCATGGAAGATTTCTGTTTGCTGCCTTTCTCCACAGTCTCACATTCAGAACCTTTCTTATACTTCTCAGAACCACCTGCCCAGTGGTGGCACTGCCCACAGTAGCTGTACCATCCTACATCAACCAGGAATCAAGGAATGCCCCACAGGCTTGCCTATGGGCAATATGGTTTCCTAAAGTGAGGCATTTCATCGATTGAGGTTCCTAATATCAAATGGTTCTATCTTATATCCAGTTGACTGAAAAAATTAACCAACACACCAACATATCTTAAAAATTAAGATTTATGGAACTAAGTAAACAAAATAAAAAAGTATCAGAACCAAAAGACATGACACAGACTAAGTCATCAGACTTACAACTGCCACCCCATTCTTGTTTGTACCCTCATGAGACCATACTAGGAATCTTTCAAAGTTATGTTCTTTCCATCTGCAGTATGTTTAAAAGACTTAACTTTGATCATTTTTTTCAAAAGTAAGACTAAAAAAATGTAAACTAAAAATTTTAAGTTATGTTTTATATTTATTTAAAAAGTTAAACAGTACATCTTTTCCTTGTTCACAGCCTTTAAATCCCAGTACTCAGGAGGCAGAGGCAGGTGGATCTCTGAGTTCAAGGCCAGCCTAGTCAACAAAGCCAGTCCAGGACAGCCAGGGCTATGTTCCACAGATAAATTCAGTCTCAAAGAAACAAAACCAACCAACAAGCAAAAGAATGTTCCAAACATAAGTGGATGTATAGGAAAACAATATAGCACTCCGTAATTACTATAAAGTTGCAGAATTACTTTTCTTTTTTAACTGAGTGACTTTAAAATGAAGACCATAACCTCTCATAGCTGAAGTTTGGCTTTGTCAATCTTATGTCACCTATAGTCCCACCTGTTTATCTGAAAAAAATCAAATATAAGGTATTCATCTTAAGACAGATAAACAACTGACCTCATTTATATGATATTGATGACTATTCAATTGATCTCAAACATTAGAAAGTAAAGTATCTTAGAAGAATCATATTTCTCAACATATTCTAAATGGCTCCATTGTAAGGAGCATTGGGTTATTGAAAACAATTACCCTGCAAAGCTACTTCTGCACTGTTATGAAAAGATAATCAAATATTTTAGCCTCTTGAAATTTTTCTCAAGGATGAAATACACCATCAGTGGTGGAATATTTCTCAAGGATTCATCCATATTTTTTGTGTATTCATCCAAGAATAATGGAGAACTTTGAGATTGGCTCAAAATTACATCCCTCTTTAAATAAGAATGTCCACTAAAATAAACCAGAGTTGCTTGATGGAGATAACGTAAAATGAGGAAAGAAAAATTAAAGAAATTCTTTTTTCAGCCTGTTTTCCTTTTGAGGCTTGGGTTGCTGCTAGCTGTTACATATCACAGTGGAAATCCTCTCTGATTTCCACCTCAGCCCCTTTCTCCTCTCACCATACTGCCTTTCTTTGTGGTACATGGTAAGTGCCTCAGTAGGCTTTTGAATAGTGTGAAATCTCTCACAATACCACCTCCCAAGAATTTTATATAAACAAGTCTCATTTTAATTCAGTATGCTGAATGATATATTCTTTTTTTAGTATCTACTTCTTCCAGGTATCAATATATTTATAGTTCTTGTACAATATTCATAAGATATTATAGTGCACTTTGGTGACCTAAGAATATTGCCAGTGGAAGGTGGAAAGACAGTAGGTACTACTCCAGTAGAAACAATAAATAAATAATTTTTGAATTATATCTCCTGACATTCTTATGTCCCCTGTCAGATATCACCTGTTCACTTGTCCATGCATTTGCCTCATGGCACTACTGAGGTTATATATTTGAAAGGTGAATTCCTTTTACATATGTAATAACTGCCCACATGAATAGAGTACTGCTCCAGTAGAACTATAAAAGTCATCATCTCCAGACAGGAAACATCCAGAATAAGATTTCAGAAAGTTTGGGATTTGCTGCCCCCCTCTTTCTGTTCTCCTTATGGCTCTCTAGTTTCTAAGACTTTTACGTAGATTTTTTTTAAATGCACGTTTTAGACATTGATGGGCTGCTTGGTCTGAAAATGAGTCCCCTAACAACTGGAGCAGGGGATGTTTCTAACTTGGACTCTGTTGCCTGCCTTTGGATCCCTTTCCTCTAGCAGGGCTGCTTTCTTTAGCCTCAGTGGAAGAGGAGGCACTTAGTCCTGATATGACTTGATGTGCCAAAGTGGGCTGGTAGCCCCGGAAGTGGCAGGGGGTGGGGAGGTGGGAGGGGGAGGTACCTTTCTCTGAGAAGGAGAGGGAGAATAGAGGGAGTGGGATTGTGATTGGGATATAAAATGAACAAATAAATTAATGGAGGAAAAAAATGCACATTTTAGGAAAGAGAGTCTAATGAGAAAACATGTCAGAAATATGCTTTAAGGGAAATAATGGAGTTCTTTTCCTTCCTTTGAGTTACCTTGTTCAATTTTGATGTGATAGTTTTTGTTTTATCTTATTGTATTTTATTTTGTCATGTTTGGTTGCTACCTCTTAGAAGCCTGTTCTTTTCTAGTGAGAAACTGAAAAGGGGGAAGATACAGATGGGAGGGGAGGGGAGGAAGAACTGGAAGGAGTAGAGGGAGGGAAAACTGTAATCAGGGTTTATTGTTTGAGGGAAAAAAATCTATTTTCAATAAGAGGGAAAAGTGAATAAAAAGAGAAATAATAATACAAACGCTGACTATGTTGCTTCCTGGTAGAATATGTAGCTCTTTCCAGTGTGATGAAAACTAACCAACAAGAGTGAAGTGCCCAATTTGGTACCAAGTTGATTTCTCCAAGTCCTATGACTCAACTATGTGGTGTCTACAGCAATGGTGTTTCATCATGTAGTTCTAGAGGGTAACCAAGAGCAAAGGCCAAGAACTGATAATGTTCCAGGGAATGTATAGGTTATGTCTTTTTAAAGTCCCCATCAGTGGGGTTCCTTAAATACTCAACAGAAAACTGTAGAAGTAAGTTTAGGACCTTTTCAGAAATTGGTGACCATTCTGTCCTCATCCCAAGCCCAGATTTACTTTAAGATTCTTTAAATAAACCCACAATGACACATCAAACAGAAAATTTTAAAATCAAGTATTTTAACTCTAAGCAATCCAGAGATAAACCAATTTGACACTTAGATGTTGAGGAACTATATTAAAACACTATTAAGCCGGGCGTGGTGGTGCACGCCTTTAATCCCAGCACTCAGGAGGCAGAGGCAGGCGGATCTCTGTGAGTTCAAGGCCAGCCTAGTCTACAAAGTGAGTCCAGGACAGCCAGAGCTGTTACACACAGGGACCCTGTCTCTAAAAAAAAAAACAAAACAAAAAAAAACAGTATTAAAAGCCTGATGTCTGTGGGTAAGCTATTATGTTTGCAGAAGAGAAAACTTTGTATATACAGTAAGAACACCACAGTTCATAAAATACTGTCTGTCATATAATGTCTGGAACCTGAAACAGGTTATGTCAGGCAGTGGTCACTGACAAGAGATGATGTGACAGCATACTTGATGGCAAGTGCACATTTCATAGGGTCAGCACCAAGGACCAAGACTTTCGTGTATTCTGCAACACAACATGAGATAGCACTGTCAAAAGGTTTTCAGATTATTTGTGCATTTTAAAAAAATTAATTTTAGGTTGTTTGCTGACCAGTTGTTTTGTAACCCTCACAAAAAATGTTGTTGCCAAGCTTCTCACAGTCCCCACTTTCAGTGGTATGGCCCCACAGGAGGTAGTGACCCACAGTTTCAGAAGTTTTATGTTAAAGCTAAGCTTTTCAGTCTTCATCCATTTATCCATGGGTAAAATGAAAGTAAAAAAAAAAATTCTTTTTATCTCCTGTGTGTTGCACTAAGCACACTGTGTCACGAGTGACAGGGTTTAGACCTGTCACTCCACTAAAGACATGCCACTAACATTATTAAACCTGATCTGGGGAAAAAATTCCCTTCCTATGTTGACAATAGACACAGGATAAGCAAACATCCAAGACATCTTAAGGCTGGTGAGAGAGTGAATCAAGATATCCATTATCTCTCAGTGTTTATAACACAGTATATAACACTATTACCACACACACAAAACTATGCTTTCCAAAGCAGGACAAGGTCATACACTGAAGCCAGTCTAATACTGACTCTTATTTGAAGAACTCAAATGTCAGGTTGAAATACCCCAGCTCTGAAGTGTTGTTGTCTGTGCTTCAAATCTAGTTTTCTCATGTCCTACATTTGCAATGCTAAGTAAATTACTTAATTTTTCTATGAGATAGTTTCATCTGTAAAGTGGTGATGAGGACATCTGCTATTGTTATGTTAAATATTGGTTCAAACAGTACCTGAGTATAGTAAATGGAAATTGCACTCACAGAAACAATGATTATGATAATGATGATATATGATAAATGATTCATTCATAGATAGATAGATAGATAGATAGATAGATAGATAGATAGATAGATGGATGGATAGATAGATAGATAGATAGATGATTGATACACCACTAATATTATGATCAGCATCCTTGCAGTAAGTAAATAATGGAACCTTAATCTAATTTAGTTAGCTTCTACTTTTTGGATAAATTAAAGTATTAACTACTTATATAACTTTGTAGTATCTGAGTACACTTGTGTTACCAGAGCAGATAAAAGAATAGAAGCCAGAGCGTTTAAGACCATAAAGCTCAGAAGCTGGATCTTTTTGAGGTTTTGTGCCCATTATCAATGCTGTTCAAAAATTATTTATAACTGTATGGATCATGAAATGTGTGGTATATTTTAAAAATATAACTGATATAAAATATATTGAAATATTTATAAAATAAATATGCCTGAAATGGACCTTTTTCCCCTTGAAATCACAATTATTATTTTCCAATGCAGTATGGTGACCCTTACAAAGAGTCAAGAAAGAGTAACCCTAGAAAACAGCTAATGTGTAAACTGTGGTGCTGTTTTTCATATTTCTCTCTCTTTTCAGTAAGTCCCATCATACTATGAAAGGAGAATTGAGGCTATTATATACTATATTTTTTTTCCAACACTACCTGATCTTGAGAAGGCGATCAATTGCAAAGGGTTGTACAATTTGAGCTTGGAATTGTGCTATAAATGTAGAAACTCTGTCTTGGGAGGGATTCTGTTTCATAGGACTGTTGGTTTGCTTAGCTGATATAAGACATGAGTAACCTGCAAAGGACTGGAAAATGAGAGGAGCAGATGTAAAATGGAGACTTGGTCTTCCCAAAGGATAATATCTTAAAACTTGAGAGTCTGGAAACCATTTCAAAGATTGTAGGTGAATACTGTAACCTCAGTCAAGAAGTACATAGAATTAAATAGAACACTCTAGTTGTGTTACAATTGCTTAGGGAATAGTTCAATTTCATGGTATTTTTCTGAACATTTATAGAGATATGGCTTAATATTACAAGATTTTTAGAATGCAGTCTAACATAAAAATGGCAAACAAGAAAGTTAAAATTCCTTTGAGCTCTCCAAATACCCTGGAGTGATAGCATGTAGTATGTGTAAAATCAATATTAATCTATCAGTTCAATTCATAGCACCATGGCAAATAAAATCAAATTACCCTAATAGCTGATACCTAAAGTAGCTACCAAACTAAAGTTGGCATCTGTGAATTTCCCTAGATTAGCAGCAATAAATCAGATCTCCACGATTCCCTTAAAGACCTTTGGAATATCTGAAATTCTTGGATACTTGACTTGTGAGGGACTTGTGATAACAAAATCCACACATAAACAATACAGGAATGAGTAATAATATGTGTTAGGACCACAGCTGATTGTGGTGGTGCCTGCCTGTCATCTCAGTATTCAGAAGATGGAGGCAAGATGGCTGAAAATTAAAGGCCAGCTTGGCCTATCTGGTGACTGTTAAAAATTGGCACTTAATTCCTTGATTTGTTCCTCCTTTTGTCTTTTACAAATACTACTGCCCTTGTTCATGAACAATCACTTTCTCTTGCTTCAAGGTGATTCTCTTTGTCCTTAGCCTTAGCCAGTTTGATTGTAAAGCACCTTTCCATTCACATTGGGTTTAGTGTCATTGAGTAAATAATCATTTATTCAAACATCTTGAATCTGTCTATTGCTTTTCTCATATTCGACTGGATTTCATATTCTTTCTTCAAATGAATCCTTTGCATAATTTTCTTACCATAAATTTATCTAATCAACAATATCTATAGCATTTAGCCCCTTCAGTTCTCTTCACTCTTCTGGAGTCCTATTTATTCATGACTCTATGATTTCAATAGCCACAGAGTCATTAATCTCTTTCATCAGTTTGATAACTTTGCTGTTAAAAACAATGATGAAAGTTATATAAGTTTGAAAATTGAATTTTTCCCCCAAAATAATTACAAATTGGTTATAAGTTGAGTTAAACATGCCACAGACTCATGTGTATAAAGAATGAATCCCTAGCTAGACACAGCATTTTGAGGCAAGCTTTTGGACAACATTACTATAAATAGGCCTTATACATTTTATCAGTTCTGGCCTGCACTCTCTGTTCACTTGCCTGGATTCATAATGGAACCAGTTGCTCCCATTACTGGACTATTCCTGCTCTCCATGCCTTTTTTTTTACTATGATGGAATAAAATACCCTGAAATCATGAGCCAAAACAAATCCTTCCCGTGTTAACTTACTTATGTTAGTAACTTGGTCACAGAAGTGGGACAAGTAATTAATAAGGATATGAAGAGAAGTAGGGCACTTCTTGCTGTTATTAAATTAGACCATGTGTCTCGTAGGCCTTCAAACCTAGTTTTCGTGAAGAATGTGAAAAAGTCTGGAGCTATTATCTAACTAGAGCACTATAATCAGGTTCAGTGAACCATTCTGGTGAAAGTTTAAACGATCAGAATGCTGACATAAAGGTGGACAGTAAAAACTGTGCCTAAGAAGCTTAAGAAAGAAATAAGGACTTTATTGAGAATTGGACTAAAGGCCATTTATGACAGATTCTAGCAAGGAATCTATGATCTACACTGTTTTTGCAAATTAATTGCAGCACTATGGATTATGCAGAGTCTCTTGCATGCTGTGCAATTACTCTACACTGAGCCTGATCCCCAGCTGTCTGTGAAATTTGAATGAGACTGAATTCATATTAAATGGACAGTTTACTTGGTGATGAAATTTCAAGATATTACAGCATTCTGGATGTGGTATGGCTGTTGTTGGATGCTTTTAACTATGTTTACAGTGAGGATTCAAATAAAAGGATGGGATAAGACATATAAACAACATGCAAATTAATGAGTAAAAAATAATAGGTGAAGTTAAAAGTTAAGACAAAGCAGCTATTAAAGAGATAAAGAGCATTCAAAAGAAATGATATTTTTCACTGAGGCAATAGGAATGGTATCTTGAGAGCAAAATGCCACCAATTAAAGGCTCCAGGGCCCAAAAGCATAAAGTCATTTCAAAATACTTTTGTTTTAAAAGAGAGTACTTTGAGAATGCAAAGCAGCAGGGAAGGGGTACCTTGCTCAAACATAACCATCAATAAAGATAAGCTTCTCAGATTAGCCATGCTTGAAAGAGAACCATACACATGACCAACTGGAACATGCTGACATTATGCACCTGACATTAGCTTTTCTGGAATCCTAAATACAACAGGGATTGGGTCATAGAGGCTTATACCAAGCTTCCAGAAAAAAAAATTAGAGCACCCCTGAGGCAACTGTCTAATATTTTGAGGGAAAAGCCCACATTGAAATAAAGAACTTGAGGTATTAAAAATGACAGGAAGATTGGCACTTGATGAGGAAGGCTGTAGACACTGTCTACAAACTCTTTAGACGGTACCATATGTAATACAGACAGCAAGGCAGGAATAGCCATGCCCTTTGGGACCCATATCAAGTGACCTACTGCAGATGTTGCGTGTGGTGCTTCCATGTTTGATGTTTATCTTGATGGGTTTCGGTCTCACTTTGGTCCAATATTACTGTACTGTTTTCATTCCTCTGCTTTGCCTTTTGTGTTGAGAATATTAATTCTGCGGCCTTGTATATTGGAAGTATATAATCTGATTTTTAATTTTTTACAAAAGATCACAGTTATTGGATTGCTTGAAGAGAAGAAATGTTGGATTTTTAAACAGTGTTGAGACTGTTGAGATTATAGGGACTCTTAAAGTTGGGCTGAATATACTTTACATTATGAGATTGTCATTCACCTTTGGGGGCTAATGGTAGAAAACTATGATCTGAATGTGAAGTATACCCTTATAGCTCATGTGTTTGCACATTTGACTCCTAATTGGTGGTACTAATTTGGGATGTTATAGAATCTTTATTTTGGAAGACATTTCAAAGGAAAATAGGTTGTCTGGTACTGAAGAACCATAGGAAGTTTGTGAGGACCCTAAGATTTTAGAAAAAAACTTTGATTTATATTTTTGGAAATCTAATGAGAGGTTTCAGCAGATTGATCTCAAACTATACATTGTCTAAATGGGACCTATAAATAGTTTTGCAAAAGGAAACCAAAAATAAAACTGCTTTCACAAGTTACTTAATAACTCCTCCTTCCTGATTTGGTTTAGTTTAAATGTCCCAAGGTAAAGGGTCAAATCATTAAAAACATAAATTTTGTATTTTTAGAGTACATTGCCCACTTAGTGTGCATCTGGGTTTCTCCTAAGTCATACAGAGACCTAATGGAGAAAAACTGCAAAGAATGATCTTATAGGTTTCAGATAAGATTATAAGATAAATTAATCTGTGTTTAAATTTAATGAACTGAAACAAATATGTGAACAAAGATTCTGCTAAATAAGGAGCATTTAAGTTTATGACATTACAAAGAGACACTAAAATTGATACTGGGCAACAGAGTTGACTCTGTACAGGCTGAGGCACAGAAGAAAAGCCAGGTTACAATCAATATGCAGCAATCATTCAGTGGTAATTTTCTTCCAAACATATGAAATTGTCATGTTCACCATACTTTCTAAATAATGTACTGTTTATGACAAAAAATACAGTTTTCATAGTCTTAATATAAAAAAAATCAAATCAATACTCTTAATTTGAATCATGAGATTCTGGCAAATCTATAAGTGGTGAAGTGATTAGAAAGGATTCCACAGCTATGAATCTCACATGCCCACATACACATGCCCACATTATTCAAAAAATACCAGATTGTTTTCATCAAGGCAGTAGGTCCAACATTGTATTTTTGGATTTTCAGTCATCCTGTATAATTCTCTATTATTTCAATTCCTCTGATTTTCCTAATTACTTGATCCTTTCCATTCTTTATAAAATTTTTGAATAAGGTATCACAATGAAGAATTATACTGAAAATAAACCTTCTGCCATCAAATGCTATTTATCTGGTCATAATTTTGTAAAAATGGCTTGCTTTATTTCTGGCACCAAAGTAGTGTAAATGTTAACTTCTAAAGTAGAAACCATTTTCACTATCTTATTATTTTCCAATAAAAAAAGAGAGAATAAGAAGATGTGCATGCTATTATTTAACTTGAAATTAAAAAGATAACATTTTAAGTACAGGGTAATTACAAAAATATGCAATATGAGGAAGAAATATGCCAATAGATTCTATGAAGTTTTATGAAGAGTCAATAGAACCTGATCTTCAGAAAGACATTAGGATGAATTTAGTAGTCATGAGCAGCACAGCAGTCTACTTTTGACCAGACTAAGCTCATGTCCCCTTAAACAAATTTCCCTTTCATATTCTCACTTTGACTAAGTTCAAATGCCATATCTCTTTAACGTTCTTCTATTGTTTACTGTTAATTTCAATATCCATCTTTACTTAACCTTTTTCTATTATCACTTTCTCAAAACATAACTCCAAAGTTTTCCTTTTTGGGACATCCATCACCTTTTTTGCATATCACCAGGATTTATTCTCTTTTTAACGGATACCTGTCAATAAGTTTCTTCCAGTGTGCCTTTACATGACGTATGTGCACATGTAAGTTGGATATCAGTGTTTCTACATCAATGCTACCGTGAAAATATTTTAAAAGGTTATTTCTACTCTAATAGCAAAGCTTCTGAAGAAAAAACCTCAATAAATGTTGAATCATAGATGATAGCAACAACAATTTTAATTATTAATATAAAAACATAATTAGCACTTGTGAATCACATTGGGGCTTAATAAAAGCTTTCAGATACACCAGTTCATATGCCTATTATTTCATAATATATAGTTAACTGCAGTTTATTGACAATTAAAGTGTATAATAGCAATGATTTGTATTTAGTTTTGGAGTGTAGGGATTTCTTTTGTATTTATTCATGGAAGTATCTTAGAAATTCATAACATTTCAACTTAATAGTATATCATTTGGAAGGCTGTAACACAATAATACTATGTTTCTCTGCTTAAGGTTTATGGGTTGTACATACCATCTACCTAAATTAAATCTTCTATTTTAAGTCATGCTTTTCTTCCATCCTTGGTTGACAACAATAAAGATTTCAGTACTAAAAGCTTGAACCAGATCTAGTCTCAACTTCTTATTCTCCTTTCTTTGTTTTCTCTACCAGGCTGGTGACTAATCTGAAAGCTAATTGGAAAACGCATGCTGACATTTGATGACAAAAAGATGAACAGACAGATTAGATGACAAAATACTTTCTGAACTTACCCTAGAGGAATTAGAAGAAGATAATCAGTATTGACAATCTACAATGACTACTAATAACTTTTAAGACAACTAATAAATGTTATAGGTCCTAGAACCAAAGGAAGTAGAAGCAAATTATATTTTCAAGTGGCATTTTGTTAATGGGATGGAAAAAAATCTAAAACAGTTTTTCTCTAACTGAGAACAAAGATATAATGTTTTAAGCTCCTCTCAAAATATATCCCTAACCAGGCTTGAGAAATGGCTCAGTAGTGAATAGCACTTAATGCTTTTGCAGAAACCCCAATTCAGTTCCCAGCACCCACAAAAGTCCAGGGGATTCAATAGCATCTTCTGGTACACACTCATTTGCATATATATGTATGTATGCACATAACACACATTCACAAATTTTTGAAAAATTCCTAAAGATCAAAGAAGAATAAATGTTTATTTGTAAGTAAGAAATAATGACTGGTCCAGAAATTCATCTAGAAAGTCAATTTAAAGCTGCATTCCATGTTTTTCTATGTCATAAAAAATCAAACCAATATTGAATAACAGCACATCTATTAATGTCTCTGAGCCTCAGTGAGTAGAGATTCTGGATTTGGAAGAGGAGAGAAAGTGAGTTTTGGAACACTGATGGTTAGCTTTAAGTTTCAACTTGTCATAACCTAGAATCACTAACAGAGTCTCAATCTGAGATTTACTATATTGTATGTGCTTTGGGAGTGTCTTTGGGGACTTAATTAAGTTAACTGATGTAAGAATATCCAGCCAACTGTGGGCAGCACCATCCCATAGTCAAGAGAACTATAGAAGTGTAGAGAAATAAAACTGACCACAGGCAAGCAGGCAAATGACCATGTATACATTCTTTTCTCTCTGCTCCTGACTGTGAATATGACCTGACTAGCTGTTTTCCGTTGCTGCTGCCCTGACTTTCCCCTCAGTTATGGACTATAACTTGGAACAGTGACCTGAAATAAATCCTTTTCCCCTTAAGTTGCTTTTCTGTCAAAGATAGAAAAAACAAAATGAAACCAAAAACAAAACAAAAAAAAAACCCAAACAAACAAAAAACTATTTGGTCTTGGGGGGAAAAAAACAAAACCAACAGAATATCCTAAATTATAATGATATCTAATATTCAAGTGGTATAATAATATATCAATTAACTCAAACTATCTCGTTTCAATTTCTTTTTATGTTTATTTATTACTTCAAGTTACATCTCCATCACAGTGCCTTGTTTCCACCCCTCCCGGTTCCACCCTCCCACCCTCTTCTCCCTCTCCCACCCATTCCACTCCTCAGATGTGAAGTGTTCTTATATATCAGCTGTTTCAATTTTTAATTTGTATTTTCACTTTCTGTTAGGTGACTGTTATTCAGCAATATGTACACCTTATGGAAACTGAAATGTATTATTGTTATGTAGAAAGACCTTCCATACTTTAGCATTTTAATGAAATTACCCCCAAGAACTTTTATGGTTTCTTTTCTTTTTTTTTTAATGTTTATCTGTTACTTCAGGTTACATCTCCATCCCAGTATCCTCTTTCAACTCCTCTCAGTCCTGCCCTCCCACATTCTACCCCCATCCCTTCCATCCCATTCCTCCAGAGTGGAGTGTCCCTACATATTAGTCCCCCGCCCCAGTTCAGCCATAACATGAGGGCCAAGAGCCTCCTCAGACACTGGGGGCCTACAAAGCAGCACCACTAGGGAAAAGTGTCTCATTGACAGGAAGAAAAAGTTTATGTTCCTGGTCCCTTTGGTGCATTGGCTGCATAGTTATCCTGTACTGTATGGCTAATCTGATTATAAGTGAATCAATGCCATATACATCCTTCTGAGTCTGGGTTAGCTCACTCAGGATGAGCTTCTCTAGTTCTATCCATATGGCTGCAAATTGCATGATTTTGTTGTTTCTAATGGTTGAGTGGTATTCCATTTTGTAGATGTACCACCGGTTTTTTTGTTTGTTTGTTTTGTTTATCGATTCCTCGGTTGAGGGACATCTGGGTTGTTTTCAGTTTCTAGCTGTTTCAAATAAGGCTGCTATGAACATAGATGAGGAAACATCCTTATACTTTGGTGAGGAATCATTCGGATGTACACCCAGAAGTGGTATGGCTGGATCTTGAGGTAGAGCTATTCCAAGTTTTCTAAGATATCACCAGACTGATTTCCATAGTGGTTATACAAGCTTGCACTCCCACCAGTCATGGAGGAGTGTCCTCCTTTCTCCACAAACTCACCATCATGTGCTGTCATTTGAATTTTTGAACTTAGCCATTCTGACTGGTGTAAGATGGAATCTCAGAGTTCTCTTGAGTTGCATTTCTCTGATGATTCAAGATGCTGAGCATTTCTTCAAGTGTCTCTCAGCCATTAGGGATTTCCTCTTTGTGAATTCTCTGTTTAGCTCTGTTCCCCATTTTTTGATTGGATTATTTGGGGGGGTTTGGCATTTATTTCACCATTTGAAGTTTATCTGGTAAAAATAAAAGGATAAGTATTTGAGATCCCATATCATCCTAGTCAGAATAGTTATCATTGAGAAAACAAGCAGCAAACGCTAACAAGGATGTGGGGGGAAAAACTATACGTTGATGGTGTGGGCCAGCTTTTCCCTATTAACTAGAAATTAAAGTTTCTTATATTTTAAAGCATAGGTGACTCTCTTTCTTATGTTTCAAATGTCTTCCTATTTGAAGTCTTAAATTTTGATAACAAATTTACTCTGATTTCAGATTTCTCTGCTTTATGTCTTGCTAAGTATATGATAAAATAATTCACAACTTACAGATAATTCCATTTTAAATCACCTTTCCTATTTTTTCAATGTAAACTTTTAAATCAAGGACACTATGAAGACATAAAAATCTCAGAATAATAGGAATAGAATAAAGAGAAGACTCCCAGCTCCAAGGTCCAGAAAATTTCAACAAAATCATTGAAGAGAATTTCCCAATCTAAAAAAAAAAGTGATGCCTATAACTGTACAAGAAGCTTACAGAGCTCCAAATATATTAGATCGGAAAAGAAACTCCTTCCGCCACATAATAATCAAAACACTAAATGTCAAGAACAAAGAAAGAATATTAAAAGCTGCTAGGGAAAAGGGTCAAGTAACATATAATGGCAAAGCTAGCAGACACACCTAACTTTTCATCAGAGATGCTAAAAGCCAGAAGGGCCTGGACAGAAGTCTTGCAGACCCTAAAAAAACAAAAATGCCAGGCCAGACTAATATACCCAACAATACTGTCAATCAACATAGATGGAGAAAACAAGATATTCCATGACAAAGCTAAATTCAAACAATATCTATGCACAAATCCAGCTCTACAGAAGATGTTAGAAGGAAAACTTCAACCCAAAGAGTTTAACTACATGCAAGAAAGCAAAGGAAGCAAATAACATGCCTGCACCAAAACCAAAAGAAGAGAAGCTCACTCACTCTCTATTTCCACCAACATAAAAATGGCAGGAAGTTACAATCACTGGTAATTAATATCTCTCAACATCAATGGACTCAATTCCCCAATAAAAACACACAGGCTAGTAGAATGGATTCGAAAACAGAATCCTACATTCTGCTGCTCAGCCAAAAAGATAGGCATTATCTCCAAGTAAAGGGCTGGAAAAAGATATACCAAGCAAATGGACCCAAGAAGAAAGCTGGAGTGGCCATTCTAGTATCCAATAAATTAGACTTTCAACTAACATTAATCCAGAGAAATAAGGAAGGACACTACATACTCATCAAAGGAAAAATCCACCAAGATGACATCTCAACACTAAACATCTATGTCCCAAATGTAAGATCACCCGCATTTGTTAAAGAAACACTACTGAAGCTCAAATCCCACATTGAACCTCACACATTAATAGTGGGAGACTTCAACACACCACTCTCACCACTGGACAGATCAACAATACAGAAACCAAACAGAGAAATAATGAACCTCACAGATGTCATGAATCAAATGGACCTAATTGATATCTACAGAGCATTTCACCCCAAAACAAAAGAATACACTTTCTTCTCAGCACCTGACAGAACCTTCTCCAAAATCGTTCATATAGTTGGTCACAAAGCAAGCCTCAACAGATATAGGAAAATTGAAATTACCCCTTGTAACTTATCAGACCATCATGGAATAAAGCTAGATTTCAAGATTAACAAAAAAAAAAAAAAAAAAAACAGAAAACCTGCAAAAACATGGAAACTGAATAACTCTCTATTCAACGACCTCTGGGTCAGGGAAGATATAAAAAAGAAATTAAATCTTCTTAGAACTCAATGAAAATGAAGGCACAACATACTCAATCTTATGAGACAAAATGAAAGCAGTGCTAAGAGGAAAGTCATAGCACTAAGTGCCTTCAAAAAGAAACTGGAGAGTCCCCATATTAGTGTCCTAAAAGCGCACCTAAAAGAGCTAGAACAAAAAGAAGCAAACACTCCCAAGAGGAACAGATGAGAGGAAATTATCAAACTCAGGGCTGAAATCAACAAGAAACAATACAAAGAATTGACCAAAGCAAAGGGTGGTGCTTTGATAAAATTAACAAAATAGACAAGCCCTTAGCTAAACTAACTAAAAGGCAGAGGGAAAATACCCAAATCAACAAAATCAGAAATGAAAAGGGGAAAATAACAACAGACATTGAGGAAATCCAAAGAATCATTAGGTCCTACTTCAAAAACTTATACTTCACAAAATTGGAAAACCTAAATGAAATGGAAATTTTTCTTGATAAATTCAACCTACCAAGGTTAAATCAAGAACAGGTAAACAAACTAAACAGTCCTATAGCCCATAAGGGAATACAAGAAGTCATTAGAAGTCTTCCAACCAAAAAAAGCCCAGGGCCAGATGGTTTCAGCACAGAACTCCACCAGACATTAAAGAAGAGCTAACACCAATATTCTTCAAACTCTTCCACAACATAGAAGCAGAAGGAATACTGCCAAACACATTCTATGAGGCCACAGTCACCCTGATACCTAAACCTCACAAAGACCCAACAGAGAAAGAAATTTTCAGACCAATTTCCCTTATGAACATGGATGCAAAAATACTTACAAACTGGATCCAAGATCACATCAAAAGTATCATATACCACGATCAAGTAGGCTTCATCCCAGGGATGCAGGGGTGGTTCAACATTAGAAAACCCATCAATGTAATCCACCATATAAACAAGCTCATAGAAAAGCACCACATGATCACCTAATTGGACACTGAAAAATCTTTTGACAAAATACAGCACCCCTTCATTTTAAAAGTCTTGGAGAGATCAGGCATACAAGAACCATACTTAAACATAATAAAGGCAATTTACAACAAGCCAATAGCCAACATCAAACTAAATGGAGAGAAACTCAAAGTATTTCCTCTAAAATCATGGACAAGGCAAGGGTGCCCACTCTCTTTGTATCTCTTCAACATAGTACTTTAAGTTTTAGCTAGAGCAATAAGACAACTAAAGGAGATCAAGGAGATACAAATTGGAAAGGAAGAAGTCAAAGTATCCCTATTTGGAGATGATATGATAGTATACATAAGTGACCCAAAAATTCCACCAGAGAACTCCTACAGCTGATAAACTCCTTCAGCAAGGTGGCTGGATACAAAATCAATTCAAAAAAATCAGTAGCCCTTCTTTACACAAAATATAAATGGGCTGAAAAATAAATAATGGAATCAACACTCTTCACAATAGCCACAAATAATATAAAATACCTGGGAGTAACTCTAACCAAGCAAGTGAAAGACCTGTATGATAAGAACTTCAAGTCCCTGAAGAAAGAAATTGAAGAAGATATCAGAAGATGGAAAGATTTCCCTTGCTCACAGATAGGTAGGCTCAACATACTAAAAATGGCCATCATACCAAAAGCAATATACAGATTCAATGCAATTCCTATCCAAATACCAACCCAATTCTTTACAGACCTGGAAAAAACAATTCTCAACTTCATATGGAATAACAAAAATCCCAGAATAGCTAAATCAATCATATACAATAACAGAACATCTGAAGGTATCACCATCCCAAATTTCAAGCTGTACTACAGGGCAATAATAATAAAAACAGCTTGGTACTGGTATAGAAACAGACCAGTTGACCAATGGAATTTAATCGAAGACCCAGAAATAAACCCACACACCTATGGTCACTTAATTTTACACAAAGAAGCCAAACCATACAATGGAAAAAGGAGAGCATCTTCAATAAATGGTGCTCATCTAACTGGATGTCAACATGTAGAAGAATGCAAATAGAGCCATACTTATCACGCTGTACAAAATTTAAGTATAAGTGTATCAAAGACCTTAACATAAATCTGGACACATTAAAGTTAATAGAAGATAAAGTGGGGAAAACCCTGGAATTCATTGACACCAGTAGCAACTTCCTGAACAGAACATCAACAGCTCAAGCACTAAAACAAACAATCAATAAATGGGACCTTATGAAATTTAAAAGCTTCTGTAAGGCAAAGGACACTGTCCTTAGAACAAAATGGCAGCCTACAGACTGGGAAAGGATCTTCACCAACCCAACATCCGACAGAGGGCTAATATCCAAAATATATAAAGAACTGAAGAAATTAAATACCAAAAACTCAAATAACTCCATCAAAAATTGGGGTACAGACCTAAACCTAGAGATCACAGAAGAGGAATCTCTAAACGCCAAGAGGCACTTGAACAAATGTTCAACATCTTTGGTCATCAGGGAAATGCAACTTAAAACAATTCTGACAACTAAAATAATTCCATCTCACACCCATCAGAATGACTGACATAAAAAGCTCAAATGATAGCACATGCTGCCGAGGATGTGGAGAAAGAGGAACACTTCCCCCATTGCTGGTGGGAGTGCAAACTTACACAACCACTTTGGAAATCAATCTGGAGATATCTTAGGAAATTGGGAATAGTTCTACTTCAAGACCCAGCCATACCCCTCTTGGACATATATCCAAAAGATTCAAAGCAAAACCATAAGGATATTACCTCAACAATGTTCATAGCAGTTTTATTTGTAATAGCTGGAAACTGGAAACAACCCAGATGTCCTTCAACTGAAGAATGGATAAAAACAAAACTGTAGTACATTTATATAATGGAATACTACACAGCTATCAGAAATTAGGAAATCATGCAATTCAAAACCAAATGGATGGAGCTAGAAAGGCTCATCCTAAGTGAGCTGACTCAGTCCCAGAAAGATAAACATGGTATGTACTCTCTTATAAATGGATATTAACCATACATCACAGGATAACCATCTTACAACCCACAGACCCAAATAGATAGGAACCTAGCATATCTATCGTAGGAAAAACTTCAGCCAGCAGTGAGTCATAGAATCTGCTGCAGGTTAGTGGAACACTTTACACTAGATGGTGTGCCATATCAAGCCCCAGTACAAGTGAAAGCTCTTGGCCCTCACATGACTGAAGAACTGACGGAGTATGATATGTGAGGGCCCACCTCATCCGAGGAGGAGACTACCAAGTAGAGCAATAAAGAGGGAGGGAGGGAGGAAACTATGTTCTAGAAGTAATTTGAGAAAAAAAATAATACTTTTTTAAGAAAAGAGTTAATAAGCTTAAAAATATATAATAAAAATACAATATAAAATTTTCAAACTATAATTTACCAAAGGTATACTTGCTTACTGGCATGAAAGTAAAAATGGCCTTAATTTCAGATTGGAATGTTAGACTGCAGGTTGCCACATAGCTCACACAAACTTGATAGCAGCTTCAAAGTTTTCTTCTCTTTCTTCTTCTTCTTCTTCTTCTTCTTCTTCTTCTTCTTCTTCTTCTT
>CAJQZJ010032173.1:10076894-10160872 GCA_907164525.1 Lophiomys imhausi | reverse complement strand
TTCTTCTTCTTCTTCTTCTTCTTCTTCTTCTTCTTCTTCTTCTTCTTCTTCTTCTTATTCTTATTCTTATTCTTATTCTTTGTAGATATAAAGGATATTTTCGTGGTTTGGCATTAAAAAGCAGGTAAGAGGTTTAAAATGCTGTAAATAAATTAAAGATTACTACTGTTCAACCTGGTTTTCTAAACCTCCAAGAGTTGATAAAATTTGGAGCTAAGGTAAAATATACGGAAAATGTGGTATTAGCCCATGCCTTTAATTCCAGAAGAGACAAGAGGATAACTATATAGTTAGTTAGTTGTCTTATAAATTCTAGAGTTACAGGGAACAGGGTGGTGATGGTGCACACCCTTAATCCCATCATTTTAGAGGGATACATCCTGAATCCCAACACACTAGAGACAGAAACCTGCAGATCTCAGAGTTCAAGGCGAGGCTGACACAAAGCAAGCTCTAAATAAAGAAAAACTTAGATCCAGGGGTGGTGGAGCACATTTAATCCCATCAGTTGGGAATTACATGCCTTTGATTCCAATACTTAGAATGCAGAGACAGGGACATAGGATTTGGAAGGATTTAAGTTTAAAAGCTACTAACAAAAGTCACGCTGAAATTCAAAGTGAATTTCCCTTTGAGATCTCAAAATATATACATTTAAAGTATTGTTTAGTTCCAGAATATCAAAACATTTCTTTTTTTCAGGGGAGAGCGCGAACGCAGTCCCCCACTACCACAAATTATGCAGTCGAGTTTCCCGCATTTGGGAAAATCGCAGGGGTCAGCACATCCGGAGTGCAGTGGATAAGCCTCGCCCTGGGAAAACCACCTTCGTGATCATGGTATCTCCCCTGCCAGGTAAGTATTTATTTTTTAATCTCAATGGAAAGATAATACTTTTTATATTGTCAAAAAACTGAGTTTGCTCCAGGAAAATATTACCTGCCTCTCCCCAAACAAAAAGTAGTGTCCAAGAGTTAAGATTAGGGCCGGGCTCTGTTCTTATCTTTCCAGAAGATTTAAAACATCCATCTAAGGAATCCAGGGACAACTGGACAACTGAAACCTCAGAAGAAAACAGATCAGACACCAAAGAAGACAAGTATCCCAGATGATCCAGCCTCACAGACTTCCTCAATAGCTGTTTCCTCAAAAGTCTACAACCAAAACAACTCAAAATTGCTAATATTGTTTAACTGTACAGACTGTTCCAGCCAGAACTTCAGTAAAGCCCTGAAGTCTGCTTCTATCTACAAACTTCTTAGGACATTTAAATAGCTCAGCACAAAAGGACTGAACATCATGATTCTATTAACATGCTTAGCCATTTTTCCATTCTTATTTGAGCCACAAACATGTTTACTACATCCCAAATCATCAGGAAGTCATTTTAAGAGAGGGACATCCCATCTCCAGAAGGTGGGGTGGGTGATTTTCCCCTCTCCTTTGGTCATTTGATGGGTGATATATACTTCTTGTTATTTAGGGGAAGAGATTACAAGCTGTTAAATGCTCTTGTTAAATAGGTTTTGAAGGTTAGACCCAGGGATTCCTCTTTTTTTCTTTTCTATATTCTTCTTTCTCTCCTATGCAGGGGTGAAAAGCCTTGAGAAAAATGGAATATAGACATAATATAGGAATGATGAAGAAAAAAGGACAGATTATTGAATATGCTCTTATATCTGTGTATATTGACACAAAATTGAGATTTTATTTGGATAAATTGATATTGATCTTTGTATATTGATACAAAATTAAGATTATATTGGGTTTCATTGGTATTGATCTTTGTATATTGATACAAAATTAAGATTATATTTGGCCACATTGGTATTGATCTTTGTATATTGATACAAAATTAAGGTTAACTCTTTTTAAGGTATTTTATCTAGGTAATGCTTAAAAATAAAATGTGTAGTTTTGGCCTTTTGTTAGCAAATGTCATAAACTGTTTAGGATAATTAAGAAATGCAAACTAATAGTCATTCAAGCATGTCATTTTGTTAGGTACTAGGGCAGTCTATCACAGTTATTTTCTAAGTTAACCAGAAATCAAGTTGCTAAGAGACAAGCAACATTTGCTTATCCAAAGGAGATAGACAGGTAGACTTCAAAAGCCTCAAGAGATCTGGAGAATATGGTATTCAAAGATGTTTTCTTAACTTAATATTTTTTTGATATCGAGACATGCCAGCTCCGGACAGCACCCCCTATTCTACTCCAAGTAGAAGATGAGCATCAAAGAATCTTCAATTGGATATGGTTGAATTAGTGGCAAGCCTGTCACTTGGCAAGAAAAATCCCTTGCTTCAACTGTAGACAGAATGCTGTCCAAAAAGGACAAAACTTGGAAGCAGGTAAGTCGACAGCCTAGCTCTTCCAAGATAGGATAGGCAAGTCCTTCATAAATCCTGCTCTACAATCAATGTCTGTCAAAGAAACAGGGCCAAATGGCTGAAGGTTGATGCTGTAATGTATGGAGAGAATTGGGAATTGTCCAGGCAGCCACTGGTATGTCATTTCTTAGTTTTGGAAGCTGCTGGCCCTGCACTTCCTATATAACCAGATATATTTATCCCTCTCAGGTCTCAGATGTGGTTGAAGACTAGATAGCTAGAGTTTCATAGTTAAATTTTGAGTTGTTTAGGAATTAAGAGGGTGTTCTGGATCTAAGAAGATGTTTTAAAATTGTGATGCAAGTTATGATGGAAGCTGAGATGGATATAGAACTTTAAACTCATGGAGATGGTTGCATGGTAGAATGTTAAAGTCAGTTGCCAAATATGTATGGACTGGACACTGGGAATGCATGCTAGGCTTTATGATTCTCATAATTGTGGCCTAATTATTTCTGTTGTTTTGTATTGTATTTGTTGTTATAAGAAAAAGAGCCATTTGTTGGACTGAAAGGGGGAGCTGTTGGAGGGAAAAAGATATACCTTAAACTTAAAAAAAAAAAAAGGAAGTGGATTGGGGGTTGAGTGGGAAAAGGGTGGGAGGGTGGGACCAGAGGGGGGAGTACAGGTGGGATTGTGACTGAGATGTAACTTGAAGAAATAAAAAAATAAATAAATTTAAAATAAAATAAAATGTGAGAGAAGTAGTTAAAACTTACAACATTCTGACAAAGCAATAATTTCAACAACTACTTAGAAAATTTACAAAAGTCATGACTATTCATAAAACAGAGAAAGAATTATTCAAAACATGAAGTTGTTCTCAATATTATTTTCAGAGATAATTGCAAATTGCAACTATGTAACTCTTAACCAAGTAGTTTGACACAGATCAAAAGTTTTAAGAAACATGTTGACATAATTCTAGCAAAACATAAGTGATTATCATAATTTTGGCTCTTTCTTGACCCTGACCAACATGGAAAAAAATCCTAAAATCTAAACCACTATATATTTTATACCTTATTCATATTCTTAAATGTTATTGAGTCCCATCTATAATTGTAAATTCCATCCACTGCTTGAGGCATACATATTGATTATGTACTTTCTCATTTTCTCATCACTGCTTCAGTGAAGAACATACCATGTATCAAACTCTGTAGAACAGAGTAGGCAGCACCTGAAGAAAAGGCCTGCATGTGAATAATTACACTATCAGCCTGGAAAGTTAATAAACAGACTGGAGGCAATGAAAGATCTATTCCTTGCTCACAAGGCAGATACTGAAATTGAAATATGGATGATAATTTTATCTTAGGGTATCATTTCTGTCCCTAGTATTATGCATGTTTCTCTTAAAGTCTCAACACAACATTTTTCATTGTCAATACTTAGATTTTTTTTTTAATCTCAAGAAAAGATCTTTGGTTTCCAGATTCTTCAGCCTGGGCTTCTGACTAATACAATAGACAACATTGAAGGAAGCACTAAATTCCTTAAATTACTTCAAAGTTCAGGATTTTGGCAGTTGTTTCCTGCTTATTCACACCTAAAGCATGGAAATTCATTTTTCTTCCCGTGGTTCACATTGCTGAAGTGGTCTCTTGCCAATTTTAATTTTGGCTACCTGCTAATTTCTATCATGTTTTTTAAATAGTTGTACACAGCACAGTAGGATTTGCTCCTTTCTTGGTTTGGTCTACAGTTTTTTACTGGTGGTGCTACTGTTTTTACAATGTAAATGTTCCTTGTGCTGCTAGTGTGGAAAGAACATCATGAAAATATCAGCCTGCAACACTTAAGTAATAATCGCCCTGATGAGTTATAGCAGAGCTTGCTAAAGAAAAGCGCAATGTCCACAGTAACCGATTATGTGTAATAAAAAAGGCCTAAATTTAGAGTGGCTTTAATTGTATTGTCTTACTCTGAATCACGTCATTTATATGCAATGTAGCTGGTTTGATCCTGAGCAATCCCTGGTAGGCATCCACATCCCTGAAGACCTGCTCATTCCCCATTAACAACAGGCTATTGTGCCACCTGTCTTTAGAGAAACCTATTTGTCTGTTAAGTTTATGGATAATGCAACCAGTTTAATGGTAGATATAGCATATTAATATAAAAATCATTATAATATATCATCTACTGATTTGTTAAGAGGTTCAAGATTTCTTAAGCTGAAGGGAAGTAATTCTTTGTGGTTGATCTTGCTTTTAAGGGCTGTTATTGTCTGGATTTAAATCATCTATCACCATAGCTATTTTAAAAGCAGTAGCTTTTAAATAGGTTGATGACAAATTCCAAATATTGATGTTTAGACTATAGACTTGGAACATAACCTCCTCTCCCTAGCTCATTTTTATAATTGCACATTCTATAGAGTTCACATAAACCCTAATTATAGCATCTGTATTTACTTCCAAAGCTTTGCCTGGCATATCATATAAGCAGACTATTTACCCAGACTAGGTGATCAACCACATTGACTAGAGCAGATTCTTCTCCCTCTACTGCAAAGCACTTGGGTTTTCTTCCTAGTCTCCAGGGATTGATGCTGTGTTAATAGATACCTAACATGTGAGGACAGAACTAATTTGTCCCTTTTAAGTTAATGTAATGTTTTAAGTAACTCTAAATACATATGACTTTGAAAATATGATGCTTACAGGAATTTTTCAGCATGTATCTGCTAGGTTTTATGTAATATTATTTGGCACCAACTATTCTAAGATGTTAAAAAAGTTACATTTTAAAAGAAAATTTTCAGTATCTGCTAAATTATATGTATTATTTGATGCAGACTATTCTATACTATTTAAAAAGTTACTAAAATTTTTCTCTATGAATTAGCCTAATTGAGTAAGAGCTCTCTGGTTAAGACATAGGAAGACATATCTTATAGTATCAAATGATAACTGTTTAGGTATAATCTCATTTGTAGACACATGGTACAGACACAACATGGTTCTACTGGCATCTTCATGCCTCCTAGGGCCCACAGAAAAGAAAGGGGAGAATTGTACCTCAAGAACAAGACTAAGCTATCATTAAGGGCAAAGAAGACAGAGTATCCATTGATTGTTGCCCAATGCCAATCAATTTCTGAAACTTTGGTCATTTTATGTACAGAGCTAGGAGAAACTGGAATTTAGCTCCATAGGAAAAAAGTATAGAAATAAGACTTGGTGGAACCCAAATACCTGTCTTTATTTCATTCATCAAATAAGCCAAAGTATACTTTTTAGTTTAAGTTGTGGAGTGGAGCATTCGAATGAGTTAAGAATCTTTCTCATTTGTTGTTCAACTTTCAGAACTATTTCTGACTTAATTCTTTCCTATTCTTTTAAAAAAGATCATGACCTAATACAACTTGGAATAAGAAAGGGTTACAGTCTATAATCAAGGGAAGTCAAGACAGAAACACAAGACCAGACCTGGAAATAGGAAGTAATGCAAAGACCATAGAGAACACTGCTTACTGGCCTATTTCCCATGGCTGTTCAGTTTGCTTTCTCAGATGACTCAGGACTACATTGCCAAGTGTGAACAGCCAACTGTGGCCTAGGCCATCCCACATGAATCAAAAAAAAAAGGCCCACAGACATGTTCACAGGCCAATCTAACAGAGTCAATTGCGGGTGCCTCCTCCTAGGTGACTAGTTTGTGTCAGGCTGACAAAAAATTAAATAGCACTGAAACACAAAAGAAAAACAGACTCATCATTCAGATAAAACAATTAAAATATTAGAAAGAAAATATTGCAAAAGAAATGCTATGGAATAAAGGGGATGAAGAGAAAATCTGCATGGTAGCCAACTGACATTATTTAACTCACTTTTCAGTTTGCCATAGAGTTTGCTGCCAAGTTTCAGATTCCTGTCTTAAATTCAGAGCTGCCTTCATAATGGAGCAAGCAAACCAAGATCTTTTCAAAAGAAACTGTAAAATTTTTACAAGTTTATCCAGTACAGAGGCTCATGCTGCCTTTGAACTTTTAGATGTCCATGTTGTATGCAGGCCACATGACTTCCCTAAACATATTGTCAGCTTATGTTGGAATCTCCAACAAATATTTTTTGTCATAAATACATTTTTCATGCTTTGATGCTTAGTTGTTGTAACTGAACTTTTAAATTATTATTTATCACTTATTTATTTATTACCAAATTCACTTATAACAAACACCAACAATTTCTTAACTATTAATCCTATAAATTCCTGCAACCCCTTTAACCTATTCACTAAACCTATTGATAATTATAACAACTACTTTCATAACCTTTTAGAATGATACAGTCTCTGGGGCAGGTCCTCAGTCGTCAGGAACACAGTCTTTGTTGTAGATTCTTTAATGCACTTAGCAGTCCCTTTTCTGGATCTCTCAGATGCAGGTTCTTCAGGGTAAGTTGGTTATTGCAGTCTCACCTTAAATAAGGCTTCATGCTTTCTTCTCTGTGGGAGACCCCAGCCATCTGCAGGCCAACTTACTTCTTTTGAATCAGGAACTCAGCTGCTCTGCCTCAGTCCTTAAAGCCAGGCACAATTTCTTTTAGGCCACTGTTCAGACAGATCAAACCCCTCTAGGCAAAAGATGAGCCACAGGGTTTAGTCCTTGGCCTTTTGGTGTCTTGCTCACGCTTTCTTTGCTCACCAGCTTCTTTCTGCTTCAGGGAAATCTGGCCATCAAATGATGGCCAGCCCTTTTTTCAGCAGGACTCTTGGAGCTCTCTAGCATCAGGGGCCTCTTCTCTTTCTGGGCTCCATGCACTGTCCTTAAATAGGAGGAACTCTGTTTCAGCTTAATTTGGGCTCCGCCCTCTTAGCAGATGAAAACAATGTCAGGCCAGATACTTTGTTTCTTCAAGTCTATTGAGTCTTTCCTGTTTTACCTGACTTCAACCTTGTTTTTCAGTCTATTAAGTCTTTCCTGTTTTTGCTGACTTCATGCTGATAATGCTCTTCAGGCCCCGAATTAAGAGACAGTATCAGAAACTCCTATATATTTTCTAAATCTAACTTATCTAACCTCTACAAGTTGTATTTATCAAACAACTTGTCCCATTCTGACCTGGAAATCCACAGCATCTTGATCCATGTTCTTTCTCCTCTTTTGACTATGTTTATATAAGGGCTATGTCAATGACAGAAAATTTATTTCCTCAAGAATCAAAAATCACATCCAGATGATGAAATCTCTTCCAGGATACTGTGGGTATCAGAAACACAGGCAAACCATATCAACAACAACAGCCACTACAAAATGGAATCCACAGATTGTCAAAAGAAATTCCACTAAAGGATTTAGAGTCCTAGGAATTCAGCACACCTACCTGAGTGTCAATTCTTTGTGGTGTTTGGCAAGTGTTTTGGTTGTTGGAATTACCAAAATCCATGTTTCCAAAGAGCCACCTCTGTTGGCCTGTCTTTCAGGCTATCATGTTGCAAAATCTCAAATTCTGTTGCAAAAAACACCGGATCTTAATGGAAAAAACAATGGAAATTGTGGAAAGATTGAGCATCATTTTTACAGCCACAGTCAGTAGTGCATGAGGATATGTCTAAACAAAGCCTCCTCTTCCAATACAATATTAGAGCAAAAATTCACTGACCATGAGGTCACATTTAGACAAAACATGTTTAGGCTTGGGGGAAATACAAGGATTTCTTCTGCATGAAAACAGTGAGATTATCTTTTGAGTCCCTCTTGTAGCAGCCACATGAACATTTAAGCTTAGATATCAATTATACTAGAGTAAGTCTTGGCATTTGTAGTTGAAAAGTTCTTTGAAAAATAAGGGCAAACTTGATATGAACATAAGCAACATGCTACACACAACAAAAAAACAAAACAAAACAAAACAAGAAAAGTAAGTAAAGTTATTGCACAAATTTCGGGACTACTTGTTTTCTCTTGATATCCATTTCATTTGAATAGGATGGTGAGGTCAATATTATCTTACAATTCAGTTTTTCTAATCTTTTTGAACATTTTTTTTTAAACATTTATTTATTTATTATGTATACAGCATTTGCTCTACATATATGCCCAGGCACCAGATTTCAATGTAGATGGTTGTGAGCCACCATGTGGTTGCTGGGAATTGAACTCAGGACCTTTGGAAGAACAGCCAGTGCTCTTAACCTCTGAGCCATCTCTCCAGCCCGTTTTTGAACATTTTTATTCGAAGCATAGTTAATGATGATACCAGTTTTCAGGAAAGACTCTTTTTATTATTTCTTACTTGCTTATGTACCAGGGATTGAACCTGATGTATCACAGTTTCTAGGAAAGCTTCTACTACACTCTCACTGATTCTCTTGCACTCATCTTGAATGTTCTTTATGATTCAAGTAGGCATTGAACTTTCAGTTATTCCGTCTTAGTTGCTTGTGTAGCTGGGATTACTAGCT
Organism: Lophiomys imhausi; assembly: GCA_907164525.1. NCBI lineage: Eukaryota > Metazoa > Chordata > Mammalia > Rodentia > Muridae > Lophiomys > Lophiomys imhausi. Next base: position 10,152,065 of record CAJQZJ010032173.1, on the reverse strand, counting down.
TGTACCATTGAGCCTCCCATTTTAGAATTATATTTAAGTAAGTTAAAATATCAAAGCATCATGGATGTTTCCACAGTCTGCCTAGGAAAAATTAGTTAATCAAATATGGCCAGGATATCCAGGAACTGTAAAATGTCCTTTAGAGCAGACAAACCTTTTCTCTTTGTACTTTTACTCAATGAATTTTTTTCTTGACCTCGTTTCATTTTCTCTTAGTGTTATAGAGTCAATTAACATCTCCCAATCTCATGGCTACAGACATGAAAGCTCTCAGACTCTCCCTACTACAGAATGGTAGATCTGATCAAGCCAACCATTGTGGGTGAAGATTTGATTTCTTTCAAAACACAGCTGTGAGTATGTTTTTTGTTTTATTGTCAAGTATTGGATGTGTGGGTGCTTTTTCCACCATTGAAGAACAGAGTCCATAGTGTGATATTAGTCAACAGGAAAATACTTGGAGAGGGGGTGGGGAGAGAGAGAGATGACATAGTGTTCATCAGTTAGAAAGCATTCTTGCACAGACTCTTAAGAGGGTGTAAAGAGAACCTAAAACACTTATTTACTTAGCTCTGTTTATCATTGCTTGATTCACTTCAAAAGACTCCAGACAATGTTTTGCTGAGACTTGCTACTGCCAAAAGCTGCCAGAAGCTGCTGCCAATGGTGATGGTGGCCCAAGTCTGACTAAGAGAAAGGACTCCCCGACTGTGTTGTGGGAATTGCTTCCACTGCCACCACCAATACTGGACCCGACACTGCTGCTGCTGTCCCTCCTAGAGCCTCCCCACCAACCCCTGGAACTGTTGCTTATTCTTGCTGCTGCTGTGTTTCCTGGTTTGCTGGTTGGTTGTGTTCTCATTGCTGCTAGTACCTGCTCCTGTGTTTGTTGTTAGGATGGACTACGAAGTCCTGGAAATGAGAATTAGAATTGCCCCTGAGAGCTGCATCTAGAGAGGGCTACATTTCCTGTCTCTCCTAACCTTTTTTCTCCCATACCTTGGGTCGGGTTGGAAGGGAGGTATAGATATTAATATGACAACAAATAAATAGTCTTAAAGTACACCTTCAAACTGTTCAGTTCTCCTTTGTCTAAATAGTGAGGTTGAAACTCAAAGAGGGTAAGTAGTGACGAAAGATGTTAAGTGATGACTAGCTGTGTCAAAGGCAAAGATTTGATCAATTGTCCTAATTATCCGAGAATGGGGTACCTTTTCTAGCAGACTACAAGTGAAATTTCCAGAGCAAATATTTTTTAAAAGGTGTGTGTGTGTGTATGTGTGTGCACATGTGAATAATCACACATTTTAAAAAGTGAAAGTCTGAGCTGTTGGGGGGAAAAAGAAATACCTTAAACTAAAAAAAAAAAAAAAAAAAAAAGGGTAGAGGATGGGGGTTGAGGGGGAGGAGGGTTAAAGGGTGGGACTGGAAGGGGGGAGTAGGGAGGGGATTATAATTGAGATATAACTTGAAGAAATAAAAATAAATTATTTTTAAAAAGTGAAAGTCAGCATCATATAGACAAAATGATTCAAGGAAACAATTTCCACCATTCTTATTTTTTCAATTTTTAAATACGATATGACAAAATTCATACCAATTTTATAGCTAATGGTGCTGACAGGTTAGGCACTTATTTCAGTTAAGAGTGAATAGAAAATGTAGAAGCCAACAACAGAAAAAAACATACAATATGGTGATTGACAAGATTTTAATATACTTTCCCACAGTAAATATTTATCCTGGTTGCTGGTTGGCACTGTCATTCATCCTGGCAAAATTCACACCGAATCTGGTTTCTAAATATAAGTGATCTTGAACCATTTTACTCTGCGAGCGTTCACTTCCATAGCTATGAGATCGGGGGTGTTACCTGCGAGCGTTCACTTCTATAGCTATGAGATCGGGGTTGTTACCTGCAAGCATTCACTTCCATAGCTATGAGATCAGATCGGGGGATGCTACCTTCGTGTATAACACTAAGAGAAAAATGTAACCAAACAGTAGCCACAAATGCGTGTCCCGTAAGATCTATTTTCAAAATCCACTCCTACCTTTCCTTCCTACTCATTCTACCTCAAATTAACTCTCGGTGTATTTTAGGAATGATAGTATGACTTGAACCTTTTTTCTGTTTTCCTAAGCCCCTGTAACACTAGTAAATTGTCTGATGTGTCCGCGAGGTTGTCATCCCAGAGTCGTCTATAGGACTTCTCTTGTGTTTACCTCCCCCTGTTCAAGGCTGAACACATGCAAATGTATGTAACTATGTTAAGGTTGTGGGATGGAAACACAGACACCCACAAAGTTAAATGCAAGGCACTGTGTACAAGCACATCAAAATGTCAGTCGAGTAGCCTTTCCTACAAGTTAGAAACAGCAAAAGGGATTTTTAAGCAATTTCCCTATAAGTAAAAAACGAAGTGAGAAAATATTAAAATAGTTTGACTAAGACATAAAAAGATGATTCAGGAAAAAGGGCATATAAATAGTAGTAATGTGCAGTAGCTCTTAACTGGAAGAGTCCAAACTGTAATGAAAAACAAATCAGATCACGGGGATATAGTCCTTTAACATTGAATTTTCTATGATTTATTTTTACCCAACTCATCAATAACAATTTCATGATATTTATAAGTTAATTTAAAATAAGAGTTATTTTGATATGTTGTCATTCTGTGTATAAAATAAAGCTGTGTTTTGAAAGGACTCATAGAACAAGAAACATGACTAATTAGTCCAGGTAAAAGCAAAATCAATCAAATAAACAAAATGTATCATTGGCCAGGGTTCCAAACAATACTTTAGAGGGATCTGATTGATGGAAACATTCTGGATCTGATGGAACTGTCCTAAGTGTCTTCTTTTTCAACCCATAATTATCATACCTTCACATATATATTGTCAAGAAATCCATGTTTATATTTTAACTTAGAAAAAATTATAAAATACTACATAGTCCCAGATTCAACATGTGTCTAACCCAGGAGCATCACAGCGCAAGAGGAGAGATTTTAACTCATCAGTATAACACAACTCTCATAGTTCTAAAATGTCCAAAGGTTAATTTCCCTACTAAAAAAAATAAATGAGGACTGGAAAGATGGCTCAGCACTTGAGAGCACCGGCTGCTCTCCTAGAGGTTCAATTACCAGCAACCATATGGTGGCTCATAACCATCTATCATGAGATCTGGTACCCTCTTCTGGTGTGCAGGCACACATACTTCAATATGTAACATTGATACATATTAAAATTTTAAGTGGTTTAAAATAATAATAAATGAATAAATACAATAAAATCATGAAACCAGAAGCATAGAACAATTTACCTGGGAAGGATAAAAACTAGGAAAGATAAATGTCATTTATCCTTTCTTCTGTTTTAGAAACTAAAAACTCAAGTTAGAACTGACTTGGGTAATTTTCATAATGCTAGAATGTACTATGCACACTACCAGAGGATAAAGACAGCATCAATCAATCTTACTTACTGGTGAACCATATGAGCTACAGTAGTAACAAGCCAGGAAAGACCTGTCCTTTGGTACAGTAATAGTACAAATATTTGGAAGTAACCAACTACTTTGTGACTCGAGTTAAGGCTCATTCATACCTGGTACCATTATCAGTCTAGAACCAGTGGCTAGACAGGTCATAAATCATAAGAGGCAGCCTATTGCTATTATTCTGCTAAATGAACATAGAACTAAACCAACTCCTAATGAACTTTTATTTCACATATAGATTAAGTCATCTCTCAACCTTCATCAGTGAAGCTTCTATTTGCTTATGATGATGATTAACAAAGAGACTGTCCAAGTTCAAGATATTAAAAATTATTCAGCCATAACTGTAACACATGTATCACACACTCACCTCCAAATGTCCAGGGATCACTGAAGAAGCAGGGGCAGAAAGAGTGTAAGAGCCAAAGGTGGAGGGTTAACAACAGGAAACAGCATCTAATGTACCCAGTAGGGCAGCAGCACATGTGAGCTAACAGCAGTTGTTTCAGCATGTATGTGACCTCTGCAAACCCAACCTGGCCAAACACTAGCCCAGAATGGAGAAGTGGCTCACAATTACACCGTAGCAGAGGAACCACTGGCTCTTGTTAGCTGCTGGGATAGGAAGGATTATTTTATCTAAGACACAGCTCTGATAATCAACCCTGCTCCCATGAAAGGCCACACACTGAAGAACATCTGGACAATACAAATGACCTTGATGGGGGGGAGAAGAAATAAAGTTGTATTGAAAGAGGAAGGAAGGATAGATCTGGGAGGAGTTAGGAAACAGAGAATGAATATAATCAAAACACAAAATTTGTGGAACGTTTACACAATGGAATACTACTCAGCTATCAGAAACAAGGAAATCATGCAATTTGCGACCAAATTGATGGAACTAGAAAAGTTCATCAAGAGTGAGTTAACTCAGACTCAGAAAGATACACATGGCATATATTCACTTATAACTGAATTTTAGCCATATAGTACAGGATAACCATTCTACAATCAATAGACTCAAAAGAACAGGAACACGGACTTGGTTGCCTGTCAGTGGGACACTCCACCCTAGTGGAACTGCCATGTATGCCTCCTGTGCAAGAGGAAGCTCTTAGACTTCAAGTGACTAACAAACTGAGAGGGCTGATACACGGAGGCACCCACACCAGAGGGATGGGATAGGTGGGAGAGGGGCCAGAGGATGGGAGGGTGGAACCGGGAGGGGTCAGTAATGACACTTAACTTGAAATAATAAATAAATGTTTTTTTAAAAACCATAAAAATTTCAAATAACCAATGAAAAGGGGATGCTGCACATTTAATGTCCTCACACTTAAGCAGTTTGCGCACACCAGTCTTCCTAGTGTAGGATATTGTCCTCAGCTCCTTAGTTTTTTCATTTTGTCTCTTGCTTGACACACGGCATACACCTCGGCTGCCTGATCTTTAACACTTTATAATTGCTAACTAGACACTCTCCATTTTCCGGGACCCAACCCAGTCACGGCAAGGTGTTTCAGAGCAGTATCTTTAGATACACTCTCGGGCTACAAATTGTGCGTGTGTGCTTTGGAGCGTGCATTCGTGCGCGTCTTGTCTGTTGAAACCAAAGCAGCGTGTGGTGTGGAAAGTTTTAAGAAGAACTAACAGTTGGAAACTTTTTATCTTTTCTTTCTGAGATTTGATCCCTATATTGGAAATCCACAAGACTGTCTTCCTTTTCCACAGCAGTCATCAATTTCATCAGGAGTATAAATTCCACTAAGACTGTATCTTCTGGGAGGAAAATGCTTAATAACTTGGCATTGTTTATTTTACAATGAACAATACCAATACAGATAGATATTTTCATCTTTGAAATGTAAGAAAAAAATGTACCCAAAGATTACCAGTCATTTTTCTGTTGACACATCATCTAGTGTGTTTGTAGGCACCGTGGTGGTCTTTTATCACCGGTGAAATCTTTAGGGAGTACCATAAACTCTACAAGAATATGACTCATTTTCTTTTTAGGTTCCTAAAATAAAATATTCCTGATTTCTATTTCCTTTGAGATAAGTTATGTTTAAGTATGTGTGTATGTGTGTTTTGATACAACTGACTTATGTCCACATGATTCATTTCCATTGTGCAACAAATAGTGGATCACATTTAGGAAGCTTTTATATGAAATAAATCGGTGAACGCTTATCCAATGAAATAAAGTAATTAATTTTGTAGTTTATCATATCCTAGATTCATGATGCCCTGTGGATGAAATAACATAAATAATTATAAATCATCTAAACTCTGTGTAAATATGCACTTAGTCTGAATTTCATTTAGAGATATATGTGTGATTAGTTTGTATAATTAGATCCTTCTTTCTTTTAAAAGATGAATTTATATAATGAGTGTTACTATTGTGTTGAATTTCAGTGTAATAAAAACCCTAAAAGGCTTGTGATAATAAGAAATTTAATTCACTTAACAAATTGTGAACAGGTATGAATGTTTGTGGTCTATCTTCTGTCTAAGATTCTTTGGGTATTTTGATTGCATATTTATGTAGTTATTTTTTCCAGTGGGAAATTTTCATTATAACTGTTTAGTTCTTAAATAATACTTTATAATGGCTAGAAATGTTAAAATCATAGTACGGATTGCAAAATTGTTCCTGTGTCAATATCCTACCTTATGTTATAGTGCTATAAACATGTCATATAGACACATTTAACATTGAAATACAACATACATCCCAATTCGAAAGCAAGTATAATTTTCTTAACCTTTTAAATGGACACAGGGAAGAATTTCTGACCAAGAAAACACATTCCAGAAACAAATAAACTGCATCTGTTTTAGCAGTCATGAATAGGGCCCTACAGGACAATAATTTACTATAGATTTTAAAACTGTCAGTCTTCACTAGTAGTTCTCAATGTTGCAAGAGAGCAGAATACTTATATACAGATTTTATTTGTGAGATTTTACTGTATCCATTAAGCTTGTGAGTTTATGAGTGCTGTTGAAGCAATTTTCTCCTGCAACTCAGAGGCAGCCATTGGAATCTCTCTCGAGAATCACACACGGCTAGCAGGCTCCCTCCTCTCGGAGTACCACATAGGGCAATGTTTGATCATTTGTTTGGAAGGTATTTTCACACTAAATCCTATTTCTCATTACATCGTGACTTCAGAAGCTTTCTTTAGCTGTAATGTGGAGCTAAGAGCAAGTTTTCCTTATGGTTGAGAGAAAACAACTGACGGATGTGACAAAGTACCATCAGGTTATGTGATGACTACTATTAAATGAGTCCATGATAAAACACGATCAAAACCAACACTTTAAATTGAAGAACCATGTGAAAGCACCGGGTGAGGATATTTGGATGCTGAAGAACACACAGAGACAACTTCATTTCCACAAGGGATTTTCTTCCTACCTCTTCTCTCTCTCCCCCATTCCACCATCACACACGAGTGTACATTCTTTGGAAGTACAGGGAGATGAAGTCACAGCAGCATCCCCTCAGTCTATGCTTCCAGGCTTGTTTTCAAACAGAAACTGAGAGGGGTTGTTACAGCTGAAATACATAGATGTGATCATGACTTTTAATTTGTTACAGAAATACTCAAAAAAAATGAGGCTGAAACATGTTTAATGTGAATACCAGCATATATGGAGACACTTATAAATTATAATATATTCCTAATGCTTTCCTGCTACTAACCTAGCTGGGCAATTAAACAATGTGCAATTGGGCATGTTCAATTGAGGTCCAGTCAGCAGATGGGAGAGTATTTGAGGGTAAAGCTGCCAATTTGTTCTATAATGAAATATGCTTATACTAAAAAAAAAAAAAAAAAAAGTACATGAAACAAAAGCTTGCTTTCTTTGTTCAATTTCAATCGAAGACATTTTAAAAATAGTTTTTATTTCAAAGAGAAAAGGCAATAATGACCTAATTCCCAGAAAACATGTATACAACATGAGACTGGGGAATCTGCGTTCTTGGAAGCCATCAACACAGCTTTTCTCTAAAACCTTTCTTTTCAGAATCCCTTTCCCCAAAGGGGAGCTGTCTCTCCAGCCTTCGTCTCTCTAATCCTCACGTGATCAGTGTTAAGGAGTCCAGCAGGCAGAACTTCTGTGGATTCCACCAGTCAAGCAGACAGACAATGGAGGCTAGAGTGACTTCACTGGAATTTTAGAAAAAGCCCGGGGCACAGCTTGTGCAAGGATCTGGGTCTGCTGTTTGCCAGCACTTTCTTCTACCCGAAAGAACATATTGCCTAAAGCTGAGAATCCCACAGTGTCCTTGATTACGTACTTTCAAATTATAGTTCGCTTTAGAGGTTCCTATTAAAAATCGGATATGGCAGCAGGCCTGGAAATCATTTAGGAAACTCCAGGGTTCAAGCGGGTGGGAGAGTTAAGAAGCAGAGCTGGAGGGATGAAATGTCTGAACCCTCGGTGGGTCTGGAACATCTGAAAGCTGGTGTCCTGAATCTTTTTGTGTGGAGGAATCAATCAAGGTGCTGTGGTGGTTAATCAGAAAGATGCAGAGTTTGATAGGTGGCTCTGTGACCATCTCATTCCTACATTTAAATTGCTAAAGAAGATACTGGAACTATGAGAAGACATGAGGTTCCAAGGGCAGCATCAACTCTCTAAGAGGAACATGCTCCCCTGGGAAAGATTCAGAGGCACCCTCTTGGCTTCCTTGGATTTTTAAGATGTAATCTAGTAGGAATAGACTTCTCCCTCATAAATTATTGATACTTTAAAGCCATTTTAATTGTTTTTTCCTCTCAGTGCTATATAGAGAAACCCAGTAATGATTCTCACTGCAATATTAGCATATATTTTAAATGTGCCAAAATATCAAAACAAAGCAAGTAATTTTCCTGAAACAATATGCTTCCTTAACTTTGAGAAACAAAATTTAAATTAGTAATAAAGATAGTAAATTATCATAGATTATAAACTTGTTTTATATGCTGAAATATTGTGCAAGAAAATAAAAAGATATGTTTATGTACAACATACAAGCATAGTTAAACAAAGAAATACAAGATTTGGGGATAAATTACAGCAAGAGTGTCTGTTTTCAGTCACAAACATGAAAAATTGAAGAATATATCTTAGAATATACAAAGTTTGAGACACTGAAGTGTAATAATTGTAAAATTAATGTTTTTCTAATATGCATAGTTAAAAATATTCTAAGGAAAACTTTCTAACCCAGGAATTATCACATTGTCTGACCTTACAACTCTTTATCTGTTAAAAAATTATGTGGATTGGACCTGTCAATATTTAACATTTTAGAAGTAAAAGTGAAGAAAATTTGACCAAAATAAATAATAAACATTTTGTATGCTAATATGCGCAATAGATTTTTATGAAAATGTGTGTTACTTTACAGAAAGACTATTAGTGAGATTTCCACTTATATAGTTTGTACACCTCTATGGTGTTCAGTTTTATTGTCTGATTACATTCTGGTTTCACCCTTAGCCTGTTGCCAAGTCATATACAATGTTGCTTCTGGGAAACACTGCTATAAATTCATAAGAGACTGTGAGTAAGAAAGGACAATGGTGTGGATATTGTTATTGAAATCAAGTGAACTTCTAGATCCCCAAAGAGATGTCAGGACCACCGAGACCACATTAGCACAGCTGAGAAAGAGTAGCACACACATAGACTGAGGACTTGATTTCTGTTTTGGTGCCATCACTAATCAGACTTCTGAGTATGAGCTGAACATCCTCATCAATAAATGAAGATTTTAGATTGTATTATCTCTGAAGTCACTTCTAAGCATTCATTGCCCTCAAAACTCATTTCATATTTTAATCAATATCCACTAATGTATTTTGACATATAAGAAATTAAAAATGAAAGGAAAAATGTAATTAAATATTTAGATGGTGTTGAATGTGACTTTATCATTTCAAAGTGAAAATGTATTTGGGCCCAAGTAATAATATTTTGCTAGAGAAATAAAGACAAATAGCCAATCTCTACCGCTTCACCTGCTGAGGTAATTCTGAGAAGTAGGTGACTTGTACTTCGTCTGATTTTTTGTTCTGGATACTGAGGAAATCTCCCTCTGATATCAGCCACTTCTGAGCAAACATAAATTCAGTCATTGTGTAATATTGTTAGGACCAAAGTTCATTTGACCAAACATTAGTTACTTCAGAAGCCTGGAAATTTTCCATAGGCCCTGAGCTGCAGGTCAACTTGCCACAGAATCCATCATGTTTTAACCCCCCCCCCACCCACCCCCCAAGGCTTGGAACTCTGTTACCAGGTGGCCAAGTTGCTTGGGTATAGCCAGTTCCCACAGCAACAGGGAGAACAACAGAAACCACAGGTTTGGAAATCCCCACCTTGTTTCATATGTCACCTATGCTAGCCAATCAAAGTACTGTTGCTTGATGATACTTGATTCTGCCTTGTTGAAATGTATTTAAATTGAACTGAAATTCTGTTTGGGATCTCCTCCCTCCCTTTCTTTGCATGGGGAGTCTGTGAGGTTGACCCCAGAATGCTAGTCCCAGTAAAATCCTCTTGCTTTTTGCAACATTCTCAAGTTCCTGGTGATTCCTCTGTCGCCCCACATTCAGTTTCAGAAATCTGTTTCTTGAACCTAACAATATTGGTCAAATTACTTCATCTTTCTTCTGTCTTAATGATTACTTTCAACTTTTATGATAGTGGGCCCAGCGCTGGAGAAATGTCTTAATGCTTTAAAGTATTTGCTGCTCTTGCAAAGGACTGAGATATGAGTCCCAGTACCCACATGGTAACTCACAACTATATGTAACTACAGCTCCAGGGGATACAATGTTGTAGGCGTACTTTTTTGGGATACTTTGTTGGGTTCTTATATCTACCATCCTTCTCCATCCCAACCCCTTCTTACCCCCCAACACTAGATAGGTGAGAAAAAAGGTTAGAGGGAAAGGGGGCACAGACCTCTTTAAACAATTTTCTGCTAATCAGGGGTGTTGGGTTCCTAGGGTCAAATTTGATTTTCAATTGACAGGTTATCCAATTTCTTCTACTCTCTTTGCACATGACCACTTGACAAACCTTAACAAACCACATCAACAGGAGGAGCAGCTGCCAACACAGGCCTCCTCAGGTCTCTCCTGTTTATATGTTTTCCAAAGTCCCCAGAATTAACTCTCTGCAGCTGGCAAAAATTATGCCCTTCCTGGAGTATGAAACAATCATAGTTAATGGCTGTGGACAAACTGAAGCAGCCCCAAATCCCACACCTGAGAATAAAACAAAAACATATCCACATAACATAACTGGGCTTTTAAATAAACCAAAATTCTCACTACACAATGCCCTTTTCTGGCCTCCAGAGTCACCAGGCATGCATGTGATACATGTACACACAAGCAGCATATGTGTACACAAAACTTACATAAGCCTAAAAAAGCAGTAAATCTTATAGTAATTGTGTCATATGATTAATAAAAGGTTTAAATGAGAAAAATTATACAAAAATAAGCACTGGTACATCTACTTCCAGCAAATGATAACCATTTTTCTTTTTTGTGGATTAATAAAGTTCCACTGTGATTATAAATCATATTTTCATTCATTCATTGTATTGGTGAACACCTAGGTTGATTCTGTAACAGAACTATTATTAAAAGTGTTTTAGTCACTCAGGATGAGCTTTTCTAGTTCCATCCATTTGCTTGCAAATTGCCTGATTTCCTTGTTTCTGATAGCTGAGTAGTATTCCATTGTGTAAATGTGCCACAATTTTTTATCAGTTGAGGGACGTCTGGGTTGTTTCCGGTTTCTAGCTATAACAAATAAGGCTGCTATGAACATAGATGAGGATATGTCCTTGTGGTTTGATGAGGAATCTAGGAATCTTTTGGGTGGATACCCAGAAGTGGTATGGTTGGGTCTTGAGGTAGGGCTATTCCAAATTTTTTAAGATATCACCAGACTGATTTCCATAGTGGTTGTACAAGTTTTCACTCCACCAGCAATGTAAGAGTGTCCCCTTTCTTCACAGTCTCACCAGATGCACATGTCATCTACTCATTTATAATTGGATTTTAGCCATATAATACAGGATAACTATCCTACAACCAACACACCAAAAGGATCAGGACATAGACTTTGTTACCTATTAATGGGACAATTTGCCATAGGGGTGCTACCATGTAGGCCTTCAGTGCAAGAGGAAGCTCTTAGCTCTCATGTGACTGTTGAACTGAGAGGGGCTGCTATGTAGGGACACTCCACATCGGAGGAGTGGGTTGGATGGGATAGGGAGGAGAAGGTGGGAGGGTAGAATCAGGAGGAGTGGAAGGACGGCACTATGATGGAGATGTAACTTGAAGTAATAAATAAACATTTAAAAAGTGTTGTGGTACCAGGACTGTTTTCCCTCTTGTAGTAGGTCTTCAGTTAAATTAAACAGCTGTGGAATACTATCAAGCTATGAATAGGAATATGTTATATATACATACACACATATGCAGTAACATCAATTAATTTAAAAAGGGACTATGAATTTGAAAGAAAGAAAAAATGAGATATATGGGAGATTTGGAGGGAGGAAAGGGAACTGGGAAATGATGTAATTACGTGATAGTCTCAATAATTAAAGAAACAAAATTTAGTGCTGCGTTCCTCAAGTGAATACCCAGCAGTGGTATACTAGCGTCATACAGTAGATGTATTTTCTGGTTTTTGAGGAAACTGTATATTTTGTAGAAGATTCAGACAACTAATGGATATTAGTCCTTTTAAATTTTTGTATTACATTTATTTATTGGAGGGTGGGCATGGCATACTACTGTGTTTATGTGGCCAGAAGACAATGCTTGGGAGTTAGTTCTCTCCTCCCACCCTGTCACTCCTGAGGATCAAACTCAGGTCATCAGGTTTGACAATAAGTGCCCCCGACCCTGCAGAGCCATTGGCCAATCTGAGTGAGATCTACTTAAAATAGTCTTGCCAAAAGATGGAAAGATTGGCATAGGACAGAAAAAAAAAAATAAAGAACTAGGGTTGGCCTTGCTAAACGCAGAAAAGCCATGAAATTTGACAACCACAAAGCATTCCTGAACAAGGAACAACCTGCCAGACTACCTCATACAGATGGCTGAAAGAGGGCGGGGCTAAATGCAACAGAAGCTTCTAATCAGAGTGGAAAGGCATGTGCAACATATAAAGCCATTATTAAGTCTCATTTGAACAGAATCCCCCACCCTGACCTCTGAATGTTCTTTTAATTACACCCTTATAAGAGCTTTGCTTGAACAATTTTCTGAGTTTGAAGTCCCAGGTCAAAGACTCCCATGCAGGGCACTGAGAAGGCTTCCCCTTTTCAATGATGGTGGTAGTTTTTAGAACAAACCTTTGGTCGTTTTATTAGTGTAATATCTTTAAAATCTTCATGGATTGCTAATACCAATACTCTTCAAACTCTTTCACAAAATAGAAACAGAAGGAACACTGCCAAACTCATTCTATGAGGCCACAGTCACCCTGATTCCTAAACCACACAAAGACTCAACAAAGAAAGAGAACTTCAGACCAATCTCCCTCATGAACATAGATGCAAAAATACTTAATAAAATACTAGCAAACCGAATCCAAGAACATATCAAAAGTATCATACACCATAACCAAGTAGGCTTCATCCCAGGAATGCAGGGATGGTTCAACATATGAAAATCCATCAATGTAATTCACCATATTAACAAGATTGAAAAGAACCACACACATGATAATCTTACTAGATGCAGAAAAAGCATTTGACAAAATCCAACACCCCTTCATGCTAAAAGTTCTGGAGAGAATGGGCATACAAGGACCGTACCTAGAAATAATAAAGGCAATATACAGCAAGCCAGTAGCTAATATCAAATTAAATGGAGAGAATGTATTTCCTCTAAACTCAGGGACAAGACAAGGATGTACACTTTCACAATATCTGTTCAATATAGTACTTGAAGTTCTTGCTAGAGTAATAAGATAACTAAAGGAGATCGAGGGGATACAAATTGGAAATAAAGAAGTCAAATTATCCCTATTTGCAGACGATATGATATTATACACAAGCGACCCCAAAAATTCCACCAGAGACTCTTACAGCTGATAAACACCTTCAGCAAGTTGGCTGGATACAAAATTAATTCAAAAAATCAGAAGCCCTTCTTTACACAACAAACAAATGGGCTGAGAAAGAAATAAGGGAAACAACTCCCTTCACAATAGCCACAGACAATATAAAATACCTGGGGGTAACTCTAACCAAGCAACTAAAGGACCTGTACAACAAGAACTTCAAGCCCTTGAAGAAAGAAATTGAAGAGGCCATCAGAAGATGGAAAGATCTCCCATGTTCATGGACAAGTAGGATCAACATAATAAAAATGGCCATCCTACCAAAAGCAATATACAGATTCAATGAAATTCCTATCAAAATACCAACACAATTCTTTATAGACCTGGAAAAAGCTATTCCCAATTTCATATGGAACAACAAAAAGCCCAGAATAGCTAAATCAATCCTGTACAATTAAAAAACATCTGGAGGTATCACCATCCCAGATTTCAAGCTACAGAGCAATAGTAGTAAAAACAGCATGGTACTGGTATAGAAGCAGACCAGTGGATCAATGGAATTGATCTGAAGACCCAGAAATGAACCCACATACCTATGGTCACCTAAATTATGACAAAGAAGCCAAAACTGCACAACGGAAAAACGACAGCATCTTCAACAAATGGTGCTGGTCCAATTTGATGTCCACATGTAAAAGAATGAAATTAGACCCACACTTATCACCTTGTACAAAACTTAAGTCCAAGTGGATCAAAGACCTTAACATAAGGCTGGTCACACTAAATCTACCAGAAGAGAAAGTGGGAAAAACCCTCGAACTCATTGGCACAGGAGACAACTTCCTGAACAGAACACCAGCAGCTCAGGATCTAAGACCAACAATCAATAAATGGGACCTCATGAAACTGAAAAGCTTCTGTAAGGAAAAAGACACTGTCATTCAAACAAAACAGCTACCTACAGATTGGGAAAAAAAATTTCACCAACCCCACATCTGACAGAGGGCTAATATCCAAAATTTACAAAGAACTCAAGAAATTAAATGCCAAGAAACCAAATAATCCAATCAAAAAATGGGGAAAAGAGCTAAACAGAGAATTCACAAAAGAGGAATCCCTAAAGGCTGAGAGACAATTGAAGAAATGCTCAGCATCCTTAACCATCAGAGAATTTCAACTCAAGAGGACTCTAAGATTCCATCTCACATCTGTCAGAATGGCTAAGATCAAAAGCTCAAATGACAGCACATGCTGGCAAGGGTCTGGAGAAAGGGGAACCCTCCTCCATTGCTGGTGGGAGTGCAGGTTTGTGCAACCACTATGGAGGTCAGACTGGCAATATCTTAGAAAACTTGAAATAGCTCTGCCTCGGGACCCAGCTATACCACTTCTGGGTACACATCCAAATGACTCCTCACCAAATTACAAGGAAGTTTCCTTATCTATGTTCATAGCAGCTTTATTTGTAATAGCTAGAAACTGGAAACAACCCAGTTGTCACACCTCAGCCGAAGAATGGATTAAAAAACTGTCGTACATCTACAAAATGGTATACTACTCAATCAGAAACAATGAAATTATGCAATTTGCAGCCCAATGGATGGAACTAGAGAAGCTCATCCTGAGTGAGCTAACCTAGACTCAGAAGGATGCACATGGCATCTATTCACTTATAGTTGGATTTTAGCCATATAGTACAGGATATCTATACTACAACCAATGCACCAAAGGGAACATGGACATAGACTTTTTTTTCTACCTGTCAATGAGACACTTTTCCCTAGTGGCGCTGCCTTGTAGGCCCCTACTGTATGAGGAGGCTCTTGGTCCTTATATGACTGCTGAACTGGGGCAGGGTACTGTTATATAGGGACACTCCACTCCAGAGGAGTGGAATAGAAGGGTTAGGGAATAGGGGTGGGAAGGCGGGACTGGGAGGTGTGGAAAGAGGACACTATGATGGAGATGTAACCTGAAGCAATAAGTAAATAATTTTTTAAAAGATTATAAAAAACATAGGTCTTTTGCTATATTAAATTATAAATATTGATATTTTAAAATAATCTGAAGTCAAGTTGATGCTACAAATCATATAAACACATGCATTCTATTGACCTTACCTTGGTAAAATTATAAAAGGCTGTATCTGTAAGAACACTTGATATTAATTCTGATTCTGATGTGCTATATGGCCAGTTTAAATGCTGTCTCAAGAATCATTAACTTTAAGACCTTGGGCTTGTATTAAATTAAGTTAATGAATAAGTAATCTCTCTAATCAAAGTGGAAAATTTAGTGAGTCATATACATCATCTTATGCTGATAAGTTAATATTCTAAAGCTGAACACAAAAGCTCTCATTTCTCATCTAATTATATGTTTATCTAAGTTTGCATAAGCTCAGATCAAGATCATTAAATGAATAAAGCTTTGTATCAGAAAGGTTGGATGACTGATAATACAAAATGAATTTATAGTACTTAAGACTTCTATTAAACATGATAAATTAGTTTTCATAATTAAATAACAGTTTCCCTGACTCAGCATAATGCTCTCACCTGTGATTGAATTAAGTTATCATTGTGTTTGTGAATCAATTTCCAATAATATTAAATAGCCAATAAACAAAAATATAAAGGAGACATTTTAACTTCTTGAAACAAATAAAGCAATATATAATACACCAAAAACCTAGAGGGTGTAGTAAAAACAATAAGAAGGCAGTCTAGCAATAAATGTTTATATCTTTTATATCAAAATATACACTCTGACAACAAAACTGCAAAAGATTTTTTTTTTGGTCAGGTGCAGGAAATTCAGTGTCCATGAACAATAACATACTGAACAAATTAGCTATGGAATGAATATGTCTCATGTAATAGAGATAATATAGAATAAATCAAATACTACAATTGTAAGAAGTGAGGAGGAAAAGCTATAAAATCTATGTCTAAATTAAGACTCACCCTTTCAGCACCTCATTCTATGTCATACTGACAGTCATAGCAAGGGAAATCAGAAAAAAAGAAAGGAATAATTAGTATCCAAGTTGGGAAAAGAGTCAACTAGTCACTATTTATAGAGATGATATCATGATTTCATGACATCATATAGTAAATCCAAAAACTCTACCATAAATTTATTATACCTAATAAGTAAGTTCAGCAAGGTTGCAAGATTTAAAAAAGGAAATCGTGTGATCATGGTTGCCTCCTTGCCTCAGAGTAGGCGATTTCTCTTTTGTCCCCATTGTTGTCTTCAACACATAATTTACATATGACAATGTATGTAGGGTTTTTACCCTTTGTCTTGTTTCCTGTTTCAGTTGCCTACTGTTCTGTAACAGAATGCTCCCAAACTGACTGACTGACAACCAAGGTGTATGAATTCTCAGGTGTCCAGGTTTTGTTGTGCTTATCTGGGTTCCTTTGCATCCTACATGTGGTCATTCACTCATTCGCTTAGCAGCATTGAGCTTGGAAGCTGGGCTGCCTGGACTGGGGCTGAAAAGACAAATAATACTTTCCTCAAATGCCTGGATACTTGGCACTCTTTCATGTGGCCACTCAATCCAGCAGATGTGTTTTTTTTTCTCAGTACCGTGGTTTCAGGTGAGTTGCACTCTTATGTTATGCATTCTTGTTAGAACAAAAGAAAGACAACTGGCTCTAGCTCGTATCCCACAGGACACTTCATAAGATGCATTTTAATCAATACAATTGCTTTTATGGTTAGAGATTCTAGAAATGAGATTCTTACACCAGACACAATGCAAAAATCTGTTCATAAATTATTGTCATAGTGTTCAAGCCAATTTTGTGCCGAATTGACCCCTTTTTAAGTCTGAAATTGTAGGCAGTCTAGAGGGCAATACTTTCTTTTAATACAGAAATCTTGAGCCCACACATCTTGGGACAGCCACGGCTGGATGAGGAGACTTCCTACTTCCCTCTCTGCCCTGCTTCATTTGTGATCTCTGCATGAAAGAAAAAAAATGACAATTTTTGTACTTAAAAAGCACAAAGTTTGCTGTATGAAGGACAATACTGGCAACTTTCCAGAAACCTGGAGGCCATGGCTCATCTGCAAATCATGTACATATATTTGCATGAATTTTATTTTGATTAGTAGCCTCAGCCCGTGATGGTGCTTAGGATGAATGAAACATTTTACATATATGAATAAATAAAGACAATTTAGTAGTCATACTGCTCATGGCTATGTACTCTCTGTTTCTTATCCTCTTTATCCATCCACTTCTTGTTATACTTATTTTTAAATTGACAGTGGATGTGTTTGTTTTCCTTTAATATATTGATTCTGAATAGATTATAGAAAGAAATTTGTCTTAGTTTGGTGTTTTATTGATTCACTTAACCTAACTCTATTATGACCAAAAGCTTTGTGACTTAGAAAAAAGTCTGACTGACACAAACTGACATCTTTCATGGGACAAACAGATGAATCATTTATTTGAAAGAACTGCATAAACTGAAATATAACTCTAGACACAAATAAATATGTTAACCATCATCTGTTTTTTAATAAAGTTAATAAAGCAGAGAAAGGGGAATTATTATACTTGTAATATTGTTCAAAATCTAATACCCTTAAATGGGACATGCCTCTGTGCTCTTGTGCTCTCTTGTTCTGTGTGTGTGTGCACGTGCGCACACACACGCGTATGTGTGTGTATATGTGTGTATATGCTTCTATGTGCATGTGTTTGTGTGTGTGTGTCTGTGTCTGTGTGTATACATTGTGTGTATGCTTGTATGTGGTGTGTGTGTGTGTGTTTATGTCTGTGAGTCTATGTGTGGGTTTGTATGTGTCTATGTGTCTGTGTGTATTTGTACGTGTGTATGTATGTGTTTTCTTTTGACATGAAGCAGGAGAATTTGTAGAGAAAAAAATACGTCATTGGTTGATCTTAATGAAGTATATTGGTACTGGCATAAACAGATGACTAGCAGAAGTGCATGTCATAGAAAAGCCTAGAAAGCATAGGAGTTGATAAAGTGGTAACTATTTTGAATAACCTAAATTCCCAAATATTACCAAGAGATCCATAGGCACATATCACAGGTAAAGACAAACAAAAATTATTGTTTTTTGACAAAGGCAATGAAATCTTTCCCAGAGAGTAGAAGGATTCAATTCTACATTTGAAGAATCATGATTTCTTTTGCTTTTCCTTCAAGTTCTGTGTTATTCTTTCTTTCCTGTTCTATTCTTCCTTATTTTATTATTATGAATTGTTCACACTCAGACCCTTTATAGTGTTCCAATATAGGTAAATCTTCTATAAGAAATTGTATATTCATACTAGTTGTACTGCATGCATGATTTCATTGATGCACAAAAAAATAATATTTGTTGGCCAGTGCAATGGCTCAGCAGGTACAGGCGCACACTGCAGAGCCTGAGGACCTATGTTTGATCCCCACAATCTACATCCTGGAAGGAGAGAACTGGCCCCTACAAGCTGTTCTCTGACCTCCACATGTGTGCCATGGCATGCGTGCACACTGCACATATGTGTGAACACATGCACATATACAGTATTTTTAACAAAAAAAAATTACCCCTCTGATATTCAGAGAAAAGAGAAACAAAATTATTTAGGAACATGATTAATGTCTTTGGTTTATAAATTTAAAATATGGTGACTTAGTTACAAATAGTTAAGAATAAAAGGCTACAAATGTTACAGAGAACTAAGATCATGGCACTTACTAAGAAAAATATCATCTTAAAGATTATATTGGGAATTATCATTTAAAAAAATGTTTTCCTTACACAGGTGAATGTAGCTCTCTTCTCTCCTCAAAGCAGCTTCTCTTCATCAAAGACTATTACAGAAAACAACAGCTGGTCAAAATAGAAGGAAGAACTGACTGTGTGAAACATAGGTCCAATGGCTACATCTACAACACAACTCCTGAACTCAAGGCTCAGGGAACATCAAGGAAAAGGGGTGGAAAGATTGTAAGAGCTAGAGGGCCAGGAAGTCTTCCATGAGATTTTTGTCTCTTAGAATAGACTGGGAAGGTGTACCCATGATACCTCAGCAATATGGCTGCCTAAACAGGACCCAAAGAGTGACACCACCAAGAGACATACTAATGTGGAATGAAGAAATCACTTGGGGCCTCACCCTCTAGACAAAAACTATAGACCACTAAGAATTGCTTGAAGAGGGAAAGTTAGTTATTCCCAAGGATGAGCCCCTGATTGGTTGTCCAATTCCAAGCAGTCATCTATGAAATCACGGTCATATGAGCAATATTAAAGAGACCCAACAGGTTGTATTTATACACTTATGCATTTATACATAGATGTAATAATTTTTTAAGGGGCCATGAATTTGAAAGGGAGCAAGGGGGTGGTATATGGAAGATGTGGGAAGGGAAACAAAAGGGAAGTAATGATGTAATTATGTTGTAACTGAATAAAAAGGATGATGGAAGTACTGTTTGTGCCAGTAAAAAGAAAAACAGAAAATAAATAGTGGTGTGTGTGTGTGTGTGTGTGTGTGTGTGTGTGTGTGTGTGTGTGTATCTGTAGTTGAAGAAGATTTTCCCTATAAATACAGAGAATGTCTGGTTATTCTGGTTAGAGCTGTCATTGTCATTCATCATTAAGTATACTTATAGTCATATGTGTAAAAAAAATTACCCAAAGTGACTCTAATTGTAGCATATAGGTGTTCTGCCTAAGCTTCTCAGCTTTGCTTGCCCAAAGGCTCAAATACATATCACAAAACTCTTGAGAAGACATACATCATGTCTATTCCTGAACACAAATATTCTCAGATTCCAGGTTGCAGATACTGTGATGAGTGAGTAATCCCCACTCCTGGTATGAAACAGGAACTTCTCAAGATTGAAAGAAAATAAAGAACTGTATATCAATTCATAAGATGTTCATGGATTAAGATGTGCTTATTATAACAATTATAATCTTCACTTTTGATCCTTTATTTTTACTCATTTAAAACTAATGGAGTAAAATTACAAAAGATACTTTATCTTCTCTCATCTTCTTTCTAGATATGTGCTTGCAATTTGATTATCATTTTGAGTTTTTTGTGATTATCATGAGCAGTGAGGAGAATTTCACTCTAATATAGTGTTTTGTACACTGTGTCCTGCCTATCACATAGAATGATTCATATAAATGATATGTTATGACATAAATAATTGGCTGAAATTTCAGAACACAAAGTCTGAGCTTGCAAAAGTACAATTAGATTGCCAAAGGACATGACAAAATTAAATGAAATCTGGTCTGAACCTAGTCATTTAATTCAAGTTGTCTAGCAAATAATTACATGAAAATAAGATAGAGGGATAAACATCAAATAGAATCGACTGCACCAGCAATCACCTGAGCTACCTAAGGTCTTGAAGGAAGTGAGTATCTACTGTCAACTATATTCAAGCTCTAGTCCTACCCCTCAACTGCCTTTCTGATAAAACTGTGACATATGGATAATTTCTCCACTTACCTTGGATAGTAATTGATCTATTAAATAATGATCAACATTTAGTTAAGAATTTGAATGTAAAAAAAAATATTGAGGCAATCATGATTTTATGGTTGTCCATTAGCACATCAAGCATACAATCTCAAACTTAAAATAATGATGTTTTGAGAACATAGCCTTAAGTTTCACTGGATTTTATTTTCCAAGGCAACAGAAGTTGGTTGCTGAAGTAGATGTAATTACAAATCTTGCTTTGAGAATGTTGACTACTGTCAGTATACCCTCGGGTCTTCTATTCTTCGTAAAGAAGACAAAACCAAGGCATTTTAGATTTTAAAAACAAAATCAAGTGGTCTTATCAGTCTCATGTTAGAAATAAGCAACCTGTGATCCTCTGAAGTTTAGAGACTTGCCCTGTGTCACTCAAGTCCTTTTGAGCAAAGGGGAACTTGATTCCTTGGGAATTTTAAGGCAATGATTTTCCAGTATGACCCATGTAGCCAGAATGAGAAGCCTTTGAGTTTTGGAAGCATTCTACATATGAGCAATAGTGATCTGAAGTTTTTCGCAAGTGTAAAAATTGACAAAAATAAGTATATAGCTTGCTTTTAGATGTTCATATATATATATATATATATATATATATATATATATATATATATATATATATAGGTAGATAGATAGATAGATAGATATAGATATATAGTATGTTCAGTTTAGATCTAAACTACACACTGGAAAAATGTTCCATTCAAGTTCACAAAGCCCCAAACTACCTACCTTGATCCATATCTACCTGACGAAATATTTTAAAGAATTTGGAAAGCATAGAGAAATTTATTCTGCTGTTTAACCCTAGTAATCTATTTTGCAATGTCAACCTAAAGACTTGCTTGTGCATATGTGTAAATGTATCATTAAGTCACAGTTTAAGATAATATTGTTAGGTCAATTTAAGATCATTTAAAATTTAATCAAAACTTCTATAAAGGTTTTATTTATATCTCCAGAAAAAATATGCAAGATTTAATGTTGTTAATTCCTCCATATTCATTGCTGTGTTGAAGCATCCTATTTTCTCTTATCATGAGTTTTGATTTTTTCCTTTATTTCATTGTGTGGAAAGCCTTTTCACATCTTTCAGCATTTTCCCTCAATGTCCTTCCTAAGGGAAAAGATAGTTATCTTATTATGTGGGGCCTGAATTTGGATATTAAAATATTTCACAAAGGAACTACTTTTCCTGACAATACAGAAATACAGAAGAGCAATATAGAAGTCTCAGCATAATCTTATTCCCATCTTCCCATTATTTAACTTGTATTCATCTCCTCACAAAACTGCTAATGGGAAAATTCAGCTTTCAGAAAAAAAAATATATGGTAGAGAGACGATTCTGTGGACTGTGATTTAATGTACATGTCATGAAAGTTCTCCTTGTTTTTAGAATGTAGTTACAAATATTTTAATAAAATGTTTAAAGCTATGGGTATCATATACTTCTGGTTTCTAAAGTGGCACTATGAAATATCATATATATATATATATATGAAGATATATATATATATATATATATATCTTTAGGAGATATTCAACACAATCCACCCTGATCTATAATTTAAAAATAAGTAAAAAATAATGCAAATTTTACTATAAATCCTTCTTTGAAAATATTAAATAAATGAATGCTCACCATACCAAATATGCCCTTTAGAACTGATATTCCCAGTGTATCAGTGGCACATCTCTTATTTCTGATACCTTATATCTCTTCTCCTGACAGTCAGCTCTTACAGGATTACAGTCATATTGTCTCTATCTGCAGCTATTAACAAAGAAAAAAATTTTAATTTATTTTTTTATTTCTTCAAGTTACATCTCAATCACAATCCCCTCCCTACTCCCCCCTCCAGTCCCACCCTCCCACCCTCTTCCCCCTCAACTGTCATCCTCTTCCCCCCCCCTTTTTAAGTTTAAGGTATATCTTTCCACCCCCCAACAGCTCCCCCTTTCAGTCCAAAAATTGTTCTTTCTCTTATAACAATAAATAGCTGACACAGTCCCAGAAAGATAAACATGCTATGTATTCCCTTATAAATGGATATTAGCCATACATCACAGGATAAATATCCTACAACCCACACACCCAAATAGATAGGAACCTAGCATATCTATCCTAGGAAAAACTTTACCCACCAGTGAGTCATGGAATCTGCTGCAGGTTAGTGGAACACCACACCCTAGATGGTGTGCCTTATCAAGCCCCAGTACAAGTGGAAGCTCTTGGTCCTCATATGACGGAAGATCTGAGGGAGTATGATATGTGAGAGCCCACCTCATCTGAGGAGAAGGAGGAACAAGGAGGGAAGGAAGGAAGGAAAGAGGAAGGGAGGGACCAGTAGGGGAGGAGGAAGTAAACTATGTTCTAGAAGTAACTTGAGAAAATAAAATAATACTTTTTTAAGAAAAGAGTTAATAAGCTTAAAAATATAATAAAAATATAATATAAAATTTTCAAACAAAGAAAAATTTAAAGAACATATAATCTTTTGGGGATACAAAAGAAGAAAAATTTGTCATAAAATGAGATCATTTCTTACATATTACAGTGTTAAAATAATTCATCTTCTTTTTACATTTCTGGGTGTTTGTTATTTGTATTTATATTTGAATATTGTGTGTAGGGTTTTTTTTTTTGGCTGTATTTAGATCTGTACAACACTTATGTGCTTGGTATACCCAGAGGATGAAGGAGAGTGTCAGATCCTCTGGAACTGAAGTTACAGATGGCTGTGGGCTGCCATGTGAGTACTGGGAATTGAACCTGAGCCCACAAAAGAGGACCCGTTCATTGTAACCTCTGGGTCATCTCTCTACACCCCATTTTACAATTTTAAACAGCACAGATTTTTATTAGCTGATAGAAATTTTTAATAACATATTTCAATTAATAATTAATTAGAACATCATGTAATGTGACTAAAATTTTAAACCATATACTTCTATTTAACTCTAATAACTGGTAGGTGAAAAACAAACTTGAATATTAATTTCTCACCTTCTATTCTAGCCCTTGGGAATTTAAAAGGGGACTGAAGAATATTTACATTACTTTTCTTGGCCTGGAGACTTGGAAAATGCATATAATATATAAGCAATCATTAAATGTCAAACCAGTTGTTTGCAATTTTTATTCAGTGGAATTTTGAAAGCACATATAAACCTTTAAGTATGAAACAAGAATGCTATTCAAATTGGAAGGAAGTGTTATTTCTTCCTAATACCCTTGTCAAACACTGCTCTAATGTCATATAACATGTAATTTTGAAAAGCCATAGATTAATAACAAAATGTCTAAATCTTGTAATATAATGTAGTTTTTACTTCTGGTCATTATTTCCTGTTGGATGACCTTTAATTCTGTTTCTAAATGCATGTGTGTGTGTGTGTGTGTGTGTGTGTGTGTGTGTGTGTGTGTGTGTGAATTGTCAGTTTTTCTTGTGTAATAGAAATGTAAAAGAGGAAAGGAAACTGAAAGATACAATAATAAGACAATGAGGAAGAGTATATTCCCATGTACCCCATCACTCTACAGATAATCCTGGTGAGTTAGCACTTTGACTAGACTTTAGAAAATATGCATGTCTACAAATTTAATGTTGAACTCTAGTCAGAAATTTATTTAAAATGGATATAAGCTGTGGTAATTAAGTATTATGGACTGAATAGTGCATGTTTCTCTCTCATTTGTTGAGCAAATACTAGTATAACTACAGTTGGAGTCAAGGCTTCTGGTTCAGTGCCAGACCCTGTCTCAATAAAATAAGGCAGAAAAAGACAGAGCAAGATGACTGATATCATTGTCTGTATTTTGCAGAAGCATGGGCAGTTATGCGTGTCCACGTACATGAGCACATATGCACACACATATACATAAATGCATAAATATATTAAATAGGTAAATAAAACTGCTACAGGGGCCAGAGAGATGACTTTGTGCTTACGAACACTTGCTGCTCTTATAAAAGACCTGAATTCAGTTCCCAGCACCCATGTCTGGAGGCTCACAACCACACATAACTTCAACTTAAGGGAGTCTGATGACCTCCTTGGACACTCTGACACATGTACTTGCACACACACAAATGTACATGTCTGAAACATGTAGACATGTGTACATACACCTAAATAAAAAATAAAATAAATCCTTAAAAACTCTGGTTTTACAGAAAACAGTGGCACCTCCTTTGCTCAAAGGAGAAGCCTGTTACGGAATGAAGTAACCAGGAATCCAAATTTTTGCTTTTAATCAACACAGGAAGCCATTACTATCATAACACTGTGATTGCTACTGTCCCCCCAAATTCACATGTTTAAAACCTCATCTCCAAGCAACAGAGTTTGAAGATGGGCCTCATTGATGCTGTTCTGTTGCTGAGGCTCTTCTCTAGACAATCCATTTATGGGTCCACACAAATCTGTCTGGGGCTCCTTTTTCATCCTCCCTTCTTGTATCAGTGAGCATACAAAATTCTTGCCTTTCTACCATATGATCATGAAACCAGTTCTCTGCATGTGTCAATATCTTCAGGTAGAGACTTGTCAGTTTCTAAAACTATTAGAAACAAGTTTCTATTTTAATGAATTATCCAGTCTCAGTGTTTCTTTGGAATCATTTGCTACAATGATGAGGTGTGCTGCCTAAATTATTTTATGTAATGTAAGTTTCCCAAATTATTAAAATGGTTTTGGATTTACTTTATGTTAGTTTTAAATATAACTTTGTCTTTGTATTTCAATTTGTTTTAATTTACAAGAAAAAAAACTCATTTTGAAATATTTGAAAACTAATTTTCTTCTTGTATTTGCTTATACTCTCGTAAGAGTTGTCAAAATATTAATGTAATTTAACTCCTCAACATTGAGAACTATTACAAGTTGATATCCTGTTAAAAATACAAAAATAAACTTATCGAAACATCAGAGCCTACTCCATTAATATGTACAATAATTATATTTTATGTGTGATGAAATTAATTTTTAAAAACTCATGAAAAAATAAGATTCTAAAATGCTTAAAAATCTGAAAATTTAAAATAAATAGAAAAATCTCCAAACAGCCGTATTGCCTAAGTGTTCAAGAACAGAAAACAGTGAGAGAGAGGGTTTTTTCCTAAAACACATTCACGGTGCATCTATAAACACACACAGCCGTTGTGCATATTTTTTAGACGTTCTAATTTCTGATCAAGGCAATGTAATGATCAAGGAGATTATCACGCTCGACCTACACTGCAGCCTGGGAAATGAATCCCTCCACTGTCCAATTTCCTAATAAAAATTCAGCGACTGCTCAGAACCATGAGATGCAAAGGAATATTTTATGCAGTCACTGAGCAAAAGCAACTGCAGAAAATGAAATGCAATGTATGAAAATAATAAGCCAAGAAAAGAAAAATGAGAACTCTGCTTTCCTATGCTTACTGGTTTATGACATTGTGGCTAAGGTGTCCCTGTCATGGGGCAAGAATGCAGATAAGAAGAGCATGATGGGACTCAAACTTTGATACGTCCCCTTAGAAAAAAATGCTTATACATAAGCATTATTTCAAATAAAGGAAATACAGATGTTAGATATGTCCAAGTTGTTACATGCTTTACAACCAATCTTTAAAATCAGTTTGGATCAAACTCATTGGAAAACACCAGTTTTTTGTTAACAAAGGTAAGAAGCTTTAATTATATTGAAAAACAAATATATTCTGTCACTAGAAGTGAAACAAAGGAATGGAATAAATAGCAAATGACCACTTGTAGTCAACAAAAGTAATTATGAACATAAAGTGTGATGTTCTGAATCTATTATGCTGTAAATAATTAGCCAATCAGAGTAACACTTTTTAAGACCCAAATGCCACACTAATTACAAAGAATAATAGAAATTTTCTATTTTATGATAAATAAATTCAAAGGTTTTGCTAATATGCCCAAATATGCAAAATAAAATAATAAACTAGCATCAGTATTTGAGCTATATATGGTGCATAACTGATGTGACTCTCTGCTGTGGATCTCAGGTTTAATAACACGTGCTGGCCAGAGAACGTGGCAGAGCAAAACTGTCCAAATATACCACAGGCCAGGAAGCAAAAGCGTGGAGCGAGCACAGCGATTGTCTCACTCCCCTCAACGGCCTAGGAGACTCTCGCTATAACACCCTGAATGTTCAACTACTTTCCAATAGTGCCAGTCTGTGAACCAAGCTTTTAAAAATGGGCCTTTGGAAAACATTTCAGTACCTACACTATAGCACTTACCTTTATATTTTCAACTTTTAACTATAAAAATATCCACTTTGTTATGAAGAATTTTAACAATATAATAGAATAAAATACATTTCGTATGACAATTTGCTAGATTAATATATATCCCAGCAAAATTTAGATTGGCGTATTTAGGCTTACATTCATGATGCTCTCTAGGTCTCTGAAATGTTACTGGCAATCTTAATGCTGATATCCCCTTTAAAATAGAAATAAACTCCATTTTTAATTGAAAATGAAGTTACATTACAAAATTTTTCAAAGTCCTTGTGTTGGAAATGGGTTAGGACAAGAATATGAATTTTACCTATTAAGTTCAGATAGCTTCTTAGACTTGTTTTCATTGAAAAAGTAATTATTTTTCTTTCTTTGCTAATATGTTTGTCAGGATCTTGATTTTCTTAAATGTTCAAAATAGAATAATTTGAGAAGATTTTAATAAAAATAAAGAAACCTACTTACAAGAGCCTGAGTATCTGATAAGAACAAGAACACAGTAAATATTTGCTATTAGGAATCGCTAAGGTCTTAACACCCTACGTGCCAAGGGATGCTTGGAGAGGACTCAGCTTTGGTGGAAACAATCAGCCAAGCTCTGTCTCCTATTTCTGTGGTGCCCTCATTATATGACACCAAGCATAAACCAGAGTACATAAGACTTTACTGGTGCGACTTATGACCCTTTCAGGAACTAGAGTATAGTAGTAGAGGATGGAGAGTACAGTGGGGGTGGGTGGGTGGAAGTCTTAGATGTGAAACAACCTTTCTCCCCCTCAAACATACCTTTGTTCATCATCTTCGTAAGTGATTTTTTATTATACACACAGGAGACACACAAATACTATCAAACACTGTATCATTGTGGTCATATTCCATTTGAAACTTGGCATGTTGTCTATCATTAACATTTTTCATAAAATGTAAGTGTTAAAGTCAGGGGCCAAATACATATGAACTGGACATTGAGAATGTATGATAAGCCATATAACTCTCAGAATTGTGGCCTATTTATTTCAGTTGTTTGTACTGTATTTATTGTTATAAGAGAAAGAACCATTTGTTGGACTGAAAAAAAAAGAATTATGCATTCTGGGGGAAGGGTGAGAGGGTAGGAGGGTGGGGCTGGGAGGGGTGGAGGGAGAGGGCTGTGATGGAGATGTAACTTGAAGTAATAAATAAACATTGAAAAAAAGTAAGTGAGGAAAATGGCAATTAAGGAACACAAAAATGTCTGCAAATGTCTGTTCCTATAACTGTTTAAAAGACTTAATAAGAAGTTATTTATTTCACAACTATTCCAGAACATTCTGAACATCGATCACTCTTGCCACTTATTGTCACAGGCTTACTATCCTTAAAAAGACCAAGATTTAGGAGAAGAAAGTAGTGTAGACATACTCAAGATACTCAAGATAAATAACTAGGAAGTAAAGAAACATGTGGAATGTGGAGAGAATTTAAACAGTTTTGATGCCCTAGCTAACTTTGGAGCCTGATGCTTCTTTGGAGTTGTTCTATATTGTGACATTGGGACAAGCCTTTGTGTCTCTCTGTTGACCAATTGCTGGACTGAGCTACTTTGCTTCCAAAATGCTTAAGAGCCTGGGAAGTGAGAACATCAAAAGTCAAAGAATCTGGGAAGTAAACTACTGTCTCTACTGTTCTCAATGTCTTCAGCAACACCCTTGGGAGTCGCAGTCCATGCCTAGGTATAGTTGGTGTGACAATCAGGTCAGCCAGCAAATCAAAGGCATTCTTCTCCTTTCTCCAAGACTGCAAAGCAATTAAGCGGGCACCCTGTTAAACTGACACCTGTAGTCATTGTATTTACTTGTGCCTTCTAGACCAGATAAATTTAGAACCAGCACATACCATCTTCCACATTTTAAAGTGACGATGTGCAATAGCCCATTTTATGTCGAAGTTGATCCAATAACAAATAGTACTGCTTGAACAATATGACTCAGTTTCACAAATTTCTGTCTACACTCACTTCTTATCAGAGCACAACAAGGGAAGTGTTAATTTTCAAACAAAAATAGAAAAAGGAGACAGAACATCATCACATTACCTATCAAGTGTCCATGCTGACATTTCTTTTGTTTAAACTGTCTATAGTAGATACTTTAAAAAAGTCATTGGCCATATATGTTAGGTTGTTGGACTCAAATGGGAAGGTAGTTTAAATGAAAACCAGACTTCCTATAGTGTTCTTTCCATTCAAGGTCTAAATCGTTCCTAGCATCTTTGCAGCTCCAGATAAGTAGATGATTTTGAAAAAGATGACGCAGAAGCAGCATTCCCTCACCCCTGGCACTGAGCAGCTACACAGATCTAGTTATCACTATTCTCACCCTTAGCTGGCCAGCATCTCAGCTACCTTGTTTATAGTGTGAGAGCCTTGGTCCTAAAAGCTCTTCCAATTTCTCTATTCTGGCTTTTTATAGACTTCCTTTCATCTTCAGTCTCTGTTCTCTGTCTCTCTGCATCAATCACATCCCTGTCCCTTTAACATTAACCATAGCAATCCCCTACTAGGCTACCAGGTATCATGGTACACATCTGACCCAAACAGAAATGATTGCCCAGTCATCTTTCATTCCTTGAGACTGTGAAACTGAAATGGTTCAGGTTGAGGGTGCACCTTCAGGAGAGGAAGCAGTCATTTGCAACTGTGGAATTTTAACGAGATCAAGGAGTGTTTAAAATTGTAACTATTGACATAAAAGCAGGCAAGCTAGTTGTGGAACTAATAGTTTTCTTACTCAAAGCATCATGGAAACAGAAAGATTCTAAGACCTGCCAATTAGGGAGTTAAATTACCACAAAAACCATCTATGTACAAGAAATTGAGTATCAGAAAGAGCACTTACTATAAGAACCTGAAGGGCATGCCAACAGCATTAATATTGAGCTTAATAGGATTTTAACAGGGCTTAATTCCTGCCCAGTACCCCAGAGAGAGGTGGGTCTCTTTCATTTGCTTCAATTGCTGTTTTACTAATTACCATTTGGAACTTCAAATGACACCCTTTCATAATTGTAGATTATGAATAAATATATTTTCTCTATTTAATTTTCTCCATAAGCACTGCCTTTCCTTGCCAGACATAGATTTCTTCTTAATTAAAGACCAAATAAGCAATGTGACAATATCAGTAAATTGGACCTTCAAATTATTTACAAGTGTTTTATGTTCTATTAGAACTTTGCTACACACCCTGCTCCAGCTTTTATTTATGGTTTATTTGTCTCCATTATTAAGCAAAGTAAGTTAATCAGAGTTCTTCTCTAGGATTTTTTTAACTCAACAGAGGCAAATAACTTTTGCCTTTCTTTGAAAAGGAGGCAAGTTATGACTCTCAAAAAGCATGAACAGCCATGTGCTACAAGTTTTGTTAAGAGCTTCTATCATGAAAGGGAACAACGATGAGATGGAAAATTTCAGCATCTAGCTCACTAGATAGGGAGCCTTAAATGGAATAATACATGGAGATCTAATCTTCCCCCCAGAACTATTTGCTACATATACTTCCATGTAAAGACAGACTGAACAAAATGTTGAATGCCTATCATGCAAAAATGAAAGATTCACAGAAATCTCCCATCCACCAATAATAAAAAGGCATTTGAAATTTAAAATATTTAGATTCCAGTTGATAATAAAGAAGTACACAGATTCAGATCTTATAGACCTTGGGAAATGATCTGATCTTTGAAAAGACTTCTGCTTAGTACAAGAAAATTACTTTTATTTTAGACATGGTGAATATAAAGTATCTGTAGGAATCATAGTGGAATTATCAAGTGGCAAAATGGAAATGAATTCAGTTGATGGGGGAATATTAAATGCTATTCTAGCAATATTGTGAGACTTATGCAAAGACCAGGTGAAATTTCCTGTACTTCTTTAGGAAATTTGTTGAAACCTAAATGTAACACACACACACACACACACACACACACACACACACACACACACACACCTATACCTATTGACATTGACTGCTTCCTTTATCATAATGATAAATTTTTTACTGATTGTAACAGTGACTATGACCAACAAAAGCAAACATACTTACCATTCAGCTTTTACAGAATGGTATGCCTGGACCAACTCCACACTGTGTTGATTTTATGCAATATTTGCATTCTTTTGTGTTCTTCTTGGGTATTTTATCTTTATCAAAGCCATTTGTTAAATACACAAAAGTCAGTTCTCCTTTTCATGAAACCGCATTTAGCATTTGCCTGTCCAAAGAGTGTCACTGAGTAATTATAATCCAAATGAACAGTGAGCTCTATGCTGTATCAGTGACACCAATTGCAAAGCCAGAACCAAGTAACAGAAAAATAAATAAATCATTTCATATGGAAAAGAACTGAGATATCATTGTAGCAAATCTAGTATAAGAACAGCCTTAAAGGGCAGTTGAGGCACGGAGAAGTAAAATATCACTGGTGAGGGATATGTAAAGAAAGGGGGTAGAAAATAAGGTAGGCCCTTAGAATACCAGGAAATGAGGTTAGGCCACAGCTGCAGTGAAAGACAAGCCTTTAACACTGTCTTGTGATTCAAACTCTGACTGCTGAAAAAACTGGACTGTGTTGTATGTGCATTAAACAGAAAAAGAAAGGGAAAGTGAGAGTCAGCAAAAGGGACACCATGGTAACCTGCTGTGACAAGCAAAGCAAATGAGAAGCATGTTGGACAAAAATAAACTCTACAACCCTGTGGCTGCCCCTGATGTTGACAGAGGCAGAAGAGACGTGCCTAACATGGAACATTTATTAAGGGTATGTCAAAAGATAAGTGTTCCCAACCCAGGGAGTCAACTGAGTTATGATTTACAAAGGACAAAGAAAGATGTGTGAATGCAAAGGATGGGGGAAAATAGCCAATAAAATGTTATATAATGCAATTAAATAAATTTGAGATAAACATGAAATGCTCTCCTAAGAATAATAGAAATTTGATATTGATTTTAAAAAGTGTGAAGCAAAAGGGGTCCTCTAGTCACCCCAGGCTGTAACACATAGCTAATAACCTCATACTTCTTTACTTTGTCATAAAAGTCTGGATCATGTGGTTTTCAAAGGTTTCACGGTGCTTTAATATTTAATTCCCTTGCTTTATATTGGTGTGGCTATTTCTAACTATGTGGCAGCTACAATTTTCGATACACACTTGAGTGCTCAAGAAATAGCTTATCTTTTAGTCTATCTCAATTTTTTTTCTTCCTTTCTCTCTCCTTCACACTTCGGTCTCCCACCCTCAAGGCAATCTCATGGTTCCACCATACTGACTGGATGTCACAACACAGCAAGAGAATGTTCACTGTAGGAGCCAGTCACTTCTGCTGAAAGGCACCCTCTCCTTGCTTACCATGTGGCTCTTTCAAGTTTTCCATCCTTCTTCAGCTTCCATGACTTAACAAAGGCCCAGCAGTCTTTGAAAGGCTGTCCTTTCTGTTTCTCAATAGAATCTCTATCTGCCAGTACTACTTTGGTTTATTTATTTTACTCATTCTGCAGAGGTACTTTTTGGGAATGAGAAAATAATCTCTCCTGATCCAGGAATCACAGTGCTCTCATTCATTTCATTCATACCAAGGCAATTTCTTTTATGAGTCTTTGAGATAAATGCCTCTTCACACTGTCTAGCTGGCTCCTTCGACCTCTTTTCCTGTGGGAACCCAGCTGCTCAAGAGTGTGAGTCAGTGACTCTGGAGCTGGAAAAGTACTTGGTCAGCATATCCAGTGTGTTTTGCAAGTCCTATGCCAAGAAGAGGACCCAGAGAACTATGTGATTAAAGACAAGAAGGTTGAACAAATAAGGAAGTTAATCCACAATAATGGAAATTGAGTTCTTAATGCTGGAAAAGAATGAAATGGAGGAAAATCATGTGTCCATTGGAGACAAGTGTAACCGAACTTTTAAATTATTATTTAACACTTATTTATTTATTACTAAATTCACTTATAACAAACACCAACAATTTCTTAACTATTAATCCTATAAATTCCTACAACCCCTTTAACCTATCCACTAAACCTATTGATAATTATAACAACTACTTTCATAACCTTTTAGAATGATACAGTCTCTGGGGCAGGTCCTCAGTCGTCAGGAACACAGTCTTTGTTGTAGATTCTTTAACGCACTTAGAGTCCTTTTTCTGGATCTCTCAGATGCAGGTTCGTCAGGGTAAGTTGGTTATTGCAGTCTCACCTTAAATAAGGCTTCATGCTTTCTTCTCTGTGGGAGACCCCAGCCTTCTGCAGGCCAACTTACTTCTTTTGAATCAGGAACTCAGCTGCTCTGTCTCAGTCCTTAAAGCCAGGCACAATTTCTTTTAGGCCACTGTTCGGACAGATCAAACCCCTCTAGGCAAAAGCTGAGCTACAGGGTTTAGTCCTTGGCCTTTTGGTGTCTTGCTCAGGCTTTCTTTGCTCACCAGCTTCTTTCTGCTTCAGGGAAATCTGGCCATCAAATGAAGGCCAGCACTTTTTTCAGCAGGACTCTTGGAGCTCTCTAGCATCAGGGGCCTCTTCTCTTTCTGGGCTCCATGCACTGTCCTTAAATCTGTTTCAGCTTAATTTGGGCTCCGCCCACTTAGCAGCTGAAAACAATGTCAGGCCAGATACTTTGTTTCTTCAAGTCCATTAAGTCTTTCCTGTTTGCCTGGCTTCAACCTTGTTTTTCAGTCTATTGAGTCTTTCCTGTTTTTCCTGACTTCATGCTGATAATGCTGTTCATGCCCCGAATTAAGAGACAGTATCAGAAACCCCTATATATTTTCTAAATCTAATTTATCTAACCCCTACAGACAAGCATGAGGGTATAATTTTTGATACATACAAAAAGAATTTAATGGATGGTTTGTCTATAAATAGATGCATTTTCCAATTTTCCCCTAAGAAAACCCAGGAGCACACTATCTCCAATGAATACCTTGCCCCAAGATTTTGGTCTGTGAATCTTTTCTCCAATAAAAGAATCCAGTTTGTTGCCACTGTCATTATTGTAGTAGTTTAAATGGCCGGTGCTAGAACATAGGTAAGGAACACATAACATTAACTGAAATGGCTGGATGTGACTCAGTGATGGTGAATCTGAATGGTTTGTGAAAGGAATCACAATTCCATAGAGAAAAGGTAAGACTAGTGCACGGAATTTTATGTAGGAAGAAATGAGAAAATCAAATCATTTGAATATTAGATGAAAATATCTTTTTTTTCTTACATTGGTTTAAGCTGGAAATGGCTAGCATCAAAACAATAGTAACAGCAATAACAATAGCGCACTATAACTACTTGAATAAATTATAGATGAGAGGAAATTGCTGCCTTATTGTATAGTGTGAGTTAATATAGATAAACTAGAAGAATAAAAAATTACTATTTGACAATCATTTTCTAAATCATTGAAAGAGTGCCAATGAGATGAGTCAGGGACTCCTGGCACTTCCCACCAAGCATGATAATAACCTGAGGTCCATTCCTAGGACACATTGTGGAAGAAGAGAACTGACACGTAAGCTGTCCTCTGACCTTCACATATGCACTGAATGTGCTCTCCACATAAATATATAATAATAATAAACAAATAGATAAATAAATGGAGTTTTAAAAGTAATAACAGAATAAAGATATAGATACAACATTTTCCAAAGAATAAATGTCAATTGTGGTGGATCATGCATATGAACCTAGCACTCTAGAGGTTGAGGCAAGAAGCAAGTTTGAGGCCAGCTTGGTCGGCATAGTGCCATTACTCAAGATAAACCATGAAAATAGCCAATAAGCACATCACAAGATACTCAATGCCATTATTCATAATTGAAATACAATGAAACACAATATCCCAGCACACCTGTTAAAAGAGCAAAAGTTTATAAAAGACAGACATCAATAAGTATTGGTGGAAAAAATGATACCTTTGCATGCTGTTGTTCAAGGGGCTTCAAAATTGTATAGCCACATTAGAAAATACATTCATAGCTTCTCAAAAGATTAAACTTATAATTCCACTTATGGATACAAAATGAAGAAAAAATAAAACATCCATCTATGCAAAATGTGGAAATGAATGTTTTGTAGCAGTGTTATGCACGGTAGCCACGATTCATGAAATGTGGTGTGTAAATGCAATGGAACACTGTTGATTAGTAAGAAGAAATGGTGTGAGGATTTGTGCTACGCAACACAAATAGACTTGGAGGGTGTACTAAGTAAAAGGAGTTAGTTAGCAAGAGCCATTTATGGTATGAATCTTTTATATGAAATGTCAAACTATGCAAATCTATGAAGGTATATAATTCATTGCTTATGGAAGGGACAGAAAGGATAGGGAGTTGTGGATGGCAGTTAAGAACTATGATGTTGTTGTTGTTATAAGAATGTTTGCTACAATAGATTGCAATGATTTCTGTAAGCCTAATGCCTATACTAGTAACCATTAAAACATCCACTTTAAGAGAAGTAATGACCTGATGCAAGAATTATATCTCAGAAGAGTTATGGAACATTTTTAAAACTAAAAGTATAGATTGCATTATTCCTATTTTTTTTATTGTTTTCATGAACAGAAAGCCCCATGAAATCCTCTAACAAAGTCTCATTCTTCAGTCTAGATCTAGAATTATGGCAAGGAAAATCTTATAATTGGATTTCAAGCTAACAATATTATCTTGTATTCTCTGTTTGAAGTCTGAATTTCTTTGCCTACACATCAGTTTTAGCATCTGCTCTGAAGAAGACCCAAGTACAGATTTATACTTCAGGTGATAGGTTAGAATTACTGTAACTTCACTCGTTCAAGACATCAGACTCTGTGGGCAGCTCATGACACTGATGCTATAGTCTTAGTGTTTGGAGGGCAACATACAGTTGTAAACTTTCCTTTCCCACACAATCATCTTTTCTTTGAAACATCTAAAACACATGAAGTCATCCCTGGAAAGAAACATTTGCATAGTTATTGTATGACAAGTGACTTGTCTTTGACATAAAGCTGGTTATCTGGTGACACTGTGGAATGTTACAATTATTCTTTGAAGAAATATCCAATGTGTATAAACAGAAATGCTGCACACTTGTTATGTTCTCAGTGACAAATTCCTGTCACTTTCTATAATCTTTGTGCTCCAGTGTCAACTCTATAAAACTCAGGATTCAATGAGCAACACGTAAAGAAGAAATGTGGTGTTCTTCATTATTTTATCCTGCTATTGAATTAATATAAAATAAGGACAGGCACCTCCCCATGTTTCACATATAAAGTATAAAATAATAATTTTAATAGTATGACTACTTATTTTATGCAAACAAAAGATAAGCCTAAGAATCTTGCTCCTGTGTGTGTTCTTATCAAGCTCTGTCACTAAGACTACAGACTGGCCAATTTCAGAGTCTCCATCTTCACTAATGAAGATTTTCAATGACTCTAGAAATTATTTTCCAAAACATTTGCTTAAATGTTTTTTTAATACATAGAAGTTTCAGAACTATAAGCAATTAAATTGTATGGGGCCTACTGTTTGAAGGTTTAATAAAGTTTGTTCTGATTGGAAATACTTTTATTCTATTTTCACAAGACAGAAAAAAATAGGACTTTAAAGATGTGCTAAAATTAATGTCTGAATTACAATTAAATAATTAAAATCATAAGTATTTTTGAAATAATTTAATGCTATAAATTATATTTTATGGCATTTCTTAAATTTATTAATCTCTCCATGAGTGCATAATTTTATAGTCATCATTAATTATTGACATACCTAAATTTTGAAATAATGGTTACATGTTTCAATTGTAAATGTAATTGCAGCAAAGAAAACATTTGAAAAGGATTTTCCATACCAGCTTTGAGCTAGAAGAGCCTGATCATCTTTAGTGCATAGTCATATATCAAGAATAAATTTAAATTATATACCTGTTTGTATTTGTGAAATTAGATGTAATGATAATTTCTCACCATATGATTACTGATAATATGTTGTGAGTGAAAATTGCCTGTGTATGAAGCATGTTATTTAGAATTTAGTATCACAAATACTGACATCAAAGGTAAGGTTGAAGGAATATTTGTCACTAATCACAAATAACAAAGTTGAACATTGGCATGTACCAAAGAAAGAACATAGAGATCCAAAATTCTACATGGTACTGAGAATTTGTCGGGTGGTGTCTCAAGTCTGCCACCCAGACACTAGCATGAAGGGAAGTGTGATTCCTACAGTTTATCTCAAATACATATCGATAGAAAGAGAGATTCTTCATGTTGGTTTTTATAGATGGGCAACATTATTTATAGTTATTTTCTGGTATAGTCATAGAAATTTTCTAATAACATCTGCCCACTTTCACAACTGTAGCTCCACCAGACAGCATGACTTTCAGAGCACAGCAGAGAATTTTCAACATAGTTTCCTCCACTCTCTTTATTAACTTTTTTACTGTATTTCACTCTGTTTCTAAGATGGACTGGTTCTGATCAATTGATCTGTTGCAAAGAAGCGTCAGACCTTCACTCTGCCCCGCACACTGTACACAAGTGAACCTCGCAGTGTTGGTTCCCAGACTGTATAGAGAAGGCAGAAATCAGGACTCTCGGTGACTAACTAGTTAGGATTCTGTCTTGAAGACACTGACGCTTTTAAGTTAGGTTTCCGCTCTTCATGCCTTCATACTTCTTTTCTCTCCTTGTGCAACTTAAGCTAGTTCTCAACTGCAATGGCCAGCATTTGTACTGACACCAAAGCAAACAGTAAATTCTGCTTCACTCTGAAGTCAGGGAGAGCAGAGACCCAGTAGCAATCCTCTTCTTGTAGGTTTCATTATAAACATATTTTATCTCAAGCTCTGTCAATACCTAAAGTGAAGATAGAGGGAAAATTCCCAGGGTCCACTACATCTTAAACTATTTGAAGCACAAAACTGAACACACAGGGAATAGATCTATTTAAGTGTTTTGTCGATACCTGCTTAAACATTGCCACTGGGCTTTATAAAATTTTTAAGACTTAGATTTCTTCTTTTTTATGGGTGCTTTGGAGTTAAATTTAAGTTATTGTTAGCAATTTGATGGCTGGGGCAGTTTTGGAAGTTTGAGTTATTGCCTGACAAGAGTTTAAGAGTTATGGCATCCCTCCTCAAGAGTATCCACAGAAATTTCCCCAATTGTTTCTTCTGAGTTGTGTGTGAGACACAGTCAGTGTATCTTACTGCTGCCCAAAACTCTTCCTAAGCTGCCTTAATCATGTTTTCTTTGGCAAAGAACAAACCTGAAAAGGATATGGGATAAATAAAAGAACACTCATGAGTTTTTATAAAATAAATCTATTGGATTGTTTGAAAAACAAACACTACATGTTGTTTCAGGGGAGTCTTGCCATTGCAAAAGATGTTGTACAGCGAAAACATCTTGGCCTCACTTCTGCAATCCAGTTTGCAGCAGCATTTACAAGGAAAGTCTTTGTTTTTCTTTTTTCTCTTTTTTAAGAACAGTTGATATTCTGATCTATACCTGACATATAAAAACACAAACATACGCCTGTGTGGATACCATAGTATAATCATGGGCAAAAGGTTACATGAAACAAAGAGTATATATCTAATTATTATGTACAATTGTAAAAGCCTAAAAAAGGAGCTCCCAGTACTTTCAGTGCTCCCAAATATTTTCATATTACCCTTTTGAAAAACAGGACAAGTTCCAGATAGACTGCTTTGGTTTCCCAGCAAAGTAGATTAAGGTAGTAGCAAATAAATGTGCTCTGTAAATAGGTCCAGTTTGGTTGTCCTGTGGGCAATCTTGCCTCATCATTTTGTATTTGGGAATCCACACCTATTTGCCAGAAATTGAAGTATTAGGATAGAGGATAAAGTAAGTACTCTTCTGCCATTCTGATTACTTGGAGTAGTCACGACCAGGAGTTTGGCAGTGTTTCCTACTGAGTCCAAATGACAACACTCAAGAATTTTCTCCTCTAAGGA
This sequence comes from Lophiomys imhausi, assembly GCA_907164525.1. NCBI lineage: Eukaryota > Metazoa > Chordata > Mammalia > Rodentia > Muridae > Lophiomys > Lophiomys imhausi. The sequence goes on along the minus strand of CAJQZJ010032173.1, from coordinate 10,112,635 downwards.
GGCCTGACTTGATCTGAGCATCCCTTCATCCTAGCTTCCCTCCATCTACAAGTTTTAGTTTATCTTTATTTTTCTCTAGTGAACTCTAATTGCTTTTAAGGCATACATTATACCGTTTCCATCTTTGTGTCACCAGTGTGTACCTTATAATTATGTCTCATTGGATATCTGTTTAGTGAATAAGTAAGGGACAATGTCAGAGAAAGACAAATACAGATGCTTTCATTGATAGTGAGCACTCTGTGAGCCAAGCTTTATGCTAGACACATGATTATGTCATCCAATTACCCTCCATATTGACACAGCAAAAGTGGGCACTATATGGTGAAAGACATTTATGTTCAAAAAGATTGAGAGTTGTGCCCTGTCTCTCACAAATGACAAGCGATGGAGTTTGAACTTTACATACAGCAATTCCTAAGTGCAACATTCACCCTTCTCTCACCTGAGGCCTGCTGTGTCTAAAAGGCAGCAGTCTACCTCAGCATGGAGGCTAGAGAACTCAAAAGTGTAGGGTTCTTTGAAGACAACTTAGAAACTCCTTCAGATCCTTAAGCTTTCATGCATTATTTCCCTTTAAATCTGTTTCTCCAAGCAACTGCTTTCTGAGAACTGCCTATAGTTTAGTCTCAGACTTGTGTCCTCTCCTGCCTGAGAACTGTAACAATTCCATGCTACTGATTTTCAGCAGACATCAGGTGGAGAGGGTTGACTAATCATAACACTCATTTCAAGTACACTTTCGCGCTTGGTCCAACCATCCCACAGTTCCAAGATTCTATGACACTCTGCTTCTGCAGCACCTGGGTTTGGCAACACTTTACAGACAGAAGCACATGGCATCTCTCCAAGGAAGGCCAATGTCAGTCCTTTGGCGAAATCACTACCATGAACCTTTCAAGAACCACTCCTGGATTGGCCATTCAGTGATTTCAAGGTGTAGCAGAAATCCAAGCTGTTTTCTCCAGCACCCCAGAGAGGATTCTCATGAGATAATGGCAACAAAATACCTCTCAAAAGACTGTTTCCAGTGAATCTCATATGCTCTTTCCTATACAGCTTAGTTCTCAGAAACCTGCTTGGGCAGAGAAGGAAGGAAAGGGACAGAAACACTTATGGTGATGCTGGAATCACATGGAGTTCTCAAATGATTCACACTGCATCCTGGAAGCTCCATTTGTTTGTTAGGTACAACACTGAGGGAGGAGTTGGCGAGTCCACTAGTGGTCTCTGCAGGCAAGCAGACTCAGGTTGTAAACATCCAAGGGGAGGATGCAGGCATTTCTAATCTTTGCATCAATCATCCATAAACATTCAGACTTATAGTCTAGAAGAAATTGTAGCCACTTCTCTTCACCTAGTCCATATGGGTAAAAAAGAATTTGCCAACTCTTCCAGGGGTCCAAGGCCTTGACAACTTTCCATATGGCCTCACAATGTCAAAAATACATGTTCTTTGGGACTTCACCCACTCAGGGCTTCCACTACTCCCAGACTTATCTGGCTGCCCTGAAAGCTTTATTAAATATCTGTCACAGCCAGTGAGCTATGGATGCACTCCGCCCACCAATGAAATTAGGTATTGAGTCTCAGAACAGGGAGGGTATTTCTTGGTTGTTTTGTTTTTTCTATCTTTGGCTATTTTTTTTCTTTTTATAAGTGGTTGTACTTTCAGGCCGGGTGTGGTGGTGCACAACTTTAATCTCAGCACTTGGAAGGCAGAGGCAAGCAGATCTCTGTGAGTTCAAGGCTAGCCTGGTCTACAGAGTGAGTTCTAGGATAGCCATTGTCAGGGATACACAGGTAAACCATGTCACAAAAAAACAAAACAAAACAAAGTAGTTATGTTTTCCTACACCTGTAATTTCTCTAATTTAAAGTGTTTTATAGGTACTAGCCATTTTCCTATTTCTCCATTCTATGACCAAAATGTTGTTCCTCAAAATTATTTTCAAATTTAACAACTGTTTGTTTTCTCTCTCCAGACTGAGACCTCATTTTAGCACTAGCCAGTGGCAGACCCAGTACCTAGGCAATCCTTGATAAGAAGGGAGATCCATAGCTGCTATAAATGTCAAATGAAAAACCATTTTATTATTCATAAGGGATAAGATCATCTGTGATGGGGGCTGGAGAGATGATTCAGAAGTTGAAGTGGTACTGCTCTTTCAGAAGTCATGAGTTCCTTCTCAACACACATCCACACTGGACACCTCACAACTGCCTGTAGCTCCAGCTTCAGGGGATCCTTCACCTACTTCTGGCCACTGCAGGTATTTATACTCAATGCACAGATACACACAGACACAAAGAAAGACACATAATTAAAAATTTTAAATATGCCTTTTTGAAAAAAAAAATCATTTTCTGTGTAGAAAACCCAATAGCATGACCAGAAAAGATACTAAAACTCAAGAAAGGTAGTGTATTTACTAAGTGCCTCATACAAACACAGCACTCTTGATAGAGTTCTAGGTAAAACAGCTAGAACCACATCAGAGTGAGTAGCTGCTTACAGCATGAGAAACAAAAGGGAATGCAAATATTTTGTCATTCCATCATCTCATCCCCCAGTCCTGGTATTGACTTACTCAATACCTAAACAAACCTCTTCAACCATCACCCACATAATCTTTATTGTTGGACTGAGTTCGCCCCAGTGACTGTAATTAATGTAAGCATTCCCACTCTATCTGTGTTTTTCCACAGGCTCTTTGGGCTAAAAGACTCCTGTCAGGAAATCTACAAAAACAGTGTCACCATCAGCCACCCTGGACCACGTGGAAATGTGGCAACACAGACTAGAAGGAGGCGTTTGCAGGGCTATGCATAACCCACAGAACAAAGTCAAGAAAACCATACAGAGAGAGAGAGAGAGAGAGAGAGAGAGAGAGAGAGAGAGAGAGAACACAGAACCAGTTAAAATCAACATGGAAAACCTCAGACAAGAACCAGGGAGACAAACTAGTGGTTCCACCAAGAATTGAAATCAACACTACTCAGGCCAAGAGTCTCATTTTCTTACATCTCTGGTCAACACTGTCCCTCCTGTTCCCACCAAAGGGAACATGAACAAAGAGTTTTTCCTGTCAGTGAGATACTTTGCCCTATTGGTGCTGCCTTGTAGGCCCCCAGTGTATGAGCAGGCTCTTGGCCCTCATATAACTGCTGAACTGGGGTGGGAGACTTTTATGTAGGGACACTCCACTCCAGAGGAGTGGGATGGAAGGGAGAAGGAGTAGAGGGTGGGACTGGGAGGGGTGGAAAGAGGACACTGTGATGGAGATGTAATCTGTAAGGATTTTTAAATATTTTTTAAAAGCCACAGGTAGAAGATAAGCATCGAAGAATCTCCAGTGTGAGATGGTTGAATTAGTGGCAAGCCTATCTCTTGGCATGTAAAAACTCCTTGCTTCAACTGCAGACAGACTGCCGTCCAAAAAGGACAAAACTTGGTAGCAGGGAAGTCGACAGCCTAGCTCTGCCAAGACAGGGTAGGTTAGTCCTTCATAATCCCTGCTCTACAATAAATGTCTGTCAGAGAAACAGGACCAAAAGGCTGAAGACTGATGCTGGAATGTATGGAGAGAAAAGGGGAACTGTCCAGGTAGTCACTGGTTTGTCATTTCTTAGTATTGGAAGCTGCAGGCCCTGCACTTCCTATATAATCAGATATATTTATCCTTCTCAGCTCTCTGAGGTGGTTGAAGAATAGACAGCTTGAGTCTCATAGCTAAATTTTGAGTTGTTTAGGAATCAAGAGGGCGTTCTAGATCTAAGAAGATGGTTATAATAGTGATGCAAGTTAGTATGAAAGCTAAGTCAGTTATAGAACTTTAAACTCATGGAGATGGTTAGAAGGTAGAAGGTTAAAGTCAGGGGCCAAATATGTATGAACTGGACATTGGGAAGGTATACTGGGCCATTTAACACTCATAAATGTGGCATATTTAATTCTGCTGTTTTGTATAGAATTTACTGTTATAAGAGAAAGAACCATTTGTTGGATTGAAAAGGGAAGCTGTTGGGGGGGAAGAGGGTGGAAGGGTGGGACAGGAAGGGGGAATAGGGAAGGGTTTGTGACTGAGATGTAACTTGAAGAAAAAAAAATAAAGTACTTATATATTAAAAAAAAAAAAGCCCAGCGACAGTGTTGGGATATCTCCCTTCAAGTTGTTGATCAAGGATGCCCTACAGATTCCCCCCAAAAATACAGGCTATTACCATCGCTCTTGGTTTTCCACCAGAACTTAATAGTAGGACGGCATTGTTGAAAACACCACACATTTTAGTTTCAGGAAATTGAGAAATTAAGTTGGTACTAACCAGGAAGTTTCTTCAGAATACTGTAAGTTTTATGTAGGCTGCTCAGAGAGAAAAAAAATGTCAACAGTCTTACCAACCTGTCAATTACAATAAAGACCAGCATGACAAAATGTGCTCATAGGTGCAATAGTGGCACACATGTTACAGGAGGTAACAAGCTACTTTCTAGTTAAATTTAAAGCCTGTTCTACAGAAGAAAATGCACACCTAATATTGTAACTCTGTACAAGAACCAGTGGTTGTGGAGCTCATAGGCCACAAAGATAAATATACTATTAATATTCTAAATAGACATAGTGCCAAACTGATCTCACAGGTTGTATCTCTATACACATTTACTGGAGCTCTCAGACCTCATCACAGAAGTTTTCTTGTGTGACTAGCACATAATCTTACAACTAGCCAAGGAATAGAAAATAACTGTCAATGGGTTGCTCAGCTACAAATGGTACTTCTATATGACTTCCTTTTCCCAATACTCAGAGACTACTATAGAAGAGAAGGTAGAAAGATTGTAAGACCAAGAGACTATGGGGGACAGAATTGAAACAGTTTTTTGGGCATGACAGAATCACTTCACATGTGAACTTACACTAGCTGTGTTTACTAGGACCTGAACAAGATTAACACTTTAACAGGGAGAGGGAGGGACTCATGAGCCCTCACCCATAATTGAGGAGCTGTGAATATCTGATGGTTTTTGGAAGAGGGAAAAGTCACTTTTCTTTGAAGGTGTGACCCCTAGGCAGTCAACCACACTCCAGTGGATGGTCTCACACACGTGAGTATACAAGCAGACCAATTTAAACCTAGTGTATCATTAGAAAAGAAGACACAAAGTGGATAGGCAATGTAGGGATAGGCAAGAAGGAGTTAGTAGAAGCAAGGGATGAATATGATCAAAACATACTGTATAAAATTCTCAAATAATTAAAAAAGTTATATTAAAAATAGTATGCTGTCCTTTGAATAAATATAGAAAATTAAGTCAAAATAGAGCATAATTTTTATATAACAAAAATTCTGAAAGGATAGATAAGATCTTTATAAAATATTTATAATAACAAGAGGTATATTAAATATAGTATAACTAAAAAGAAACATGAGTGTTTGTAAAAGGATTATAAGGAAGTTAATTGACCAAAAATCAAACTTAATGAAGTTCCATTAAAAATACCAGTACAATTCAGTGGAATTTGTAGTCTATATTTAAATTAAAAGAAATAGTGTCCAAATTCTTAATATAATAATAACATAAGTGCAAATAATAGATGAGATTGGTCACGTTCAAGGTGATATAGACATAAATGTTCCAAATAATGGAGATAATTTCACATATAATGACAAAATTATTAAAACAATATAATTTTTACAGAATATAAAAGACAGACCACTGAAATATTATGATGTGAGAAAGTAAACCATTTATGTATAAAAATTGATACCTCATCAAATGAATCACATATCAAGAAAAATGAGTAAGAATTTGTATAGATAATTTTGGAAGAATTGTCCCTTAGCAAAAACAAAACAAAACACAGCCAACATTTTACAAACCATATGAAGAAACAGCTACAATTATTTAGCCACATGTGAAAAGAATATTAAGGAGATTAGTCTACAGGGCAATGAAGGAAAAACTGTTCCCAGAAATATGCTTATTGGGCTTTGGAATTGGTCTTCAGTGTGGCAAAATAAAGTGTGACATTGTGGTAGATTCCACACATGTTAAAAGTTAGGGTAGAGATTTCATTAAGAACTTAATGCCCATAAATTCAATAACTTCCATGAAAGCAGACAAATAAAGAAATAACCTGGAAAACCATATATTTTAAATAAATTGAAATTTTAATTAACAATCTTCACCAAAAGAAAAACCTAGATCCAGATGTTGTTGGTGAGTTCTTTTTTTTTTAATTTATTTCTTTATTGCTTCAGGTTACATCTCCATCATAGTGTCCTCTTTCCACCCCTTCTAGTTCCGCCCTCCCACCCTCTACACCCTAACCCTTCCATCACTCCTCTGGAGTGGAGTGTCCCTACATAACAGTCCCCTGTTTCAGTTCAGCAGTCATATGAGAGCCAAGAGCCTCCTCATAAACTGGGGGCCTACAAGGCAGTACCACTAGGGAAAAGTGTCTCATTGACAGGAAGAAAAAAAAAAGTCTATGTCCATGTTCCCTTTGGTGCATTGGTTGTAGTATAGATATCCTGTACTATATAGCTAAAATCTGACTATAAGTGAATAGATGCCATGTGCGTCCTTCTGAGTCTGGGTTAGCTCACTCAGGATGAGCTTCTCTAGCTCCATCCATTTGGCTGCAAACTGCAAAATTAAATGCAAAGAAACCAAATAATCCAATCAAAAAATGGGGAAAAGAGCTAAACAGAGAATTCACAAAGGAGGAATTCCTAAAGGCTGAGAGACACTTGAAGAAATGCTCAGCATCCTTACTCATCAGAGAAATGCAACTCAAGACAACTCTGAGATTCCATATCACACCTTTCAGAATGGCTATGATCAAAAGCTCAAATGACAACATATGCTGGCATGGGTGTGGAGAAAGGGGAACCCTCCTCCATTGCTGGTAGGAGTGCAGGCTTGTGCAACCACTATGGAGATCAGTCTGGCAATATCTTAGAAAACTTGGAATTGTTCTTCCTTGGAACCCAGCCATACCACTTCTGGGTATATATCCAAATGATTCCTCCCCAAATCACAAGGAAGTTTCCTCATTTATGTTCATAGCAGCCTTATTTGTAATAGCTAGAAACTGGAAACAACCCAGATGTCCCTCAACCAAAGAATGGATTAAAAAATGTGGTACATCAACACAATGGAATACTACTCAGCTATCAGAAACAATGAAATTATGTTGGTGAGTTCTAATTCAACATTTCTGGAAAAAAATTTACCAATTCAGCATGACACTTTCCATAAAACTACAAAGGATGAGATACCATTGAATTCAACTTATAAGTCTAGGATTTCTCTCACAACAAAACCATATCTTTCATAAACATGAATGGAAGCATTCTAAACCCAAATCTGATTGATTCAACCCTACAGGATAGTACAATAATAGTAGGTCATGGTCAAGTTGCATTTTTTACAAAAGTTCAATGAACATAATTCATCATATTAGCAAACTTAAAAATAAAGGTCTGTTTCATGAGGTCTCATTTATTGATTGTTCTTCTTAGATCCTGAGCTGTTGGTGTTCTCTTCAGGAAGTTGTCACCTGTGCTGATAAATTTGAGGGTTTTATCCACTTTCTCTTCTACTAGATTTAGTGTGTCAGCCCTTATGTTAAGGTCTTTGATCCACTTGGACTTAAGTTTTGTGCAAGGTGATAAGTATGGGTCTAATTTCATTCTTTTACAAATGGACATCCAGTTGGACCATCACCATTTGTTCAAGATGTTGTCTTTTTTCCATTGTATGGTTTTGGCTTCTTTGATCACAGGTGTGGGCTCATTTCTGGGTCTTCAATTCGATTCCATTGATCCATAGGTCTGTTTCCATACCAATACCATGCTGTTTTTATTACTATTGCTCTGTAGTACAGTTTGACATTCTGGATGGTGATACCTCCAGATGTTTTTTAATTGCATAGGATTGGTTTAGCTATTCTGGGTTTTTTGTTATTACATATGAAGTTGAGAATTGTTATTTCAAGGTTTGTAAAGAATTCTGTTGGTATTTTGATAGGAATTGCATTGAATCTGTGTATTGCTTTTGATAGGAGGGCCATTTTTATTATGTTGATCCTACCTATCCATGAGCATGGGACATCTTTCCATCTTCTGATGGCCTCTTCAATTTCTTTCTTCAAGGACTTGAAGTTCTTGTTGTACAGCTCTTTCACTTGCTTGGTTAGAGTTATGCCCCCCCCCCCGGTGTATTATGTATTTTTGTGGCTACTGAAAAGCTTCTGTAAGGCAAAAGACACTGTCATTCAAACAAAACAGCAGCCTACAGATTGGGAAAAAATCTTCCCCAACCCTACATCTGACAGAGGGCTAATATCCAAAATTTACAAAGAACTCAAGAAATTAATTGCCAAGAAACCAAATAATCCAATCAAAAAATGGGGAAAAGAGCTAAACAGAGAATTAACAAAGGATGAATCCCTAATGGCTGAGAGACACTTGAAGAAATGCTCAGCTCCTTAAGCATCAGAGAAATGCAACTCAAGAAGACTCTGAGATTCCATCTCACATCTGTCAGAATGGCTAAGATCATCAGCTCAAATGACAGCACATGCTGGTGAGGTTGTGGAGAAAGGGTAACACTCCTCCATTGCTGGTGAGAGTGCAGGCTTGTGCAATCACTATGGAGATCAGTCTGACGATATCTTAGAAAACTTGGAATCACTCTGCCTGAGGACCCAGCCATACCACTTCTGGGTATACATCCAAATGATTCCTCACCAAATCACAAGGAAGTTTGCTCATCTATGTTCATAGCAGCCTTAATTGTAATAGCTAGAAACTGGAAACAACCCAGTTGTCCCTCAACCAAAGAATGGATTAAAAACTGTGGTACATCTACACAATGGAATACTACTCGGCTGTCAGAAACAATAAAATCATGCAATTTGCAGCCAAATGGATGGAGCTAGAGAAGCTCATCCTGAGTGAGCTAACCCAGACTCAGAAGGATGCACATGGCATCTCTTCACTTATTGTCGGATTTTAGCCATATAGTACAGGATAACTATACTACAACCAATGATTCAAAGGGAAAATGAACATAGACTTTTTTCCTGTCAATGAAACACTTTTCCCTAGTGGTGCTGCCTTGTAGGCCCCCAGTGTATGAGGAGGCTCTTGGCCCTCATTGACTGCTGAACTGGGGAAGGGGACTGTTATGTAGGGACACTCTCCTCCAGAGGAAAAGGATAGGAGATTCTTTTGCCTATGAGCATCTGCCAGACTTAAAGAACACAAATATTCCTTAGACTAAAACTTTACAGGAACTCAACAAAGTATTATTTTTAATATCTTAAGAAATGTCAAAGACAAGGTGACTAATATTGGAACATGGACATTGGAGCACCAACAATGACAGGAGTTCTGAGCTACAGCATTCACCAAGGGAATGGATGTGCTAGGCTGTGATAGAACTCATGTAGCACAGATGTGCTACATGTTTTATGACAAGACTAGTCCTGTGGAAATACATAACACAACCACTCACATCAGATAGAGATCCCACAATAACCTAAAATACAGAAATAACCAGAGTCCAATTTGTTCAACCAATGAGTTTTATAGGAGTTATTTACAGGAATATAGGTAAGGGTTTACTCACAGGAGCAGAAATGACTCAAAGACAACTGCATCACCAAGATCCTCCCAATTATGGGGCATATAAAGATGAAGACCTGGAACACACTGCACAGCCTGCAGAGAACTGTTCAGGTTCAGAGTACCCTTTCTGAACTCAGTTGGTCTAAACTTCTTCCAACTAGGTTGGTTCTGCTCCTTCCAGGCAGCTTGTCTGGTCTCAGAGTCTTCTAGGCAACTTGGTTTTCCTGAGAATGATTCTCAGATATCTTTCTTGCTTACCCTGGGAGGGAGGAACCTAGTGAATCTGCTCACATTCAGGGACTTCCTGAAGTGATTTTGAGTTGTTTGCCTCCCAGTTTAAGAAGCCTCCCTTAAGGATGGAATGTTTCAATATCAGAGGGAATTGTTACAAAATACCATATGATTCATTGGTGTTGTAATGAAGGAAGCCCCCATAGTGTCTAGCACAAGCAAACCAACCAAATAAGTTTTCTAGTTCAAATTTCTAATTTTTTAAATTTTCTTAGATTACATTTAATATTTACTTAGTATTGGTTCTCTCTGTTAAGTCTTTGTGCTCACAAAATTCTTGTCTGTCTGTACTTTCATATTTCTAAAGCTGTTCCTGTTCTGAATTATTATGACTATGTGATAACAACTAATGTTATCACATAATAACATCATGATAATAGTAATAATGTCTCATTTACTACATTTAAACTATAACAAATAGTATAATTTTGGGGGCTTGTTCCTCAATAGATAAAGAAGGCAGAAGAAATTTCTGAATACACTAAACACCTATTCAATTCCTGTGCACCTCAAACATAGTTTCAAACTGTACAACACTGTGTGAGAATATGGCAACTGGGCTGAAGAACAGCTCAGAAGGTAAGAGTGCTTGTTGTACTTCCAGAGGTTCAAATTTTAGTTCCCAGTACCCATGTCAGGTAGCCACAAGCTTAAGGGGTTCTTTCACCTCCCTATGAATCTAACATATATGCGAACATGTACATATGCATGCATGCATGCATATGCACACACAAATAAAAATAAAGTAAATCTTTTTTATAATTTATTTTTTATTTCTTCAACTTACATCTCAATCACAATCCCCTCCCTACTCCCTACTCCCCCCTCCTGTCCCACTCGTCCACCCTCTTCCCTCTCAATTCCCCATCCTCTACCTTTTTTTTTTTTTTTTAGTTTAAGGTATATCTTTTCCCCCCAACAGCTCCCCCTCTCAGTCCAAGAAATGGTTCTTTCTCTTATAACAATAAATACAATACAAAACAACAGAAATAAATAGGCCACAATTATGAGAGTTATATGGCTTAGCATGCATTCCCAATGTCCAGTCCATATGTATTTGGCACCTGACTTTAACATTCTACTATCTAACCATCTCCATGAGTTTAAAGTTCTATATCTAACTCAGCTTTCATAGTAACTTGCCTCACAATTTTAAAAATATCTTCTTAGATCTAGAACATGCTCTTTATTCCTAAACAACTCAAAATTTGACTATGAGATTCTAGCTATCTATTCTTCAACCACCTCAGAGACCTGAGAGGAATAAATATATCTGATTATATAGGAAGTGCAGGGCCCACAGCTTCCAAAACTAAGAAGTGACATACCAGTGGCTGCCTGGACAGCTCCCATTTTCTCTCCATACATAACGAAAGCCCATTACAGTCATGCTAAACTTGCTTCACTTTTTGCACATGCTTATGTATTATAGAATTAAACTAATTGTTAAGGAATATAAGGCATAGCCCAGAATTCTAATTGTCTACTTCTGATTGTCTAACGAAATAAATTCTATTTATCTGCTCTTCCTGGTACTAACAATAATGTATAAGTAAAATTTCCAGGCGTGATGGTGCATGCCTTTAATTGGAGTACTTAGGAGGCAGAGATAAGCAGATCTCAATGAGTTCAAGGCCAGCATAGTCTACACAGTGAGTTCCAGGGCATCCATAGCTACATAGTGAGACCCTGTCTTGAAAATAGGTTCTTCATTTGATGTTCTGTTCAACATTGACTCATTTGTAATCAGACTTTTTAGCTCCACACTTGGAGAAAGCAATATGGATATGTTGCTTAGGGTTCTGCTTGTCTGCTTGTTTCTTTATTTGTTGCAGACCTTTGAGAAAAAACAAAAAAACAAAAACAAAAAACTTTTTTTTTGAAAAGATAACTTACTTCAATATAAAAAAGGTAACTTACTTAAATGTAATTATTCATGATGCATTACTTTTTAGTAGATCATGTTGCTGTAGTGCTCTCCTTATTGAGCATTTGCATTATTATCACCTTAAATCACTTTGTTTTAATTATAATATAATTTTACACCTATACCCTCCCTCCATTGGTTCTCTTTACTCTTATCTCCCATGAAGTCTCCAAGGAATATTGTTAGTAATACTTTCCACACATTGGTTTCATTTTAAAATTGTTTCTATATACACCGAAACAATACCAGTCATACTTTTTGGCACTTGTGCATTGTGAAACTAACAAATGCAGTTCAAGATAACAAGCTGCCAGAGAATGTAGGGAAAACAGCAAACAAGAAGTGTGCCAAAGCAAGTTGCTTGCCATCAGTCATGTTGACATAATGAGCATACAGTGAGAGGGACATAACAGCACCCTGCTAAATAATTCTAGGAATGGGGATAAATGCCTAATAGAATAATTAGTGAGATATTTTTAACCCATTTGAAGACTATTGCAAAACAGGTTCTCCATCTGAAGTTCTATTCAACATTGACTCATTTACCATCAGAATTTTTAGCTCAACACTTAGAGAAAGCAATAAGTATATGTTGCTTAGGGGTTTATTTGTTGTGGACCTTTGAGATAAACCTTGAACAATATAATAACAAATTGATCACTGGTTTATACTCACATTGAAAAAAACAATTTTATTGATATCTTAACAACAAAAATATTTTCAAGTTTTAAACTAAGAAGATCTGTATACCTATTCTTCCTCTCCCTTGGCAAGAATCTACATATATAAGCAAATTTAGAGGAGTTCTGAGGGAACAAAGATGAAATATATAAAAAAGTATAGCAGAACTAGTTTATATCCTATTGTGGGGAGAGATTATAAATCACAAAAGCCTGGTCTAATAGTGAAAGACAGTATTGACAGAATTTCCCTGATGAAATAGAGACAGTGCAGAGAGCCATCTGCATTATGCAATTTGTGGCACACATTTTTAAACTCAATCAGAAATTGTCCCCATTGGTGTGGATACAAATTAGGCATGAGTATTACACATACAGGTGTTATCTCTATTATGGCAAAATAAAATTTAATTAGAACATGATTGATGTCACATGGCTGTATTTTATTTCATTTAATTCTCAGACTGGTTTTCAGAATTCGTAACAGGTAAATTTAAATTTGGGTACTAAAACTTCATTGAGATGTGTCACATACTACAAACCAATCCCACTGAAAATGATATTCACCACATTTTCATTTAAAACTAGTTTTGTAATTTAAAGAATGAAACTTTTCTTTCTCCCCATTGTTATTCTTGTGTTCAAAAATTACAGTTTCAGTGCTTGGAGAAAGATTCAAAGAGAACACAATTTCAAAGCTAGCCTGGACTATATAGTCTAATATATATATATATATATATATATATATATATATATATATAAAATAACTTTTATAAAACACTTTAGCTTTCATTCTATAAGTAGTCATCATTTAACAAGTAATTGAATAAAATACTTTATTATTCATTTTTGTGTCAGAAGCTTCCCATAAACGTATGGTATAAAATTCTCGGTGATCTGTAGGATCTCTGCAGTGCATTCCATCAATGTCAATATTTTGACTGACAAGAGAATAAAAGCATGCAACTATTATTCTTGGAAAAAGTAAACGGGGTGTGTTGGGTTATTGGTTGGTTGGTTGGTAGGTTGGTTGGTTGGTTCATTGGTTGGCTGGCTGGCTGGCTGGTTAGTGAGTTGGTTGTCTGGCTGGTCAGTTGGCTGTCCAGTTGACTAGCTGGTTGGTGAACTTAAGACAGTGCTTCTCTGTGAAGGTTAGGGCAACCTCAATATCATAATGTTCCTACCTCTCATCCTGAGCACTGGGATTAAGATGTGTACTACCAAACCTCTGTAAGTAAATATGTCAATCTTTTGCATCACTGTGACAGTTATCTAAGAGAAGTCATTTAAATGGAGAAAGGATATTTTGGGTGTGGGTTCTCAGTATTCTCACTTCTTGGGTGCTGGCTCCATTGCCATAGGCTTGAAGAGAAAGAGTAGTATACCATGGAGGTAACTGGTGAAATAAACAGCTTATTTCATGGTAGAGGGGAAGCAAAAAGGGTCAGGAACGAGCTGAGCCAAGACATAGGCCCCAATTAACTTCCTCTTCCAAATGGGTGTCACTGTTTGTTTCAATATGGTTAATTATACATAGAGAAATCATTGCAATGGAATATGCAATTTCAAAAGAAGTGGAATTATCTTGATATTTGATTATACCAAACACAGCAGTAAGAAATTAAGAGATATGTGAATTCAGGAATCTAGAACTTAATTTAAGCCAGATATTTTGTGGTTGTATTGTTTTCTTACTACTATTGCCTTCATGGAATGATTTCCATTCTCTCAGAAACCACATGTACATGGATGTATACAGGTACAAATACAAATATACAGATAGGAATTTATACAAACCCCATTGTTTCTGGAACATGAAATAATTTTTAGCTCTTTATGACCATAACATCATATTATGTTCCCATTTTCAACCTTGTTTTGTTTTCATTAATTTCACAGTCTGTCACACCAGTTAGCATTTCAATATTCTGACCAAGATTCTGAAAAGTAAAATAAATCAACAACAACAAAGAAAGAATTTTGTCTTCAAAATTATTTCCACATTATTTAGAGATGAAAAAAGCAGTCACTTGTGTCAAGCTAAATTTATTATAACCTGTTTTATTCTATTTTTTAAATAATTTTTTCAGTAGATGAAATTTATATTCCTCAAAAATCAATTTTAAAAAAGGCTAAACTACTGATAAGAACAGCTCTGAAAATACTTGAGTTCTTTTATTTTATAATTAGTATGCTACCTTTTGAAAGTGACTTAGGACCACTGGAATTAATCTTGCATGTTATAAAATTGTCCTGATCAATCCCTAATGATAACATTCTAACTTGTAATTACTTTTATAAGACAAGATGCCACTACTAAGGCATGAATGTAATTAATAGTACAATTATGTTATTTAGGATAAATGAGGCTAAAGCAATAAATGAGCTCCAAATTTTAGTAGCTTAATACATTGTAAAAATTATTTCTCAAAGGCTTATGTTCCCAGTGACTGCAGGTTCTTCAGCCTGCAATTTAAGGACATGGGTGTTTTCCAGATTCTGACACTACTACTCTGTAGGGGTTTCTGCATCATTAGCTGGCTCTATGTATACAAGAGAAACACTATTGCCCCCTAAAGTCTTACCTACAATTTGAACGCAAAATTTTATTTTACTTTCCAGAAGTATTTGCAAGCTTTCATCTGGGGGGGGGAGGCTTAAGAGACAACACTCCTTTTGGAGTTAGCCATCCTTCCATCCCATAAAATGTGATGCATAGATCTTTGTCATTATGCTTATGTGAGCAGAAAAATATTCCAATCAAGAAGTGTAATTTCTGGACAAGTGGAAAAAGGCATTAAAGCCTCTGGAAAAAAAAATCTATGTTGAGTGTTATACAAGCTAGTGGCTTTATTTTGCTATTTTTTTTAAATGTTTTGAAATTAGTACTTTGTTCAACAAGGCCATCAATGCATTCATGATAGTATTTATCCAAACAAAATGACTGCAGAAACATGTGTGATGATTCAGCAGTACAACCCTGGCATATTCCCTAATGATGATTTAACACCAATTCTACAAACACAACAGCACATCTGTTTTCTAACTCTGTTGGTGTATCTATTTTTGGTCATGTGAACACTGAAATTAAAAACTAGGATACAATGTTGTGATGGTTAACATTGATGATGGATTTGACTGTGTGTGGTATCACCTAGGGGACTCGTGTGAGTCTGGTCATGCCAGTGAGTGATTTTCTAGATTATGTTGAGGTGTAAAGACCCATCTTAACCACTATGGCTCTATTCCATGGGTCGGGACACTAGCTGACCACTAGCATCCATCACGCGCTTCTTCGTGGCTGGTCACATACTATTGCCAGCTGCCTCACGTTGCTGTAGCCATGCCTTCCTCAAATCAATGAATCCTCTGGTGACTGGTGACCTCTAATTCTGGGCCAAAATAAAGCCTATTTTTCTTAAGTTGCTTTTGTCAGATATTTTGACACAGCAGAGAAACAAGTAATTAGTACAAATATCAATTAATGTTTGCAAGCTTATCTACAACGCATAGGAAGTACCTTCAATATACATATTATATATGTATTGCTCCAACATCACAAATTCCAGATGCACTTCTGGTTAATTAAATTTACGTGATATATTGTTTAGCCAAAATTAGTAAATCTAAAACTTCGTGTACATTTTCCCTCTTGAAACGTGAAATTTTCTGGCTCTAAGAGCTCTGCGAATGATCTGACCATGTGAACAGGGTTAGTCCCTGCTCAGTCAGAGAGCATTTTGGAAAAACATCTGAACAGTGGCCAAAAAAAAAAAAAAAAAAAAGAAAGAAAGAAATGAAGCATGATTTTTGGAATTAAAAATAAAATAAAACAAAGCAAAACAATCAATCCTGTAAGATTTAAATATGTTCAACACCTAGAAAGTGATAAGACAGGATCAAATCGAACTGTTGGTGCCCAATGCAAAAAAAAAAAAATTTCTCTGATCAAATCTGAAAACAGTCCTGGTCTCTGTGTGCGTGCATGTTTGTGTGTGTGTGTGTGTGTGTGTGTGTGTGTGTGTGTGTTATGTGTGCATGTGTGTTTATGTGTGTATGGGTGCATGTGTATATGTCAATTTTAATACATCTCCATTTGTAAAATAATAACAGCAAATTCTGTCTTAGGACCTCGGGTTATTTCCCCAGTCACAGCTTTTGACCTTGAATACAGAAGGAGACTCTTTTTTTTATATACTTTATTTTTTTATTTCTTCAAGTTACATCTCAGTCACAATCCCTTCCCTACTCCCCCTTCCTGTCCCACCCTTCCACCCTCTTGCCCCCAATAGCTTCCCCTTTCAGTCCAACAAATGGTTCCTTCTCTTATAACAGTAAATACTATACAAAACAACAGAAATAAATATGCCACATTGATGAGAGTTAAATGGCCCAGCATATATTCCCAATGTCCAGTTCATACAATATTTGGCCCCTGACTTTAACATTCTACCATCTAACCATCTCCATGAGTTTAAAGTTCTATATCTGACTCAGCTTTCATACTAACTTGCATCACTATTAAAAACATCTTCTTAGATCCAGAACACCCTCTTGATTCCTAAACAACTCAAAATTTAACTATGAGACTCTAGCTATCTATTCTTCAGCCACCTCAGAGACCTGAGAGGGATAAATATATCTGATTATGTAGGAAGTGCAGGGGCTACATCATCCAAAACTAAGAAATGACATATCAGTGGCTCCCTGGATAGTTCCTGTTTTCTCTCCATACGTTACAGCATCAATCTTCAGCCTTTTGGTCCTGTTTCTCTGACAGACATTGATTGTAGAGCAGGGATAATGAAGGATTTACCTACCCTGTCTTGGCAGAGCTAGGCTGTCGACTTCCCTGCTACCAAGTTTTGTCCCTTTTGGACAGCAGTCTGTCTGCAGTTGAAGCAAGGGGTTTTTTCATGCCAAGAGATAGGCTTGCCACTAATTCAACCACCTCACACTGGAGATTCTTCGATGCTTATCTTCTACTTGGACTAGAATAGAGGGTGCTGTCAGGAGCTGATATGTCTCGATATAAAAAAAATCTTAATTTAAGACAACATCTTTGAATGCCATATTCTGCAGATCTCTTGAGGTTTTTGAAGATGCCCTATCTATCTCTTGTATTTAGATAAGCAAATGTTGCTTGTCTTTTAACAATTTGATTTCTGAGTAGCTTAGAGAATATCTGTGATAGACTGTCATAGTAGCTAACAAAGTGGCATGCTTGCATGACTAGGAGTTTGTATTTCTTAACTCTCCTAAACAGTTGGTATCAAGAAGCCAGAGCTTCACATTTCATTTTTAAGTATCTCTAGGTACAATACCATTAGGAAGCGTTACCTTTAATTTTGTATCAATATACAAAGATCTATTCCAATGTGGCCAAATACACTCTTAATTTTGTATCAATATACAAAAGGAGACTCTTAATCCCTACACCAAAAGAAAGGCAAAGAGAAAAAAGGTGAGAGCTAAAGGATGAGAGGAGTGCTTTGAAATGCTCTCTTCTGAACATGTCAGCACTTGGTGAGTTATTAAACATAAAATAATGCATGACATTGTGAGGGGACATATTGAATGGGATGTGAGGAGAGCTGTAAGAGGATACAGGATAGATAAGTTATTTCATTATATTCATGGAGAAGGTATCAAAGAATAAAGATCATTAAGTTAAAAATAAGAAACTGTTAATTCAGTTGAAAATAATGATTATATCAAATAAATCAATATAATGTTGGCTTAATGAAGTAACTTCTGGGGATCTAAAAATAAAAATATAATGTGCTTTGGAAATTAGAAATACAATTTCTATTAAATCATCAACTATGTGCTTTTAAGTCTAAATTATTGTATAAGTAGAGTTTCAAGAAGAAAAAAGGAATATCCAGCTAGATATGAGCATCAGATGAATACTGAAAAATAATCTTGGTACCAAGTATATCACAGATATTACACTCCAGTGTTATGTGGAGAGGGCTGATTAAAGGGCCATTCGCACCTTCTCTAAAGTTCAATCTGACTCTTCGCTGTTTTCTTTAGTTGCTATATCTATCAGTTTTGTGGACTTGATACTCTGGGAATAGAGATTAATCAGCATTATGTTCAGAGAATATCACAAAATAACTATAAATACAAATGTTTCATCTTCCTATTTAAATGTAGTTTTCATATTGAATAACTTAAATTACTGAATAAAAAATATCACAGAACCAAAGACTTAAATAGAAATGCAAAAGATAAAATCAATACATTCTCTTATAAATTAGATTTTTTAAAAATAGTAATAAATAAGGAGAAAATTATGTGATACTTAATGACTAGAATTTTTTCAAAATCTGGCACCTAATGATAGAAATAAGAAAAATAGAGAGAAGGGTATTTAAGAGCATTTATGTTTGCATTCCACATGACATAAAGCTAATAGAAATTATCTAAATTTTAATGGTGAAGAAAAATACTTTCAATTTTCTTTCAAATGGAGAGAAAACAATGACTCAAAGTTTTCCAGTTCCACGGATGTCTCTCTCGGCTTTTATTTTCTTTATTGCTTCAACTTCCCTTTTCAGGTCTCCCATTCTTTTAAGAGCTTTATTCATTTCAATCACCTCTTTTGCAGTATTTTGTTGTTGCTCTCTGAGGTATTTAATTTCCTCCCTTAAGCCTTCTATTATTAATATAAGTGTAGGATTAAGGTCTTTTTCCTTTGTTTCAATTGTGTTAGATTTCCAGGGTTATTTGTAGTATTATAGCTAGGTTCTGGAAAAGTCATATTGTTTTGTTTTTTTTTTTTTTGATCATGTTCTTGCACTGGCCTCTGGTCATCTGGTTGACCCTGGTATTGTCTGGTTGTTTCTGAAACCAGTTGGCCTTCGTGCTCAGGAAAACTCTCTATTCTGGGGTCTGGGTGATCCTGAGATCTTGGTGTCCACCTCCAGATAATGGAAAGATTCTTGTAATAGACTGGTTCTATGAGAGTGGCTGCCACTGGTTGTGCCCCAATTGGACCTATATACAGGGGATTGATTAGAGTGGAGAAGGGGCTATCCTGTCAGGACCTGAGAGCTGTGGGATCTCCTCAGGAAGGCAG
This sequence comes from Lophiomys imhausi, assembly GCA_907164525.1. Lineage (NCBI taxonomy): Eukaryota > Metazoa > Chordata > Mammalia > Rodentia > Muridae > Lophiomys > Lophiomys imhausi. The sequence goes on along the minus strand of CAJQZJ010032173.1, from coordinate 10,093,008 downwards.
GTCCAGCAGTGGTTGGGCCTGTATTCTCCCCTCCCTGACAGAGTTGTTCTGGTTCAGCAGCAAGGCTAACCATATAGGCAGGGAGCTCCACCCAAGATTGGTGCCAGCATTGGCACGTCTGTTGCTGAGTGCCTCAAAACCTCAGGAGCTCAGGTGAGTGACCCGCCCCAATGTTTTTGGGGAACACACGTTTGCAGTCAGTCTCAGCTCCTGATTGCTTTGCTGCAGCTGGGTTTGGTCTCTGCCACTCAGCTAAAGTGCACACTGTGCTGCCATGTTGGGAACTCTGAAAAGAAAATCTTACCTCTTGTGGTCTGGCTGTTTTTCCCATGTGCAGGCTGGATCTCAGGCAGACAGGTCGGGCGCTGATCTGTGGCTGGAGCCGTGAGCTGGATCCGCTCTGGCCATCACTCCTCTCCAGACAGGTGACAGAGAAGGTTGATATCAGGGTGGTGTTTCTAGGAATTGCGTGAACTGTTTCCAGTGTTTACCTGTCTCAGTGTTCGCGGCAGAGATTCAGACACCATCTGTGTTTCACAGTCAGCTGCAGGACCTTATGTTCACTCCATAGTGACTAATCTCATTTCCCTATTACTCAGATACAATCCTCTATGGATGGCACCATCTTGGATCCCCCCACAATGGCTCAAAGTTATGTTATAATATTTAATTTTATGATGACATATTTATCCTAAATTCTCAAAACTGAGCTTCAGATTAACATTGTGTTCCCAGAAATCAGAGGGAAGAGAAACAGTGAATTAAAAGAAAAGAAAATAAATATAAAAGCAAATTATTGACTTGGTTACAACTGGTGACTAAACATCTGAAGATACTAGTCAAGCTGTCAAAGGAAAAGAGCAATTGAAAGTCCTACCCAAGTGTGAACCTTACAAACCCCAACAACAACCAACAAAGCCAGATATCCTTAAAGGTGCAATAGTGGCACTTATATCTAAGGAGTATACAGCCAGCCACCTAATTGAACTTAAGACTGCTCCATGCAAGAGAATTTGTGCCTGGAAGTATAAACTTAGTTAATTGTTTGTTGCCTATGACCCAAAAAGAATACTTATTGCTACCACTTTTCCTAAATCAACATAATTTCCAACTATATTCTAAGTGCATATCCTTATATCCACAGATAATTGTATATCTCCATCCTCATTAAAAAAAAACTTCTCTTCTTAGTAGACTAGGATAGAAATTCACAATTGATCAAAGTGCATAGAACTAAGAGGGGCCCATCTCCAACTGATACATCTAAAATACAACTCTTATGTGTAAGTTTTAGGAAACACGTTAGAAGGGGTGGAAGGATTTTAAGAGTCAGAAGGCCAGCATATCTACTGTGAGGTAATATCTTCTATATATGACAGAGAGCTATACCCATGAAATCTTAATAATATGGTCACCTAAACAAGACCTGAACAATGACATTAGTTGACATCCTACAGTGGGTGGGGAAAGTCTCACAAAACCCTGCCTTTAGATGAAAAGCTATATATAATTAATGGTTGCTAAGAGATACAGAATCAGTCTTCTCTAGAGATGGGCACCCTGAGAGATTATTCAACCCCAAGTGGCCACCCCTAAACACATGTATATGTGAGCAACACTAACTGGACTCACCAAGCTGTATTTATATATGCATGTAATTATGCATATGTAGTACACAAAATTAACAATAATAATTAAAAATGAAACTGAGTTGGGGGACATGGCAGGAATTGGAGGGGAGAATGTGCAAAAGAAAACAATGTATATATTATACTTATGTTTGGAATTCACAAATAATAAATATTTTTTAAAAACTCAAATCAATGTATTTTCTGAGGGTTGCTAGGAAGATTATTTTGTATTCATTTCCCAGGAAATGAAAAAAAACTAATTCTTCCAATCCATGCTCTATAGATTAAATCCAATAATGTAGTCCGTTGATAATTTAGAGTACTCTTTATTTTTAATGCACTACTCCATATCCCAGCATATTTTTTCAGATAACATTCTAGTTAAGGCCTCTCCAAATAGTTTTAATTTCCAAACTAACCTGTGTTAGTCAACATCTCCTGCAGCCTCACCAAACCCTTAGTGAATTTCTCAGGTAACTATATTTACTCTATCTAATTATGACTGTTTTGTTGCTTCTTTACCCAAGTAACAAAGGTTGATCTCCTTTAAATGGTGTCTATTATTGTCATGTGATTAGTACATGCATGATAATAATGTATAATGTTGACATGTAAAGGTTTATATATAAACTAACATTTTGTAAAGGTCAGCTTCTTTTTTAACATTTATTTATGAATTTAAGTTACATCTCAATCACAACCCCCTCTCTCCTCTCCTCCTGGTACTACCCTCCCATCCTCGTCCCCCTCTCCCTCCTATTCTTCTCCTCGGTGAGGGAGTCCCACACATATCAATCCACATCAGTTCATCAGGCACATGAAGGCTAAGAGCTTCCTCTGGGGTCCCCAACATGACAGCCCAGCTAGGGTAACGTGTCCCACTAACAGGCAACAACAGACTTCATGACTAAGATTCCCCCCCCCGCCCCCACTACTTGCTAATGGGTCTGTATGAATACCAAGTTGCCTATCATCTATACTTATATAGGGAGATCTAGGTCTAGTCTAAGCTTTTTTCTTCTTCTTTTTTGGTTAGTGTTTCAGTGTCTTGTAAGCTTCAAGGGGCCTAGGTTGGTTGGTTCTGTTGATCTTCATGTGTTGTTCTTGTCCTCTCCAGTTCTTGCTATTCCTCCTGCCTCTCTTACATAGGACTCCCCGAACCCCACCTAATGTTTAAATGTGTGTTTCAGCATCTGCTGCTGGGTGGAATTTCTCATAGTATATTTATGCTAGATTCCTATTCCCTTGGGTCTGTAAGTTGTAGGATAGTTATCCTGTACTATATGGCTAAACTCTAGTTATTAGTGAATACATGCCAAGTGTATCTTTCTGGGTCAGAGTTAGCTCACTCAGGATGAGCTTTTCTAGTTTCATCCATTTGGTTACAACTTGCACGATTTCCTTGTTTCTGACGGCTGAGTAGTATTCTATTGTGTAAATGTACCACAGGTTTCTTTTTTTTTTTTTTCCATTCTTCAACTGAAGAGCATCTAAGTTGTTTCCAGTTTCTAGCTATTATGAATAAGGCTGCTATGAACATAGTTGAGCCGATATCATTGTGCTTTGGTAAATAATTTTTTGGATATATGCCCAGGAGTGCTATGGCTGGGTCTTGACATAGAACTATTTCCAGTTTTCTGAGATATCACCAGACTGATTTCCATAGTGGTTGTCCAAGTTTGCACTCCCACCAGCAGTGGAGGAGTGGTCCTCTTTCTCCACATCCTCTCCAGCACGTGCTGTCACTTGAGCTTAGTTTTGATCTTAGCCATTCTGACAAGTGTGAGATGGAATCTCAGAGTCTTTGTGAGCTGATTTTTCTGATGACAAAGGATGATGAACATTTTTTCAAGTGTCTCTCAGTCCTTAGAGATTTAAAGGTCGACTTCTAATGACAAGTAATAGCTAGTTTATTCTCATCTTGAGACAAATTATTTGATTTTTCTTATATTAAGTTTAGAGTCCTTTTTTTTCCTCTTTGTGTTTATAGAAATGCAGGCTTTAATAAAGAAACTACACATTATTTTCCTAAATTTTATAAAAACTTAGTTCACACATTTCTTCTCTGTTATTTAATATAATTCTTCATAGAATCTCTTTTTCAACAATGTAAAAACAAGCCCATCATTATGGTTTCTGGATTCCCTTCTCCACTGATCCCCACCCTGTTTGTTTGCTATTAATAATACAGCTTTCTTTTTCTCTATAGAAAATCTAAAATTCATTTACATTAAAATCTTCATAATCTATTATGTCTTTCAGTATTAAATTCAAGACAAAGTTTCTGCTATTCCAGTGGAATAATTTTCTGTGTTATGTTCCTTTATAAGTAATGATATTATTTTTACACTATTCTGACAATATTAGCGAAAATACTTGAGCTGGGCTGTCTGCATGTTACCCTAGGCATGAAGCAAGAGACCACACAATCATGATATTGACAGCTCTGTCCAAACACCCTTCAAAGAAGTTTGGTAAGTGTAAAACACTGCTTTAAAATAGATATTTATAAATTGCATAACACCTTTATTCTCCCAAGGAAATAATTCTGATAGTATTCAGTCTCTGGCATTTCAAATAATTGATTGGTTTCAGTGTACATGTCCAGAAGCCCAATGAGACTGGCCATGTTTTTCACAGACTTAATCAGTAAAATTAACTTGGAGCAAAAACCAATGAATGTAAGCCAATGCAATCCAGTGGTCATCAGGAAGACTCGAAATGGTGGATATTACTGCTCACCTCGTGAGATGTTTTTCTCTATGCTGTAAAGATGCTGAAGTTAGTGAGCTTTCTATTCCTAACCCCATGCAGCTAAGAACTGATTTTGGCAAGGGAGTCATTAAATGCCTTTCAGTTGAACATATTTATTAGAAATTCTGTTTCTGGTCAGCTATGTTCTAACAAAATCACCTGCCAGAAATTACAGTGACTGATGAGATCATATTGTAAACAAATTAGAATTCCTCAGAGAATAAGAAGGTACAAATTATATCTCATATCTTCCTGCATGAATAAAGGAGACCTCCCATCAAAGCTCCACCCAGGGTCTACCCTCAGTTTCTGAACATGAAAATCCTTTATGTTGTCTTAGAAACATTTGCCTCAGGAGAACTCTGTGAAACTCCCTGACTTCAGAGAGCTGTGATCAAGACTGAATAGAAAATAGCAGACTGAGACAGAAACTCCAGAAGACAATGCTAAAATCTGTAATGTGTACAACTCATAAGATATTAATACTGTTTTATTTTTATTTTTATTTATGGAAATGAGATAGATAGCTATCCTCTCCCAACTCCCCCAAGATCCTCTCACACCCCAACCCACCTAACTCCAACTTCAGGTACTTTCATTCTCTCTTTCTCAAAAAAAAAGAAAGAAAGAAAGAAAAGAAAAGAAAAATCAAAAAAATCAAAATCAAAACTGACAAACTAAAAGAAGAAAATCAGACAAAAATACCAAAATAAATAAAATGCACAAAACGGAAAACTTGGAATGTGTTTTGTGTTGTCCAATTACTCCTGGGCCCGGGGCCTGCCCTGGAGTGTGATTGATATGCCCAGAGGCACTCCACTGGAGAAAAGTAGTTTCCCTTTCACAGCAGATATCAGTTGAAAATAGCTTCTTGGTAGAAGTGGAAGTGGGGCTTTGTGACCAGCTGCCCTTTTCAGTGCTGGGATTTTGTCTGGTTTGAATGTGCTCAGGTGCTGTGTGTAATTAATAGACTGTCATTTCATATATGTATCTGTCCTACTGTGTGTGGATGATGCTGTTTCCATGGTACCATCTACCACTTCTGGCAATGTATTTTCTTCTATTTACCTTGATAATAACTACAGTTGAATTTAGTTAAATTGTAATGAAAAACACAGAAGAAAAAAATGTGTCACCATTTATATTTTTCTATTTGAATCTAGAATCCATTTATATATTCAATAAAATATTTGTTTTTCTTTGCTTTAAATAGATGACAATAGCCTATATATTTCTTATGATCGATTTCTCTGCATTATTATATTCCCAAATTGTGTGTCAGATGTATAGAAGGGTGAAGGAATGTGATATACATGGGCTTATTGTTAAAGGAAGGTCTAATACATTGGTTCTCAGAGGTTGATTTCAGTGCTAGAGATCTGGTTGCTGCCCTTTCTGAGGCACTCTCTGGTTAATAAAAGTTGCTGATGGCCAATTAGCTGGGCAGAAAGAGTATAGGAAGGTGGGACTTCCTGGAATGAAGAAAAGGAACCCTAGGTATTACAGAAGACCTCTCTTTCAGCCACAAGACACAGATGTGTCTGAGAGCTCTGAAAGGTACAGCCAAGCCACATGGCTGGTTGGGCCTGGGTGGTCTGGGACTTATTTAGATGAACTAATTGAGAGTCTGTGCAGCTAAGGGCTAAGTGTTGAAACATGAAAAGGTCTTCATGTTTTAATTATTGGGAAGAAGGCTGACGTGGGTTTCAGGTTGAAAGAACTACAGGCTTCTAGCTAAGACAGGCCTACAGACTTCCAGCCACAGGCCCCACAGCTACCCTGCCAGGCCTCTGACAACTGTTCTGCCTGCCTAATATAACAATTTATAATTATTAATAAATATATTACTTAACAGTTTAGTCTGCAGGTGGTGAAGGCCACCCTTGGTCCGGGGCTTTATCAGCAGAATGGGTCCGGCTGTCAGTTAAGGCAAGCCAGGCCTGCTGGCCTCCCGTCAGCCCACTGGCTGCCTTGCTGGCTTAGTATTACAATTTATACTTATTAATAAATATAATTGATAACTAAGTTTCAGTTTCAGTTTATTTGCTTAGTTTTGATTAATGATGACAAAAATCCTACTTTAAGTAAAATATAGCTAATATATTACCATAAATGCTACCTACCATTCTCAGTAGAACCTTGGCAGAAATGAAAAAGCTTAGCAAAAACTCCATTTGTGTGTGTGTGTGTGTGTGTGTGTGTGTGTGTGTGTGTGTATGTGTGTGTGTAGTTTGTAAGTGTCTCTGGTGTGTGTCTGTTCTTACCATAGCTCATTTTTTCTCTGTTTTTCTAGTAATTTGTTCCATGAGGCTTTACCCCTGGCCAATAGCCAAATTTTGATCTCATGTCTTACAGCATTCTGCCAATGGAAGCATTAAATCCAACATTGCCTGACAGTTCAGCTTAGCACTTTCCACTTTTTCTTGCTTTGTTGTTGTTGTTTTAATGACATCCTCATGTTCTCATATGCCAAAATGATCTCTGTATGTTTTGTGGTTCCTTATGTCTGAGCTATTTGCCAGAATTGGGGAAACACATGCACTAAGACTGTTCCTCAGAGATGGAGATTAGAAAAGAGCTGTAGATTGGATTCACTTGTAGAAATTTGTAATATTTAGTTGTGAAAATGAAGGTTCCAGAAGATTTCTCAAATTATTCTATGTCAATCATATTACTTCCTTAAATTATCTTTATATATATCTTGAGTTTTTAAATATATGTATCATCATCATCATTATGAACTAATGGTTATCCAGCTTGGAACTTTTTTTCTTCACTGACTGATTGGGCAAGAATAGATTAAAAGTCCATGTAGAGTTGGGTTTATCTGGGCTATTTTCTCCTCACAGAGGTAAAACAACACAACAGCAAAAAAAGTTATGTGCTTTATCCAACAGTGCTGAAATGTGGTTGATCTCTTATTACCCTGTAAACCAGAACCTACTTCAAATAACCCCTTAATTGCATCTAGGGTAATACATTTTTACTTTTACCTCCAGGTATGAGGGAATACATTTTTTTCTGGTTCAAGATTTTATTTTATGTGTTTTTTTTCTTATTTTCATTTAAAAATTCCCACTCGATGTATTTGAATTATGTTTTCTCCTCTCCTAAATTCTCCTACATTCTCCACGGAACACAATTTTTAAAAGTATGAGAATCAATTAGTTTATGAAATAGGATGATAGGAAGAACTTGACTGTGCCCTGAAAGAAGGAAAAAAATGCTTAAGCTCTAAGATCGCCCTATCTTACTGTCCAAGAATGTTTCCAGCACAGGATGATGATATCCCAAGGGAGCCTATGAGTGATTTTGAGTTGAGAAAATGGAAGCAGAATTTCAAAATTCGAAGCTTCTAGAATTCACAAGACAGAGAAGAGAAGATAGAAAGCTACTCAAAGAGAACTCCAGAAGTCTGCAGAAAATTCTAAACCAATCTCATGTGTGTTGGAAATCACAGTGTGTATATGCTGTGGGCTTTGACTCATGGAGGAAACAACCCTGACCAAGGGATATGCTACTCTGGAAGCAGGAAAAGGAAGGAGGGTGGATTCCCTCAACCCTCTGGACTAAGTCTGACCCAACACACTATTTGTTCTTTTACAAGAAGGGGATGCCAACCTTTGCTCTACACTGCATAAAGAAAGTCTGTAGCTCGGCAATAAACAACCCAGATTTTGTATATTGGCAAAAAAAAAAAAGACAAGTTACAAATGGAAGTATATAGATGTCCAAGAAACATGAAAAACCCCTCAACGTTATCAGTTCCTATGGCAATACTAAGTTAAAGGAACATGAGATAGAACTACATACTCACCAGGAAAACCTCATTTTAATTATTATGTGTTTTAATTGAAGTTAATTACTGAGGGAGGAGAAGGGGTGGTTCAATTTACAACTATTGTTGGTAAGTATAGAAAATTATACAATCACTTTGGCAAATCTGTTAAATTTTTTAATTATTTAATCATGTATTTAAAAGTAATGTACACTACTATTTAACTCAGCATTCTATACTTATTTATGTAGAAAACAATATGATTATATTCACAAAAGGGCATATTCATTAATGTTTATAAATTTTTTATATAATAGCTAAAACTAACAAATTGATGCAAATGTGCATTAGCAGATGAATAGATAGATAGGCTTGGTTCTGTCCATTCAATATCATATGAATTAATAGTTAAGAGTAATTCACTCGAAGATGGTGAGTTCTGGGTGTGGGGTGCTTCAGTCGCAGGGCCTCAGTCAGCATGGGATGGGGTTCCCACACTGACACTCTGGTTCTGTCCCCACAGAAACCAATCCTGCTGCAGGGCCATGAGCAGTCCATCACACAGATCAAGTGTAAGGAGGCCTCCTCTTCACTGTGGTCAAAGACCCTATCACCAATGAGTGGTAGTCTCTGAATGGCAAGAGGATAGGCACCTACAGGGGCCTACTGGAGCTGTGTGATGTTGGTGCTGACTGGAACACCAAACATGTCCTTACTAGCTCAGCTGGTGACAGCTGTCATCTCTAGGATTGTAAAACAGGGAAGCAGCTAGCTCTGCTCAGGACCAACTCAGCCAAACTGGACCAGTGCTTTGACATTGGGAGTAACATCATCATGTTTTCCACAAACAAACAGATGGGGTACCAGTGTTTTGTGAGCTCCTTTGATCTGCAGGATCCAAGCTAGATCGACAACAATGAGCCCTCCATGAAGATCCCCTGCAATGACTCCAAAATCACCAGTGCTGCATGGGGGTGCCTGAGGGCATTAACACAGGCCATGGGAGTGGAGAACTCAACCAATACAGTGCCAAGTCTAGACAGGTGTTGGTGAATGTTAAGGAGAACTCCCAGCAGATCAGTGTCATTTAGTTGTCTAGAGACATGTCCATGTTTGTCACTGTATCCAAGGGCAACAGAGCTAAGCTCTTTGACTCCACAAGTCTTGAACATCAGAAGACTTTCAAAACAGGCCATCCTGTCAACTCAGTTGCCTTCTCTCTCAACTATGACCATGTGGTACTGAGAGGTGGTCAGGAAGCCATGGATATAACAACAATGGTCCAGCAGGATTGGCAAGTTTGAGTACAGGTTCTCCCATTTGGCTGTTGAGGAAGAGTTTGAAAGAGTCTCAAGGGCCAGGGCCACTTTGGACCTATCAATAGTGTCGCCTTCCATCCTGATGGCAAGAGCTACAATAGTGGTTGTGAAGACTGCTATGTTTACATCTACTACTTCGACCCACAGGACTTTGAGTTCAAGTTTGAGGCCTAAGCAGCTGCATCCACATCCACAACAGAGAGGCCACTCACAGGATTTAGACTCTGAGAAATAAATTACTTTGTTAAAAAGGAGAGAGAGAGATGCACTCAACAGCAAGGCTATAATTCCACTTCTAATATGTAGGAAAATGGATGGATCTTAAAATAATTATGTAACTTGAAAGAACTTAAGTAACTATGTATTTATTGTACTATTATATTTATACAAAATTTTAGAAAAGCAAAATTATCTTAAAATGACAGAATAGAAATTAAAAGGATCTGGAATAAAAGGGATAGATGATCACATTACAAATTGTAACAATAATCAAATTATTGAGACTGAGAGTTTTTGGTATCTATAGATTTAAGGATGTACATACATAGAAAATTCTAGACTTTGTCTTTTAAATGTCACTATGATATGCATTAATTTCACCTTAGTGAAGTTTGCAGAACTGGAAACCTTTCTCAGATATAACTCTCATAGCTACAACTTCTCCAATATAATTATTCCTGAAGTGTCACTTTTGATGGAAGAAATAGTGACAGATAAAGCCTGACCTACAAGTAGAGATACAGGCACTGTAATACAATCAAAAAGTGAAAACAGTATAAATATAAAGCACATTTAAAAGACCTAAGTTGACTTTGTTACAGCATAGCCACCCAGCACCCTGGATGACCATGTTCAAATAGCTTACTGAGTACTTTGGCTTGCTGTCACTTTCCAACATCATGAGAGCAGATATCCCTGAATAAATCAACGTGGTCAAAAGAGCATAAACCAAACCCAGTGTGTGGGTGGCTGTCTGTCCACTCTATCAGTTCACATTGTTGTCTGGGGAATGATAGCTTTGTCACGGCCTCTGTGCTTGTTCGAAAGGCTGAGTAACTTCTATAACTAGCCCTCAACCCAAGAGAGGTGCTGAAACCAAAACTATGTTAACAAATATATTTATTAATAACTATAAACACCTGTTGCCTAACAACTAACTCTAATAATAACTATAAACTGTTGTGTTAGGCCTGTGGGTCCTGGTCGGAGGCCTGCAGACCTGGCAGGCCTGGCTGGCCTTAGCTGGAAACCTAACCAAACTTAGGTCTCCTGGTGATAAGACCTGAGACCAAGAGCAGTCCTTTTCCCCAATAATTAAATACACCAAGGCCTTTTAATGTTTCAAAGCTTAGGCCTTAGCTGGCCAGAGTCTCAACTAGGTCATCTAAATTAATCCGACCATCTAATCCCAACCAACCATGTGGCTTACCGTATGTTCCAAGCTATCAGACACATCTGTTCACTTCCATGTTACCTGGCAGAAAGAGAGCTTTCTCTGTCTCTTCCCAGGGTTCCTCTCTCTATCACAGGAAGTCCTGCCTTCCTATTCCCTCTATCTGCCCAGCTAATTGTCCATCAGTGACTTTTATTATCCAATCAGGGGATGCCTCAGAAAGGGTGGTAACCATATCTCAGAGCATTGAAATCAGCTTTTGAAAACCATGCATAAAACCTTTCTCCAACAAGGTTCATTTTGAAAAAGGTTTCCAGGTGATTCACAGGCATCTTAAGTATAAGGAACAAATGTAAGAGACAACCACTTTTACTCAAGTAAATAGCAAAATTCAATGAAAAGTGAATCTCAGATTTGTCATTCATCAGATTCTTGGATTATATCTTGATATTACTTTATTATTCTTAAATAGCATTTATTCCATATTCCCACATCACCCTCATTTTTAAAGTGTCTCCCTCCACATTCCATATATGTTCTATCCTCTAATGCTTTTCCCAAATCCCATGAATATATTTATCATAAATATATGTTCATTTTTTTCAAAGGTGATTGATTGTCTTGGTCTATTTTCTGACGATTCATTCAGAAGTGTGGATGCTAAAGTGTGCATGCAAAGTCAAAGTGTTTTGCCTCATGAAAGACTTCTAGGGATGTCATAATAAAATGTTAGGAAGATAAATCAAATGTCCAGTGAGTCCTCAAGATGAAAAACGCACCTCAACGTATTCTTTTCAAAGTGACCCACTTACAAAATCACTAAAATGGTCCTGCCTTAGCAGTCTTAATCCATTCAAGAATGCTGTACTCTCAGAAGCCAATAATCTCCCAAAGGCACCACATCATGAAACTATTACATTGGCAATTAAGTCTCAATGTGAGTCTCAGAGGAGAGATTCAAACCACAGGTAATAGTAAATAGTAAACTGGTTACAGTCACATTAAAGTCATGTGAGACTCTGGGTATCCATTCTTCCCTCAATTGATGTACATTCTGGTCATGTAGGATAAAGGGCCATTTCTGAGACTTAGTCACCTCATCTAACTTGTTGGACTAGAACTGTCAAAATTAACACCAGAAGTCAACAACAGAAGTGACAAAAGAAAATTTAATCATGGAATCAAAAACTTCTCTAATTCGCCTATAACAAACTTTGAATAGGGTCTAATTTCAACTCAGACATAGACACAAAGATCTAAAGAACATCTCACAATGCAAAGCATGCATGTTGAAAAAAGATCACACAGCAGGGAAAGCAAAATTCTCCACTATATCTTTTGTATGTATTTTCCAGATTTTCACATTCATTCTTTAATCTGCTTCTATAAATCTATGACATAAGAAATCAAATATTATCACCATTTTTTCAAAACATGACATTTTCCAATGACATTCAGCTGGGGATCTAATTCCAATTGTCTCCATGTGCAGCCTAGTGTTGTCCCTCTACTAGTCCACCCTAAAATCTGAACTACCCTTGCAAGAATCATTGTAAAGTTCTCTCAAGTTCATGTATAAGTGGTTCAAATAAGATTAAAGCAAATGCCCTGAGTCATTGGAATATCACGATGAACCAAAATATGAGCATCCAATACTAAAATCAAAGGGAACTTTGAGTTCCTAAATCATATAAAAAAAAAGTTTATCTCCAAAATCTAAGCTTGTCTTCCCACCTAAATAAAATAACAGGCCTAGTTATGTTTCATTTGGTTAAAATAATAAAACTACCTGGTAGAAAGATTTTCTAAAATCTGTATAACAGGGCTGGAGAGATGGCTCAGCAGTTAAGAGCAGTGGTGGTTCTTCCAAAGGACCAGGGTTCAAATCCAGCACCCACATGACAGTTCTCTATAATAGCTGGGTGTGGTGATGTATGCCTTTAATCCCAGCACTTGGGAGGCAGAGGCAGGCAGATCTCTGTGAGTTCAAGGCTAGCCTGGTCTACAAAGTGAGTCCAGGACAGTCAAGGGATATACAGAGACACCTTGCTCCAAAAACAAACAAACAAACAAACAAACAACAAAAAACTATATAACATTCTTCCATTAATTCAGTAGTCTTATTAACTTCCAGATGTTGTGTTTCCAGTAGGCACTATTGCCAGATTTCCTACTAACAAAAGCAGCCCCACCCTTTAGGTAATTTTACCACATTTATCCTAGCTATTATCCTGCAGTTAGGAATCCTTCATATTCTTTCTCCTTTCCTTATTAAAAGGCTTAACAGAAATGGTAGAAAAAAAATCACTTCAGCTTTGGAGAATCATAAAATTTCACATTGAACTTGGAAACACATCTGAAGAAACCAACAGCACTACAGAGCTAGATCAACGGTGCATTTCTTTTCCTTTCCTTTCTCTCTTTAATTATTTTTCTTTCTTTGAGAAGTGGAGGAGTTGTCGTGCATTGCATTGGGTCAGCTGGCACACTGCACACTAACATAAGATATTTTTAACCCCCTTTTTCATTTCAGTTGCTTTTGTGCGACTAATTCAGATGCACCCCTAAATTAGGTTTTCTTTACCTCTTGAAGGGGTTTGGCTTCCATTCCATACATGGGACAATAGTTGCTCTTGGGCAAGACTGCCAGCTACATATATTATCTGTCCTGTTCCCAGTGGGTCATTCCAGTCTCTACTTAGAAAAACTAGTCACATGGATTTTTATTTTTTTTTGATTGAGTAAAGGAGAACAAGCTTTAGTTGTCATCTTTAATTTGTGTTGAGAATTGGACTGTTTTTCTCTTTTCATGTCTCCTATTTTCTCATTTTAGACTTCTGTAGATGCTTCACCCTTTATCCACAACAGTCAAGAATGAGCCTATCTTTGGAGTGGAGTGATTAAGAACTAGAGACACATTTAGCCTGTTAATGCTGCAGATTTGGCCTGATTCCATTTAGGCTAATTACACCCTGTTTTTCAAAATATCTCTTTGCACTTTCATTGGGTGATGAAAAAGATTGTTTTCAACCTCCTTTTCTGAGCCAGAGCTCAATCGTCAAAAGCCCAGCATGGATCCATCTGAAGTTGCCTACGGATAAATTCCCCAAGTGTGGGAGAGTCGAAAAGAACACAGCCATTCCCAAAATCAGTATTCAAAGAAAAATACATGACGATCTGGCTGCAGAAGCCAGAACTTTGCTTTTAAAAGAGATACTTCTTCACCCAGGGGTAAGGATGACATACTTAAGGATTCACACTAAATACCATCCCAGAGAGTCAGGAGTTCCCTGGAAACACATTGTCTGCTTCTTGTTCAATAATGAAAAGCATTGCAAAGTAATCCAAAAAGTCAAATTCCTACAGTTTCTAACCTCCTTTTTGGTGCTACATGTTGCATAGTCTCAATGTGTCCAGCATGCTAAAGACTTCAATGAAATGGATCCTTCTGATGATGATGTCTCTTTTTAGCAGAAATGTTCATAACAAGGGCTTCTCACATTTGTTTCGATTATATCAAACAAAATGAGGTTTGTCTTTGTTATTCTAGCCTCCTTTCAGAAGTTTCTATAATGCTTGTCTATGCAAGATTTTCTTTATGTTAACACATGGGAAATTTGCTCTGGGCTCTGGTGACTTGACGATGAAACATTTTTCTTATGATGAAATTTCTTGTTTTAAAACCAAGTGATGTCATGTAACGAAAGCAGAATAGAATTATACTAATTATGATCTAGAGTGACAGATTTATAAGGAATCAGAATTATAAGACCTTATGTCTGTTCTTAGAATTATCTATCAAGTATTCACATGCACAGTGGGATTTTTCACACTAACTAAGATTCCAAACTTAAACACACAAACTAAAATAAGACTTCAAACGCATGCAGGTTTCATTTGAACAACAGCACCATGAATGACTAGCTTTATTCTGCCAGTCTGTGACTAGAGTTCCTATAATAAGGATTTTTTTTTCTTTGAGAATAGGATAAAAGAATATATCTAACTTTATGATTCATGAACTTAAATAGTTTCACAGGGGTTATAGGTGAACTTTCATGTTTTTTCTTGCAAGCTTTGTATAAGTATAAAATTGCATTGACTTCTTGCTCATAAATAGCCTTGAAAGGGATGAATCATACATAATACAAGCAGATTTTTCCCAAGATATCAGTAATGATAAGGTCTCCTGGAATATAGTTCTATGTGACAATGTCCCAAATTTCAGTTAATAGTAAGCTTTTGCATATAGAGAAGATGAAAATTTGAAAAAAAAAAAGTTACTAAGTTTCATGAAGCAATATGAAGGTGATAGCAGTGATTGTCCATTTAGAAAGAAATGGAAGATAATCTATTTATCAAAACAGAAAAGACACTATGGTGAATGAATCACAAACAGACTGTCCTAGCAGAGGATACTTTCTTTGAGACAGAGTTGTGTGTGTGTGTGTGTGTGTGTGTGTGTGTGTGTGTTTCTAACTATAATTTTGCATGTTTACTGAAACCTAATTTATCTTTGGCCACTGTGTAACCTTCCTCTGAATTACAAAAGAAATGCTGCTAAGTTTCCATTTAAGGAATGAAGAGTTTAGATGTCTTTATATAAAATGTGAGCACCTTCACGATATGTGACCAAGCTAAAAACTTACGTGAAGAATGTGGTCAAGGCAAAAGTCAAGTGTTAAAATATTAGCCTTGACTCTCATCCCAGTATTTGAAGGAAAAAGAAGTAGAAAAAAAGAAAAGAATTTTTTTCACAATGAATAGCAAATTTTTAAAACTTCCTAGGCCAAGAAGTTAAAAATCAGTGTGAATCATTGCATCAAATGCACATTACAAACAACAGAAGGAATTTGGCCACCACTATTATTGATTCGTCACCTACCTCAGTTTACTCCTGTGTTAAAGGAGTAATTGCCAATTTCTCTGAAATCTCACAGCTTTACTTTCAAGGAAAAATGATGAGGAAAACTCCAAAAGTCCCCAGCGTAGAAGGTTAATCGTACCTTATTCCTGGAACTCTCTAGCTGTACAAGAGTCCTACTCTATCTTTTCTTCTTAACCCCTAGAGATATTCAGAGAAACCCTGTCTCGAAAAACCAAAAAAGGAAAAAAAAAAAAAAAAAGAAATTTCTCTCTAAAACTCATTCTCGGGGGTACATTAATTTCATTCCTTGAATTCTCAACATTAAAAGAAGAAGAAGAAGAAGAAGAAGAAGAAGAAGAAGAAGAAGAAGAA
>CAJQZJ010032173.1:10058827-10076884 GCA_907164525.1 Lophiomys imhausi | reverse complement strand
AAGAAGAAGAAGAAGAAGAAGAAGAAGAAGAAGAAGAAGAAGAAGAAGAAGAAGAAGAAGAAGAAGAAGAAGAAGGCCATTGGCACAGTGAAGATTTGTGTGACCATGGGTGCCGGCACTCTAACTTCTGAGGAAAGCCAACCCAAGAGCCAATAAAGGCTCTCTCTACCAGCCTCAAACACACCGGAATATCTCAGTGTTAAAATCAGATACCATCGTTCACCATCCGGCGCCCTCCCGGCTGAGCCACGGCGGATCTCAGATAGCATCTTTTTAAAAGTTTCTGTATAAAGATGTAATGAGTTCTGATGATAAATAAAAGAACTAAAGGATAATCCATGGGAAAACACAGACAAATTAGAGCATATGCAAGAATGAAGACTATAATCTTACTGCTCTCTTTCCCCCTAGTCTTCAGGATGCTTTCTGGACATGACAAAATGCCAAGCACTTTTAAAAAATAACAAGAACAGGGTTCTGAGTCAAACTTTCAACACTCCTACTTAAGTTCTACTGTGTATTTTTAAAGTTCAAAGAATATTTAAAATAATCACTATACTTTCGTTCCTAACATAAAGTACCAAGCTTCCTGTAGTAGGACCAGGGTCTCTGAAAGTCCCTTAATAGTTTCACTTATTTTATTTCACTGTGCGTGTTTTATTTTACTCCTTTATTAATGAATTTTTTTTTCACCGTTGGAGATCCATCCCGGAGCCTCACCCATATATATCACGTTACGCCAGTGTTTTGCCGTGGTGCCTGTACCCTCAGCCCTTCATTCACTTTGTTGGTTTCCCCCTTGTTACTGTTCACATTTCCGTGAGTCTCACTGAAGATTGTTTTATAAGTGGGTACTAAATCTAAAGCTGTAAGGGATTAATAAGTTAAAAATAAATTACGGACCGGAGAGATGGCTCAGAGGTTAAGACCACTGTATGCGTTTCCAGAGGTTCAATTCCAAGCATGCACACAATGGTTCATAAAAGTCCCTAACTCCAGTTTCAGGGGATCCAATGACCTCTTACGGCTTCTTCCAGCACTGCACCTATGTGCTGCATAGACGTTCATGCAGACAACACACAAGTGAAAAACTTTTAAAATTCTTTTTTAAAATAAATTATTTGAACAAGAAATAGATTGTTTCCCTTGTCTTCTCATGATGGTAGATGAATGGAATCATGCTGACACTAAAATTTGAGGGACAAAAACAAAACAAAATTGCAAAGTCAGTGAGCTCTACTATCAGGTGAATAAAGAGATTTAGAACTAAAATCTCAGAAATGGTCTAGGGCGTTCACCGATTGCTAGATGTGACCATCATACATTATACACTTGTGCTATTATTCCACTTGTCTCTTGAAAATGTGCATTATTGTTGTGTTTCAAATAAAAGAAAATATGTAAAATAAAATATCAGCAGAGTTTTACATTATAGTCAATTATTACTCTCCCCAATTCATTAAGTTTAATTATGTCTGTTGCCCCATTTAACCTGGTAAAAAAGAGAAACTAAACAACATTGCCATTTATGACTTATAAAGCTGTCTGTTATAACTTATGAAATTATTCCAAATTGTAACTTTACCCAAAGGAAGTACTTGCATGAAAATGGGCTTGAGTATTTTGGCTTAAATTACAACTTTTGCAATAGCTGTAAATTTTATCCATCTGAATTTTTAAAATCAAAATATCTTCATAAATAAGCAAAAAATCTTAGTGTATGCCACTCCCTGGAAACAGAAACCAGACATGTTTTTGAGAGCAGGATTTCTCGATTATACACCGCTGAGTTCAAGCCAACAAGTTTAGCTAGCTGTTTTCTTAATTAAAGGTGTGTCTTTACTGGCATTTTTCCTGTCTACCTACTTGGCATAGGTGGCACCTCGGGGACTCCTAAGGAAAAGCATTGGCAGAGTAACCTCCGTATGTTTATACAGGATGGTTTTATTCTGTGCTTTTCTGAATTAAATCAAGAGAGACTTCGGCATGAAGTAAAAAGTAAACCTTTGTGGAGAGCCCATACACATACAGATGCTACGAGTGAGAAAGCCAAGAAATTGATATTTTAGGCTAAATGACATTGATATTTGAATAGGGGCATATAAATGACAAGGCATGGTGTCTGCTGCCTAGAGTCTCAGAACTCTGGGGGCTGAGACAGAAGGACTGATATCAGCCTCGCCTCAAGAAACAAAAACAAAAACAAAAAAAAGCATGACAAAAAAAAAATATAGGGGGCTAGAGAGATGGCTCAGCGGTTAAGAGCACTGGCTGCTCTTCCAGAGGTCCTGAGTTCAATTCCCAGCAACCACATGGTGGCTCACAACCATCCACAACGTGATCTGATGCCCTCTCCTGGTTGCAGATGTTCATGCAGATAAAACCCATACATAAAATAAATAAATAAATCTTAAAAAATAAAACAATACAAACAAAAGAATAAAAGTCTCAAGAAAATGAAAACCTGAAGCAGAAGATAACAAATACTTTTAATTTAAAATATATATATAGGTTAGTAGAATGTCTGGAGGAGCTTCTCAAAAGTTACATAGCAAAAGTCAGACCAGTCAGTTTTGCTAGCATATGTTGTAACAGAAATATATAATCATACCATTCAAGAGGTGGAAGCAGGAGGATAAGACTTTGTAGTTAAATACATAGCAAAGTCTGACAGCAGTGTGAGATATAGACCAAGATTGTGTCTCATGAGAAAAGGAAAATAGACACCTATATTCAATTATGACATCAACTTTCAGACAATGATTAGCTACTATGGTTTGAATGTTCCATGCATGCTGAAACTCTGAGATTTAATTATCATGGCAACCATATTAGAAGGTGAGGCTTTGAATGAGTCATTAGGTCATGGGGAACATGATTGAATTAATATGACCCTAAGAGTGAGTTACCTACAAGTATGAAGTTTGGCCTGATTTGTGGCTCACTTGCTCACTTGCTCTTCTTCATTTCACCACAAGATGAAAAGGCATAAAATCCTTCACTAGACACCATCACCACACTCTTGGTTTTTCAGACTCCAGAATTGTGAGAAAAAAAAATTTGTTCACATTACTCAATATCTGGCATTCTGTATGTGTAAGAGAAAGTGGATTAAGTCAGTGTGCTGGCCACTTTTCTGCTGGGAGTGGGAGTCAAAATACTTGAGAATGGTAACTGAAAAGAAATTATTCTTCTGCCTCGAAATTTGAGGGGTTTCAACCTATGGCCAGTTGGTGAGTCCATTGCTTCTGAATTTCTGACTTGACAGTGTATCATGACAGGAGCCTGGGAAGAAAGTAAAGAAAGAAAAAGAGAGAGAGAGAGAGAGAGAGAGAGAGAGAGAGAGAGGAGAGGGAAGGGATGAACAGAAGAGTGGAAGGGAGGGTTCCAATTAGGGAGGTTGGAAAATGAGAGAGAATAAGAAACAAGAATTGCATGAACACATTTTAAGGCAAACCTTTAATGAAATAACTTCTGTTGAAATAATTTCTGTTCCCTGGGCCCCATCACACACATGGTCCACCATATCCACATAGCACCATGAATATAAGCCATTGCATTAGAAAAAAACATTTAATACCCAAACTGGTTGATAGTGACCAACAGTGTCATGATCACACGACATCTCTGTTGTCTTTCCTCCCTTGGAACAATGCTTTGAAAAAGAAGAAATAAAAAGAAAAAATGAAATTAGTATTTTCTGATGACTCACTTTGAACCACCGCAAAATGTGATGCATTTTCAACATGCTGTCCTCCTCACACAGAGGAAGAACTAGAGTGCTGGGTGGCCTGCAGTAGACAGAAAACACACAATGCAGAAATTTTTGAAAGCATCAATGCTATTGGCAAGAAATGATCACTGCTCTACCAGGATCCTTCTAATGTGTCAGATAATAAGATCTGTATCATTCCTGGAACAAAATCTAATAATTGTTGCATTTAGCACTCCTGGCTGCAGCACTGAAACCCAGCCAGTCATGCCAGGGAGCCCCACAGGGCTGGCGTGGCCCAAGCAGCAGGAGCATGACACTGGAATGGATCCAGAAGGTATGCCCCTTGCTTGGGTTTTAATTTATTACACATAGAGTCAAGGTGACCACCAAGATTAGTCATCATAGGTGGCTATACAAGTTGTAACTGGGAACCCCAAAAGCTGTCATCTGGATTGCATTCTGACCTTCCTTTGGTTGCTAGGAATGAGATTGTCCTGCTCGGTTTTTCTGCAGGATCTGTGGATGACTTGTTCCACTGGCAGGCCAGTGGATGGGCCTGGATGACACTCCTTACCAAGGAGGTAGTTTATTCCTGACCACCCACTTCCCTACAGATTATCCTTTAAAGCCCCCAAAGATTGCTTTTACCACCAAAATCCATCACCCTCATATCAACAGCAATAGCAGCATCTGCCTGGATATCCTAAGGTCACAGTGGCCCACAGCATTGACTGTCTAAAGGCAGAGACACTGACAGGTATTCAGCATGCCTGTCCCATGTGTTTTTACCCCCTTGTTGACTAGTGGACACGGGAGCTCAGGAAGAACAGGCGGCTTCACCAGCTCACATAGCCCTGCCCAGTCCTGTTCCCACCTCATCTCCATACTATAAGGATATAGCATTGTAAAGCACAGTACATGTGCCCTAGTAGTGGTCAGTTGCTGGATAATGCTCAAACTGTTGTAGACGATATCAACTCTACTTCCACTTTTCACCTAAAAGTCAGAAGGCAACTATTAAGCATTTCTCTTCCCTTCCTTTGTTTGCCCAAGGAGGACCAGCATAGACTGTGAGTCATCTCCAGAAGGACAGATCCGAGACATGAACTCAAGAGTCTGTGAAGAAATTTTCCTTTCCCAAACCGAGTGATAACAAGCATGTCGGATGAGATTAAGAATTCAATTCAACTAAGCATAGTGGTCTACACCTATAATCATAGCACTCTGGAGATTGAGGCAAGAGAATCAAGAGGTCAGGTCCAGCCTGAGAGAGACCCCGCCTCAAAAAAGAAAATCCAATCTAAACCATGCTATAGAACTATAGGTACTCTTGAACTGAGATTGAGTATAGTTATGTTTATGGTGGGTAAGACAACAAGCCTCCCAACTCCAGGTAAGTCGAGAATAAGGCAATAGAAGTAGCAGAGTTTGGGGCACTGAGAGAGGCCTCAAATGGTGTGGGACAATTGGCAGGACAGGCTCTGGATGCTAGAAAAGCCCCGCAGAAGTGGATATGGTGGTGACTCCAGAACAAAACCACTACCTCTCTGTTGTTCAGGGTCACAGTCGACTGTATAGGGCTGACACATCCAGGAAACAGGCCAACATTCTGTCAAAATGGCTTTTCTCTGTACTGGACCTCAGGTAGACAAGCTTATCCTACTGCCTAGGAAAGGCAGGGACAGCCATCAGAGACTGTCAGCCCCAATGGCCAGTGACATCTTAGAGAAGGAATCAAAAAAGAGGGATGAAAGGGGAATAGCAGCAATAGGCACTTGAGAAAGGACAGGCATCCCTAGTGCTGTAGAGGGAGGCCCATAGCCCTCAAGTGCCAGGCTTACAGAACATTAGAAGACTTGAATGAAGTGTTCATTAATGGGGACCTGCCCTTCCTATGGATAGCTTTACGTGTAGGAAACTGATGTCAGGGGTACAGGAATTTTAATCCAGCAGCATGACTGTTCTGGTCACATCCAAAGACCTTCTAGGTCTGTGTGATCTGACTGGTATGTAGACATGCCTTTAGTACACACTTTTAATCCCAAGCAATGACATCTAATTGAAGGACAGACAAGGTGACGAATTAGAGAAGATTTGACGAAATAGGATGCCCCCAACTATCATGAGAACAGCACAGGAAAGAGAGGTGATTTAAGAGTGCACAGGGAGAGGCAGTTCAGTTGAATTGAAGTCAGTCAGTTGACAGTCAGTGTAGAGTCAATTGAGAGGCAGTGCAGTGGAGGTTCAACTCCTGGCAGTTTAGATTAGTCCAGTTAGTTCAGTTGAATAGGGTTGAGTTCAGTGCAGTTCAGCTGAGTGAGTGGAGTACAGTAGGTTTGAATTTGTTCGTGACTTCATGCAGAGGCAGTTGAAGTCAGAGAATGAGAAGGAACCAGAAGATTAAAACAAATTTCCACAGTTAGTTTCAGGCCACGCAGAGCAATTCAATGAGAGTATGAGAAAAGTCAGATTGAATCAGTCAGCTTGGAGAAGAGTTTGAGCCAGAACCGCTGAGTTGAACCAGACATCCAGTGTTCAGAAAGAACTACAAAGGGTGAGCTTATTTAGGAGTAAGCCTCTGAGATGACAATTGTGGTGAATAAAAGTTAGTTTTACAGTCAGGCCTATGGACTCACTGAAGCCTTTTGTTTTAAGTCATGGTTAACTGAAGCCAAGTACAAACACAGTTCTCAAAGTTTCATCCATTCCTCAGCAAGCCCTGGTAAGTGACTTCCTTTGTCCAATTCCTTTGACATTGTTCCCAACACAGGAAAGCGCAGAAGCAGGAGAATATATTAGTCCTGCAGTCCTGGGTCAGAGCCTCACTCAAATTCACTATTATGAATTTGTTTTCCTGCTAGTAAACCAGAAAACAAAGACTGTTGGAACACTTAAGAAGGAAAAAAAAAAAAAAGAATTGAAAGTTGACAGCAGACATCTAATATTGACTTCCAAATAACAAGAAAACAAGTGACTCAAGATCTCTAAAAAGGACAAATACATACTTTCAGATATTTGTTTCTTACAAATTTTGGTGTTCTTGCTGACTATTATATGTATGATGTCCTTATACTTTCATGCCATGCTTGACTTTAACACAGAGGTTACGTCACCTGACTCAAAATATAAATGGATAGTTGGAGAACAAGTTCCTGATTCAAGGCAAACTAGAGAAAGGCATCCCCAAAGGATACTTGAAATTTAGTTTGCTAAAACCAAAAAAAAAAAAAAAAAAAATTGAAAAGGAGGGAGGAGTGTGTTTAAAAGAAGGCCTTTATGCAGATGCAAACAGAACACCCTATAAACTGATAACTCATGAAGCAAACAGGCTTCATTAGTTACATGACATTTATTCACATCACATTACATCACTTTTAGCTTTACTAGGGAAATTTAGGCTTGTGGAAACTTTGCGGTATTCCCAAAGTCCAAGGTCATACACCCGACAGATGGTAGAGTTAAAATCCAAGCACTGTTCGGATCTGCTTTAAAGCTCACATGCATAATTTTACATCACAGAGGCCAGCACAAGAAACTCTAAAGCCAATAGTCAGAAAATGGAACTGTTAGGAGAACAAAACATGTGGAACAAAAATGTTTCTTACAATGATTTAGTACAAATCAGTTTAGTTGGAAACTATTTTCTAGTATAAAGTGTCATATCCTGAATATTTATTAATCTTTTGCAGTAACTATCAAAGACTAAATGTATGGAATTCCTTAATTTAGCATGAGTAACAGTGATTTACAGACACATATTGTATATATCAGGTTGGGAAAAGCCAGGTTCTGCTGTCCCTTAATGGAAATTGTACCAGCCTACGTTAGTTATAACTGTGCTCTACTGGGCATATTCACGAGCTTGGGGAATACTAGCTTGTTTTATTACTTATAATAAATCAGTTCATGGAATGTCTACCCATGAGCTTTCTAATTATAAAAACTGAGACAGTTGTCAAAGATCACTAGATACCATAAAGTGTTTTTGTCATGGTTTCATGTTTTGAAAGCAGTTATTCAGTTAATTTCAAGCAGGTAATGCAATTAAAAAGGACAAAAAATAAATATTTTCCCTTGAACCACTAGATTTATGTGTTAAATGAGCCTGGCCTTAAAATATGTGGAAAAATTATCCACAAAAGGTATTTCAGCATTTCTCTTACTATATTCCTCAAAACCCTATGCCTTAGAAATACTCTTTTAAAAAAAGTCTCTGGAGAACATTAAGAAAGATGAATATAACACACAACACGTTAAGGATTCAATGACATTTGTAAAATGAAAACCTGTTCAAATTGTGTATTATAATTGTGACCTGAAGACATTTTTTCACCTCTTGTGAATCTTTGAAGAAACATTTTAACAGGATTATAAACTCATGAACTCCATAAACTCCTTGAACTTTAGATTAACTGTGTCTATTTCCTTAGGGATTCCAAAATGTTAACTACTAGACAGTGGCACTCGATGAGTATCCCTTCCATAGACTAAAAAAAACAGCATCCCATAAGCACAGTAAATGCAATGTAAATTATCTTTAAAAGGGAGAGGAGGTGACAAAATACACTTAAAGGTCTTAAGCAAAAAAAAACAAACTTGAGACAAAGTAGATTTACATGCAAAATACAGTGAAGTTTTTTTTAATTTATTTATTTATTGCTTCAGGTTACATCTCCATCATAGTGTCCTCTTTTGACCCTTCCCAGTCCCGCCCTCCCACCCTCTACCCTCTATCCCTTCCATCCCATTCCTCTGGAGTGGAGCGTTCCTACGTAACAGTCCCCCGCCCCAGTTCAGCAGTCATATGAAGGCCAAGAGCCTCCTCATACACTGGGGGCCTTCAAGGCAGAACCACTAGGGCAAAGTGTCTCGTTGACATTTAAGACAAAATAGATTTACATGCAAAATGCAGCAGTTTAAAGACAATGTAGATTTACATGCAAAACCCAGTGAAGTTTTATTTCCTTTCCCCTTGGTATATTGTAAGCTACCTCAAGCTTCCTGTTATTGACCCATCTTATCTCTTCTTTCTGCTCCTCAGCTCAACTTGTATCCAAAGGCAAAAAGATATAGGTAGTGAATGATATACTCCTAGAGTTGTCAAACACCTATTCTCCTACCTGTTCCCCTCTAAGTCCTGGTCATCAGTTCAAGATTTTTTTTTCAGCAGCCTTTATCTTCAACTTCAAAGGAGAGTTTTTTTCTCTATGTTGGTACATGGTACCAGTGGTACATCTCCTGTAACTAATTTCCAGATGAAACATGTTCTGATGCTATAAAAATCCTTCTTGAGCTGAGAGTGTCTTATTATTCATATTCATTATTCATAGATACTGCTAAAATTGCTAAGTGAAAACAATGATTCCATAAATAAAAGGATAATAACACCTTATCTCTACAACTAGCATAAACTGATAGTTATTTTAAAGGTTTAGCACTAAATAGTATTATTCCCAACTCCAATTGGTCAAATTCTTAACCTGGCACTGATGTTTGTACTTATTCATTTAGAAAGACTCTCCATTCTTGCCCCCCAAATATCTATGTATTGAGGACATCTCTGCTAGTCTGTCAAAGACGCACTGCACTATTACAACTTAAAAAGATACTTTGATTTTCCATCAAAAATTTTTTTGTTTGTATGTTTGTTTATTCCTTCAAGTTACATCTCCATCATTGTACCCTCTTTCCACCCCTCCCCATTCCACACTCCCTCCTTCTCCTCCCTCTCCCACCCTTCCCACTCCTCTGATGTGGTGTGTCCCAGCATATCAGCCCCTCTCAGCTCAACAATCACATGCAGGCTAAGAGCTTCCTCTTGCACTGGGGGCCAGCATGGTAGCACTCCTAAGGCAAATTGTCCCCTTAATAGGTAACGAAGTCAATGTTCCTGTTCCTTTTGATGTATTGATTGTAGAATAGTTATCCGGTACTTTATGGATAAATACCATGTGTGTTTTTGGGGTCTGCATTAGCTCATTAAGGAAGCTCTTTTCTGGTTCCATCCATTTGTCTGCAAATTTCATGATATCTTTGTTTCTAATAGTGGAGTAGTATTTTTTTAATGTTTATTTATTACTTCAAGTTACATCTCCATCACAGGGCCCTCTATCCTCCCCTCCTTTTCCCATCCTCCCACTCTCTCTTCCCTCTATCACCTATCCTACTATTCCAGAGTGGGGTGTTCTTACCTATCAACCCCCCCCACCAAGTTCAGCAGTAATATGAGGGCTAAGAGCTTCCTCTTGCACTGGTAGCTGTACAAAAAAAATATGACTAATTAAATTATTTAACCACTATTTAGATTATATTTAATTGGTTCGGCGGCTGTTAATCTTTAAGCAGACATTATAAATGAGCACACAGGACACCACATGGATTTTAACAAGCCTTGGCCTGAATTGTGCAATCCTAGCCCATCTAAGCTAGCTCTCAATTCTATTACCAAAATATGACCTCATATATACATACGTCCCCTTGGACTGCCATTCTCCACAATATGCCGATGTTCCAGGCCATGTGGAATGAAGTTCCTTTTTCTAACCCATGGTGTGTGCCTCCTTCCTGCTGCTCCTAGCTGGAATGCTTGAATCCTCTTTCTAAAGCACAGGCTTCCTGCTCTAATCCCAGGAAGTCCCACCTTTCTCTGTCTTTGCCCAATCTCAGGCCTTGGCATTTTATTTAACCAATCAGATTCAATGTAAGTAACAGAGAGCAAGCAGGACCAATTAATTAACATTTAGAATGCTTGACACTACCCCAACAGGCAGCCTACATGGCAGCACCACTAGGGTGAAGTGTCTTACAAATAGGTAACAAATCCATGTTCCTATTCCTTTTGGTGTGTTGGTTCTAGGATAGTTATCCTATAGTATACGGCTAAAACCCAGTTATAAGTGAATAGATGCCATGTGCATCTTTCTAGGTCTGGGTTAGCTACTCAGGATGAGCTTTTTCTAGTTCCATCCATTTGTCTGCGAATTGCATGATTTCCTTGTTTCTGATAGCTGAGTAGTAAGTATTCCATTGTGTAAATGTACCACAATTTTTTTATCCATTCATCTGTTGAGGGACATCCTGGTTGTTTCCAGTTTCTAGCTATTACTAATAAGGCTCCTATGAACATAGATGAGGAAACGTCCTTGTGGTTTGGATGGATACCCAGAAGTAATATGGCTGGGTCTTGAGGTAGAGCTATTCCAAGTTTTCTGAGATATTGCCAGACTGATTTCCATAGTGTTTGCATAAGCTTGGACTCCCACCAGCAATGGAGGAGTGTTCCCCTTTCTCCACAACCTCGCCAGCATGTGCTGTCATTTGAGCTATTGATCTTAGCCATTCTGACAGGTGTGAGATGGAATCTCAGAGTCGTCTTGAGTTGCATTTCTCTAATTAAGGATGTTGAGCATTTCTTCAAGTGTCTCTCAGCCATTAGGGATTCCTCCTTTGTGAATTCTCAGTTTAGTTCTGTTTCCCATTTTTTCATTGGATTATTTGGTTTCTTGGTGTTTAATTTCTTGAGTTCTCTATAAATTTTGGATATTAGCCCTCTGTCAGATGTGGGGTTGGTAAAGATCTTTTCCCAATCTGTAGGTTGCCATTTTGTTCGAATGACGGTGTCCTTTGCCTTACAGAAGCTTGTAAGTTTCATGAGGTCCCATTTATTGATTGTTGGTCTTAGAGCCGGAGCTATTGGTGTTCTGTTACTATGTACTGTCATCTACTATAAAAGACCATTTTCTATGTAATGTGCAGTGTGTTTGGTAAGCTAATGTCGGAATGAACATTCCAACCTTAACATGATATCTGCCTTTTGAAACATAAACTAATCATGCTAAGTATATATTCTGTACTTATTCTCAGAGGAAATCAACAATACTGAGAATTCTACAACCCTGTGTAGTTGTGTAGTTTAAATATAGAAAATGTTCCAGAAGATAAAAATAAAAACAATGCCTGAGTTTGCAGTGTTTTATTTCTATGTGAAAATATAAATGGAGTATAAATTACATGAGAGAAACTTGCTGAGAGGGGAATGTTTTTTAGACTCCTCTCATGGTCCACAGAATGTAGAAAATGTGGACATCAAGTCTAGAGAATAATTTTGTAGGACTCGATTGCACACACAACAAAACAGAAGCTGTGCCATACAGAAATAGCAGAGGGACTACAAATATGACTGCAATAGAGTTTAGGAATGCAAAAGTGGTGAACACTTAGGAAAAGATCATTACAGCTTATTATCCTTGTGCTAGAGGAATTAAAACTGTCTATTGGGATCAGTACCCCCTTTTCTCCATATCTCAGAACTGTCTTTCATTCTTTTATGCACAGTTCGCTCTACTGATCCCTTACCATTTCCTCCTACCATGGTAAAAATCTGTTGGAATTATTAATGTTTGGGTGACAGTCTGGTTGTGCTGCACAATGGCATCTGAAAAAATGAGCAGATGCATTATGAACACGTTAAAACCCATAATTAAGTTAATTTTAAGGACAAATAGCAATCCTACATAATCTCAATAGTCCTCCATGCTGTCCAAAATTACATAATGTGAGGCATTAATGTAAATCAAAGTTTCTAACAAGATAGCACTTGTTAAACAATAAAACATAATTCATTTTAATAACATTTCATATTTTGACCCAATATATACAGGTTGTTTTATTTGATGATGACAAAGATCCTACAGAAAATGTGGTTTCTACTTGTGACACTAGATCCACCCAGCTGCTGCATGGGCACAGGTAGGCAGTGCGTGTAGACACAATGCAAACAAACAGACAAACAAACAAACCATGTGTCGGTGCAGGCAATTTCCCCTTCACTGAAGGTAGCGGGTACAATGGGCACATCTATTTCTGTACACAACACTCCCCTAAGAAGACCAATGACACAACAGAAGAAGAAACAACAAGTGTTCCAGGATGTGAGGTAATCCAAATAGAAACGAGAGCTCGAAAGATGGCTCACGGATAAAGTGCTTGTCATATAAGCATATGGATCTGAATTTTAATCTCCAGAAAGCACGTAAAAGCTAGGTGGGTGGCTGGAAATCTCTGGGTCCATATGGACAGACAGGAAGTAGTGACAGAAGAGGCCCTGTATACTCACAGGCCAGCTAACATACAGTATGCAGCATCAAAAAGACCCAAACCAAGGTTTTACTCTGACCTCCACATACATACTGTGGCACATGTGCCCTTGCACACACACACACACACACACACACACACACACACACCCACACACACAGATGAATACATAAAAACACATGTACACATACTAAAAATTGATATGTAAATAAAAATAATGAGACTTAGAGATTTAAATTTTAGAATAAAATGAATTTACTTATATCCCTTCTAAGTATTAAGTGAAAAATAAATCAAAACAAAAATTTCTAAAACTTCTAGAAATTGTCATCATGTTCAAATATTGTGACAAGATAAGAAAGCATTTTAATGAAAGGTGAAAAAAAAAAGTGGTTGACAACACATAGGCAATTCTGTGACAATTGAAGATCCTAAGATTCAGAATGACAAATGGAGAACTTCATTCAGAAACATACCAACAATGTATTCCTTTATTGGGAAGACTTTCATTAGTATTTGTTGGATAGCTAAAGCTTTTTGAGCTTCTGGGATAAGAAGAAACAAAATATAAAATTCTATGCTCCTCTTTCTAGGACAAATATTCTTGGGTAGATACATATTCATTTATTAAATGGTTTTCACCAAAATTTCTTTCTTTCTTCCACAGCAGATATGACCTATACGTTACTATTTTAAGGGAACATATTTAACCCTAGACTATTAGCATCAAGAAAACTAGAAGATTTTTGCCTATCTCTGAATCTACCTCACTCCATAGCATAACACTGTAGGCATTATTTACTGGTGATGTTAAATAGAATAAAATTGAATTACTTTGATTTGAGCTCAATTGATTTGATAAAAATCTTAGCTCATCACCCGGCCACCTCTACTAAATGTTAACACACAAAAAAAATTCACACACTGAAACTTTATAAGGAAAACTATTTACCAATATCTGTGATAAACACCAATACAAGTATTCTCAACAAAATATTAACAAGTCAAATGTAGTAATATATCAGTAAAATTATATGGCACTGCTAAGTGGAATTTATCAAAGGAATACAATAGCCTTTCAATCTATGATAACTAATTAATATAAGGTCATACACACATAATTAAGGAAGAAAATGTATAGGATTTCGTCAATTGATTTAGAATTGATATTTTTAACTTTTATCACTTTTTCTTTTGGTTTTTTTTTGTTTTTTTTTTTTTAAGACAGGGTGTTCCGAAATCACTTTGTAGACCAGGCTAGTCTCGAAATCACAGAGATCCGCCTGCCTCTGCCTTCCAAGAGATTAAAGGTGTGTGCCACCATGCCCGACTACTTTTATCACTATTTTGAAAACACTTAGCAAACAAAGAATAAACAGAAATTTTCTTGACCTGATGAGCATCCCAGTTAACAAATAAAATGACAAGAGGATGTCACAGGGCACAGGAGCCTATTGAAACACACCTTAGGGTACCAAAAAAAGTAACAAATGTGCCAAAACAATGGTACACCATTGGATTATAACCCAGAGGATAAAATAAATGTGCATAGGTCCATACTACTACATATAATTGAGTCAATTAAGAAGCAGAAAAGATAAAAACTCTCATGTAATACAATTCCAAATATAACACTTAAATCTTCACCCTGAAGTGTGGGACAGGAAGGGGGAATAGGGAAGGGAAGGGTTTGCGACTGAGATGTAACTTGAAAAAAAAAATAAAGTACTTATAAAAAAAAAAAACCCTAAAAAAAAAACTTCACCCTGAGGGAGGTTTATTCTGTATCTCCATTTCACGTGGTAATTTTCTTCCAAAAAGTATAATATGGAAAAGAAATGGGAAGATACAAAGAACAATAGATTAATAACCATTTCTATGACAGTGAAGAGGCCAAAGGCAATATTTATAAACTGTGCCATTTTCACAGGCCCCAGATAGTCTGTAATAAAAATGCCATTGTGCCTCTCTGATCACCTTTTCAAAGGCCATCCTTTGAATCTGACAGCAAAAACACAGCATTACAATGGTTGGACAGGGATATCCTACAATACATATGATTGGCACTGTTCAAACCCAGTAAGGTAAACAAAAAGGGAAAATGTGAGAAATTAAAACTAGAAGGGGCTAAGGAAATATGACTGTAAAACAAAAGAGTCATTAGGCCATAACTAAGGAAATATGAACAAATGAGGAATGGAGTCAATAATATGTATATCAACATTAGTTCTTTAATTACAACAAAGAATCATCAATACATCAACAATGAGAGGGAAATGAGAAAATACATACTGTGTGCCTCATCTTTCTGTAAATCTAAAACTGATATAAACAATAAATCTTACTAGTGAAAACTAATTTAACAAATTAACACATTTATACTTCTAATATGAAATATTTTTTGGAACTAACATACTTGTTAGACTGGAAAGCTTAGTGATGTCACCCTAACTGCAGTGTCATTAGATGAAGTTTAATCACTTACTCATTTATTATGAAAGCTATAATATATAAAATATGGTGCCAATTCCTATGAGGATATAACATACTGAAATTACCTCCCTAGACTACCCGCACCCAATAAAGCAACTGCCCTTTGTACCCATTCACAACTAATTTTTGAAAATTTTCTCCCATATTCACTACCTCTGTCTCTTTATTTTCCACTTATTGTTTAGGACACAATTATCTAGCTTCTGCTCCAACTTTATTTCCAATGTCAACAATGATTATCTGTTGGCCAGAGCAGTGGGCACTCACCCATTATCTGACTTTATTTCTTGTAAACATGGGACACAATGTCTAGTCCTTCCTTTTCTTTTTCTCTTTTTTTTTTACATTTTTGTATTTATTCAAGTTATATCTCAATCACAGCCCCCTTCGCTCCTCCCCTCCTGGCCCCACCCTATCTCCCACTTCCCTCTCTCCTCCTCTCCATCTCTTTGGGTGAGGCATCCCTCACATCACATGAAGGCTAAGAGCTTCCTCTTGCACTGAGACCTGATATGGCAGCCCAATTAGATTAAGGTGTTCTACTAACAAGGCAACAGAGTCCATGACAGAGACTTTCCCCACCACTTGCTAAGGGATTTGTATGAAGACCAAGTTGCCTATCATCTATATGTGTACAGATGTAGTCTATATGTGTCTTTTTTGCTTTTCTTTTTTCTTTTTCTTTTTGGTTGATGTTTCAGTCTCTGTAATCCTTTAGGGGACTAGATTGGTTGGTTCTGTTGATCTTTGAGTGGTGCTCCTGTACCCTTGGGATCTCTCTATTCCTCTTTCTTCTCTTATACATGACTCTCAGAGCTCCACCTAATGTTTGGTTGTGTGTCTAAGCATCTTCTTTGATTCACTGCTAGGTGGAGGTTCTCATAGGATAGTTATGTTAGGTTCCGGTTCTTTTGGGTCTGTGGGTTGTAAGATAGTTATCTTGTACTATATGGGTAAAATCCAGTTATAAGTGAGTACATGCCATGTGCATCTTTCTAGGTCTAGGTTAGCTCACTCAGAATGAGCTTTTCTAGTTCTATCCATTTGGTTGCAAATTGCATGATTTCCTTGTTCCTGAGAGCTGAGCAGTATCCCATTGTGTAAATATTGTAAGGGCTAAGGAACAGATTCCTGAGCCCAAATGTGGAGCGACCGAGGCATCACCAAGAACTCAAGAAATTTTCAAAACACAAGAGTATTTTATTAATCAGTATGCTGAGGTCACCCTCAAAGCTTCTCCATGCAAGGAGAAGGAGGGGATCCCAAACAGAATTTCAGTTCAGATTAAATACATTTCAGCAAGGCAGAATCAAGCATCATCAAGCAACAGTACTTTGATTGGCTATCATAGGTGACCTAGGAAACAAGGTGGGGATTTCCAAATTCATGACCATTGGCAGTCTGTGGTTTCTGTTGTCCCTGTTGCTCTGGGAACCAGCCATACCCAAACCGGAACTTGGCCTCCTGCTATTGATTAGAGCTTCCAAGCCCTGGGAGGTGGTTCATGATAGACTCTAGGGCAAGGTGACCTGCAGCTCAGGGCCTACTTGTAATTCCCAGGCTTCCAAAGCCTAACTAAAGTTTGGGCCTAACAATGTGCCAAAGTCAAAGCATTCTTTTTTTCAAATTCAAAACATTTCATTCTCCTGTTTTTAGTCCCATCTATCCTGTCCATAAAATTTGGTTCAGCAATTTATGTTTACTCTGCATTCCTCTATATGTAATTTTTTTTTTTGCTTTGTTTTTTGAGATAATCTCACTGTATGGCCCTGGCTGTGTGGACTTACTTTGTACACCAGGCTGACCTCAAACTCACAGAGATCTTCCTGCCTCTGCCTCTCAAGTGCATTTGCCATCATGCCTAACCCTTATGATTATTTTTAATTGATGTGGCTTTAGTAAATACTATCTATGTGCTACTGTCTTTCTTAACTTCTGTCTCTAACCTAGAGGTCTTTCCTGAATTTAAGAAACGGTTAGCATCCAGCTTACACTGATAGTGTCACATGAAAGCCTCATATGCATGTAAAATCCAGCAAATTCCAGAACACTCTCTTTGCTTTCTCCCAAACTCCTAGCCTTCTATTTTGATAAGTTTACAGTACCATCACTCTCCTTCAAGACAATAATGTAGCTATCATAATCAATTCCATCCTCACTTCCAATATGTTGGTTTGCAGCCCAAATTATTTTACCTATAAGTGCTTTAATAATTTTGGCACTATAACAATATTATAAAAAATTACTCATATTCAGAAATATTTGATAAATGGATTTATTGTATAAAGGTGAATGGATAGCTGAAGTAACTCAGAAAAACATTGAAAAGTGTAAAAATCTAAGCTATGTGAAATAAAGCAATATTCTGGGTAGTTACTACAAGTGTCTGAGTGTCTTTAATATTCATATATTAATGAATATTAACTAACGAATATTAATAATCATATATTCATAATATATAATTACATTTAATATCTTAAGTGTAAATGTGGTAGCTTAAAAGAGAATTGCCCCTATAAGTCCCTATATTTTCATACAAGGTCCCTGGTTGATGAATTATTTGGAAAGAATTAGAAGATTTGGCCTTGTTGGAATGGGTGTGGCCTTGTTGAAGTTGCCTGTGGCAATGGAAGTGGGCTTTGAGGTTTCAGAAGCCCACAGTAACCCTGATCTCTCTCTCTCTCTCTCTCTCTCTCTCTCTCTCTCTGTGTGTGTGTGTGTGTGTGTGTGTGTGTGTGTGTGTGTGTGTGTGT
>CAJQZJ010032173.1:9999571-10058817 GCA_907164525.1 Lophiomys imhausi | reverse complement strand
TGTGTGTGTGTGTGTGTGTGTGTGTGTGTGTGTGTGTGTGTGTGTGTATGTGTGTATGTGTGTATGCTGCTGCTGGATCAGGATGTAAACCTCTCAGGTCCTGCTCCAATGCCATGCCTGGCTGCTCTGCACCATGATAATAATGGACTAACCCTCTGAAACTGTAAGCAGGCCCCCAACTGAATTCTTTCTTTTCTAAGAGTTGCCTTTGTCATGTTGTCTCTTAATAGCAATCAAACAATAACAAAGATAATAGCAATAATTTCTGTGAGTATAAAAACTTCATAAAGAATATACTCTGCATTGCACATTTAAGATGAGCGTTTTTCAAGTGGTATTCTTGTTTTCAGTTGCAATATTCACATTAATTACCCAATCCCATATTTAGACAACACATGAATGAACAGGACCAAAATTCCAAGACATGAAAGGACTCTAACTTTGACAATAAGAGCTTGAATAGAATGAGAACACTGTTAAAGAAGGATTGTCAGCAACTGAAGGGTACACTGTGAACAACCAACACATATAATGAACCCACGGTGGTAAATTCAATATATGATGTGAAAATAGCTACACAAGCTAGAATCAAGCCTCTGGTTCGATCATCCTCAAGACTGAATGACTGGACAGTCCAGGACAATTTCAAAACATCAAGGGAGCAGGAGTACAAGATATTAAAGATGTCTGCGTGCTTATGGAAGCAGATGTAGAGTAAAAGAAGGAGAGGACAAAATACATGCCATGCTTAAGTGTGGAGAGGGAATAAAGGCAAAACTCCGGTGCTAAAACCTAGAAGTCAAAGGTGCATATTTTAGTTTCTCTAGATTTGCCTTTTCTTAATAGCCACAATAACCAGGTAACTTAGAAATGTTCTATTTTGACAGTTGTCAATTACCTTAGGGAAACTGTCTCAAAATAAGATGGAAAACTCAAGATAACAAGATGGATGAGCCAGTAAAAGCTGCACTGCAGAAGCCTAATGACTTGAGTTTGAGCTCCAGAGAAAACCAAGTCCCAAAAGTTGTCCTCCAACCTCCATAGCTCTGACTCAAAACTCTTTTACACATGCACATAGACACATAAATACCACATACTAATAATAAATAAATTTTTATTAAGTTATTTATTTACTTTACATCCAAATCACAGCTTTCCCTCCATCTTCTCCTCCTGGTGATCCCTTCCTCTCACTCCCTTCACCCCATACACCCCTACTCCCCTTCTCCTCAGAAAAGGGGAGGCCCAGTATGGATATCAACCAGCTTTAGAATATCAAGTTGTGGTAGAACTAGGTGCATCCTCTCCTATTGATGATAGACTAGGCAACCCAGTTAGAGGAAAAGGATTCAAGCAACAGAGTCAGAGACAGCCCTGCTCCCACTTTAGAGTCCCAAATGAAGACCCAGCTGTACAACTGTTTCATATATGCAGCGGGTCTAGATCTGTCCCATACATGTTCTTTAGTTGGCAGTTCAAAAGAAACTCCACCATGCTACAAGGACACTTGCTCAGTTATATTCATAGCAGCTTTATTCATAATAGCCAGAAACTGGAAACAAGCTAGATGTCTCTCAACCAGAGAATGTACAAAGAAAATAAGGTAACCCACATGACAGAGGGCTAATATTGAAAATATTTAAGAACTCAAGAATTAAAAAGACACTGTCATTTGAACAAAATGGCAGCTTACAGACTGGGATAAAAATCTTCATCAATCCCACTGACAGAGGGCTAATATCCAAAATTTACAAAGATCTCAAGAAATTAAATGCCAAGAAACCAAATAAGCCAATCAAAAAAATGGGGAACAGAGCTAAACAGAGAATTCACAAAGCAGGAATCCATAATGGCTGAGAGACACTTGAAGAAATGCTCAGCATCCTTAATCATCAGAGAAATGCAACTCGAGTTTTAGATTCCATCTCACACCTGTCAGAATGGCTAAGATCAAAAACCCAAATGACAGTACATGCTGTTGAGGTTGGGGAAAAAGCAGAACACTCCTCCATTGCTGGTGGGAGTGCAAGCTGGTTCAACCACTATGGAGGTCAGTATGGCGATATATTAGAAAACTTGGAATAGCTCTACCTCAAAACCCCGCCATGCCAGCCATCCAAATGATTCCTCACCAAACCACAAGGACATTTCCTCATCCATGTTCATAGCAGCTTTATTTGTAATACCTAGAAACTGGAAACAACCCAGATGTCCCTCAACTGGGGAATGGATAAAAAAGAAACTGTGGTACATTTACACAATGGAATACTACTCGGCCATCAGAAACAATGAAATCATGCAATTTGCAGCCAAATGGAACTAGAGAAGTTCATTTTGAGTGAGCTAACCCAGACTCAGAAGGATGCACATGGCATCTATTCACTTATAGTCGGATTTTAGCCATATAGTACAGGATAACTATACTACAACCAATGCACCAAAGGTAACCGGAATGAAGATTTTTTTTTCCTATCAATGAGACATTTTGCCCTAGTGGTGATGTCTTCTAGGCCTCCAGTGTATGAGGAGGCTCTTGGCCCTCATATGACTGCTGAACTGGGGCAGGGGACTGTTATGTAGGGACACTCCACTCCAGAGGAGTAGGATGGAAGTGATAGGAGGTAAAGGGTGGAAGGGCAGAACTTGCGGGGGGGTGGAGGGGTGGAAAGAGGATACTGTGATGGAGATGTAACCTGGTGTAATAAATACATATTTAAAAGATAAAAATAAAGAAATTAAACACCAACAAACCAAATAACCAATTAAAAAATGGATCACAGAGCTAAACCAATAATTCACTACAGAGGAAACTAATGGCTGAGAAGCACTTACATAAATGCTCAACATCCTTTACCATCAGGGAAATGCAAACCAAAACAACTCTGAGATTCCATCTCACACCTATCAGAATGGCTAAGATCAAAAACTGAAGTGACTACACATGATGGCAAGGATATGGAAAAAGGGGAACACTCCTCCAATGCTGATGGGAGAGAAAACTTGTGCTACTACCCTAGAAATCAATCTGGGGCTTTCTAAGAAAATGGGAATAGCCCTACTTCAAGGCCCACCTATACCACTCCTGGGCATATACTCCAAATATGAATCATCAAATCACAAAGACATATAACAACTTTATTTTTAATGGCCAGAAACTGGGAACAACCCAGCTGTCCCTCAACTGAGGAATGGATAAAGAAATGGTGGTACATCTACACAATAGAATACTACTACTCCACTTATAAACTTGTACAACCACTATAGAGGTCAGTCTGATGATATCTTAGAAAACTTGGAATAGCCCTACCTCAAGACCCAGCCATACCACTTCTGGGTATCCACCCAAACAATTCCTCACCAAACCACAAGTACATCTCCTCATCTATATTCATAGCAGCCTTATTTGTAATAAGTAGAAACTGGAAACAACCCAGATTTCCCTCAACTGACAAATGGATAAAAATGCTGGGGTACATTTGCAATGGAATACTACTCAGCTATCAGAAACAAGGAAATCATGCAACTCAAATCCAAATGGATGGAACTAGAAAAGCTCATCCTGAGTGAGCTAAACCAGACTCAGAAGGATGCTCATGGCATCACTTATAATTGGATTTTAAACATATAGTATAGGATAACTATCCTACAACAAGTACTCCAAAAGGAACAGAAACATAGACTTTGCTAGCTGTTAGTGGGACACTATGCCCTAGTGGTGCTCCCATGTAGGCCCCCAGTCCAAGAAGAAGCTCTTAGTCCTCATATGACTGCTGAATTGGGCAGGGGTGGGTGATAGGTAGGAACACCCCACTCCAGAGGAGTAGGATAAAGTGGGAGAGGGGAGAGAGAGTGGGAAGATAGAACCAGGAGGGGTGGAAAGAGGGCACTGTGATGGAGATGTAACTTAAAGTAATAAACATTTAAAAAAAAAAGAATACTACTCCACTATTAGAGGCAAGGATATCATGAAATTTGCAGGTAAATGGATGGAACCAGAAAAAAATCATCTTTAATGAGCTAATACAGACCCAAAAAGACACACATGGTATTTACTCACTTATAAGCAGACATTAGCCAATACTTATAGGATCACCATGCTACAATCCACAGACCAAAAGAAACTAAGTAACAAGGAGGTCTCAAGGGAGGATGCTTGAATTCCTCTAAGTAAGGAAGATACAATGGACATTGGAAGTGGATGGAGAGAGGGATCTGGACAGGAGCCCAGTGTTACTTTCATCTGAGAGGCCTTGTCCAGCAGGATAGAGGCAGATGCACAGAGACCCAGAACTAAACATTGAGGAAAATCAGGTAGTCTTGGGGAAGAGTTGGGGGAAGTTTTCAGAAAGCTGTAGAGATCAAAGACAACACAGGAAGATCCACATAAACAATTGACTTGGACACAGCAGGCTCATGGAGTTTGTATGATCAACCAAGGAACTTGCATGGACTGCTCCTAGGCCCATTACACGTATAGGGTTGATGGGCTGCTTGGTCCTCAACTGGATCCTTTGACAACTGGAACAGGGTCTATCTTGAACTTAGACGATGTTGCCTCCCTCTGGAGCTCATTTTTCTAGCAGAGCTGCCTTGCCTTGCCTCAGCAGAAGAGCGGGCACTTGGTCCTGATGTGATTTGATGTGGCAGAGTGGGTTGGTGCTGGGGGAGGAAGGAGTATGGGGGAGGTGGGTGGGATGGTGGAACTGGGAGGAGGGGAGGGGGGATGGTGACTAGAATGTAATTAAGAAAAAAATGAAAATTTAAACGATCTTTTAAAAAAAGAAAATGTGTTAAACTTTGGAAAAAAATTTTTAACTGAGATTAAAAATAATTTGGAACTCAGGGTCATAAGGAAGTTTCCTCATCTATGTTCATAGCAGCCTTATTTGTAATATCTACAAACTGGAAACAACCCAGATGTCTCTCATCTGAAGAATGGATTAAAAAACTGTGGTACATCTACACAATGGAATATTACTCAGCTATCAGAAAATATGAAATTATGCAATTTGCAGCCAAATGGACAGAACTAGAGAAGCTCATCCTGAGTGAGCTGACCCAGACTCAGAAGGATGCTCATGGCATCTATTCACTTATAGTAGGATTTTAGCTATATAGTACAGGATATCTATACTACAACCAACGCACCAAAGGGAACATGGACATAGACTTTTTTATTTTTATTTTTTATTTTTTTGTTTTTGTTTGTTTGTTGGTTTATTTGTTTTTTTAGTTTTCCCTCCCTGGCAATGAGACACTTTTCACTGGTGGTACTGCCTGTAGGCCCCCAGTGTATGAGGAGGTTCTTGGCCCTCATATGCTTCTGAACTGGGGCGAGGGACTATTATGTAGGGACACTCCACTCCAGAGGAGCAGGATGGAAGGGTTAGGGGGTTGAGGGTGGGAAGGCGGGGCTGGGAAGGGGAGAAAGAGGACAATACGATGGAAATGTAACCCTGAAGCAACAAATAAATAAATATATTTATAAAAAATAATAATAATTTGGAACTTGGAAAAAAGGGTGCTCATAAAAACTGAACCACCAACCAAAGAACTTGTATGGGCTTCTCCTAGGCCCACTGCATGTGTGAGGCTAATGGGCTGCTTGACCCTCAAGAGGATCCCCTAACAATTCGAGCAGTGTCTATCAAGACTTAGAAGCTGTTTCCTCCCTGTGGAGCTCATTTTCCTAGCAGAGCTGCCTAGTCTTGCATCAGTGGAAGAGGAGGATCTTTGTCCTGATTCGACTTGATGTGCCAGAGTGGGTTGGTACTGGATGGGGAGGGGGAAGTATGGGGAAAGTGAGTGTGAGTGGGAGAATGGGAGGAGGGGGGGGATGGTGATTGGAATGTAAAATAAGCAAATAAATAAATTTTTTAAGTAATATGGACTTGGGTCAATATGCTCAGTAATGGTAAAACCATTTAGACTCAGCATATGCATAGTCCTGAATTTAATCTTCAGTAGGAAAAAAAGAAATAAGAAACACACATTTTTATTTTTCTGAGTTATGCTTCAAAATGAAATAGAAAATCCAGTATTTGCTATATATAAAAGACATACACAAGTGTATATCTTTTAAAATACACAATCAGGGGCTAGGGAGATGGTTCAGTGTGTCAGAAACTTGCTAAGCAAGCAAGACCTGTGTTCAAATCTTCATCACCTACTTAAAAGCTGGTGGTAAACCCAGTGCTGATGATCTAGGACAGGGACAGGTGGATTCTAAAAGGTCAGTGGCCAGCTAGTCCAGTAATTCTGTGACCTCCAGGTCCAATGAAAGATCCTGTCTCAAATAGTGTGATAATAATAAAAACACTCAGTATTGGCCTCTGATCTCCATACATGCACACATCCACACATACATATACATACACATAAATACAAATAAAATGTCAGAGAGAAGTCCATGCCGAAATGACATTAATGATATACTCCCTAGTGTCACAATTAAAGTAGTAGAATATTTCTTTGGCTTCTCTAAAGCCCCTTCTTATTATCCATTACTCATTCTTTTAAATTGAGGACATTTTCAAATGAAAGAATGGTTGTCCACTCATCAGTTTTGAAGTTGTACTTCTTCAACTACCTTCACTGATGTCAGCTGGATGATCTACAAACTTGTTGCACTGAGGATGAGCTATATACCAATCCCAAATGTGTTAACTAATTTAGCTCTCTAGACTCAGCCTACCATGCTGTTTGAAACCCTCCCTTTTGTCTGTTCTGTTCAGAATTGACCTGCCATGTACTGTGAGTCCAGGAGCATGGCTTGTCGTCCCCAAGTCTTACCAGTAAAAAACAAAGAAATTCGTCTGTATTCCCTGAAAGTACTGATGTAGAGAATGAGTAAGACATCTATGAAGAAATGTCTGTTAATTTTTAGCTCATATTGTACATGCCTCAGTTGATAAATGGATCATGTATTTCATACATAATTTATGTATGTGAATTTATATGTAGCAGTAATAAAAGAAAAAGAGGTCATAAATTTAAAAGTGCAAATAGGGGTACATGGGAGGGCTTGGAAAATTACAAAGAAGGGAGCAAATGATGTGATTATACTATAATTTCAAAAATAAAAAATATAAAGTATAAATATTTATATATTCAATAGTGAAAGTGTAAAATCTAGTATGAAGCTTCACAACTCCAGAATGCTAGTGTAACTCTACAGAAGTTCATTGAGATGCATAGATTTTGTGTCTGGTTAATTTCAGTGTGTAATACTTTTTATTTTCAAGTTTTTTTGTAATAAATCTTCTTTAATTTTTTTCTTTTTTGTTTTTAAACATTTATTTATTAATTCAAGTCACATCTCCATCACAGTCCCCTCCCTCCCCCACTCACAGTCCCACCGTCCCACACTCTGCCTCCTCTTCCACCTATCCTACTCCTTCGGTGTGGGGTCCCTCCATGTATCAGGCCCCCTAAGTTCATCAGTCACCTGAGGGCTAAGAGCTTCCTCTTATTCCAATGGGGTGAAGTATCCCACTAACAGGTAACAAAGTACACGTACCTTTTCCTTTGGGTCTGTTGATTGTAGGATAGGTATTCTGTACCATATGGTTAAAATCCAGTTATAAGTAAATAGATGCCGTGTGCATTTTTCTGGGTCTGGGTTAACTCACTCAGGATGAGCTTTCCTAGTTCCATCCATTTGATTGCAAATTGCATGATTTCCATGTTTCTGATGGCTGAGTATTATTCCATTGTGTAAATGTACCACAGTTTTTTAATCCATTCTTTGGTTGAAGAACATCTGGGTTGTTTCTAGTTTCTAGCTATTACAAAAAAAAAAAAGCTGCTATGAGCATACTTGAGGAGATGTTCTTGACGTTTGATGAGGAATCCTTTGGATATATGCCCAGGAGTGGTATGGCTGGGTGTTGAGGTAGACTATTTCAAGGTTTCTAAGATATCACCAGACTGATTTCCATAGTGGTTGTACAAGCTTGCATTCCTACAAGCAGTGGAGGAGTGTTCCCCTTTCTCCACAACCTCACCAGCATGTGTTGTCATTTGAGTTTTTGAACTTAGCCATTCTAACTGGTGTGAAATGGAATCTCAGAGTCGTCTTGAGTTGCATTTCTCTAATGATTAAGGATGTTGAGCATTTCTTCAAGTGTCTGTCGGCCCATATAGATTTCTCTTTTGCGAGTTGTCAGTTTACTTCTCTACTGCATTTTTTTAATTGGATTATTTGGTTTCTTGGCATTTAATTTCTCCAGTTCTTTATAAATTTTGGATATTAGCACTCTGTCAGAGTTGAGTTGGTGAAGATCGTTTTTCAGTCTGTATGTTGCCGTTTTGTTTTAATGACAGTGTTCTTTGCCTTACGGAAGCTTTTTTTGGTTTCATAAGGTCCCATTTATT
Organism: Lophiomys imhausi; assembly: GCA_907164525.1. Taxonomy (NCBI): domain Eukaryota; kingdom Metazoa; phylum Chordata; class Mammalia; order Rodentia; family Muridae; genus Lophiomys; species Lophiomys imhausi. The sequence continues at coordinate 10,050,441 of CAJQZJ010032173.1, read as the reverse complement.
GATTGTTGGTCTTAGGGCCCAAGCTATTGATGTTTTATTCAGGAAGTTGTGACCTGTGTCAATGAGTTTGAGGCTTTTCCCCACTTTCTTTTCTATTAGATTTAGTGTGTCCGGCTTTAAGTTAAGGTATTTGATCCATTTGGACTTAAGTTTTGTGCACAGTAATAAATATGGGTCTATTTGTATTCTTCTACATGTTGACATCCAGTTAGACCAGTACCATTCTTGAAGATGTGTTCATTTTTCCATTGCGTGGTTTTGGCTTCTTTGTCAAAAATTAAGTGATTGTAGATGTGTGGGTTTATTTCTGGGTCTTTGATTCAATTCCATTCATCAACTGGTCTGTTTCTGTACCACTACCATACTATTGCTCTGTAGTATAGCTTGAAATCTGGGATGATGATGATGCCTCCAGATTTTCTTTTTGTACAAGATTGATTTAGGCATGATGAGTTTTTTTATTATTCCATATGAAGTTTATAATTGTTCTTTCAAGGTCTGTAAAGAATAGTGTTGGTATTTTGATAGGAATTTCGTTGAATCTCTATATTGCTTTTGGTAGGATGGCCTTTTTATAATATTGATCCTACCTATCCATGAGCATAGGAGATCTTTCTGTCTTCTGATATCTTCTTCAATTTCTTTCTTTAGGGACTTGAAGTTCTTGTCATACATGTCTTTCACTTGCTTGGTTAGAATTACCCACAGGTATTTTATATTATTTGTGGCTATTGTGAAGGGTGTGTTTTCCCTAATTTCTTTCTAAGCCCATTTATCTTATTTGTAAAGAAAGGTCACAAATTTTTTGGAATTAATTTTGTATCCAGCCATCATGCCAAAGAGTTTAATCAGCTGTAGTAGTTCTCTGATGGAATTTTTGAGGTCATTTATGAATACTATCATATCATCCGCAAGTAGGAATACTTTGACTTCTTCCTTTTCAATTTATATCCCCTTGATCTCCTTTAGTTGACTTTTTTGCTCTAGTTAGTGCTTCAAGTACTCTGTTGAAAAGATATGGGGAGAGTGGGCATCCTTGTCTTGTCCCTGGTTTTAGGGGAAATGCTTTAAGTTTCTCTCCATTTAATGGTGTTGGCTACTGGCTTGCTGTATATAGCCTTCATCATTTCTAAGTATAGTTCTTGTATGCCATTTCTCTCCAAGACTTTTAGCATGAAGTAGTGTTGGATTTGGTCAAATGCTTTTTCAGCATCTACTGAGATGATTATGTGGTTTTTTTTCTTTCAACTTCTTTATATGATTATGTTAGTGGATTTTCATATGTTGCACCACCCGTGCACTCCTGAGATCAAGCCTACTTGATCATGGTGGCTGATACTTTTGATGTGTTGTTGGATTCAACTGGCAAGTATTTTATTAAGTATTTTTGAGTCTATTTTATAAGTTCATAAGGGAAATTGGTCTGAAATTCTCTTTCTTTGTTGGATCTTTCCATGGTTTAGGTATCAGGGAGACTGTGGCCTCATAGAAACAGTTTGGCATTGTTTCTTCTGTTTCTATTTTGTGGAAGAATTTGAAGAGTACTGGTATTAGCTTTTCTTTGAAGGTCTGATAGAATTCTGTGCTGAAATCTTCTGGCCCCTGGTTTTGTGTGTGTGTGTGTGTGTTTGTTTGTTTGTTTTCTTTTCTTTCTTTTTTTTTTTTTTTTTGGTTAGGAGATTTTAGTGACTACTTCTATTTCTTGAGGGGTTATAGAACTGCTTAATTTGTTAACCTGGTCTTGATTTAACCATGGTAGATGGAATCTATCAAGAATATGGTCTATTTCACTTAGGTTTTCAAATTTTGTGGAGTACAGGGTTTTGAAGTAAGACCTAAAGATTCTTTGGATTTCTTCAATATCTGTTGATATTTTTCCCTATTCATTTCTGATTTTGTTGATTTGTGCACTTTCCCTCTGCTTTTTAGTTTGGTTAAAGTTTTATCTATTTTGTTGATTTCTCAAGAACCAACTCTTGTTTTTGTTGATTCTTTGTATTATTCTCTTTGTTTCTCAGTTATTGATTTCATCCCTGAGTTTGATTATTTTCTGCTGTCTGTTCCTCTTGGGAATGTTCCTCTTGCTTCTTTCTTTTCTAGCACTTCCAATTCTGCTGATAAGTTACTAATATGTGTCTATACTTCTTTTTTAAGGAAGCTAGTGCTATGAACTTTCCTCATAGCACTGCTTTCATTGTATCTCATAGATTTTGGTATATTGTGCCTTCATTTCCATTGGATTTTTAGGAAGTCTTTGATTTCCTTCTCTATATGTTCCCTGATCCACTGGTTATTGAATAGAGAGTTTTTCAGTTTCCATGGATGTGTAGCCTTTTTGTTGTTTCTGTTGTTGTTGAAGTTCAGCTTTAATTCATGGTGATTTGATAAGATACAGGAGCTTATTTCAATTTTCTTGTGTTGGTTGAGGCTTGCTTTGTGACCAACTATATGGTCAGTTTTGAAGAAGGTTCTGTGAGGTGCTGAGAAGAAGATATATTCTTTTGTGTTTGGGTGAAACATTCTATAGATATCTGCTAGGTCTAATTTGGTTCATGACTTTGATAGTCTCATTATTTCTCTGGTTTCTGTCTCAATAACCTATCTGTTGGTGTGAGCTTGGTGCTGAAGTCTCCCACTATTAGCGTGTGATGAATCAGTGTGTGATTTTAGCTGTAGTAGTATCTTTTACAAATGTGGATTCCCTTGTATTGGGGGCATAGATATTCAGTACTGAGATGTCATCTTGATGAATTTTTTCCTTTGATGAATATGTAGTGTCCTTCCCTATCTTTTTGATTAATTTTGATTGAAAGTCTATTTTATTTGATATTAAGATGGCTACCCCAGCTTGCTTCCTTGTACCGTTTGCTTGGATTTTTTTTCCAGCCCTTTGTTCTGAGGTAAAGTCTATCTTTGCTAGTGAGGTGTGTTTCTTGTATGCAGGAAAATTATGCATCTTTTTATGGATCCATTCTGTAAGCCTGTGTCCTTTTATTGGGGAGTTGAGTACATTGATGTTGAGAGATATTAATTACCATAGATTGTTATGTCCTGCTATTTTGATGTAGGTGGTGGTAGTGCATTTGTGCATTTCTTTTGATTTATTTGTCATGGATTTATTTATCTCATGTGTTTTCTTGGCTATAGTTAACTTCTCCCAGTTTGAATTTTCCTTCTAGGATTTTCTGTAGTGCTAGATTTGTGGAGACATATTGTTTGAATTTGGTTTTGTGGTGGAATATCTTGTTTTCTCCATCCATGATGACTAAAAGTTTTGCTGGCTACAGTCGTCCACACCTGTGGCCTCTTAGGGCTTGTAGAACATCTGAGCAGGTTCTTCTAGCTTTTAAATTGTCTGAGAAAAAGCTGGGTATAATTCTGATGGATCTGACATAATATGTTACTTGGTATTTTTCTCTTACAGTTTTTAATATTCTTTCTTTGTTCTGTATATTTGGAGATTCAATTATCATGTAGCGAGAGGAATTTCTTTTCTGTTCTAATCTATTTGGTATTCTGTAAGCCTCTTGGACTTTTATCAGCATCTCTTTCTTTAGGTTTGGGAAATTTCTTCTATAATTTTGTTGAAGATGTTTTCTGGATCTTGAAGTCGGGAGTCTTCTCTTTCATCTATGCCTATAATTCTTAGGTTCTGTCTTATCATTGAGTCCTGGATTTCTTGGATGCTATGGTTGAGGACGTTTTTAGATTTCTCATTTTCGTTGGTTGTTGTACTGATTTCTTCAATTGAGTCTTCCATGTCTGAGATTCTGTCTTCATCTCTTGTATCCTCTTAGTGATACTCATGTCTATAGTTCTTATTCTCTTTCCTTGATTTTCCACCTCCAGGATTGTCTCTGATTATGTTTTCTTTATTGTTTCCATTTCCAATTTCAAGTCTTGAACTGTTTTATACATTTATTGCTCCAATTTGGTTGTCTTTGCCTGCAAATCTTTCATAGCCTTATCTTTTTCCTACTCATGTTTGACTGAGTTAGCTTGGAGGTCTTTCATTAAATTCTCCATTGCTTTCATTTGAATTGTGAATTCTTTACATTCTTTCAGGGATTTATTTTCTTCTTTTAAGGTAGCTATCATTTTCATAAGTCTACATTTATAATTTTCTTGTGTTTCAGCTGTAGTGTGTTTGTCAGGGCTTGCCGTATTACCATGGCTGAATTTTGCTGGAGTCATACTTTCCTGACTTTTTTTCAGTTCTATTTTTTCACTGGCCTTTAGCCATCTTGTTTTCCTTAGCTATTTGTTCCTGGTATCTTCTAGGCTTGGTGTCAAAGAAGGAGCTTGGTCTGGAGTTCTTATAGTCTTGGTGACCTGTAGTTCTCCACAGGCTGGATGAGGTCTTGCATTAGGGGTTAGTTCTCAGTGGGTCCCCCCAGCCGACCCCTTCCAGCTGTGTCCCTACTGGGATCTCAGGTCAAGGATTGGTGTGGAATAGATTATTCTTGGCCTGAAGGTTCCTGGTATCCAGCTGGTCTTCCTAGTTATGTCAGTGGGGATGGATAGGCCACAGACTGTAGGCTAGAGCTTCAGATCACCTTCACTTAGATGTAAGATCTGTGATCATGGTTCTCTCAGGCTGCTCTCTGGAGATCCCAAGTTCAAGATGTACCTCTTAGCCAGAAGCACTGTGTGATGGTCCTTAATGGTCTGGAAAGGTCCTGAATGGTGCTGAATGGTCCTGAATGATCCTGAGTGGTCCTGAGTCGTCTCAGGGATGAAGGTCAGGAGATCTGGGGCGGCACAGGTCCAGAAGATTGCTCTTAGAGGGACTTCCCAAGCTCAGAGCAGCTGAGAGAGCCCCAGGGGGTTGGACAGAGCAGAGTTTGGTGGGGGAGGGGGTCTAACGTTGGTGTTGGGGTACAAGGCCTGGCAACTCAAGGTGGTGTGGGGTCAGGAAAGTGTGCTGGTCAGCTCCAGGGGAGGTGGGGGTAAGGAAGGGGAGAGATCTAACCCAAGTGATCTTGAATGGTCCTGAGGACAAAGGTCAGGGGATTCTGGGTGGTGCAGGTCCAGATGGTGGTGCTTGGAGGAATCAGCCCTGTAGTGAGGTGGCTTTTATTTATTTTTATTGCTATACTTAACTATACACTCTAATTTATTTTACTGTACTTAATACCTTTACATCCCTTCAACTCCTTGTTCCTCCCAACCCCCCAATACTATGCAGGAGAGAAAGGTTAAAGGTGAAAGGGGCATAGTTCTCTTTAGGTGACTTCCTGATGATTTGGGTCATTGGGTTCTTTGGGGGTAATACCAGTCTCAGTAGATCTCCAGAAAACCAGAGACAGCAGCAGGAAGAACCAACAGCAGTTTGGGGAAGCACCAGCAGCCAGGAGAGAAGCAACCTCTTTCTTCTTTGCAGCCCATTTCTCCTACTTCTTTGTGGAGCCCCTTTACTCCTACTTCTTTGTAGAGCCCCCCTTCTTCTTAGGACTCTGACTTTTTATCCCTTTATCAAGTCCTCTGAGTTAAACTTGTTTAGATAGTTAAGCCATGACCCTGCTAACTTATGAGACAGTTAATAGTTTACACCTGTGTCTTAAGCAGCCTCACACCTGAGATTAAACAAAAATATTCTCATAATTGGTTATTTTAATAAACTCATACCACACGCCCCAGCTCAGAGCAGCTGGGAGAGCCCCAGGGAGTTGGGCAGAGCAGGGTGCGTTGTGGGAGGGGTAGGTCTAACTTAAGTGTTGGGATTAAAGGCTTGATGACAAGAGGTGGTACAGGGTAGGGAAAGTGGGCTGGTAGGCTCCAGGGGAAGTGGAGGCAAAGGAGGGGAGAGATCTAACCTGAGTGGTACTGAGGAGGGAGGTCAGGGAATCCCAGGTGGCACCTCTTTAAATGTTTAAATTAAAAGAATGGGTTAAAACATGCCAGACCTATCCATATTTTACCCACAATACACAGGTTCAAATTCTTAATTTCTGAAAGATGTGAGATACTTTGGCATGACTTTTTTAACTACAGTCTTAAATTTTATTTCTTGAGTTTCCATATTTTCTTATTCATTTTTTTACTTCATTTATTTCTGCTTATAAATAACTTTTAATCCACACAGTTATTGACTAAAGTAATTCTGTCTTAGATGAACACTGAATTTGACAGGCTAATAATATTAAGTTATGTAATAACCTCTTATCTTTAGTAAATGAAAAGAGGTGCAGCATATATACTTCTGTATAGTCCTCTGACTTTGTGTGGGCAATTGATATATAGGATGGCATTAGAATAAACTCCCTTTCTGCCTCAGGAACTAGAGCTGAGCTTTGACATTCTCCAAGTGTTAAACATTTACTTGAATTTCCATGAAGAGTCAAATGCCAATTACATTAAAAATAATCTAGACACTTAAAGTCTGAAGGTCTACTCAGTGGCTAATTTGGACTTCAAATTTCATGGAAATAGTGATTTCACAGACATCTGTAATAACTGGCTCCCCTTGGCTACTATTCCCATCAGACCAAACAACACAGATGCAAAATGTCAGGGGTAAATTTCCATTTTGTAGCTGTACTTGTTTGCTTTTAAAGACCATCAAGTATCATGACGTGAATTCTATAACTGGGAGCATATGTCTTCAAACAGTAACCATCTCAAACTTCATAAGAGATGTTAAACCAGCTAATTTATGTCTTAAAATTCACAAAGAATAAATTTGGGCTGGTGAGATGACTCAAAAGGTATAGACACATATTGCCTCTCCTTTCTCATTTGTATTGTTTACCACCTCCTCTTTGTCCTCCTTCTCATTATTACTATTATTATTATTCCATTTGACTAGCTAACCCTTTGAATATTATTGAAACCGAACTTTTAAATTATTATTTATTTAACTCTTATTTATTACTAAATTCACTTATAACAAACACCAACAATTTCTTAACTATTAATCCTATAAATTCCTACAACCCCTTTAACCTATCCACTAAACCTATTGATAATCATAACAACTACATTCATACCCTTTTAGAATGATACAGTCTCTGGGGCAGGTCCTCAGTCGTCAGGAAACCAGTCTCGGGGGTAGACTCTTTAACGCACTTAGCAGTCCTTTTTCTGGAATAGCTCAGACGCAGGTTCGTCAGGGTAAATTGGCTATCGAAGTCTCACTTTAAATAAGGCTTGAGGCTTTCTTCTCTCTGGGAGACCTCAGCGTCTGTAGGCCACCCCACTTCCTTCGTATCAGCAACTCTGCCGTTCTGCCTCAGTCTTTAAAGCTGGCCACAGTTCCGTTCAGGCCACTGTTCGGACAGGTCAAACCCCTCTAGGCAAAAGCTGAGCCACAGGGTTTAGTCCTTGGCCTTTTGCTGTCTTGCCGAGGCCCCCCCTGCTCACCAGCTTCCTTCTGCCTCAGGGAGATCTGGCCATTGGTCTACCAGAACTTTCTCCAGCAGGACTCTCGGAGCTCTCTCATATCGGGGGGCCCTTAGCACGCACGCGCCTCTCTGGCGTCATCCACTTGTCCTTAAATAGTATCACTCCTTGTTCCACCTGCTTCAGCTTAATTTGGGCTCTGCCCACTTAGCAGTTGAAAGCAATGCCAGGTCATAAAGTCTTTCCTTCTTTCACCTGGCTTCAACCTTGTTTTTCAGTCCAAAGAGACTCCCCTCATTTCACCTGACTTCATCCATAAGCTGATAAGCTAATTGCTCACAGCAGTTGATCTTCATGCCCCGAATTAAGAGACTGTATCAGAAACTTAGGTATTCACTAAATCTAACTTATATTCACCTATCAGCCCCTTCATATTATACTGAAAAAGTGGAGAGAGTGGGCACTCTTATCTCATCCCAGGATTTATAGGAAATGATCTCCATTGTTCCTAACTTAGTATAATGTTGATTCTAGGTTTGATACCTACAGCATTTATTATGTGGATTGTGTTGGTTATTTTTATGGCAACTTCAAACAAATGAGTTATTTGAGGAGAAGGAACATCAACTAAAAAAGAAAGGCCCCATCAGAATGATCTAGGGGCAAGTCTGTGGTGCATTTTCTTGATGATTGATGTGGGAGAACCCTAAACACTGTGGATGGTGTCATCCCTGGACTGGTGGTCCTGCTATCTATAAGAAAACAGACTTAGCAAGCCATGGAGAGCAAGCCAGTAAGCAGCACCCCTCCATGGCCTCTGCATCAGCTCCTGCCTCCTGGCTGCTACTGTTTTTGAACCTATAAACTAAAGTAAATTCTTCCCTTCTTATGTTGCTTTTGGTAATGATATTTTAACACAGCAATAGAAACCCTAACTAAGAACTTGATGTTCTTTCTATTCCTATTTTCTTCAGGTTTGTTTTTTATTTATTTTTTATAAAGAAGTCATGATAAGCTTATTGAGTACCTTTTCTCCATTGATTGGAATAATGTTTCATTTCTATCTTTTAAGTCTATTTATGTGCTGCATTACATTATTGATTTTTGCACAGAAAAAACCTTACATTTCAGTGATAAAATCAGTGTGGCTATGATGTATGATACTCTTGTAGTGTCCTTAAATTCAATGTGAAAGTATTTTACTGAGAATAGGTGCATCTATGTTAGTCAGGGAAACTGGTCTGTAGTTTGTTTTTCTGTTGTGTCCTCATCCAGTTTTAGTATCGGGGCTTCACAGACTCAGCTGGGTGGTGTTCTTTCTCTTTGTATTTTCTGGAACACCTTAAGGCATATTTGTCTTATGTCTCTTGAAAGTTTATGCTTAGCTTCTAACAGCAAATCCTTCCAATACTGTGCTTTTCTTTAGGGGAGACTTTTCTATGTAGCTTCAGTCTCATTTGGTATGAATCTGTTCCAAAGTTGATTGCATCTTCTGGGTTTAATTTTGACATATCATATCTGTTCAGGGATTTATTCATTTTTTCAGGTTTAAGATATACAAATATAGATATATGATGGTGATAGATTGATAGATAGATATCTCAAAGTATCTCCTGATGATTTCTACTTTCCTTAAGCTCTATTTTAACAATAAACTTTTATCACTAATTTTATTAATTTGCAACTTCTCTTTCTTTTTGTTAGTTTTTCCAAGAGGTTATCAACCTAGTTTATCCTTTTGAAGAACTAGCATTGGAACTAGCGGTTTGTCTGATTCATTCTGTACAGTACTCTTCTAGTCTCTATTTCAGTAATTTCTTTTCTAGTCTTTGTTATATTTTTTGTTTTCTATTGCATTTGGGTTTATCAAGCTAATATTTTGATGAGCACATGTTGTAAGGCTGAATCATCATTTTTAAGCTTCTACGTAACTGAAAGACAAAATGCCAAGTTCAAGAAAGTTCCAACCCATCAGGTCGGGAAGGTACTACAATGGGAGCCTGAAACTCCTTACTTACACTTTATGGGTAAGAGAGCTGACAAGAGCTGGACCTATGCTATATTGTGCAGAAGGCCTTTTCCCTAGAAACTGTCTTCTGCCAGAAGGTCCACATCCTAAAAGCTTTTTAAAACCTAAGACTGTCGAATGTTTTATTGAATCTTGAGCAATGATGGTGGCATTTTTGTACTGTGACCCCAATTTAAAAAGGTTAAAAATATTCTTCAGTATTTCTAGAATACTCCAAATTTTGACTCAGTAAATTAAGTGAATGTAAATGAGTGGCTTCCTTTTTTACTTGTTTATGGCCATAACACTCTTATACAGCCTCATTTCTCTTCCCCTTGCCTTTTTTGTCGGTCTCATCATTATTTCAAGCTCATTAATACATCAAAATCAACATAACATCCTCTTTTCTATCCCACCCCAAATTCAAAGTATGCATTTCTCTCTAGCTCTGTTAATAAATCAGTTTCCTTTTGGCAAGGCTGTCATAACAAAATACCACAAAGTAAGTGGCTTAGACAATAAAAATTTACTTCTTCACAATTCAGGAACTGGAAGTCCAAGAAGATCTATTCAACAGACTTGGCTTCTCCTGAGGCCTCCTTCAGAGATCTGGGAATGATCAGTCAACTGTTTGATGAATTCTAACATGTTATCCATTTATACACATATGCATTACCTCTCTAAATTCTTGATACCAAGCACAGTCCTGTTCAGGGATATGGGAAATCACAGTCTAAGCATAGGTATTTTGAAAAGTACAACCCAATAAATAACAGCATCCAAAATTTCCAATTACTTCAAAACTTCTTAATTTTTCCTTCTATAGGACTTTTCTTTACTTCCAAATAGCTATTTTTATCTAGACTACTTAATGCTGCAACTCTTTAATACAGTTACTCACAGTGCAGTGACCCCCAAACATAAAATTATTTTGTTTCTACTTAACAGCTATATTTTTTCTACTATTATGAACCATAATGTAAATATTTGATATGGGGCCCCAAGGGCTCAAATGCCATAGGTTAAGAACCTCTGGCATAGACTATTCTTAAAACATGCTACCCACCTCTCCAGCACTTTCACCCTACTGCCAGACCTGTACTTCCCAAACTTAAAAGAATGGAATAAATAAAAAACTGTGGTACAGCTACACAATGGAATACCACTCAGCCATCAGAAACAATGAAATCATGAAATTTGCAGCCAAATGAATGGAACTAGAGAAGCTCATCCTGAGTGAGCTAACCTAGACTCAGAAGGATGCACATGGCATCTACTCACTTATAGTTGGATTTTAGCCATATAGTACAGGATAACTATACTACATCCAATGCACCAAAGGGAACATGAACGTAGACTTTGCTTCCTGTCAATGAGACACTTTGCCCTAGTGGTGCTGCCTTGTAGCCCCCAGTGTATGAGGAGGCTCTTGGCCCTCATATGACTGCGGAACTGGAGCAGGGGACTGTTATGTAGGGACACTCCACTTCAGAGGAATGGGATGGAAGGGATAAGGGGTAGAGGGTGGGAGGGCGGGACTGGGAGGGGGGAAAGCGGATACTGTGATGGGGATGTAACCTGAATTAATAAATAAATATTTTTAAAAGAAGCAATAAATCTAAAGTAACTCAGAAATCTAGGATTCCCATTACTCCCTAGTAATTTTTTGACTATTTTTTTTAATCTTTGACTGCCTTTTAAGGAATTTCCTCATCTCTTTCTAAAGAGACCACCAATATTATGTCATGATGTCTCTGTGAAATTTTTAATATCTAGAAAACTATTTTCCTTGCATTCTCTTTATGTCTCTCTGTGTGTGAGTACACATATGTTACAGTGTATGTATGGAAGTCAGAGGGATAACCTGTGAGGGTTGTTTTTATTCTTCCACTGTGTAGGTCCCATGAATCAAACTCTAGTTGTTAGGCTAGCAGCAAGCACCTTTACCCACTAAGGCACCTTTCTGTCCATTAATATTTCAAACAATAAAGGATGTCATGATATTTTGATAATATTAATATGTACATACATGGTATAGTGTCTGAGCGCAGTTTGTGAATTTTCTATTCCATCTAGCTATCCCTGGATGTCTTATCTTATGCCTTTCTTTGGATACTTTATAGGTAACCAGCTTACATCATGTGAATTTAAGTTGTATCTTTTTACTGAAACAGTAATTGAATTCTGCCTACAGAAGTCCTTGTTTTCCGAAATCTTTCCCCTGATGACTGACAGGTGGATTCCAAGCCTTGTCACCACATGCACAGCAGTACAACAATAAAAACAGTGAGAATACCACGTCTCTTGGCATTCATTAGCCTTCCAGGCTTCATAAGCCTTCATTACTGTGCAATTTTTAATTTAATATTGAATACACCTAGATTATTAATCATGTACAGGGGAGGCTGTAGGTACTTAGAAATATTTCTGATACATACATATAATCATATACAAATCCAGGGTGCCACGAACCAATTAACATAATAAATATCTACTTGTAAAAGTCTCTCTGAATACAGGAAGCAGAAGGGAAGTCTATTACAGCAATAATCTTAACAGGTTGGGAGATCCTTCATTAGCAACACAACATGAGAACAATAATGGGTCAAGAGAGGATAGTCACAAAGAACAATAAATTGTTTGTTATGTATTTTTTAATCAAATATAAAGTTAACATGGTGCATATGTCTAGTTAATTCTGGCTCTCATAACAAAATGTGGGGTTGCCTAAGCAACACTCTTTTTCATAGTTCTGAAAGTTGAATGGTACCAAGTGAGGCACCAACCAATTTGATGCTTGATGAAGAAACTTTCTTGTCTCATATGACCTCAACATCACCAAAACAGTAGGAGACATATATTTAAAATTATGTTTTTATCAATAAAATTAGAATAACCAAGTCTTAACTAGTGATTTTTTTCTTTACATTAACAAATGTCTTTACAATCTTGTTTGGGGGCCTGGAGAGATGGCTCAGTGGTACAGAGTACTTACTGCTTTTCCAGAGGCCCCAAGTTCAATTCCCAGAACTCACATTACATGATTCACAATCACCTATAATTCTAGCTCAAAATACTTAATCCCCTCTTCATGCCTCCATGAGCACCCACATACAGGTGACATATATAGACACACAGCATAACCACATACACATAAGTCAAAATAAAAATAAATAAATCTTAAAAAAAACAATCTTCCATTTGCCTGAAAAAAATTATGATTTCATTGTTTTCAATAGCTAAGTAGTATTCCATTGTGTAAATGTACCACAGTTTTTTTTAATCCATTCTTTTATGTTGTTTCCAGTTTCTGGCTATTATGAATAAAGCAACATAGTTGAGCAAATGTCTTTGCAGTATGGTGGAGCATCTTTGGGTTATATGCCCAGGAGTGGTATAGCTGGATCTTGAGGAAGAGCTATTCCCAATATTCTGAGCAACCACCAGGTTGATTTCCAAAGTGGTTGTAGAAATTTGAAGTCCCACAAGGAAATCATGCATTTCACAGGCTAATGGATAGAACTAGAAAAAAAAATCATCCTGAATGAGGTAACACAAATGCAGAAACATACACATGACAGGAACATAGAATAACTGTCCTCTGAAAACCTCCATGCAGCAAAAGATCCAAACAGAAGCTGAGAGTCACCACCAAACTTTAGGTGGAATGTAGGGGATCTTGTTAAAGAGTGGAGAGAAGGATAGAAAGACCCCAGGGGAAACAAGAACTCCACAAGAAGACCAACAGAGTCAACTAACCTAGGTCTCGGAGGGCTCACAGAGTCTAAACCACCATTCAAAGGGCATGCATGAATGGAACCTAGGCCCCCTGCACATATGTAACTGATGGCAATGTTGGTCTTCATGTGGGTCCCTAGCAAGTAGAGTGGGAACTGTCTTTGGCAAGGATTCTGAGGCCTACTTTTTGATCACTTACCCTCAATGGGGCTCTGATGCCTGGCTTCAACAGAAGAAGTGTTCAGAACTGAAACAAACTGATATGCTGGGTGGGACGATTTGGGGGACAGGGAGGGAGAGGGTTCCCCTTTTCTATGAAGAAGGGGAAAGGCAATGGGAAACAGGGAGTGTGAGGGCAGAACCCAGATTAGGGGAAGGAGGAGGCTAAGATTAGGATGGAAAATGAAAAAAAATTAATTTAATTTAATTTTAAAAAGCAATCTGATATTTTATTTTATTTGTAATCTGTAATAGAATCTCCCATAAAGCTTTTTAAACTATGCATATTGCCAGAGCATGCTAAGGGTTCTGATTCCAAAGGTTTGGGATAAGATCCATGATCCACTGTTAAAATGTGTTTCCTTGCACTGTGCTATGACTTCTATCTGAATGTCACACATAGTATATGTTTTGTGAACTTGATCTCTATATTGTGTATTGTGACCATATTTTGAAAAGTGTAGAGCCTTTAGGACACGTCCTAAGAACCATGTTCCTACTGGAAGAGGTATGTCACTTAGAGGAGATCTGGGAAAGTTACATTGCCCCTGACCCTTCCTGAACTCCTTTTTTCCTGCTCTGTTATACTACAGAAATTTCTGAACTCCTTGTTTCCTGCTTTGTTATAATACAGAACTTCTGAACTCCTTGTTTTTGCTCTGTTATACTACAGAACTTTCTACCATATGCTTCAGCACCCATGAACTCTTCCATGCCTTCCTTAACCTTGTGAACTAAAATCTCTCTGAAATGAGGAGTCATATTAACTTTTCCTTCAGTTGCTTCTGTTGAGTAATTTGGCAAAGTAACATGCAAAGTAACCAATCACCTATGTGCTACAGTCGTCAACATTGTAGATTCTGTCACAGGTGGTCTGCACCCCATATTTGAATGAATAGCATTGCAGGTGGTATTAATTCTATCCCTGTCATCTATGTTTTAGGTACCTCAAACAATTTACAATTTCATCCTGGAGATATCCCACCCCAAATAGAAACAATAGTCTTCTACCTAAAACATTCACCTAAAACGGTGCCCAAACTTCTATTATAGTTAACAAATGCCAGTTATTTGTTGTATCTATTCTGCCTATTCCTCATTAAGAAGTTCTGTTTTATTTTATGTACAGTCATATTATACTTCAATAACAAAGATATATGCCAAGATATTAGTATTGTCCTCAGGAGGGTGTAGATATGTACCAGTTTGGAGTAGCCCCTGACATTTAGGCAATTTAATTATTTAATATATTAATTAGTATTTCTTAAGGCTACCTCCTAGAAAATTGCCTCATAAATTGTTCAAACTGAAAAGTTTTTGATATCTACTTTAGATCCATTCAAAAACAATCAGTGCCTATCTGAATTTTTAACAAACCCATAGATTTTTTTGCTCACCATTGACATTTTCTCTCTGTTGGTAATTGAGAATGTATTTATTATTTCTGACTTGGTACTCTTCCCTCATCTTTGAAGTTAATATATATGCCTAATATAATGCCTAATATAATGCCTAGCATAATAAAGGAAAATGAATAACTTAAAGATCTAAATTTAAGAAAAAGTTTAAAAGATGTCTAGATGTGAGATTGGTGATAGAAATAGTTTCTAAATTCTCCAATTGTCAATCACATTAATCCAAGTTTTGATATTATATTCTAGAGGTGAATGGAGCATGTTGGCTTCTTGCAAAATTGGTTACCCCCATTATATGTGAATGATGGTAAAGAAATGTCCATATGGTGATGGCAGCTGTGATCACTTGGTGTGATACAAAGAGGACAAAGGCCAGACATTCCTACAGAGTTTAAAAACTCAATACGATTTATATGACCTTAAATATTTTCCATCATTGTCATAAAATTAAGCAAAAATAAATCTCATATGAATTTCACAGTCATAAATTTTAAATAAGGTTACAACAGTTACCAACCTCTTCTACGTTACACTTTTATTCATTAGTCCAAATAAGCCAGCCCTCTACCCTAAACTGGGACTGAGGGAGCCTGGCACATTCAAATGCCATCTTTAAATGTAATTCCTTCTCTCACTCTGAGTCTGCAGTATTTTGTATGTTGATCACCTGACCTTGAATTGTGGCTCAACTATTTCCTGGGCACACTTTTTTTCATCTCCCCCAAGAAAGTGAGATTGATAAGATGTCTGCCATATAGGCCCCCAGTGCAAGAGGAAGCTCTTAGCCCTCATATGACTATTGAACTGAGAGGGGCTGATAGATAGGGGCAACCCACTCTGGAGGAGTAGGATAGGTGGGAGAGGGAGGAGAGCATGGGAGGTTGGGACTGGGAGGGGTGGAGAGAGGGGATTGTGATGGATATGTAACTCAAATTAATAAATAAACATTAAAAAAAGAAATTCTGAGATTGTGTTTTTCGGCTTGCGCTTGATTTCCATATTCTGAGACTATAGCCTGACAAACAGATCACTGTCACTGACAAGAATAATGGTGGAATTTTCTTTCTTTTTTTCTCATTTTGCATTGTTGTATGATGTTAGTCACCATCTACTGCAAAAAAAAATGCATATGTCAAGGGTTGAGAGATACATTGACCTATGAGTATAGTAACAAGTCATTACGAATCATTTCATTTTCTGTGTCTATTTAATAGGATAATAATAGTAGATTTTCTTACAGCGCCTATGATCTATCTGACCTCAGATTCTTAGTCTTGTTAAGAGTACCACCTATTGGTTCCACCTTGTAGAGTAGGCTTAAATGTAGCCAAAGAGTGCTTGGTTACCCCATAAACATAAACATCTGTGCCAGTATTTTACCGGTGGATATATCTTGTCAGGGAGATTGTTTTTGTGGCATTCATGGTCCACAGCTGGGTGAGACTGATGATTACTTTTCTCTTCTAGTATCCCTTGCACCTTCCAACACTGTGAAAGCTAACCAGAAGGGATGAACCTTCCAGAAAAGCACAGACTTGAATTCCTTCTCATCTGTGACACAAGCATTTGATGTCTTCAACAGTAGCCTTACCATCTAGTTCTAGAAGGTAACCATAAATAAAGGCAATATCCTGTGATATTTGAGAGTCTATGGGATCTGATTGGCTAACAACATATAAAGCAGGAATCCACTCCTGGTACTGCGGAATTTTATCCAGTAGCGTATGGTATCTATTTGTTGTGTTGTCCCCCTATTACATGACAACTCCTTTTAAATGCTTTTTACATATGTACATATTATAGGAAGCTTCTACTGCAAGAGATTTCTACATGGCTTTTCTCAAATACAGCTTTCCAATAAGGTCAGTGGGTTAAAAGTTTAACTATTCAAAGAGTTGAGCTGGCTGTTTGACATGATGTGAGCTAAGAGATTCATTTTGACATCCTTTTCAGTTGCTAAAAGTACTGAATTGAATTGCGTAGAGCTGTAAATATTCTGTTAAAAACGTATCATTTTAAAATGTAGAAGCTTCCTAATATCTTATCTTTAAAGGTAAAACTTGAAGGTAAAAGTTATTCTTAAATTAAAACAAAGATATTGAGAAAGATAACAATTCATGTGTACATTTACCTTTCTTGAACTCTTGATGAGAACGGTATTTTTTAAGATACATACATAAGTTGATAAACACAATTTTGTGATTTTTGGTGAATATTTCCATTCATTTTGTCAAAGTACCTAGCTCTAAGTTTTATCTTAGCTTGATAACCTATGCTTGAAAAATATAGACCTGCTAAAATTGATTTAGTGAGAGCTACTATACTCACCAAAGTCCCTTCAGGACATCAGTTGACTCAAGAAGGATCTGGACCATGGAACTGAGCCCTTAATAACACACATATGATTGAAAACCACTACTTCTAAGTGACATATCGTCATAGGTGGACATAGCACAAGCCTCGTTCCACTAACTGAAGAATTTCAGAATTCTCTCTGGTCTTCTGACTTGTTAATGCCTATCTCTCCGCTCCTAATAATTCTAAATCCATATCTCACATAAGTAAAAGAATGGCATCCAGAAGAACCTAGATATCTACGAAGCCAGGCCAGTCAGTAGTCCCAAGAAAATCCCATTGTGTTTCTTCTTTAAAGAATGAGCTAGCTGAGAGATTACAAGCTATTAAATGGTCTTGTTAAATAGGTTTTGGAGGTTAGACCCAGGGACTTCTCTCTTTTTCTTTTCTGTATCCTTCTTTCTCTCCTATGTAGGGGTGAACAGATTTGGAAAAAATGGGATATAGACATAATATAGAAATGATAAAGAAAAAAAGGACAGATTATTGAATATGCCTATATACCTTTGTATATTGATACAAAATTAAGATTATATTTGGCTAAATTGTTATTGATCTTTGTATATTGATGCAAAATTAAGATTAGATTGGGCTACATCGGTATTGTTCTTTGTATATTGATACAAAATTAAGATTATATTTGGCCACATTGGTATTGATCTTTGTATATTGATACAAATTAAGGTTAACTCTTTTTAAGGTATTGTACCTACGTAATGCATAAAAATGAAATGTGAAGTTTTGACCTTCTGTTAACAGCTGTCATAAACTGTTTAGGATAATTAAGAAATGCAAACTAATAGTCATTAAAGCATGTTATTTTGTTAGGTAATAAGACAATCTATCACAGCTTTTTTCTAAGCTAATCAGGAACCAAGTTGCTAAGAGACAAGCAACATTTGCTTATCCAAATATAAGAGATAGATAGGGCATCTTCAAAAACCTCAAAGATCTGCAGAATATGGCATTCAAAGATTTCTTAAAAATTTTTTTTGATATTGAGACATGTCAGCTCCTGACAGCACCCCCTATTCTACTCCAAGTAGAAGATGACCATCAAAGAATCTCCAGTGGGAGATGGTTGAATTAGTGGTAAGCCTATCTCTTGGCAAGAAAAACCCCTTGCTTCAACTGTAGACAGAATGTTATCCAAAAAGGACAAAACTTGGAAGCAGGTAAGTTGACAGCCTTGCTCTTCCAAGACAGAATAGACAAGTCCTTCATAATTCCTGCTTTTCAATCAATGTCTGTCAGAGAAACGTGGCCAAATGGCTGAAGATTGATGCTGTAATGTATGGAGAGAAATTGGGAATTGTCCAGGCAGCCACTGGTATATCATTTCTTAGTTTTAGAAGCTGCTGGGCCTGCACTTCCTGTATAATCAGATATATTTATCCCTCTCAGGTCTCTGAGATGGCTGAAGACCAGATAGAATCTCATAGTTAAATTTTGAGTTGTTTGGGAATTAAGAGGGTGTTCTCGATCTAAAAAGATGTTTTTAAGTTGGTGGTGCTGAAAGACCCAGGAGAGGGAAGTCCCTCACCTGAGACTCGGGATATCATGGCCACCCAAAAACTCACAAGAGACCATCTTGATGCAATCCGCAAGAGGTTTATTTCGGGTATCAGCACGCTGAAGACGCAACTCATATCCCACGCAGGGGTAGAGGAGCTGCGACCCCAATTTGGGGGAGAGTAGGGTAGTTAAAGAAAAAAACATAAACCAAAGGGGTAAGGAGAAATACAAGTGGAAAGTACCAGCCCATTATTTAGTTAGTCATGTGGGAAACACCCTATACTTGTTTTTCTCAGGAATGAATTTAATATTACTTTACCATCTGCTTTGTGGTCAGCTAGTTTCTAGAGCCTGGGGCTCATGACCTGACTGACCTTCATTCTTGGTTCTGCCTTTTTATGGTCAGCTAAGTTCCTGGAACATAGCTGGCCTGGTTCCACTCTGTCTGCCGGGGTGAGGGGGGGGTCTTTAAAAATTTCCATTACTTTCAGTGCAAGTTAGGGTGGAAGCTGAGTTGGATATAGAACTTGAAACTCATGGAGATGGTTAGATAGTAGAATGTTAAAGTCAGGTGCCAAATACATATGGACTGGACATCGGGAATGTATACTAAGCCCTATAACTCTTATAATTGTGACCTAATTATTTCTGTTGTTTTGTCTGGTATTTATTGTTGTAAGATAAAGAGCCATTTGTTGGACTGAAAGGGGAAGCTGTTGGGGGGAAAAAGATATACCTTAAACTAAAAAAAAAAAAAAAAAAGAAGGGAAGAGGATGGGGGGTTGAGGAGGAAAAGGGTGGAAGGGTGGGACTGGAGGGGGGAGTAGGGAGGGGATTGTGATTGAGATGTAACTTGAAGAAATAAAAAATAAATGTAAAAAAGTAAAAACAAAAACAAAAAGAATGAGATAGCTTATTTAAAATTAAAAAAACAGAATTTATAAGAAGAAGATGGAAAGCACACGTTGTGCATTTACAATGATTTGAATATAAAGGAAATGCCTTTTCTACTCCAGTTTTCCTTCCTCAAAATGAAGGCAGAAAGCTTTAGAAGGACTCAAGAGGGCTGTAAGACATGAGAACATTTTTAACTACTCCAAGTCATTATCCATATGTGAATTTTAAAAATAATTACGCCTATGAGATTGTTTTTCTACTTCCAAACTCTATAGAGTATCATTCTGATTTGAGAACTGTATCATTCTCTCTTTTAGATCTTACAAAGCTACACATATGTGCATGGCTCATTCTGTTAGGGGAATGTGGCCTTCATCTCAGGACAAGTTATAAAATTTGATGCAAAGATCATCATTGCTATATTACTTAAAAAATGTGAATTTTAATGTTTTTTTCTTATTTTCTACTCTCACCATTCATATAAACTAGTGGGAATACGAGATATGTTATTCTAGCAGTTTGACTATGAAATATTGGAAATTAAATGTAATTCATTTTCCATAGGCTTCTGCTAAGCTCATTAATGTTTTTGTAAGCCTTATGGAAGCTGCAATTTGTTGTATTGTTGTTTTGTTTGTGAGGAAATATGATATTTTCAAATATATATTACATTTGATCAAAACCTATTCTAAAATATTTAATATTAAAATTTGATTTCCAACAGTCATTGCATTTCACTGAGCTCCATAGAGTCAGCACCAGCAGGGGCGAGCGCAAGCTGGATCAGCACTGGGCAGCTGTGTGTGGACTGGAACCAACTAACCATGGGCAAAGGAAGCCATAAGAAGCCGAGAGTCAAAGTGTCTTCATGCACATTCTTTGTGCAAACCTGCTGGGGGGAGCACAAGGAGCACCGGAAGCTTCTGTCAGCTTCTCAGAGTTCCCCAAGAAATACTCAGAGAGGTGGAAGACCATGTCTGCCAAAGAAAAGGGGAAATTCAAAGACATGTCAAAGGCTGACAAGAGAAATGAAAACCTACATCCCCGTGAAAGGGGAGACCAAAAGAAGTTCAAGGACCCTGATGCACACAAGAAGCTTCCTTTTCCTTCTTGTTCTGTTCTGAATACTCTACACACACACACACACACACACACACACACACAAAACCTAGGAAAGATGTGGAACAACACTGCTGCAGTGAAAAGCAGTCCTATGAAAAGAAGGCTGCCGAGTTGAAGGAGAAATATGAAAAGGATATTGCTGCTTATAGAGCTAATGGAAAACCCACATGCAGCAACAAAGTGGGTGGTCAAAGCTGAAAAGAACAAGAAAAAGAAGGAAGAGGAAGATGAGGAGGAGGACAAGGAAGAGGAGGAAGAAGAGAATGAAGAAGATGATAATGAATAAGTTGGTTCTATAGCTTTTTTTTCTTGTTTATAAAGCATTTAAGCTCCTGCACACAACTCACTCCTCTTAAAGAAAAATATTGAAATGTAAGTCTGTGTAAGATTTGTTTTTAAACTGTACAGTGTCTTTTTTTTTTTGGTATAGTTAACACACTACTGAATGTGTCTTTAGGTAGCCCTGTCCTGGTGGTATTTTCTTTCTTCGTGTGTGTGTGTGTGTTTGTGTGTGTGTGTGTGTGTGTGTGTGTGTGTGTGTGTGTGTGTGTGATCTGCTTCCTTTAGTGCCTTTCTTCATTTTTTTTCAAAATTGAAAGGAAGTTTTATTTTTTATTTTTAGGAAACTTACAAAAGAGATTCAAAAGAGAGGTTGATCACAATAAAGACGAAAGGTTGCCAATATTAAGGACAGTTCTACATCAGTACTGATCTTATGACAGCAACATATCTTATGTAAATATTTACAACATATCTTAAATACAGTTATTGCAAATAAATATGAATTAAATATTATAATTAGTATAGTGCAAAACTGTCAAGTTTATATAGAAATTGTGAATGTATTGGTTTTGATCCATTACATAAGCTTTTGTAACTAAAATAAAATTTCGGAAGCTGCTTGCTCTGTACTTCCTATTTAATCAGACATATTTATCCTTCTCAGGTCTCTAATGTGGTTGAAGACTAGATATCTATAGTCTCATAGTTAATTTTTAACTTGTTTAGGAATTAAAAAGGATGTTTCAGGTCTAAGAAGATGTTTTTAAGTTGGTAATGCAAGTTAGGATGGAAACTGAGTTAGGTATAGAACTTTAAACTTATCTATTCTTATTAGTTGCCAAATATAATATGGATTGGACACATTGGACATTGGGAATGTCTGTCATACCTTACAGTTTTCATAATTGTTTCCTAATTGTAAAAAAAAGAAATATAACTATATTTTTAAGTTGAATTTTGGTTAAAAAAATTCTTTGAATTTATGAATTTTCATCTATTTCTCTTTATCCTGATGGTATTTTCAATAGCCACTAACCTTGCCTGGTATAGTCTAGGGGTTTTAAATTGGCATGGAAATTTGAAACAGGTTCTCATTAGTGCTCAGAAAGAATTAGTTATATATGGGGATGGTAGATTTTTGGGGTTTTTTTCTTTTGTTTTTGTTCTTGTTTTTTGGTTTGGTTTGATTTGGTTTGGTTTGGCTTGGCTTTGTTTTTTTTTTTTTTTTCATCTTCTGTTGTCTCTGCAGTTTATATGAAGATAATTTTTCTTGTAACTTTATACCACTCTGTAATTGCAAAAACAAAAAAATGTGACTTTTGTTGACATTCTGAATGCTTCTAAGTAAATATAATTTTTTAATTTAAAAAGTCTGACCTTTATCCAAGATTATGGCCATTGATTAGATTTATTATTAATTCATTACCATATCAGTTACTGAGAAATAGCTCAAGTATGTCAATAGGATGTGAAAGATTTAATCCTAGAAGACACGAAGATCCCTGGACTATTGTTACCTAGTTGTACTTAATGAAAGGACATACTCTCTCACACATACAAATAATTATTAAGCACCAATTATGAAGAAATGTGAAGTGCATATGAAATACATATACATTCATAATTACCCACATGCAACTCTCATTATTTAATATGACACTTAAAAGTAAATCCTACAACCCACAGACCCAAAGGAACAGGAACCGAGCATAACTATCCTATGAGAAACTCCACCTAGTAGCAAATCAAGGCAGATGTGGAGGCACACAGCCAAACATTAGGTGGAGCTCTGGGAGTCCTATATAAGAAAGGGAGGAGGAATAGAGAAACCCAGATGGGACAAGAACACCACATGAAGATCAACAAAACTAACTAATCTAGGCCCCTAGAGGCTTATAGAAACTGAAACACTAACCAAAAACAAGAAAAAGCATACATAGACCATACTTGGGGTCCCCTATACATATATAGATGATAGACAACTTGGTCTTCATATAGATCCCTTAGCAAGTGGTGGGGAGGGGAAAGTGTAGACACTGTTGCCTGTTTGTGGAATGCTTTACTCTACAGGGCTGCCATGCCAGGCCCCAGTGCAAGCGGAGGCTCTTAGCCCTCATGTTACCAATGAACTGAGGGAGCTTGATATGTGGGGCCCCCCTCACCCAAGGAGAGGGAAAGCAGGGAGATGGGGAACAGAGTGAGAGAGTGGGACCTGGATGGGAGGAGGGAGGAGGCTGTGGTTGAGATGTAACTTGAATAAATAAATGTTGGAAAAAAAAAAAGAGTAAATTACACCGGGCATGGTAGCTCATTCCTGTATTCTTAGAACTTTGAAGGTTGGAGCAGGAGAATCATCATGAGTCCAAGCTCAGCCTGGGCTAGAGAGTTAGATCTTGTCTCAAGACAAACAAACAAAAAGTTAACATAAATAAACAAATAGGAATAGATTGAACTACACGTGACAAAATACCTAAGACTGATTCAAGCAAAGAGAATGTTTCTCTAAATAAGAACTTTCAAGGACCTTAGCCTAACATTGGAATGACTGTTGCTGAGGTGCCATGGGGACCTAGATCATTTCTACTGTGCTCCACCATCTTAATAGTGTTGACTTTCATCTTTATACCTGTCACAACGTGGACAAGCACCCAGCTCATCAACATATAAAAGAAAAGAAGAAAAGGCAATGGTAGTTGCTCTATCCTTCCATCAAGAAAGACAGCTTTGTCCCAAACCCTAAGAAACAATCAGTATAACCTCATTACTTAGATTGACTTTAAAAAACCCTTTGACTAGAAAGGGCATATAGTGTACTATATCTACAAAGAAGCTAGAAAAGACAACACATTTTTGGAGCTCTTGTTGTATCTATTGAATTTCAAGCTCTGTTAACAACAAGAAGGCAGATATTTGGTAAGCAGATGATACTATTGACCACAGTGACCTTATTTAAATGTTAGCAAATGCCCTCTCTGGGTTATGTAAGAACATCAGAGGATTCAATGAGATATTTAGAGAACTAAACATGTACTTACATGATCTTTAAGTTGCTAAATGATTGTTCTTAGTAGCTTTTGCATTATTTTTCTTTGATTAATTTTCATCAGCATACAAATTATTAGGTTTTCATGACATTTCCAGAACAGAAATGTCTTTGGGGTTTTTTTGTTTTGTTGTTGTTGTTGTTTTTAATGTTTATTTATTAATTCAAGTTACATCTCCATCATAGCTCCCTCCCTCCATCCCTCCCAGTCCCACCCTCTCCCCTTCCACCTATCCTACCTCTCTGGTGTGGGGTGCCCTCACACATCAGCCCCCTTCAGTTCATCAGCCCCATGAAGGCTAACAGCTTCCTCTTGCAGTGGGGTCCTATATGGCAGTTCCACTAGGGCAAAGTGTCCCACTACCAGGTAACAAAGTACATATTCCTGTTCCTTAAGTCTGTTGGTTACAGGATAGTTATCCTGTACTATATGGCTAAAATTCAGTTATAAATGAATAGATGCCATGTCTGTCTTTCTGGGTCTGAGTTAGCTCACTCAGGATGAGCTTTTCTAGTTCCATCCATTTCATTGCAAATTTCATGATTTCGTTGTTTCTGATAGCTGAGTAGTATTCCATTGTGCAGATGTACCACAGTTTTTTTTTATTCATTCTTCACTTGAGGGACATCTGTGTTGTTTCCAGTTTCTAACTATTACAAATAAAGCTGCTATGAACATAGTTGAGGAGATGTCCTTGTGGTTTGGTGAGGAATCATTTGGATGTATACCGAGGAGTGGTATGACTGGGTCTTGAGGTAGAGCTATTCCAAGTTTTCTAAGACATCACCATACTGACCTCCATAGTGGTTGTACAAGTTTGCACTCCCACCAGCAATGGAGGAGGGTTCCCCTTTCTCCACATCCTCACCAGCATGTGCTGTCATTTGAGCTTTTGATCTTAGCCATTCTGACAGGTGTGAGATGGAATCTCAGAGTCCTCTTGAGTTGCATTTCTCTGATGCTTAAGCATGTTGAGCACTTCTTAAAGTATCTCTTGGCCATTAGAAATTCCTCTTTTGTGAATTCTCTGTTTATCTCTGTCCCCATTTTTTGATTGGAATAAGGTTGTCTTAGTACTTAAAGATTGTCTTTGTTGGTTTTGTTTGTTTGTTTCCACTTGATTTGAAAGGCTGGTAAAAAGTTTTGCTTCTTAGAAGTTGACATGAGCCTATTCAACTTACATTTTTCAGTTTCAGGTCAGTAGAGTGTGAATGTTGTTTTCGTGTCACTGCTTTAAAACAAAGCACTCATTGCTAAACTTAGATGCTGAAGATGATATTTAATAAAATACATGGTAAGTGCTGAAACTCCCATTGAAATGGCAATTGTGGTTTAATCTTTTATAGAAATTTACTGTGTTCTCATAAAGTTTTACTGTGGAGACAGTCAAAACCTGTGAGATAAAATAAAAATATTTCTTTGGCCACACACTAGTTGTAGCAAGGTCCCACATTAAACATCAAATAATAGTCATGACTTCAAAGAATCCAGCTGTGTGGTTTGGGAGGTTAGCTAACCTCACCATGAGTCACCTTTTCTTTTCCTCAGTTAGACCACCTCCCCTTTTCCCTCCACGCTCTCTCTCTCTCTACCCTCCTCTGTAGCATGTAGATTTTTCTGAGATCCTAAGCATCTTCTACCCATTCTTCTTTCCTCCTCCTCATTTTGCTCTTCTACCAAATATTTCCCTTTCAGATTTCCTCATAGTTTTATTTAACTCCCCTCAGAAGGTCTGAGCAGAAGCACAGGTGGTTAGTTTCACTATAGGGCAGACAGTGCCCCCTTGTCATTTGGAGCTGAGGTTGTTTCTGGGAAACAATCACAGTTCCTGGTTGCCACCTACACTAAGAGCTCCATTGGGGTCTTCAATGAATCACTCCAGGACTTTCTGCTGCTGCCTACCACTCTCCTCACAGGTTCTCTTCATTTCCTTAGTTTCAGTGCAGATATTTGAAATCATATGACTTAGATTCAACATACACATGGCCTTTAGGAGGATTTTCATTTTCAGAAAATAGAAAAACCACTGAGTACACACACACACACACACACACACACACACACACACACACACACACACACACGGTTGCTTTTCAAAGATACCAACAAGCACATATTCACCCAACATGAAGCCTCATAATAGTTTCTAAAATGGATTGAAAGAAAGTGAGGAAATTTTCCAAATAAAACTCCCTTTCTTCTTGCTTAGACATTATTTAAACAACCAAAAGATGTGTCATTAAGTTAATCTTTAAATGACTATCCATCCTCATTTCACTTTTATGGCATAAGCTTTAAATACAACTATACACACAGAGTTATTGTCTTTTTGCTTTGTACCTACTAATGACAAAGTCACAAATTGCACTAACTCTATGCCTCTGTCTAGACACTTGCCACATCTTCTATTGAAGCTATAACATGATATTTAGTGGAAGATTTTATAATACTGCAAAAGTGTTCCATTCTCTTGGAGCATAGCATAGCAATTCAAATAATTAAAGATATGGTTCTAGCTTGTATGTGGTATGTAAGTTAAGTGTGTAGCTATTTGAAAATGTCACCCTATTCCCTACCCTCCTTATCACATTTCTGTCATAAAAACACAAAACGCGCAATACTGCCTTTCTGATAAGAAAACTGTCTTTAGTTTTAAATGCTAACTACTTTTTGTTTCTTTATTCACAGATTCACTCCCATATGTAATTCATGGATTTGGGTTGTTTTGTCTTTTAGGAAGGAAAAGAGATGTTCATAATGCAGCCAAGCAAAACTGAAGAGCAATAACTACTTGAAGGGCTCATTGCCATTATAACTCCTAAATAATAACAGAATTTGGGGGAAGAAAGAGGAGGAATCTAATAGCTTAAGAATTCTAAATGATCAGTTTTGAAAGTCATTTTTTTCTGGAAATGGAAATGACTTTGGAGCTAATCTGGTCCAGACCTGTGCAGCATTCTGCAGCTGCTCATTCAAGACCCAGACTCCAAGTGGATCCTGGTCGCGCAGACCTCTGGCTGAAGCGTGTGGTCTTTGTGATTGCAGCTATATCTCAGAAATTACTATGTGGACTTGATAATATGCTCAGTAAGATTTTTCTTTAAGTCAGTCATTTTCCTTTGTGGTGAGAAATTCAGAAATGGTAACAAAACAATTGTCTTCAGGGTAGGTTTTAATTGAAAGAATGTATAAAGTAATATTAATGTGAAAAATATCCAAAGCCAAAACACTTTCACCAATGTGTATGATAAGTGCTTGACATGAATGAGAAAGCTAAAATCAATATTAATGCACTTGGAAAACTCTTTCCTCAAATACACATGTGAATTGACTGTTGATTATTATTTGACAGGACACATTTTACCTGCAGCAAAATTCAACATTTTACTATTCGTAGCTGTATGGGAAAGACAATCAATAGATTTTTCTAATGCTCTAGGCACTAGATGCTAATCATATGCAACACTGCTGGATAGAAAAGACAAAATCAGATTTACGTGTTTCTTCCTCACTTTAAAATGGTATTCAGGTTGTATAATTACCAGGAAAGACATGCTATTGAGCCATGGGGGCTTGGGATTAACTGTTCGGACACAGGAATTTCAACAAACATTGATTATGCTTCTGATAATATTTTTCATACTTAATGAGATGGTCAATGTGAGGTTAGATGAAAGAGTAGCTAAGAACTGTATTTTGACTTAGAATAGCAAAGAAATGTGTTTTTAACATAACAATGCAAACCATTTTGAAGGACTGTGATCTCACTGTTAGCTCAATTTAATAGCTGAAAACGGGAAGAGGAAATTCAGATTCTAACCCAGGCACTCAAAATTACCTAGGTACCAGTAGAACTTCAGACTAAGAAGAGTAAGTTTATATATTATTAATTTCAAACATATAAATGTACTTGATCATCACAAAGATGAGAACCCAGCATCCTAACAGGAAAGATTTATTCTTTAGCCATGTTTTGAATTGTTCTTGTATTTTAAAATTATATTCATTTTACATCTACTTTATGTTATCCAGTCTCAATCAACAATTTGCCTCTTCACCTTAGTAATAATAAACTAAAGTATTTTGAACATACGTGCTGATTTATATCTTAAGCCCAATTCCCCATCCAGTTCTTTAGTACAAAACCAGGCACTGGAGTAAGCAGCATTAGCTCTTCCTTGATAAACCATCAAGGTTGCTTTTTAAAACAAAGCCAATTTACTGATGTAATCTATGAATTAATGTGCCTTATAAATATGCCTTGTTAACTGATTAATGAAATGCTTATAATTGCAAATTATAAATTAGATTGAGACAGATGGATAGACAAATGAACCTATCTGAGCTGTAGGTCTTATTACACTTAAGGCTCAGTTAATAATAAATTCTTGGATAATTTGGGGTGATTTTCTGTCCTGAGCACTAATCATACTGTTCACAAGCCTTAGTGACTGAGGTGTGCTGTTGACCTCCATTTCTACCTGCAACACATTAACTAAAAATTGATTTTTTTTCCACTCTTATTTTCAGAAAGTACAAACAGCAGGTGATATTTCAAGAAGAAAACCAATGTCATCATTGAACATTTCTATTTTTATTTTTCCCATCCTCTTAACAATGATAGCATGCTAAGCTTCTAACTCACTAGAGGTGTTAGTTGGGTTTCTTCAATATTTCTTTTGAAACTTTGAACATCATTCATTTCTTTGCCACATATGAAATAAATACTACATAAACAAAGTCCTGACATGATTTTTGAAAGGAAAGCCTATCCTATCTGGGATATGGGTAAATAGAAGGTTTAGTTGAATGAAATGCTGAAAGTGAACAAAATAATCATCCCCAGAGAAGAGCACCCACTGGTTATTCAGTACAAAATGGTCATTCCTAAAAATGCACACATAAGTAACATTATACAGACTGAATAGGGTATATTTATGTACTTAGATTTAAATGTATATGTATACACACACACACACACACACACACACACACACACACACGTGTGTGTATGTAAAACACATAGCTACGTATCAAAAAATAATGAAATGAGAGACCATGAATTTGTTCTCACAAAGAGCAAGGAGTATATAAAAGAGTTTGAAGGGAGAAAAGTCAATGTTTATAATAATTTAATTATATTATAAACTAAAAAAATAAATGCTTTTTCAATGCATCTTAAAGCAGGAGATGGATTTGGGTAAAGTCTACAGATATGCACTTTCATATTCATTATGATATTTTTGTGACACTCTGGAATTTCCATTAATGTCCATTTTCCTTCTTATCAAGGTATAATTGAAAACATCAAGTTTGTACAAAAAGTATAAAGTAGAGGCAACAGGGTGTTACAAGTTTCTTCTACTTGATATTTCTTTTTCTCTCTGAAATTACTAATTTCATTCATTAAATGAGGAAAATAACATATACTATATCCAACTCAGTAGTCAAGGATTTATTATGCTCACTGTTCATTTGAATTCCATGAGCCTCTCGGTAGATAAGTACAGTTTACGTGTGCACACAATATCAGAAATGTATGATCTCCCATGAGAAAGCCACATTCTCCAAATATTCATCAACATCTCACTTTATGATCTAAGAGACCTTATCCTCCCCTCCCTGCCTGCTCTGGAAACCATGGATGGCCTGATCCAAGTTTGGCATTGGTACCTCTGCTATCAAACTCTAAATGAAGATGCCTCTCTTCGCAGGTGCATCTCATCCTCTGTCATGCACCTTAAGTGGGAAAATAGAACGAAGCATCAGGCTTTCAGGTCCAGGAAGAGGAAGTACCAAATCAAGGAAAAGAATGTCTTGGTGTACATGGGAAACAGTTGCATTCTTCTCATGCAGACAAACCAGCTAAGGATTATATTCTTCTCCAAGTTGGTATTAGTGATGTTGAGCATGCAATAGAGGAAGTCATGAGCTAAGAGATTAGCATTAAAAATTACAGCAGCAACATTAGACAGCACAGACATCACTAAAAAGGAAGAGATTGCCAAGTCACTTCTTTCAAAAGAAATATTTCAAGAGGGCTCATGGTTTTGTGAGGTCTTCAACACTATTTATCAACGTAAGAATCAAACCTAGACCAGAAACAGTCTTGCACAATGACGAACAATGCAACTTGAATGGAAGAAAATTCAAGAGATGTGTAGCATACACAGCCACTGAAGACAAAGAAGAGATTTCTTACTTCAAAAACATGCAGATGAGTATATTTAATAAACTAGTACTCTGTGCATTTGAGAGACACCATTTTTTCATTATTACCACAATGCCATATATGTGTTGGCTTAAACTACTTTGAAAATGACTATAAGTGACAACCAGATTTTACGTATGTAGACGTATATGTGTGTATATAAAATTATTTGTTTCTCATGTCCTAATTTAGCAAAAAAGTTACTAAGTATGTGAAATTAAAACCTGAAAATTTCCCTCGAAAAGTTTATTGTCAATTATAAGAGACACACATGTAATTAAAGAATATCAAATTCTTATAACAATATTTTAAAAATGAAAAGAAACACTCCATCCAATCTTCAAGTAGATGAGGTTGAGAAAAATATTGCAATATATGTAGCATTTAGTTACAACCATAGAAAGTGTTATATATGGTCCCAAAAGAACCTACAATAGCAATGTTTCGAGCTTTGAATGGGTACAATAAGTATATAGAAAGCAAAAATAAAAAATAAATACATAAATAAGTGTAAACAACAGATAGAAAGAAGCAACAGACAGGTAGCAAAATATTATCAGATAGGTCACTCAGTGCATACAGCAAAGATGACTGTAATAGCATGATTGAGAGGGAAACCAACAGTGGTATTATCAAATCAGAGCTTACAACATCAACCAGAAATTAACTGGGGAAGTTGTTGCAGTCAACTGGAGTTCCAATTGAGCTTTTATCTCCATGGGTAAGTTTCTGTTTCCTCTTTCCCACAAAGGCATTTTTATACCATGAGATAAACGACAGTAACCTCTGTGAGTAATAGTTTGCCTTCGAGCTGTTTTCAAGAATACGGTGATTTTAATGCCCTTATCTGCTTGCTTTTACTTTCCCTTGGTGCGGCGTCAAGGGTCCAATTTACTCCAGGAAGATGTATCTCAGAGAACACTCAAAGATGGGAGAGTATGGAATATATACTCCCTCCTACTTGCAGTGTCTCCTTCCACCAGTGTTAAGCATCACATGACAATTTACAAATGTAACATGTTATACAAGACCACTTTAGGAAAATGCAACTTCATTAGAAGAGGACAAGAGCCCAGACAGAGCATTAACTAAGTTAGAATATCCGATGAACCACTTTGTACTTCAATATTCACACCACCTTTAAGATGGAGTTAAGCCTAGGAGAAGAAACATCATACATGATTGTTCAGTTAATGTTTCCCTTCTCTATCCTGCTGTGAACATATGCATGTCAGTGCTCCATTGATCTTATGATTAGCTTTGTGACTAACTTTGACCTTTGGAATACTAGCAGAGGTGAAACAGAGATTTCAAATGCACTTTACAGCAACTTCCCTCTTTGCGTTGAGAAGATGAGCCCTGACTGATCTTGCCTCAAAGAGAATGAAAGACACATGGAGCAGAGCCACCCAGTACAGTCTCGCTCATCTTTTTTAGGAGCTAGTTAGACTTCAGCTGGGAGAACACTGGAAACTAGATCCTTCTCTCATAGTCAGCAACCTACGAGATAAAAGACTGGAATAGCAGGATTTTAAGTAATGGTCAGAAGAATGGGATCCAAGTTATATAAATGGCCTTGTTGAACTGTCTTGTAGGCCATTAAAGAATATCTATATAACCCTGGCTGTAGGAATCCCAGACCTTCTAAGATTACTGTACAGTAGGGAGGGTTTGATGAGGAAAAAAGAGATACAAATTCTCTTTTAAGACTCTATCTCTCTCCTTTAAGACTCTATCCAAATATGCCTGTCAATCACGGGGACTTGACAAAAGTCTCTTATGAAAAATACTTATTCAGAGAGTAGTTTTAATGGTATAAATGTAGACTGTAACAGTGACTTCTGTGATAATTGTTTACTCTTTCCCCTTGAAATAGTGTTCTGCTTCTTAATAAATTCTGCCTATCTTCCATACTATAGTCTGCGTATCTCATCCAGACTTTTTGGATCAACATCACAGGGACCAGAAAGACAGTTGAGTTAAAATTATGTTCCCAGCAACAAGCTTATCCCAAAATGTCTTATAGACACAGTGAATTTAAATGGTTATAATTTGTATCTCATTATTTCCTAGTGGATATTTTATAGGATTGGATATCTACACATTATTGAATATGGCTAACTCTGTTGAGGGACCAAATGCCTTTTGGTTTCTTGTTTTTATTTTATATTCTTTACAAATGCATTGTTTACTTTCACAGTAAAAAATACATATGTGTATTATTCATGATATATGAACATCTCAAATTTTATAGTACCTATTGTCTTTCCTGTTAAATAATTTTGACTCACTAACTTTGTTTGGAGGGTTATATTACAGAATTTTCTCTAACAATAGCATTTGATGGCCAAAAGCAATCAAGTAAAATCCTCCAGATTCCAGAGAGTTTTTCTCAAGATATTTTTTCATTATTATCTCAGAAAAAAATGAAACCCATCTTTTATATGGAGCTATGAAGTGAGAGAAAAATCAGATCTAGGGATATTATTTAAAAGATAATTATATAAAAGTGTCTCATGTGGTGTCTTGTGCATAGGGATAGATGCTCATGTGGAATTAGATTCATTTGCACAATCTCCACTAATATCCCATTAGTCAGTTTGGGGGAAAGTCTGCCTGAGGGTTTTCAAGTTCATACTCATTTGCATTCGTGATGGTGGCCAAGGAAAATTGCACTGTCTCTTTACAGATGCAATTAAGAGAAAAATCTTGGGAAGGTTCTGGCCTTTTAGATTTTCATGAAATTTTCAGTGTCTGATTTGACATTTGAGTTTCTGATTTTCTGTGATCTGTCATTTCTGAATGCTGCGGTGAATAAGTGAGAGTCATTAAACAGCTGCACAATTTGGGGGACTTTTCACAGCCCAGTCATCAAACGCAGCAGGGGATCAGTGAGGATTAGGCTAAGGGAAACAGACAGGCATTTTAATTTGAGTAATATTAACATTCGCAAACTGTCATATTATGAAAGTCACTGGCAGTGTGTGAGCTCTGCTACTGAGGCACAGGCTGAAAAGCATAAAGAAAGAACATCAGTAACTCAGAAGTGTCACCAATGGCCAGAGGGTGGGAACGTCAGGTGAGGAAGGACTCAAAGAGACACTGAGAGGAACCCCCCAGAAAATTCTCAGCTTCTAAAAAATGCCTCATCCTATTAAAAAGCATTTCTATAAAGAGATTGCTTTTTTGGTTTCAGGCTATCAGCCAGCAGTATTTCTTTGTTAAAATGAGGACATTATAAAGACATAAGGAATACAACAAATCTATAGTATGATTCCAGACTAAGTGAATACATGAGAGTCATTAAACAGCTGCACAATTGGGAGACTTTTCACAGCCCAGTCATCAAACGCAGGGACTCCTGACTTCAGAGTCTCAATGAAACTATTTACAGATTCAGGTACGTACACTAAATCCTTATCTGCCGTACACAAGGGAAGGATACCATGTAAGTGAATTTAATGCAGCTCAAAATTCATTTCTGAATACTATTGCTAAAAAGTTATCAGCAACATCCACCTACAATAGTTGTGAATAAGTAAGTCCTTGTAGAAAATTAAAGATGAGGTTTGATGGATGAAGGATGGGAACTGATGGAGAAAATTGAAAGTACACAGTTAAATGGCAAATTAACTGCCAGTCTAAAAATACTAAGACAAAAATCAGTTGTGCAAAGAAGAATGAACAAGTATAAATGGTGTTGAGTCTGCCTTGCTCAACATCACAATCTGTTGACAGTTTCGGTATTGTATAGTGATGCAATTGTAGCTACTGATCTAGCAAGACCTTTATTAAATGTAGTGTCTCTTTTTCCACTTCTAAAACCAAAGACTCAGGCATGCACTGCTCCACAGGAGAGAACCACTGAGGGCAGGCTAGAGGCCTTCACATGTTTATAAGGAAAGTACATTGTGTTAAAGAGGTTAAAGGTTAATGAAGTTACATCTCTGATTAGCGAACGGCCAACCAACAACATTCTTGTTCCTTAATTACACACTAGTGATATGTTAAGGAAAGAGAGCTTTCATATACCTACATACATAGTGTATGAAAAAACAGAGACTTCTAAATGATAATCCCATAATCCTACAGAAGTTTGGTTTGTGTGCCATCTCTATATAGGACTGATATACATTTTTCCCCTATATACAGCAGAACCTATATATGGGGAAAATCACAGATATGGAACTGTGGTCTGCTAATATTCTTGACTATAGGAATTCTGGCTTATTACTGTTACCTCTTTCAATCAACAAAGAACACTTTCTTTCAAAATCAGTTTAAAATATCATGGCAATGATTACCTAATGCATTTAGTTTTTCTATAAAATACTTTATCCAGGATCACATAGAATTTCCATAACTGAAGAAGACATGCATATTGTTTCTAGAGGTAATAAATTTTGGCTGGATATAAACAGCAGTCAACCTTAATCTTGAAAAATTCTGGCTTGATGCCAGAGCTCTACAATATCATGCCTGTTTTAATCCAACTAGGCAATGAGACTGACATATAACCACTCACTTGGCTTTTCCTACTTTCCAGTAAAGCTCAAATGCCTCCCAGGGAAAAATAGTCATTTTCAAATATTATCAATAAATATTATTTCAAAAATGCACTTTTAAGCATCACGCATCTTTCCAATAAGTACAATATTTTCAACTTCCACTATGATTTTCCTCTTCTGGAGTGTTGTCTTGCTTTTGTAATAAATTAGGGGCATTTGTCAGAACTTAATAATCAAAGTAAGACTTCTTTGCTTATTCTTTTTTAAAAAAAAAAAGCAATATATTTAAATTCTTCTGAGCTTTACACCTTTAAATATCTTCACTTTCTGACTCTAAGAAAGTCATTTTCTCATAAGAATTGCAGAAATCTCAGTTGAATTTCTGGCCTTACATTGTCTTTATCTTTATTTTTCTCTCATCAAAAACCCATTTCTGAATGTTACTAAGGTTATATCAAAGCCAATTTTTCATTTCAAAGTTAGCTTTTAATTTAGCATTGATGAGGCATATTGTCTCAGACAGATTGTGTGGCCTATGAACAGCAGAAATGCATTTGCTAGTTTCAGGGCTAGAGGTTAAGAATATTATCAATATGGCTGATTCTGGCAAAGTCCTAAAATGCATGCTGAAATCTTATGTGGCTTTTAAATAAAACACTAGAAAGTTCTCTAGAATCCTTTTAGAATGACACCCATTCCATTCAAGAATAGTCTGCTTTCATGGTCTTATTCCATCCCAGAGGCTCCACCTCCTTGCACCATCTTGGGAGTTAGGGTATCAACAAGCCAATCCAGGGAAAACACAAACACTGAATCCTTTGAACACAAACTGTAGTATCTTTTTTCTCTAGAAGAATGTCCTAATAAGCTTAAGATCAAAAATTTTAATATTATTATGTTTTCTCTTTATCTTTCAGTATCCTATAGCATTGCCTTTGCAACAGTTTATTGGTGGTGTGTATGTGTCTAGCTGCATTGTATGAGTAAAGCCTGAGAACAGCACTACGTCACCATGGAGGAAAAGTTGAGGAGTATGAGTCACCAAGGGACCCTTGTGCTTGGTTTTATTTCAGTTATTTACAAAATTCACCATTCCTATAAATTTTGTGTGCTCCTGCTGACAATTTTAACTTAGCTCTTATAACTCAATCCTCAACTAGCACAAAAAGTAAACCTACTTTATTGAACTACCATATAAAAGAGGCAGGCATGACATTAGTTAAGAATAACTTTCCCCTAGTTCTATTATCTGTAGTTCTGGAGCCTGGACATCAACCTCTCCTGCCTTCAGGCTGAAGAAAATGAGAATCTCTTTGTGTGCCTATAAGGAGTCCCTTTAGCATTCACAGTTAGTACTTTATTGACAGTTAATCTCTTTCAATCTTTCATTTTCTCTTCCCAGAGCACCAATTGCCCCTAGCAAGAACTACCCAACACCGTTGCATTCATAATTAGTTTCTCTCGTGTCTCGTAAGTGTTTGCTAGAGCAAAGTCGCTATTGCATGTCCTTTTACCAGCATAATATCACATAGGTGAACACCTATGGTGAAAGCTTTATAGTACACAGCCTGAACCAGTCCATCCTTGTATTCTACTTCCTTGACCTTGACTACTAATCAGTAAATGACTCAGCTCCAAAATATCATGTTAAAATGTTATTAAACATACTTCTACAGGACATGGGCTCTGAGAGGCAGAAACTATGAACTGAGAATTTATTTAGGACAAGGACTTCCTACAATTTCAATGTAGTAACATACAGAATAATCAATAACTAGGAAAGTTGGAAATAACACTTTTAGATTTTGATCTTTTTGTAATTATTATCTTAATTTTGTGGTCAAACTTACTGTCACCAGCAAAAAATAAAAGAATAAAAACTGACCCTTCTGACTTAATATAATAGGAAATACAGACTAATATAACAGAAAATACAGACTATCATCAATGCATTAGTTTTGAGAAAATAATAAAGAACTTGACCATAAGGAATCAACTGGACAGATAAAATTGTGTGTTAATTGTAGAACAGGGATATTTAAATTATTTAGCAGCATTTATATTATATTTAATTGGTCAGCTTGTTAGTCCTTAACTGCCATCATACATAAGCACACAGAGACCTGATGGATTTTAACAAGCCTTGGCCTGGATTATGCAATCTTAGCCCATCTTAGCTAGCTCATAATTCTATTCCCTAAAGATGACCCCATATATACATATGTCCCCTGGACTGTTATTCTCCACGCCATGTCGATGTTCCAGGCCACATGGAATGAGGCTCCTTTTTCTAACCCATAGTGTGGGTCCTCCTTCCTGCTCCAGCTGTTTGTCTTCTTCTACTGGAGGCTGCTACTTCAGAAGTCATACCTTAGTCCCAGCTACCTCTGACTTTGCCCAATCTCAGGCCTCACCATTTATTCAACCAATCAGAGAAAATGTAAGTAACAGACAGCAAATAGGACCAATTAATTAACACTTATAATGCATAACATCAGCCTATCAGTTAATTTTCAAGAGCACTGTCCTATATTCTTGAAAATAGCATAGTCATGAAAACCAAAAAAAAAAAAGTAAGGAACTGCCTTAAGCTCAAGAACGTTAGAGAAATATGATGATCAATTTTACTATAAGATCATTAATCAGATGCAAAACTTAAGATAATAACAGCTAAAGAGAGGAACATGTATGCACAGTGGGGTGAGCCTAATTTATGGACTATATTAGAGACCATTATAATATAAATATTAGATGTCTTGAGTGTGGTAATGTCACTGTAATTACATCAGAATTATCTTGGGTACATAAGGATCAAATGTCTTGATGTCAACAATGTGACTGTAAAAAGTTATTTTTAAGAATGACATGAGAAAAAAGACATAGCAAAAGTTCAAAGCTGGAGGATCCAGCAAGGTTTAGACTGGTAGTAGTATCATTCTTTCAATTTTTTATTGGTTTCTTTTTTTTTTTCAAAACATAGAGGAACAACATTCTAAAATCTAACAGAAGTCCAAGTCCTGACTCAGCTTCAACCAGTTTCCCAATCATAAAATCTGTTCACAAAATCCAACATTTATTTTTATTAGATCCTTCCCCATACCAATGCTTTCTTCGTAGATCTAAAACAAACTAGATCAAGTTAAATTGGATGCAATTGTAAAATAATAAAAATTATATTTTAAAACAGAAAATGTGTCAGTGCTTCATTTATTGAAAACGTTCTCACAATACTGTCATGCAGGCTCTCTGTTTATTAGTGTTTATTCACCATACAAACCAACAGACTTTGTAATGAGGTTTTATTGGTGTTGTTAGCTCATAACACTCATTTTCACAAATTCACATAGACTATCAACATTAAATCTTAACATTCCCCTAAATGTTTGCTTTAGACCCCCATTCTTGGGTTTTAAGTATCTGCTTCCATTTTCTTTAGTAACAAAAGACCTCGAGCCCTTGAAAAAAGAAATTGAAGAGGACATCAGAAGATGGATAGATAGGATCAACATAATAAAAATGGCCATGCTTCCAAAAACAATATACAGATTCAATGAAATTCCTATCAAAATATTACCACAATACTTTATAGACCTGGAAAAAGCAATTCTCAACTTCATATAGAATAACAAAAACCCCAGAATAGCTAAAGCAACACTGTACAATAAAAAACATCTGGAGGTATCACCATCCCCTGATTTCAAGCTGTACTACAGAGCAACAGTAATAAAAACAGCATGGTACTGGCATGGAAACAGACCAGTGGATCAATGGAATCGAATTGAAGGCCCAGAAATGAACCCACACACCTATGGTCAAAGAAGCCAAAACCATACAATGGAAAAAGGACAGCATCTTCAACAAATGGTGCTGGTCTAACTAAAGGTCGACATGTAAAAGAATGAAATTAGACCCATATGCGTCACCTTACACAAAACTTAAGTCCAAGTGGGTCAAAGACCTTAACATAAGGGCTAACACACTAAATCTAGTAGAAAAGAAAGTGGGTAAAACCCTCGAACTCATCAGCACGGGTGACAACTTCCTGAACAGAACACCAACAGCTCAGGATCTAAGACCAACAATCAATAAATGGAACCTCATGAAACTGAAAAGCTTCTGTAAGGCAAAAGACACTGTCATTCAAACAAAACAGCTGCCTACAGATTGGGAAAAAAAATTTCACCAACCCCACATCTGACAGAGGGCTAATATCCAAAATTTACAAAGAACTCAAGAAATTAAATGCCAAGAAACCAAATAATCCAATCAAAAAAAAAAATGGGAAACAGAGCTAAATAGAAAATTCACAAAGGAGGAATCCCTAATGGCTGAGAGACACTTGAGGAAATGCTCAGCATCCTTAATCATCAGAGAAATGCAACTCAAGAAGATTCTGAGATTCCATCTCATACCAGTCAGAATGGTTAAGATCAAAAGCTCAAATGACAGCACATGCTGGCGAGGTTGTGGAGAAAGGGGAACACTCCTCCATAGCTGGTGGGAGTGCAAGCTTGTACAACCACTATGGAAATCAGTCTGGCGATATCTTAGAAAACTTGAAACAGCTCTACCTCAAGACCCAGCCATACCACTTCTGGGTATACATCCAAATGATTCCTCACCAAACCACAAGGACATTTCCTCATCTATGTTCATAGCATCCTTATTTGTAATAGCTAGAAACTGGAAACAACCCAGACGTCCCTCAACAGAGAAATAGATAAAAATTGTGGTACATCTACACAATGGAATACTACTCAGCCATCAGAAACAATGAAATCATGCAATTTGAAGCCAAATGGATGGGATTAGAGAAGCTCATCCTGAGTGAACAAACCCAGACTCAGAAAGATGCACATGGCATCTATTCACTTATAGTCGGATTTTAGCCTTATAGTACAGGATAACTATACTACAGCCTATACACCAAAGGGAACAGGAACATAGACTTTGTTTCCTGTCATTGAGACACTTTGCCCTTTTGGTGCTGCCTTGTAGGCTCCCAGTGTATGAGGAGGATCTTGGTCCTCATATGACTGCTGAACTGGGGAGGGGGACTGATATGTAGGGACATTCCACTCTGGAGGACTGGAATGGAAGGGATAGGGGATAGAGGGTGCGTGGGTGGGACTGGGATGTGTTGAAAGAGGGTACTGTGATGGAGATGTAAGTTGAAGTAATAAATAAAAATTAAAAATTAAAAAAGACCTCAAGCTACCTTTGATAAAATATTTCATGCTTTTAAATATATAAGTTTTTAAACTTCCTTTCCAAAGCAATGCTTTCTATGTCTCTTTGCTTCTTTCTACTAGGATCACATATCCAACCCATTTTCAAAGAGAACAGAAAGTAAAATTTAATTTCTATAATGACCATCATCAGGAGGATTATAGGAAAATAGATGTTAGAAACACAGTCATGTTTTAAAGTATATAGAATAAAGCCTTGGGGAAAAACATTTTAATCCCTGGTTTACAAAAAAGCAGTAACCATGTATCTTGTCATCTTTTAAAGAGTGAGTTTTACACACTATTTTCCTCATTTAATGAATGGCTCAATTTTAAGGAATGTCTCTTCCTTTCTAAATTTAAAGATTTTGCTGTACTTCTTACAGATAAGATATGTCAAAGCAGAAAAGTTCATATTTATGAGATTAAGGCCCTGGATACTTGTGCAGTAACCAAAACATGTCTGAGTTTCAGGTTTCAGTTCTTATAAGAAGACTTCTTCCCTTTTCTAGTGTATTTCTTGAATCAATAACACTTTGATGGAGCCCAAATAGATTTTAACAAGTATACATTTCTCCAACATTTTTCTCGCTTTGCTATTTAAAGGCTCTCCCTTGTCTCACAAGTGCTCTAGGAGGTTCAGGGTCATATTTTAAAATATATGCATCTATGCACCTTTATAGTACAGTTATGGAAAGGTGCCTCTCATTCTGCACATAATACAGGTGAACTAGTTTTAATTTTACCATGGGAAATATATCAAGCTAATGTGGAAGAAGATAAAACAGAATCTCAACTTAGTTTTTATTGGCAAAACACTCTAGATGGTTTTGTGAGCAAAGAAGGAAAAGATCTCCATGGGATTGAATTGCCACAGAGCTCTTATGTAAAGCAGTTTTATTAGAAATATATTGTTCCAGACAGCAGGAAAGAGAACAGTTTTAATCCAAAATGCTTCCAGGCTCAATCCCTTCTGGCCAATTAATTTGATTTCAGTAATTCTCTGGTTGCCTCGACCTAGCAATAGGTATTAAATATAGTGTTGTGCCTTTCAGAAGACTTTTACTTTACATGAGAGCCAAAAGGCAAATCTGTACAAAATTGGATAAGGGGTTGAAATATGATTTTTTGAGATGGAAAAACACATTACTTCAAACTATGATAAATGAGAATGTTCTGGAAAAAAAATTGTTGACAAGTGCCAGACAGCATGCATTAGCCATCAGTGTCATTTAGACAAATCCTGATCAGGGTTCAACTATCTACCTACACAGAAGTTATCAAATGTTTCTTTTTATTTCAAGACTGGGCAGAAATGCCAATATTTTCTTTGTGAGGATTAAACTCAACAAATATCTATTAGAAAACATTGAATAGATATTTTTGAACACATCTGAAATGGATAATCTTTGCCTTTGGGGCTATCTAATGTGTAATATTTAGGCATGGTTTTCATCACAAAGAGATGGTATTATTCTACTAGTAATACGGCTCAGCACTCATAAGTTTAAGTAGCAATCAGTTACTCAGCCCCCGATTCTGGGGGATGTTGCTTCTCTTGACCCCTGGCCTGGGCTTGTTTACATGTCTGCAGGATTTACAAGGGGTATTTAAATTATTTAGCAGCATTTATATTACATTTAATTGGTTGGCAGGTTAATCCTTAACTGCCATTATACATAAGCACCCAGAGACCTGATGGATTTTAACAAGCCTTGGCCCAGATTGTGTAATCTTAGCCCATCTTAGCTAGCTCATAATTCTATTCCCTAAAGATGATCCCATATATACATATGTCCCCTGGACTGTTATTCACCATGCTATGCCAATGTTACAGGTCACATAGAATTAGGTTCCTTTATCTAACCCATAGTGTGTGTCCTCTTTTCTGCTCCAGCTATTTTCTTCTACTGGAGGCTTCTACTTCAGAAGTCACACCTTAGTCCCAGCTACCTCTGACTTTGCCCAATCTCAGGCCTCAGCATTTATTCAACCAATCAGAGACAATGTAAGTAACAGACAGGAAGCAGGACCAATTAACATTTAGAACTCTTCTTTAAACTGTAGCAGTGGTTTAATGATTTATAATGACTCTTAAACATAGAGACTGGAAATCCTGGGTCTCAAGGCCTGGGGCCAGCCCAAAGAAAGACACCCAAGTACGTGCTGGGACCCCTACAACAGTCGCCACTATGATGAGTGATGGAGAGATAGGAATGATGGAGTATGTAGTGGAGCAGTGAGAGAGAGAGCAAAGCTGAGCAGTGTGTACACTGTGGAGAGAGGTGGAACTGGAGACGCGATGGTGGTGAGGAGGAGGCAGATCTGAGGAGTGCGCACAACCACCCGAGGCCATGGAGATGTCTGGGCCTAGGCTACCACTGAGGGCCATGTCTGGGTCCATGGCCCTACCACAGAAGCTTTTCTGCACTGATGCCTGTGGCCTGTGTTGCCATCAAATGTCACTGGATGTAACTGGTCTTGGCTGTTGCCTGTGAATGTCTGAGGGCTGTGTTCCCACTGGGGGACATACTGATCTGTGTGACCTGTGCTGCCACCTGAAGCCATGGTCACATCCAGGCCTATGCTGCAGCCTAGAGGGTCCATATCTGGATAGATGGCTCTATCACAGTAAGAATCTATGTTGGTATCTGAGACCTGTGTTACCACCAAAGGCCATGTGCATGCACATGGTCTGGGCTGCCACCTGGGCCTTGATGTCTAATACTACCCTAAGCTTACCCAGCCCCTTGCCTGCAGTGGGGACAGATGGTCCACCCCCTGCTGGACTTGGGAAATTGGCCTCGGTACCTTGCCTGGGCAACACAATAGAGCTGGCCCTGGTGGTGGGGACATGGGTGAGCCAGCCCTGAGGTCATGAGCACATAAAAGCTTTCCTGATATTTGTCTGTTATTTCGTGGCCTGGGTGAAAAAGAGATGACCCCCATTGCGTCCCTAAACCTAGTGACCTCTAGCAGGCAGCAAGGTTGTCCCTACCCCTTGCCTTCTCAAAGCAAGAGAGGAGGACATGTTGAGCACGAAGCAGGGGTACTGCTTCCACCCAAGCCCAGATCCAGAACTCTGAGCAGCCCACCCCAACATCTCCCTCATCGATGAACTATTGGAACACGTGAGAGGGCCAGTCCTACAGAGCCAAAGCTGTAGGATCTCCATGATTCTACAGGGCAACAACAGCATATCTGAGAGGAGTCCCAGTGATTCAGTATTGATAGTGTAGCAAAAGCCAGAGATCTCAAACAAGACTAAGGACTCATTGCAATGACCATTTGCAAGAAAAACTGTTTGAACAAAAGGGTGGGTACACTGTATATACACCATGACACACCGCAGCTTCCACAGCAAGACTTTTGTTGGTATTTTGTTGTTGCCTTACTTTTTTATTTTTTGTTTGTTAGTTTTGTTTTCTTTTGTGGGGGAGGTTGCAAGGTCAGAGGGGGGATATGAAGGGATCGGGAGATGAGTGGGATTAAGGTGCATGATATGAAATTCACAAAGCATCAATAAAAAAATTAAAGGAAAAAGAAAAAGAAAAACATTGTGAACAAATGGCGTGAGAAAATTTGGACATTTTGACATTTCATTCTATAAACTAATTTTAGCGTGAAGGACCATCTTTAAACAAGACATAATATAGAATATATTTTAGTGTTCTGATAAATAGAAAAGAAGCTGTTCATGATTGCTATTATTGTTAAGGTTTTTAGTGTTGACAAAATAAAGGGTAATTTCAACCTAGCCAAAAGTCTTAAAATCCATTGTTTCAATCTCTTTTTTCTCCCTATACTTAGAAGACAGCAGTCCCGACATAGAGACCCTAGCCTTATCACATCATTTAACCTAGCCACTTAGTCTCAACCCAAGACCCTACTTCCAAATACCATCTCACTTTGAGAGCTGCTTATGAAATAGGAGGAGATAGGTACTTTGACTATGCCGTCCTTAAGGTTTTACTGTGAAATTAAGACCAGAATAATAAAGTCCACATGCCAATTCCTCTGCTGATTTTCTTCCTTGTAACTGTGTTTCCTGTTAAAAGGAGGCAGATCAAGAGTCTTCAATACACCTGACTTTCAGAATAGAATCTGGATCACATCCATATGAAGTGAAAGCCAAGTGAAATTAAAACCAAAATCTCAAAACAGATAATAATTAATATCAAGTCACTTTTCATGTGCATATGTGTTTTTTTTCTTTTTTCCCAATATTCTCAAATATTCTATGAGGTAATATTCTGGGGGTAAAAGGAATACCATGGATTGTTAAACCATAATATCTATATCAGGATGTTGAGTATAATATGTACCATACCTGAGACTATGGCAAATTTAGACATCATCAACATGGGCTTCCCTAATTATTGTGACATTGAAAGATTAATGAAGTCAGACACCTTTTAAAACTAAGTGAAATCACACAAATAGAAAAATCTAAGCCGGGCGGTGGTGGCGCACGCCTTTAATCCCAGCACTTGGGAGGCAGAGGCAGGCGGATCTTTGTGAGTTCGAGGCCAGCCTGGTCTACAAAGCGAGTCCAGGACAGCCAGAGATATTCAGAGAAATCCTGTCTCGAAAAACCAAAAAAAAAAAAAAAAGAAAAATCTTGAAACCTAAGAACTGAGTAAGAGTTGACTAAGTGTTCACAAGAGAAATAACAAGAGAAATTAGGGTACAGGTTAAGT
The DNA here is from genome assembly GCA_907164525.1 of Lophiomys imhausi. Taxonomy (NCBI): domain Eukaryota; kingdom Metazoa; phylum Chordata; class Mammalia; order Rodentia; family Muridae; genus Lophiomys; species Lophiomys imhausi. Next base: position 10,005,858 of record CAJQZJ010032173.1, on the reverse strand, counting down.
ATAGAATAAAATATCATTCAACAAATAGGAAAAGACCAGAATCCCACTTATTCATTCCACACCATGTTCAAGGCACTTCTCTGTCTCACCAAAATGCCTTTCTCTTTTTCAAGTGATGCTCCACAAATCCTTGTTAAAATCAAAGCAAAAGACAAAACATACCTGAAGATGTAATAACCGAGTTCCATGAAACAGAGTTTTTAGTGATCTGAAGACTTCGAGATCATCCACACCAAGCCATACATGGTGTTAAGTGTCTTTGTTAGTTAGGTCAACCTCACCCAATATAATAAATATAAGCAAAATGAAGGTGGCTAAACATAGAACTCTGATACAAGTGTTGCTCACTGATTGGCCAGTACCTTCCATGAGATTTAGACACATGTCTTTCTTGGATTGCATTTCCTACAGACCCACATCCTCTTGGCAAAATCTAGTTGTCTGGCTGTATGATAAGGAAAGCGAGTAAAAGTTGATGTAAATCTTGGGCAACTACTTTGCAACGATAATTCAGACCAAAATTTCATGTTAAGAACTAGCAGCTCTGGTTTTCTAAAAACTCTGTTATAAGAGCAGGAAACTATGGTGGGGTTGGCCCAAGTGAGCTGTAATTCATTCCCCGTAGTCATGAAGCTTCAGCCAGCCTGCATACCATTAACTTGCACCCACACACAAGCACTGTCTCCATAATCCCACACTAGATTCTTGCCTGTATTTAATTATTCTCCTCTTCATGACCCCCAAATCCTAGCCATTCATCAAATGTTCCTATAAACCATAAACTTCTCATGTTATAAATGTCATTATATTTCATAAATATTTTTCTGTTGAACTAATTTTAGACCTGTAAAACAGTTACAAATATTGGTCACAGAGTTTTCAGACACTCCTCCATTGGGTTCCTCCAATGTAAACATTTTTAAACATTGTTCAAAATCCCAAGAAAGGCCATATCAGGAGGTGAGAACTAATTATGCCTCACTAATGTCTATTGTCTGTGTATCATGTGGGATATGCATATGTGCTGGTGGCTGTCTGTGTGTATGTGTGTGTGTTTTACACAAATACACATAAATAAAACCCACTGAGCATGCTTTTGTTTTGTGTGTATATACGGATTCAAGGCTGACCACTATGTATTGGACAACACATAAGGGGGCTCATTCTTGGGAGAGGCTAGCTCATCTTCTCCCAGCAGTCAATAGTTGCCTGTAGTTCTTTGTGTAGGATTGAGACATCAAAATTTTTTCTCCCTTCCATGTTAACACGGCTATTGATATTGTCATTGTTGCAGTCTTGTTCATGCAGCCATTTCTAGGAGATGATGTTTCACAGCTAACTTCCTTCTATTCTGGCTCTTACAATCATTCTCTCCCCTCTTCCTACACATTCCCTCAGCTATAGATGCAAAACCTATGCTGTATATTGGTTTGTTAGGGCTAGACTGACACTCCATGATTTATTGTTCTCTGTAGTTTTTCTAGTTGTGGTTTTCTGTTATGATTTCCATTTATTATAAAAAAGATTCTTCAATGAGAAGTGATAGCTCTGTTTATCTCTGGGCACACCAAAGTTTCTTGATAAAGCCTCTAGGTATCATATTATTTTGTCCTTATCTAGAATTCTATACAATATATGTATAGAAAATATGTGTATACATATTTTATACTCATACACAGAGGGAAGGACACAGAAACACACACACACACGTAGAGAGCTGCAACATGCCACGCCCTAAAAATGGCGCCGGTTTCCGCCTTCCACCAGCCCGATGGTGAGCACTCTCTGTGGTAAACAAGTCCATATTTGGCTAAGACTGCTAATCTGGCTTGCTTCCGCATACGTGGGCCTCTAAGATAGCACCACGTGGCTTTACTTGATTGGCTGTTCATATAGTATTTAGCCTGTGGGTTGGGTCTGCCCGGGCATTCGGAAGACTGTTTTCAAGGGACCTGAATAAACTGCTTGAGAAGAGCTTTTGCGAGTTGCGTCGTTCTTGCTGGTCGAGGTCGACGCGACACACACACACACACACACACACACACATCTTAAAATAAATTAAGCTACTTGGGCTGACAATGCTCCCAGTACTGTGCATGACAAATCTCCTTTCAAATGGTTGGTCAGAGTAGTCTAAGACATTCCCAAAACAATATGGGCTGTAAATGTAGACCTTGGCTTCCTCTCAGGGCTTGAAGGTGGACCCCTATTCCCAAAGACATTGCACTGAAATGACTGAAATGGCCTGAGCTAGATATGACCTGAAAGACTCTTTTCTTTGAGCTACCTTCCACAGTTCCAGAAAATACTATGCACAGAAGTAGTCTTAAGCTCTCTATACATTCAACTCTGTTCATCTTTCTCTCTAAATCAAAATATTAAAACTCCTTTGGATCCCTTCCTAATTGCAATCTATCTATAATGTTATGTGCAATTTTTGTTATACACTGAAGAGTATATGAAGCGTGGTATATTTGTAGAATAGTGTCTAATTACATGTCTTGAAAGGATTACAGAATTGCTGTTTGAAAAAACAGTGAATATTATGTAAAGAAAGGGCACACTAATCATAAGGTAATATAAATATGGTATCTAGAACCACAAGTTTTCAAGAGTCTGTTCATATTTAGATTTCAAAAGAAAATAGCATCGGTTCAAAAACATGAAGAGCAAATATAAAAATTCAAAATTAATGAACATCAATTAAAAATTTATTAATACTACTATTAAAGTAAATTATGAATGTCTTTTAGAATGAAAAAACTAGGAACAATTAAAATTACATCTATAAAATATATACTTTATATTCAGAAATTTTTAGATTTATTTCATGCATAAAATATTAGGTCTTTGTATACTTGTGGTTTCAGGCAACACAAGATAATTTATTTTACCTCTGTGATTTATACCTCACCCTCTAGGCTAGGAGATATCAGATTTCCTTCTGTAGGGGAGAAGACAAGTAGAGGTCATTCATATCAGCAGCCCATGCCTATGAGACGGCTTTTCAGCAGTTACCATGAATGGAAAACATGAATGTTTTTTTTTTCAAGTCATGGCAATAATTATGTCAAATTTGCAAAAATGAGGTGGTAAAATTTACAAACTTAGATCAATGACTGACACAATCTCAACAGGAAATCCAGAACCTGGAATCAAAAACCATATATCTAGTATCATATCAGAGGTGAGATAGGGGTCAAAAAGGAGGAAAGAAAAAAATTAAAGAATAGGTGGAGATAAGATGAGACAAAAGATGAGACAAATATGTATAAATATGAAGTACTTTGAAAGAAGCTGGACACAGACCACAATGTAAGCAATCCTATCCAATTAATTTTTTTTCTGGTCTATGTTTTGTATCTTAAAGGACAAAGCATAAACAAATATCTCCTCCTGTATTTTCCTTACATTTCATACCAAATACAATCTTTAATGTTGTAGCAGCAGTAATAGTGACTTTTGCAAAGGAAAATGTTTCCTTCTCCTGAAAGCCATAAAAAACTCAAAATCAAGATAAAAATGGTGATCCATTTATATATTAGCAGTTTCAGAAAACACCATTACTTTTCCGCCCTCCAATCATTGTTCTTCTTCTACTTAAACTGGTCCTGGAGTTGCTATCATTAGGAAGATAGGATGAAAGATGATGGCCTCTTAATTGTATAGTTTATCATTAAACATTAATAATGATGAATCTGAAACAATGTCAGAACCTAATGACAGCATGGTTTCATTTGTATAACAATTTATACTTAGTTATACAAGTTTAAATGCCACTCCAGATGATTATAAAACTGATAAACACTAAAGTTTTTGTTCTGGTTCATAGACAACATCACTTTATTGGGAAGCAGGTAAGAACCTTTGTAGGTTTATCTATGCAGTTACATGGGTAATCGTCACCTTTCTTCTTATCACATAAAAGTACAAATGTATCCTTTTTACTAGATGAATATATATTATAATACATATGTATTCACTCTTGACTGCTCTAGTCTTCCAGTTTCACATTTCCTTGACATGCTCATAGTTCCTCTTAAAGGCCTAGGGCTTTTCCCAGGATACTATAAAAGATAAAACAATAAATATCAAGAAAATATGAGTTATTTCTATCCAACTACCAAAAGTATTAAACATGGGAAATATTTGAATATTTCATCTCATAGTATGAGTCAGAACAAAGACTGCATCTTCTTTATCTTCTATTTGTGTCCTTCCTTACCAGCCAATGGCATAGAGGTGTTTCTACCAGGAAAGGAACACCAAGGCCTACAGTTTGTTAAGGGATAGACACTGAATAGATAGAATTTCTCTCTCCAGTTGAACTCCAACACTTTGTATGAGGGAAGAAAAGTAATTTGAAGAAGGTCAATTTGGTAAGATACCAATTTCATCTTTTTTTTTTTTGAAAGTACTAGGTTTTTTTTCCTTTATTTTTTATTTCTTCAAGGTACATCTCAATCGCAGTCCCCTCCCTATTCCCCCTCCAGTCCCACCCTCCCACCCTCAACACCCCATCCTCTTCCCATTTTTTTTCTTTTAAGTTTAAGGTATATATTATTTCCCCTACAGTTTCCCCTTTCAGTCCAACAAATGGCTCTTTCTCTTATAATAATAAATACAATACAGTACAACAGGGTAATTAGGCCAAAGTTATGAGGGTTACATGGCTTAACGTACATTCCCAATGACCAGTCCATATGTATTTTGTACCTGACTTTAACATTCTACTATCTAACCATCTCCATGAGTTTAAAGTTCTATATCAAACTCAACATTCATACTAATTGCAACAAAATTTTAAAAATATCTTCTTAGATGTAGAACACTCTCTTGACTCCTAAACAACTCAAAATTTAATTATGAGACTCTATCTATCTTTCCTCAATCACCTCAGAGACCTCAGAGGGATAAATATATCTGATTTTGTAGGAAGTACAGGGTCTGCAGCTTCCCAAACTAAGAAATGACATACCAGTGGTTGCCTGGACAGTTCCCATTTACTCTCAATATATTACAGCATCGCTCTTCAGTCATTTGGCCCCGCTTCTCTGACAGACATTGATTGTAGAACAGGGTTTATGAAGGACTTACCTACCCTGTCTTGGCAGAGCTAGGCTGTCGACTTACCTGCTTCCAGGTTTTGTCCTTTTTGGACAGCATTCTGTCTACAGTTGGAGCAAGGGGCTTTTCCTACCAAGAGGTAGGCTTGCGACTAATTCAATCATCTCCCATTGAAGATTCTTCGATGCTCATCTTCTACTTGGAGGAGAATAGGAGATGCTGTCAGGAGTTGACATGTCTTGATATAAAAAAATCTAAAGTTATAGAAACATTTTGAATGCCATATTCTGCAGATCTCTTGAGGTTTTTGAAGAGGCCCTATCTATCACTTATATTAGGGTAAGCAGATGTTGCTTGTCTCTTAGCAGGTTTAATTCTGATTAGCTTAGCAAGTAACTATAATAGGCTGTCATAGTACCTAACAGAGTGACCGGCTTGCATAACCATTAGTTTGCATTTCTTAATTATCCTAAACAGTTCATGACAGTTAGTAGTAAAAGGCCGATACATCACATTTCATTTTTTTTCTTTACCTCCTAGCCCTTCCATCCCATTTCTCTGGGGTAGGGTGTCCTTATATAACAGTCCCTCATCTCAGTTGAGAGGTCGTATGAGGGCCAAGAGCCTATTCATTCATTGGGGATCTGCGAAGCAGTACCATCAGTGAAAAGAGTCTCGTTGCCTGGGAGAGAGAACTACTAAACAAACAAATCAAGAAGCATACAATAGATAAAAAGAATAAAAAATAGAAAAAATATAACTAATATATAAAAAAATAAATAAAAACTGAAAAGAAGAAGTCTATGTTCAAGTTCTCTTTGGTGTGTAAGTTGTAGTATTGATATCTTCTACTATATAGCGAAAATCCTACTATAAGTGAATAGATGCCATATGTGTCCTTCTGAGGTTCGTTCACTAAGGATGAGCTCTTCTAGTTCCATCCATTTGGCTGCAAATTGCATAATTTCATTGTTTCTGATAGCTGAATACTATTCCATTGTGTAGATGTACCACAGTTTTTTTTTATATAAATGTCTGTTTAATCATTACCATCATTGTCATTTTTTTTGTATACAATTTATTTTTTTTTATTTTTTTTTGCTTTTTTAATAATTTATTTTTTTTTCTTCAAGTTACATCTCAATCACAATCCCCTCCCTACTCCCCCCTCCAGTCCCACCCTTCTACCCTCCTCCCCCTCAGCCCCACCATCCTCTTCC
>CAJQZJ010032173.1:9934165-9974571 GCA_907164525.1 Lophiomys imhausi | reverse complement strand
AATGGGACCTCATGAAACTGAAAAGCTTCTGTAAGGCAAAGGACACTCTCATTTGAACAAAACGGCAGCCTACAGACTGGGAGAAAATCTTCACCAACCCCACATCTGACAGAGGGCTAATATCCAAAATCTACAAAGAACTCAAGAAATCAAATGCCAAGAAACCAAATAATCCAATCAAAAAATGGGGGACAGAGCTAAATAGAGAATTCACAAAGGAGGAATCCCTAATGGCTGAGAGACACTTGAAGAAATGCTCAACATCCTTAATCATCAGAGAAATGCAACTCAAGATGACTCTGAAATTCCATCTCACACTTGTCAGAATGGCTAAGATCAAAAGCTCAAATAACAGCAAATGCTGGCAAGGGTGTGGAGAAAGAGGAACCCTACTCCATTGCTGGTGGGAATGCAGGCTTGTGCAACCACTATGGAGGTCAGTCTGGCGATATCTTAGAAAACTTGGAAAGGCTTTGCCTCAGGACCTAGCCATGCCACTTCTGGGTATACACCCAAATGCCTCTTCACGCAATCATAAGGAAGTTTCCTCATATGTGTTTATTGCAGCCTTGTTTGCAATAGCTAGAAACTGGAAACAACCCAGATGTCCCTCAACCGAAGAATGGATTAAAAAACTGTGGTACGTGGATCCAAGATGGCGGCAGCCGGCGCGGAAATATTTTGAATTCGGGGTCAATAGTCACAAGGCTAAGTGTTGCAGGACCCTGTACAAAGGGCACGACCCCTTCTAAATCTCACCCAGCTACACAGGGACCATGGAAGATGCCTGGGCAGGATGCCCCTTCCAAGTCTCAGACATGCTAGGAAGCCTCTGGACCCGGGAATTGGGATAACCCATACCCCGAAAAGGAGAAATCCCCAGTAAGTTCCAACCTAATACCCAGCTGGCAGATTCAGAAACCACGCAGAGATAATCCCCACCCAGCTGGGCACTCCCAGGTCTCCCACAGACGATCCAATTATCTGGGAAAGGTTGCAACCCTTGGAAGTGAACTAGCTCCTCTGCAAAGCACCTTCAGATCCCAGTCTGTGACATCACTGGCCACTGGCCAGCTTCCAAGCATCAGGAGTGGCAAGGCTATTGGTACTGAACTGCAGATTTACACCCTACAGGAACCAACCCCAGGCAAACTGTGAGATATTTGAAACTGTCCTATATCGAACTTTTGTACTCCTAAGGCCCTTCCGGCAGGGAATCAGAGCTTACTTGTGCACAGCTCCGCCACCTGAATTAATTAAGTCCCCACCTGGGAGGCGGGATAGAATGACTCACCTTATAGGATTGCAGTAAGGCAACTCCTACATCACAGTGCCCCCATTGGACCCAAGTCCAGAAAACAGCAAAAAAAAAAAAAAAAAAAAAAAAAAAAAACCACATGGCCAGAGGCCAGAACAACAACAAAAAAAAAAACAGAGCGAAATGTGTCCAACAAAAGAAAGCAATGCCATTCTGTCCAACCCGAACCACGTCACCACAACTGAAACACATGAAAACGATGACAATTCTACATTATGGAAAGTGATAAAGTCCCTTCAAGAAGAACTTAAAACTATGAAGGAATTCAAAGAAGCCACAATTCTACAAGTCAAAACAACGAAAAACATCACTGAAGAGTTCCAAGCCAAGGTGACCCAGCTTGAACAGGAAAAGGATAAAGCAATGAAAGATCTCCAGACAAAAACAAGCAAACTGGAGAAGGAAATGTACAAAACCAACACTACCATTCAAGACATGAAAATAGAAATGGAAACAATAAAGAAAACACAGTCAGAGTTAAAAGAGGAAATGGAGTATCAAGAGAAGAGAATAGGAACTACGGATGTGAGTATGAAAAATAGGATGCAAGAGATGGAAGACAGGATCTCAGGCATGGAAGATTCGATGGAAGAAATCAGTACAACATCCAAAGAAAATGAGAAGGCTAAAAAATCTCTCACCCACAACATCCAAGAAATCAAGGACTCAATGAAAAGACGGAACCTAAGAATTATAGGCATAGAAGAAAGAGAAGACTCCCGACTCCATGGTCCAGGAAATATCTTCAACAAAATCATAGAAGAAAACTTCCCAAACCTAAAGAAAGAGATGCCAGTAAAAATCCTAGAGGCTTACAGAACACCAAACAGATTAGATCAGAAAAGAAACTCCTCTCGCCACATAATAATAGAAACTCCAAATGTAGAGAACAAAGAAAGGATATTAAAAACTGTAAGAGAAAAAGGCCAAGTCACATACAATGGCAGACCCATCGGAATCACACCTGACTTCTCCTCAGAAACTTTAAAAGCTAGAAGGGTTGGACAGATGTCGTACAAGCCCTGAGAGAACATAGGTACCCAGCCAGACTACTATACCCAGCAAAACTCTCTATCAACATAGAAGGAGAAAACAAGATATTCCATGAGAAAATCAAATTCAAATATCTCCTCACAAACCCAGCCCTACAGAAGATCCTAGAAGGAAAATTCCAACACAGAGAAGATAACTACACCCAAGAAAACAGAGGAAATAGAAACCTCCACAGCAAATAAACAAAAGACAGAAAGCTATACAAAAATAATGGGAAATAACAACCCCTGGTCACTAATACCCATCAACATCAATGGACTCAACTCGCCAATAAAAAGACACAGACTTACAGACTGGATCAGTAAACAAGACCCATCTTTTTGCTGTATACAAGAAACACATCTCACTATTGAAGATAAACACTACCTAAGAGTAAGGAGCTGGGAAAAGGTTTCCAAGAAAATGGACCCAGGAAACAAGCTGGAGTAGCCACCCTAATATCAAACAAAATAGACTTCCAATTGAAGTTAATAAAAAAAGACAGAGAAGGGCATTACATACACATTAAAGGAAATATACACCAAGAGGTCATCTCAATATTGAACATCTATGCCCCAAATACAAAGGCACCTACATTTATAAAAGAAACGCTTCTAAAACTTAAATCGCACATCGATCGAAACACTTTAATAGTGGAGACTTCAACACCCCACTCACAACTATGGACAGCTCATCAAGACAGAAGCCAAACAGATAAATAATGAGCCTAACAGAAATCATGAACCAAATAGACCTAACAGATATCTACAGAACGTTTCACCCAAACACAAAAGAATACACCTTCTTCTCAGCAACTCACGGAATCTTCTCCAAAATCGACCATATACTTGGACACAAAGATAGCCTCAACAGATACAAGAAAATTGAAATAACCCCTTATATCTTATCAGACCACCATGGAATAAAGATGGACTTCAATAGCAAAAGAATCAACAGAAAGTCTACACTCACATGGAAATTGAACAACTCTTTACTAGAGGACCACTGGGTCAGGGAAGAAATAAAGAAGGAAATCAAAGACTTCTTAAAATCCAACGAAAATGAAGACACAACATACCCAAACCTATGGGACACAATGAAAGCTGTGCTACGAGGAAAGTTCATAGCACTAAGTGCCTTAAAAAGAAAATTGTGACCGTTCATATTAGCGAATTAACAGCTAAACTGGATGAATTGGAAAAAAAAGAAGCAAACACTCCCAAGAGGAGCAGAAGGCTGGATATCATCAAACTTAGGGCTGAAATCAACAACTTAGAAACAAAAAGAGCTTTACAAAGAATCAATGAAACCAAGAGTTGGTTCTTTGAGAAAATCAACAAAATAGACAGACCCTTAGCCAAATTAACTAAAAGACAGAGGGAGAAAACAAAATCAGAAATGACAAGGGTGAAATAACAACAGACATTGAGGAAATCCAGATAATATTTTGATCCTACTTCAAAAATCTATACTCCACCAAATTTGAAAACTTAACTGAAATGGACAATTTTCTTGATAGATTCCACCTACCAAAGCTAAATCAAGATCAGATAAACAGATTAAACAGCCCTATAACCCCTAAGGAAATAGAAACAGTCATTAAAAATCTTCCAACCAAAAAAAGCCCAGGGCCAGATGGCTTTAGCACGGAATTCTACCGGACCTTCAAAGAGGAGCTAACACCAGTCTTTTCAAACTCTTTCACAAAATAGAATCTGAAAGAACATTGCCAAACTCATTCTACGAGGCCACAATCACCCTGATTCCTAAACCACATAAAAACCCAACAAAGAAATAGAACTTCAGACCAATCTCCCTCATGAACATAGATGCAAAAATACTTAATAAAATACTAGCAAACCGAATTCAAGAACACATCAAAAGTATCATACACCATGATCAAGTAGGCTTCATCCCTGGAATGCAGGGATGGTTCAACATACGAAAATCTATCAACTTCATTCACCATACAAAAAAGATGAAAGAAAAAAACCACATGATAATCTCGCTAAATGCAGAAAAAGCATTTGACAAAATCCAACACCCCTTCATACTAAAAGTTCTGGAGAGAATGGTCATACAAGGGCCGTACCTAGAAATAATAAAGGCAATATACAGCAGGCCAGTGGCCAACATCAAAATAAATGGAGAGAATCTTGAAGCATTTCCTCTAAACTCAGGGACAAGACAAGGATGTCCACTTTCACCATATCTCTTCAATGTATTACTTGAAGTTCTTGCTAGAGCAATAAGACAACTAAAGTACATCAAGGGGATAAACATCAGAAACGAAGAAGTCAAATTATCCCTATTTGCAGATGATATGATAGTATACATAAGTGACCCCAAACATTCCACCAGAGAACTCTTACAGCTGATAAACACCTTCAGCAAAGTGGCTGGATACAAAATTAATTCAAAAAAATCAGACCCTTCTTTATACAACAAACAAATGGGCTGAGGAAGAAATAAGGGAAACAACCCCTTCACAATAGCCACAAACAACATAACATACCTGGGGGTAACTCTAACCAAGCAAGTAAAGGACCTGTACAACAAGAACTTCAAGCCCTTGAAGAAAGAAATGGAAGAGGCCTTTAGAAGATGGAAAGATCTCCCATGCTCATGGATAGGTAGGATCACCATAATAAAAATGGCCATCCTACCAAAACAATATATAGATTCATTGCAATTCCTATCAAAATACCAACACAATTTTTTATAGACTTGGAAAGAGCTAGTCTCAATTTCATATGGAACAACAAAAAGCCCAGAATAGCTAAATCAATCCTGTACAATATAAAAACATCTGGAGGTATTACCATCCCAGATTTCAAGCTGTACTACATAGCAGTAGTAGTAAAAACAGTATGGTATTGGTATAGAAACAGACCATATATCAATGGAATTGAATTGATGATCCAGAAATAGACCCACGCACTTATGGCCACCTAATTTTTGACAAAGAAGCCAAAACAGCACAATGGAAGAAGGACAGCATCTTCAACAAATGGTGCTGGTCCAACTGGATGTCCATTTGTAAAAGAATGAAATTAGACCCATACTTATCACCTTGTACAAAACTTAAGTCCAAGTGGATCAAAGACCTTAATATAAGGTAACATAAGACCGGTGGTGGGGTTGGATGGATTAGATTTGGAAAATATATAGGAGTTTCTGATATTGTCTCTTATTCGGGGCCTGAAGAGCATTATCAGCATGAAGTCAGCAAAAACAGGAAAGACTCAATAGACTAAAAAACAAGGTTGAAGTCAGGAAAACAGGAAAGATTTAATGGATTTGAAGAAACAAAGTATCTGGCCTGACACTGTTTTCAGCTGCTAAGTGGGCGCAGCCCAATTTAAGCTGAAACAGAGTTCCTCCTATTTAAGGAAAGTGCATGGAGCCCAGAAGGGGAAGAGGCCCCTGATGCTAGAGAGCTCCAAGAGTCCTGCTGAAAAAAGGGCTGGCCATTCATGGCCAGCTCTCTCCCTGAAGCAGAAAGAAGCCGGTGAGCAAAGAAAGCCTGAGCAAGACACCAAAAGGCCAAGGACTGGAGCCTGTGGCTCAGCTTTTGCCTAGAGGGCTTTGATCTGTCCGATCAGTGGCCTAGGGGAAATTCTGCCTGGCTTTAAGGACTGAGGCAGAGCAGCTGAGTTCCTGATTCAAAAGAAGTAAGTTGGCCTGCAGATGGCTGGGGTCTCCCACAGAGAAGAAAGCATGAAGCCTTATTTAAGGTGAGACTGCAACAACCAACTACCCTGACGAACCTGCATCTGAGAGATCCAGAAAAAGGACTGCTAAGTGCGTTAACGAATCTACAACAAAGACTGTGTTCCTGATGACTGAGGACCTGCCCCAGAGACTGTATCATTCTAAAAGATTATGAAAGTAGTTGTTATAATTATCAATAGGTTTAGTGGATAGGTTAAAGGTATTGTAGGAATTTATAGGATTAATAGTTAAGAAATTGTTGGTGTTTGTTATAAGTGAATTTAGTAATAAATAAATAAGTGATAAATAATAATTTAAAATATTGGTTACAGGTGGCGGCCAATGTGGTAAGGCATTATGGGTAATTTTATTTTCAAAACTATAGAGAAAACTGCAGATTTTGAAACTATGATGCCAATTGTTGACAATATGGCAATGTTTACTGCTGACCTCTACACTGTTTTTCAATCAGACCGAATGTTTTATTCTGTTAATTTTTTTTATTTTATTGGTTTGTCATAAGGAAGACGTCTGTTACCCAATTAAAAATTATGGAAATGCAGATTGAGGAGCTTAAGAAATTTCTGGCAGGACAGGTGACTGGAACTGAGAAAATGGCAAGTTCTTTTCTAGCTAGGTCTCCACAATCGCCGCGTGTGCCAGTAGGAAACCAGGTAAGTAATGGTGCTAATGTGGAACCAAGTGCGCCCCCAGAGGAGCTGCATGATACTGCACAATCACCATCAGCTTTTCCAGTTATGTTTCAAATTAGGCCTGATAATAACGGTCAACTCAATCAGGAATTAACATGGCATCCAATAGACATTTTGGATTTAAAAAGATTAAAGGAGTCTATTGTCTCTTATGGAATGCACTCATCATTCGTTAAACAGATGCTAAATAATTGGGCTATACAAAATAGAGTCATTCCCCAAGATTGGAAGGGACTGATATCAGCTGTGCTAGAAGGTAGCCAGCAATTACAATGGTTGTCATGGTGGAGACATGAAGCCACAAAATTAAAGCAGCAAAATATGGCAAGGGGAATAAATGTCACAACCCATCAAATGCTTGGTGAGGGACCTTATGCTGACATACGGTTACAGACTCAATTTGAAGATGTTGTCATTGAACAATGTCGTGTTGCCGCTCTGAGGGCCTGGGATATGGTGGCTGAGGCTGGGAAAAGGTTTACTTCATTTACCAAGATAATACAAGGTCCTCAGGAAACCTTCTCAGACTTTTTAGGGAGATTGACTTCAGCTGTGGAGAGAGATGTAGATAACCCTGATGCCAGACAGGACTTGATAAATGCCTTGGCATATGAAAATGCAAATGCTGAATGTCAAAGGGCAATTAGGCCATTGAAAGCTCGAGGAGCCCCAGTAGATGAATGGATAAGAGAAACAGCTGATATTGGTTTTCAAGAGCATCAGACTAATGTCATAGCACAAGCAGTTGCTAGGGGTCTTAATGAGTCCTTTAAAAATGGTGAACTTGGTCATTTCCAAAGATATCGTAAGGCTGAATCCTCCAGAACTCGAAATGATAGGTGCCTGGACTCTGCAGAACATGGTCATAGAAGGGAACGAATGGCTTTTAATGGCGAACGTGGTCGTAAAGGGGAACGAACAGCTTCTAATGGCAATAGAATGTTAAGGTCTCCAGGATTTTGTACTCGTTGTGGAAAAGGTAAACACTGGTCCCGGGATTGTAGAGATAAAACGGATGTCAGAGGTAACCCCTTGCCGGGAAACGAGGGGAGGGGCCTACCGGTTCAGGCCCCCCAAAACAATGTGAACCATCATCCATCATCCAACCAGAGGGAAACAGACAGGCAGGAAGAACAAAATTAACTATTGCTGATCTTTTACAGGCTACTGAAGGTACTACAGTTTTAGATTTGACCACAGATCAATCTAAAACATTATCCAAAACAGATGAATGTTATATGTTAACCACTGGAATCTATGGTCCTTTACCATCAGGGACAATAGGATTAATATTTGGAAAAAAAATGGATTAACTTGTCAAGGATTCTTTATTCATCCAGGTATTATAGATGGAGACTTCAAGGAAGAAATTAAAATTATGACATCCATATGGAAAGAGATGACAATTAATGCAGGGGACAAAATTGCCCAACTGCTGCTGTTCCTTACACCAAGGGCAAGGTTGTTCCAATAGACAGAACAGGAGCAGTCGAAAATAGTGGAAAACGTGTGTATTGGCAAACAATGATGAGTGATACGAGACCAAAATTAAAAATACAAGTAAATGGTATTGAAATAGAAGGATTGGCTGACACGGGAGTAGATGTCACTGTCCTTTCACATGAGTCTTGGAATTCAAACTGGCCACTTCAAAGGGTTCCTACACATTTTATAGGAATTGGTAAATTATCACATGTAAAACAAAGTGTACGATGGCTTAACTGTGTGGGACCAGAAGGGCAAAGAGGGAAGTTGAGAACTTATGTGGCTGATGTACCCATAAATTTATGGTGAAGGGATCTCTTACAACAATGGGGTACTCAAATTAATATTCCTACAATGCCAGAAATAACAAATGATGAAATGATGGATGCTTTTGAGGAAGGTATTGATATGCATATTCAACAACAATTGCAAGCAATGTCTAGTGTCCAAACACAGAACACCCCAGACATTGAGATTATAGATACTTTTGAGGAAGGTATTGATGTGAGTACTCAACAATTGCAAGCTACATCTAGTGTCCAAACACAGGACACCCCAGGTATCGAGTTTCCAAATTTATACTAGGGGCCACTGCTGAAATTCCAACAGCCCTACCCTTGAAATGGCTATCAAATAAACCAGTGTGGCAAGAGCAGTGGCCCATAACAAAGGAAAAATTGGAGGCTCTTGAGCAATTGGTAAAAGAACAGCTGGAGGCTCGTCATATAGAAGAGTCTACCAGCCCATGGAATTCTCCTGTGTTTGTGGTAAAAAAGAAATCCGGTAAATGGAGAATGGTAACAGATTTAAGAGCTGTGAATAGAGTAATTCAACCTATGGGTCCTTTGCAGCCTGGTATGCCTTTACCTTCTCTGTTACCAAAGTCATGGCCTTTAATAGTAATTGATTTAAAAGACTGCTTTTTCTCAATTCCGTTACATAAGAATGATAGGGAAAGGTTTGCCTTCTCTGTACCTACTCTTAATAACAGTAGGCCAATCAAGAGGTATTGTTGGAATGTACTTCCACAGGGAATGTTGAATAGTCCAACTCTGTGTCAATATTTTGTACAAAAACCATTAGAAATAATGAGTAAGCAGTTTCCTCGATCTATTATCTAGCATTATATGGATGATATTTTGTTGGCTGATTCTGATATAGTTGTTTTGAGAACTTATTTAAGGAAATGCAAAGAATTCTACCACTATGGGGGTTAAAAATTGCTCCTGAAAAAATACAAAGAGGAGATTCAATCAACTATTTGGGTTATAAAATAAGTCAACAGAGAATAAGATCGCAAAAGGTACAAATCCGTAGAGACCAATTGAAAACTCTTAATGATTTTCAAAAATTAATGGGAGATATAAATTGGCTAAGGCCCACCCTTGGTTTAAGTACTCATGAGTTAAGTAATTTGTTTCAAACATTACAAGGGGATTCAAATATAAACAGTCCAAGATGTTTAACTGCTGAGGCAGAAAAGGAATTAATGTTGGTAGAACAAAGATTGCAAGATGCATACATAGATCGAATTGATCCCCAACTTGATTGTATTTTGGTCATTTTACCATCAACTCATTCTCCTACAGGGCTTATTATGCAACGGGAAGACAGTATTATGGAATGGATTTTCTTACCACATAAACAAAGTAAAAAATTAAAGACATACATAGAAAAGATATCTGAATTAATTGTAAAAGGTAGAATAAGATTACGTCAATTATCAGGAATGGACCCGGCTGAAATAGTAGTGCCTCTTACTAATGCTGAGATTATGTCATTGTGGGTAATCAATGAAGATTGGCAAAGAGCTTGCAGTAATTATTTGGGAGAAATTAATAACAAATTTCCAAAAAGCAAACGTATACAATTTATAAAAAGAACTACTTGGATTCTTCCTCGTATTGTAAAGGGAACACCAATTCCTGATTCACCAACCTTCTATACTGATGCTAACAAGATGGGAATGGCAGGTTATAAGACAGACAAAATCAGCAAGGTAATCAAAAGTCCATATACCTCAGTTCAAAAAGCAGAATTGTATGCAATCCTTATGGTGTTATTAGATTTTCCAGAGTCTCTTAACATAATTACAGATTCTCTATATGCAGAAAGAGTTGTGTTGCACATAGAAACTGCTGAATTTATTCCTGATAACACAGAATTAACTTCTTTATTTATACAATTGCAACAGGTCATCAGAGGTAGAAATAATCCATTATATATAACCCATATTCGATCCCATACAGGTTTGCCAGGTCCACTGGCACAAGGAAATGAGGAAATTGACCAGTTACTCATAGGAAATGTGTTGGAAGCCTCAAAATTTCATCAGAAACATCATGTTAACAGTTCAGGTTTAAAGAAAAACTTCTCTATTACCTGGCAACAAGCCAGGGAAATAATTAAAAAATGTCCTACGTGTTCTCTGTATAACCAAATTCCATTACCTGCTGGTAGTAACCCTAGAGGTACTAAAAAGAATGAAATTTGGCAAATGGATGTTTTTCACTTTGCAGAATTTGGAAAACAAAGGTATGTACATCATACCATTGATACATACTCTGGGTTTCAATGGGCAACTGCTTTAAGTTCTGAAAAAGCTGATTGTGTTATTGCACATTTGTTAGAAATAATGGCATTTATGGGTGTACCTGCACAAATTAAGACTGATAATGTTCCTACATATGTATCTAATAAGATGAAGCAATTCTTTGCATATTATAATATGAAACATGTTACTGGTATACCACACAATCCTACAGGACAAACAATTGTAGAAAGAGCTAATCGTACCTTAAAAGAGATGCTTTTTAAATAAAAGGGGGAATTATAGAATCCCAGGGATAGATTACACAATGCATTGCTAACTTTGAATTTCCTAAATGTTGGTGAAAAGGGTACCACTGCAGCTGAGAGACATTGGGTTATACAAAAATCTGAGGAATTAAATCAACCAAATATTATAAGGATATGTTAAACCTGCAATGGTTTTAAGATGGGGACGTGGTTATGCCTATGTGTCTACAGGGAATGAAAAAATGTGGTTACCAACAAAACTTATAAAGATTAGATCTGACCAGGGAGAAACTCTCATTAGCTGAAATATGAATGTCTTCGCATGGTGAGAATATTTTATTAACTTTATGGTGTTCATGATATTCCAATCTTTTATCCAGGATGGACAGAGTTTATGCCTTAAAATGGACTTACAAAGTTGTTCTATGCCTTCCATTTGCTCAAATTTAGAGCAAAAATATATTTTCAGAGCCAAGGACTGAATGACAATAACAACAAGACAAATGGGCCAGAAGATTCAACTTAACATACTGCTTCAATCACTGTTTTCTTAAAAACTTTGCATGCAAATCATTTTTAAAAGCGCTAGTCCAAAAAATGATCGATCTTACAGAGACTGGACAATAAAAGCTATAGGTAACTTTCCCGAGAATTGGCCAATATCTCAATTTTTGAAGGGTACCCGAAAATATTTACACTCCATTCCCAAAAGATGGGTTGGAAGCTTTTTGTTATGTTATGTGTTGTGATTGTTTGTTGTCGTCTGGTATGAATGGATATATGTTATGTGTTGTGAATTGGATTTGAGGATTTTCTTTTTTCCCTCATTCTATTTTTTTGTCTCTTTTATTATTAAAAGCTTAAGATTATTTTGTTATATTGGTAGAAATTTAAGATTCTGTTTATTGATGCAAGTTTAAAAAATGTTTTGTATGTAATAGAAAGTAAGTTTATTGATAAGAATTTAAAATGTTTTGTTTGCTTTAATGTCTTTTGTCAAAAGATGTAAATACAACTATGTAATGTGAGAAGTTTAAGGTTATTTTAACACTTGTTTTAATGTATATTGATAAAAATTTAAAGTTAGTTTATGTATTGTACATAGACAATTTATTTACATTGTATATGTAGATATTATGTAGATTTATTTTTTATTTTACTAGAAGGGGGATACGTAGGGGTTGGATGGATTAGATTTGGAAAATATATAGGAGTTTCTGATACTGTCTCTTAATTCGGGGCCTGAAGAGCATTATCAGCATGAAGTCAGCAAAAACAGGAAAGACTCAATAGACTGAAAAACAAGGTTGAAGTCAGGAAAACAGAAAAGATTTAATGGATTTGAAGAAACAAAGTATCTGGCCTGACATTGTTTTCAGCTGCTAAGTGGGCGCAGCCCAAATTAAGCTGAAACAGAGTTCCTCCTATTTAAGGACAGTACATGGAGCCCAGAAGGAGAAGAGGCCCCTGATGCTAGAGAGCTCCAAGAGTCCTGCTGAAAAAAGGGCTGGCCATTGATGGCCAGCTCTCTCCCTGAAGCAGAGAGAAGCCGGTGAACAAAGAAAGCCTGAGCAAGACACCAAAAGGCCAAGGACTGGACCCTGTGGCTCAGCTTTTGCCTAGAGGGGTTTGATCTGTCCGATCAGGGGCCTAGAGGAAACTATGCCTGGCTTTAAGGACTGAGGCAGAGCAGCTGAGTTCCTGATTCAAAAGAAGTAAGTTGGCCTGCAGACGGCTGGGGTCTTCCACAGAGAAGAAAACATGAAGCCTTATTTAAGGTGAGACTGTAATAACCAACTTACCCTGATGAACCTGCATCTGAGAGATCCAGAAGAAGGACTGCTAAGTGTGTTAAAGAATCTACAACAAAGACTGTGTTCCTGACGACTGAGGACCTGCCCCAGAGACTGTATCATTCTAAAAGGTTATGAAAGTAGTTGTTATAATTATCAATAGGTTTAGTGGATAGGTTAAAGGGGTTGTAGGATTTTATAGGATTAATAGTTAAGAAATTGTTGGTGTTTGTTATAAGTGAATTTAGTAATAAATAAATAAGTGATAAATAATAATTTAAAAGATCGGTTACAGACCGGTCACACTAAATCTACTAGAAGATAAAGTGGGAGAAACCCTAGAACCAAATGGCACAGGCGACAACTTCCTGAACAGAACACCAACAGCTCAGGACTTGAGATCAACAATCAATAAATGGGACCTCATGAAACTGAAAAGTTTCTGTAAGGCAAAGGACACTGTCATTCAAACAAAACGGTAGCCTACTGACTGGGAGAAAATCTTCACCAACCCCACATCTGACAGAGGGCTAATATCCAAAATCTACAAAGAATTCAAGAAATTAAATGCCACGAAACCAAATAATCCAATCAAAAAATGGGGGACAGAGCTAAATAGAAAATTCACAAAGGAGGAATCCCTAATGGCTGAGAGACACTTGAAGAAATGCTCAACATCCTTAATCATCAGAGAAATGCAACTCAAGACGACTTTGAGATTCCATCTCACACCTGTCAGAATGGCTAGAATCAAAAACTCAAATGACAGTACCCGCTGGCGAGGGTGTGGAGAAAGGGGTACGCTACTCCATTGCTGGTGGGAATGCAGGCTTGTGCAACCACTATGGAGGTCAGTCTGGCGATATCTTAGAAAACTTGGAAAGGCTCTGCCTCAGGACCCAGCCATACCACTTCTGGGTATACACCCAAATGCCTCTTCACGGAATCATAAGGAAGTTTCCTCATCTATGTTTACAGCAGCCTTATTTGTAATAGCTAGAAACTGGAAACAACCCAGATGTCCCTCAACCAAAGAATGGGTTAAAGAATGGTACATCTACACAATGGAATAGTATTCAGCTATCAGGAACAATGATATTATGCAATTTGCAGCCAAATGGATGGAACTAGAAAAGCTCATCCTGAGTGAACTAACCCAGACTCAGAAGGACACATATGGCATCTATTCACTTATAAGGATTTTAGCTATATAGTAGAAGGTATCGATAGTACAACTAACACACCAAAGGGAACTTGGACATAGACTTCTTATTTTTAATATTTATTTTTTATTTATTTTTTTATATATTAGTTATATTTTTTCTATTTTTTAGTCTTTTTTATCTATTGTATGCTTATTGATTTGTTTGTTTAGTAGTTCTCTCTCCCAGGCAATGAGACTCTTTTCACTGATGGTACTGCTTCGTAGATCCCCAATGAATGAGGAGGCTCTGGGCCCTCATACGACCTCTCAACTGAGATGAGGGACTGTTATATAAGGACACCCCACCCCAGAGAAATGGGATGGAAGGGTTAGGAGGTAAAGAAAAAAATGAAATGTGATGTTTCGGCCTTTTACTACTAACTGTAATAAACTGTTTAGGATAATTAAGAAATGCAAACTAATGGTTATGCAAGCCGGTCATTCTGTTAGGTACTATGACAGCCTCTTATAGTTACTTGCTAAGCTAATCAGAAATAAACCTGCAAAGAGAAAAGCAACATCTGCTTACCCTAATATAAGAGATAGATAGGGCCTCTTCAAAAACCTCAAGAGATCTGCAGAATATGGCATTCAAAGATGTTTTCTTAACTTTAGAATTTTTATATCGAGACATATCAACTCCTGACAGCACCCCCTATTCTACCCCAGGTAGAAGATGAGCATGGAAGAATCTCCAGTGGGAGATGATTGAATTAGTTGCAAGCCTATCTCTTGGTAGGAAAAGCCCCTTGCTCCAACTGTAGACAGAATGCTGTCCAAAAAGGACAAAACCTGGAAGCAGGTAAGTCGACAGCCTAGCTCTGCCAAGACAGGGTAGGTAAGTCCTTCATAACCCCTGCTCTACAATCAATGTCTGTCAGAGAAGCGGGGCCAAATGACTGAAGAGCGATGCTGTAATGTATGGAGAGAAAATGGGAACTGTCCAGGCAGCCACTGGTATGTCATTTCTTAGTTTGGGAAGCTGTAGACCCTGTACTTCCTATAAAATCAGATATATTTATCCCTCTCAGGTCTCTGAGGTGGCTGAAGAACAGATAGATAGAGTCTCATAATTAAATTTTGAGTTGTTTAGGAGTCAAGAGAGTGTTATACATCTAAGAAGATACTTTTAAAATTGTGTTGCAATTAGTATGAATGTTGAGTCAGATATAGAACTTTAAACTCATGGAGATGGTTAGATAGTAGAATGTTAAAGTCAGGTACCAAATACATATGGACTGGTCATTGGGAATGTACGTTAAGCCATATAACCCTCGTAACTGTGGCCTTATTACCTCTGTTGTACTGTATTGTATTTATTATTATAAGAGAAAGAGCCATTTGTTGGACTAAAAGGGGAAACTGTAGGGAAATAAGATATACCTTAAACTTAAAAGAAAAGAAAACAGAAGAGGATGGGGGATTGAGGGTGGGAGGGTGGGACTGGAGGGGGAATAGGGAGGGGACTGCAATTGAGATGTAACTTGAAGAAATAAAAAATAAAGGGAAAAAAGAATAATAAAAAAAACTGTGGTACATCTACACAATCGAATAGTATTCAGCTATCAGGAACAATATAATTATGAAATTTGCAGCCAAATGGATGGAACTAGAAAAGCTCATCCTGAGTCAGCTAACCCAGACTCAGAAGGATGCATATGGCAACTATTCACTTATAGTAGGATTTTAGCTGTATAGTAGAAGGTATCGATACTACAACCAACACACCCAAGGGAACTTGGACATAGACTTTTTATTTTTATTTTTTATTTATTTTTTATATTTTTTTCTATTTTTTAGTCTTTTTTATCTATTTGTCTGCTAATTGGTTTGTTCTCTCTCCCACGCATTAAGACACTTTTCACTGATGGTACTGCCTCGTTGACCCCCAATGAATGAGGAGGCTCTTGGCCCTCATACCACCTCTCAACTGAGATGAGGGATTGTTACATAAGGACACTCCACCCCAGAGAAATGGGATGGAAGGGTTAGGAGGTAAAGAAAAAAAATGAAATGTGATGTTTCGGCCTTTTACTACTAACTGTCATAAACTGTTTAGGATAATTAAAAAATGCAAACTAATAGTTATGCAAGCCGTTCATTCTGTTAGGTACTATGACAGCCTATTATAGTTATTTTCTAAGCTAATCAGAAATAAACCTGCTAAGAGACAAGCAACATCTGCTTATCCTAATATAAGAGATAGATAGGGCCTCTTCAAAAACCTCAAGAGATCTGCAGAATATGGCATTCAAAGATGTTTTCTTAACTTTAGAATTTTTATATCGAGACATATCAACTCCTGACAGCACCCCCTATTCTACCCCAGGTAGAAGATGAGCATGGAAGAATCTCCAGTGGGAGATGATTGAATTAGTAGCAAGCCTATCTCTTGGTAGGAAAAGCCCCTTGTTCCAACTGTAGACAGAATGTTGTCCAAACAGGACAAAACCTGGAAGTAGGTAAGTCAACAGCCTAGCTCTGCCAAGACAGGGTAGGCAAGTCCTTCATAACCCGTGCTCTGCAATCAATGTCTGTCAAAGAAGCGGGGCTAAACGACTGAAGATCGATGCTGTAATATATGGAGAGAAAATGGGAACTGTCCAGGCAGCCACTGGTATGTCATTTATTAGTTTTGGAAGCTGCAGGCCCTGTACTTCCTATAAAATCAGATATACTTATCCCTCAGGTCTCTGAGGTGGCTGAAGAATAGATAGCTAGAGTCTCATAATTAAATTTTGAGTTGTTTGGGAGTCAAGAGAGTGTTATAGATCTAAAGATTCTTTTAAAATTGTGTTGCAAGTTAGTATGAATGTTGAGTCAGATATAGAACTTTGAACTCATGGAGATGGTTAGATAGTAGAATGTTAAAGTCAGGTACCAAATACATATGGACTGGTCATTGGGAATGTACGTTAAGCCATATAACCCTCGTAACTGTGGCCTAATTACCTCTGTTGTACTGTATTGTATTTATTATTATAAGAGAACGAGCCATTTGTTGGACTGAAAGGGGAAACTTTAGGGGGAAATAAGATATACTTTAAACTTAAAAAAAAAAAGGAAGAGGATGGGGGGTTGATGGTGGGAGGGTTGGACTTGAGGGGGAATAGGGAGGGGACTGCGATTGAGATGTAATGTGAAGAAATAAAAAATAAAGGAAAAAAATTTAAAAAAAAGATGGGACCTCCCATTTCCATTAATATAACCAAGTTAATCAATCCCCCCTAGACATTCAATCTCCTAGAAGATGCTGGAGTCTGTCAATGAGATAGTTAACACTAAACACCACAGTAGTCAAAAGACAATGTTAGCATGCAAAATAAATAAACAATGGCTGTCAAACAAGCAGGTTTCCATAGCACCAGATAATTGACAATATATGGAAACATTTTTTTACCTTGGGGAGTATAGAAGAAAGTTGCTTTTGGCATCCAATGAATAAAAACCATGGAAGCTGCCAAGTATCCTATAATGCACAGTATAACCTTCTACAAGGAAGAGTTTATCAAGCCACATAAAAGATTTGAACAATCAGATAATAATCATAGCAGTTATACAACCTGCTGGGTATATAAGGATTAGAATAAAAAGGAATTTAAAAGAGCAATGTTAGGTTGTCCTATATGGCCCAATTAGAAGGATAATTTAATTGACTAATATTTTGTATTCAATAGTATCTTAATAGTATTATAAAAAATATTGATCCTATCTTAAATTCACTAATAAATTTTACATAGTACAGTTTTTAGATCATTAGAATTTGTTAATCTGATGTTATTTTTTCTTATTTGTTTTATCATTATTATATGTGTTAGATATGGGTGTAGGAAGCATGACTACCATAACGCAAACATAAAGGTCTATGGACCTATCAAGATTTGATTTTGTCTCTTCATTGTAGATTTAGGGGTCCAAACCCAAATTGCCAGGCTTTGGTAGCAGGCTCTATACCAGCTGAGACATCTCACCAGCCAGATGCTGACATTTTTACTGGAGTGTTGTCTGGGAAATGCTACACTCAATTTTTTTTTAATGGTCAGGAACTTCTTCAAAGTTTACAGTATAGGATAGAGTGATAGCTTAGTGGTAGAGCACATTGTTAGCCTGCAAAAGTCCCTGACTCAATCCTCAGCTCCAAAAAAGTAGTGGCAGAAAGGTTAGATCTAGACACACTTTTAAAATGTGCTATTTAGGGGCACTAATTTAGTAACTCAGAGCCAACTGTCACAATCTTTGCTATGTTTGGTTTAATCTGCTTGAAGACAACCAAAGCTTTTCAAATTGAAGGATTAAAATTGTATGTCATGCTCACCAGGAAAGAGCTTTCAAAACAACATTAATACTATCTCATAAACATCATTGTTTAAAGTATGCACACATATAGTCACACATGAAATAAGGATTATAGGATCAGATACTAAGTTTTGAATGTCATTTTTCCTTTGTTCCACCCTGACATGACATTCTCCTAATTTTGGTACATGCTTTATATCAAAACTCCCTAATTCTAATCTCCCAGAAGCTCATTAATCTACATTAATAGCCTTTCTGGGAAGCTGTAAGTTTAATCAATTCTTATTTGATAAGGGTCTCTAATGCTTTCAGTGATGGCTAACCTTCTGAGCAGAATACTCTTTCAAAGCCATCAGCATTTTCTGAGTCATGTCAGATGCTGATAAAGGGAAATTCCTCTTTTGCTGCAGGAGTGCAATTCTCAATTCTTTATCCACAGAAGAGGTTAATAAAACAGGAGGCCCTCAAAATTTTATCAAACTACTGAAAAGAGATAACATTCAAACCATGTCTTTTTAGAATCAGGATACTTTTGTATTCAGATAGCGCCAGTCATTCCTCAGTAACGTCAAGGATCTATGGAAGTTGCCATTCGCTTAGTGTTTAACTCTCTACTTGCCATAATGAAGGGGATAATTGTGGTTAACAGTCACTCTGCAGTAAGGGCCTTCCCTGAGCTGTATTCCAATTCATTATTATCTACACAGTTTTCTTACTGTTTGCATAATTGTTTATATCAGTCATTTTACTTCATCCTCAAAACAACTCTTCAAAGAAGAGAGTAGAGACAATGGTTTCATCAATGTGGACATGACCCTAGTGACCTTAAGCAGCAGAATTAATATCAATTACCTCATTCTCCTAACACACTCTCCTGGGTAAGAACCACAATAATTTGGGGAGAAGATAGACCAGGTATTGAAAAAGAATGTTAAACATATGGACATGGGATTTTAAGGAATTTCTTTAAAGGAATTTCATCATGGTTATTTGTTAAACGTATGGACATGGGATTTTAAGGAATTTCTTTAAAGGAAATCCATCATGATTATTTGATAAATCAGGTAATATAAATTGATTGTTCTTTATATCAAACATGAATGTACAGGACTGCCATCAAAATAACATATTTACTATTCGATTTCTACAAAGCTTAATGATTTTATTCCAATTATTATTCTTTTTGTGCTCTGTGTGTTCCTTTCCAATGCTCAGGGGCTTGATGTAAGCAAGGTACACTTACAGCTATTACTTTAGGAAAAGCTTGAGGACAAAGCTCACCTGTGTCTTTGTCTCCAGTGCTATGTCTACTGCCTAGATAGAGAAAAAGAAATCTCCACCTTCCCCCATTAGATTCCTAATTGAGGCTTTTACAATATAAAACAGATTAACAATAGAAAAACAATACAATTACACACTAGTATTGTTACATGACAAAGAAATGAAGCCCTAAAGAAATAAATCAAACTGTATTTTTGATGCAGTCTTGGATGCAGAAGTGGAGTCATGGAGAAATGTGACTCGATAAAATGCTTTGGATTATCTCAATACACTAGTGGGATTTAGGTAGGCCTCTGCACTCACGTCCTCCTCCATGGCCTTGGGTCATCAGAGCTTCCAGAATGGAAAGCGCATTTATTACAAGAGGGTCTTATAAACTGAAGGGTAAGAAGTCACATAGTGATCTCCCTATTTTTCAAGTCCATATGACCTAAAATATTTCAGGTTGATGATTCCTGAATCCTGTCACATACATATTTAAAATAATTTTCATATTTTAATATCCTGGGCTTTTTGTGAGCTAATAACTAAGCATGGCCTCCACTGTTCCACCCATTGCACAGAGCTCCCTATACACCTGTGCTTACGAATCATGGAATTACTTATTTGGCAATCCACAAGTCTAAACATTCTGCTCCTCCAACAGTCACATTTATTTGGCTTCACAGCTATCATTCCTTTCCCTGTTTGTCCTCTTGCAGAATTAAGCCCCCTTCAAGCCACCAACCAACTGCCACTTTCCTGTGCCAGTATCCTGTGGCTTCGATTGTAGGTCAGATCACAGGGGTAAATGTCTTTTTACCAGACATGAACACGTCTCACTGCCCTCAATTGCTACAGAATGCAAAACTCTGTTCTTCACAAGGCTACTCTTAGGATGGATTGTAGCACTGAACAGTTTGAAAAACAGGAATAAAAATGCTCTTGTTTGATATTGTTTGAATATGTAATTATGAAGATGCTTCACTATCCTGTTTTCAACTGGAAATTTTAATGCCCCAACCATGCCCTTCTTTAAGACATAAATTAAGAAATTAGTTCCAGAATGTCAAACAAGAGTTTTCCAATGTTATATGGAACCATTTTTCAATGTCATGTAGCTTCCAAGGTTCCAAGAAGTCTTGATCTCTTGCATTATACAAGTTCAACACGAACTTGCATGGAGTGGGACAGGACAGGGCAGGACAGAAGGGGAAAACAGATCATGATCTCAGTTGGCCCAGAGAGATGTCTCCCACAACACTACTCAGGAACTAGAATTAACATTCTGACTATCTTATGGCCTATGAAATTAGAGCTTTTCTACTATAACCTGGATAAAAAATAGATTTTCATTTTATCTTTTATTGTAAGGTTTAAGCATTTCTATCCATGAACTGAAGATCCAGGTTCCAAGAGCATAAACAATGCCAAACTCTGAAACTCCTACTAACAAACTCTTTTTTGTTGCTGATGTAGAAGAAAGGATAATTGGTTCTGGGTTTATCATACTGAGAACTAACAGTACAATGACATTTTAGTGTGGTGTGTCCTAAGTTAAATACTTTCACAAACAAGACTCTAGTCACCTTTTCTGGTGGTCTCTCACATTTCCATCAGTCTCCTTACTTAGAAGTTTCTATTTGTTGTATTTCTGGTGTTTAAACAGAATGTTTTCCTCTAGAGATTTTGTTCTATAGTTGTTTTAGTTCCTTGCACCATTTTAAATAGTTCTGAATAACACCTGAATTTTCCAAAGGTGGTTGGATAGACATTTGTGTCCTCATTCTTTTACCAGACCATGTGTGTTTGATGTCCTTTATTTCCTCTCTCAAGTTTGTTCCTAGTTTTTCAGCTATTTCTGTGGCTCTTCTCTAAGCCCTTATCTTCAGGATTATTTCTAAATTTTCAGTAATGAGAAACTCCCATAATAACCCAAATGAGAAAATCCTGTGCAGCAAGTCACAGAGTCCTTAAATATCTGTTAAAACAGCTGATCTTCACAACAGCTCTATCTATGAGGTTCAGCATAGTATTTCAGCAATTTCACTGATGAGAAAATTGGGAAATGAAAAGATTAAGTAATTTTCCTAACTGTGTTCTTATAGATGGGGTTACAAGGCTTAGAAGGCAAGTGTTCAGAAATCCAAGATGGCGCCATCCATAGGGCACAGTATCTTAGCAGTAAGTGAATGAGATTAGTCACTGTGGAGTGAATGTGAGGTCCCCATAGCTGACTGTGAAACAGAGATGGTGTCTGAATTTCCATGCAAACACTCAGACTGGTCACCATGCCTAACAGCTCACACAGGCCCCAGGAACACCACCTTGAGATCAGTCAGCTCTGTCACCCATCTGGAGGGAAGCCACAGCCAGAGCAGATCTAGCCCATGAGTGGATCCAGCTCACGGCTCCAGTCTGCCTGATATCCAGCCTGCACACAGACCTGTACACCCAACCAGGAAAAACACAAGAGCAAAGGTAAGTAAGATTTTCTTTCCAGAGTTCCCAGCATGGCAGCACAGTACACACTTTAGCTGAGTGGCAGAGACCTAACCCAGTCACAGCAAAGCAATTAGGAGCCAAAACTGACTGCAAACAGAGCGGGCAACAGTGTGTTTCCCCACAAATATTGGGGCGGGTCACTCACCCGAGCACCCAAGCTTTTGAGGAAGTCAGCAACAAGCACTCTGACGTTGGCACTCTTCTTGGGTGGAACTCCCTGCCTGGATGGTCAGCCTAGCTGCTGAACCAGACTGTGTCAGTGAGGGAAGAACACAAGTCCAACCACAGCTTGACCTGCCTTCCTGAGACCTGTCAGCTCTCAGATACTCACAGGACAGCCCCCTCCCCACTCCAATCTCCTGTATATAGGTCTAACTGGGTCACAACCAGTTGAGGTGAGCAGCAGTCACTCTCTGAGAACCAGTCTATTACAGGAACCTACCCACCATCCGGAGGTGGTCACCAGGATCTCAGGACTATCCAGCCCCCAGAACAGGGGTTTTCCTGAGCACCAAGTCCAACTGGCATCGGAAACAACCAGACAACACCAGGGTCAACTAGATGATTAAAGGCCAACAAAAGAACAAAATAAATAAAAAACAAAAACAAAAACAAAAGCAATCTGACATCTCCAGAACCTAGCTATAATGCTACAGATAACTCTGATAATCCTAACACAGTTAAAACAAAGGAAAACTACCTTAATCCTACCCTATGCTTAAATTAATAATAGAAGGCTTAAGGTAGGAAATCAAATACCTCAGAGAACAACAACAAAGTACTGCAAAAGAGGTGATGGAAATGAACAAAGCTCTTAAAGGAATGGAAGACCTGAAAAGGGAAGTTGAAGCAATAAAGGAAATACAAGCTGAGACATCCATGGAACTGGAAAACTTTAGGAAAAGAAAAGAAACTACAGATACAGGTATCACCAAAAGAGTACAAGAAATGGAAGAAAAACTCTCAGGCACAGAGGATATAATTGAAGAAATTGATACATCTGTCAAAGAAAATGTAAAATCCAAAATAGTCCTGACACAAAACCTTCAGGAAATCAAGGACACTTTGAAAAGACTAAATCTCAGAATAATAAGAACAGAAGAAAAAGAATATTCCCAATTCCAAGGACCAGAAAATATCTTCAACAAAATCATTGAAGAGAATTTCCCAAAGCTAAAGAAAGAGATGCCTACAACTGTACCAGAAGCCTACAGAACTCCAAATAGATTATACTAGAAAAGAAAATCTTCCCTCCACATAATAATCAAAACACTAAATGTGCAGAACAAAGAAAGAATATTAAAAGCTGCTAGGAAAAAGGGCCAAGAAACATATAATGGCAAACCCATCAGAATCAGACCTGACTTTTCATCAGAGATGCTAAAAGCCAGCAGGGCCTGGACAGATGTCTTGCAGACCCTAAAAAAACACAAATACCAGGCCAGACTACATTTCCAGCAAAATTGTCAATCAACATAGATGGAGAAAACAAGATATTCTAGGACAAAACTAAATTCAAACAATATCTATGCACAAATCCAGCTCTACAGAAGATGTTAGAAGGAAAACTCCAACTCAAAGAAGTTAGCTACGCACAAGAAAACACAGGAAGAAAATAACATGGCAACAGCAAAACCAAAAGAAGAGAAACTCACTCACACATTACTTCCACCAACAACAAGATGGCAGGAAGTAACAACCATTAATATCACTCCATATCAATGGACTCAATTCACCAATAAAAAGACACAGGCCAGCAGAATGAATGCAAAAACAGATCTTGCATTCTGCTGCTTACAAGAAACACACCTTAGCAAAAAAGGATAGGCATTATCTCCAATGGCTGGAATAAGATATACCAAGCAAATGGACCCAAGAAGCAAGCTGGAGTATAGCCATTATAGCAAGATACTAGCCATTCCAGTATCCAATAAATTAGACTTTCAACCAATGTTAATCAAAAAAGACAAGGAAGGACACTTCATACTCATCAAAGGAAAAATCCACCAAGATAAAATCTCAATACTGAATGTCTATTCCCCAAATGTAAAGGAACCCACATTTATTAAAGAAACACTACTAAATCTCAAATCCCATATCAAACCCCACACATTAGTAGGGGGAGACTTCAACACACCACTGTCACCACTAGACAGATCAACAATGCAGAAATCAAACATAGAAATAATGAACCTGAGAGATGCCATGAATCAAATGGACCTAATTGCTACCTACAGAACATTTCACCCAAAAACAAAACAATATACTTTCTTCTCAGCACCTCATGAAACCTTCTCCAAAATCAACCATACAGTCCATCACAAACCAAGCTCAACAGATACAGGAAAATTGAAATAACCCCTTGTAATTTATCAGACCATCATAGAATAAAGCTAGACTTCAACAATAACAAAAACAACAGAAAGCATGGAAACTGAACAACTCTACTCAATGACCTCTGGGTCAGGGAAAAAATAAAAAAAAAGAAATTAAAGTCTTCTTAGAATTCAATGAAAATGAGGGCACAACATATCCAAACTTATGGGACACATTGAAAGCAGTGCTAAGAGGAAAGTTTATAGCTCTAAGTGCCTTCAAAAAGAAACTACAGAGTTCCTGTACTAGCAACCAAAAATCACACCTGAAAGAGCTAGAACAAAAAGAAGCAAACACTCCCAACAGGAGCAAATGGCAGGAAATGAACAAACTCAGGGCTGAAATCAACAACTTAGAAACAAAAGAACAATACAAAGAATCAACAAAACCAAGAGTTGGTTCTTTGATAAAATCAACAAAATAGACAAACTCTTACCCAAACTAACTAAAAGGCAGAGGGAAAATATCCAAATCAACAAAATCAGAAATAAAAGGGGAGAAATAACAACAAATATTGAGGAAATCCAAAAAATCATTAGGTCCTACTTCAAAAACTTGTACTCCACAACTTTGGAAAACCTAAACGAAATGGACAACTTTCTTGATATATCCTACCTTCCAAAGTTAAATCAGGATCAGATTAACAAATTAAACAGTCCTATAACCCTTAAGGAAATAGAAGTCATTAGAAGTCTTCCAACTAAAAAAGCCCAGGGCCAGATGGTTTCAGCACAAAATTCTACCAGACCTTCAAAGAAGAGCTAACACTAATATTCTTCAACTCTTCCACAATATAGAAACAGGAGGAACACTGCCAAACTCATTCTATGAGACCACAGTCACCCTGATACCTAAACCACACAAAGAGCCAAGGGAGAAAAAAATTTTCAGACCAATGTCTCTTATGAACATGGATGCAAAAATACTCAGTAAAATATTTGAAAACCAGATCTAAGATCACATCAACAGTATCTATCATACACCATGATCAAGTGGGCTTCATCCCAGGGATGCAGGAGTGGTACAACAGACAAAAATCCATCAATGTAATCCACCGCATAAACAAGCTGAAAGAAAAAAAACACATGATCATCTCACTGAATGCTGAAAAAGCAATTGACATAACTGTGGCATAATTATTTCTGTTGTTTTGTATTGTATTTGTTGTTATAAGAGAAAGAACCATTTGTTGGACTGAAAGGGGGAGCTCTTGAGGGGGAAAAGATATATCTTAAACTTAAAAAAAAAACAAAAAAAAAGAAAGTGGATGGGGGGTTAAGGGGGAAGAGGGTAGAAGGGTGGGCCAGAGGGGGGAGTAGGGAGGGGATTGCGATTGAGATGTAACGTGAAGAAATAAAAAATAAATTGAGAAAAAGAAAAAAGAGACAAGCAATATTTGCTTATCCTAATACACAGAGATAGATAGGTGGTCTGCAAAAACTCATTAAGATAGATAGATAATAGAATATTAATATCAGTTGCCAAATATGTATGGACTGGACTTTGGGAATGTATGTTATACCTTATAATTTTCATAATTGTGGCGTAATTATTATTGTTCTGTATTGTATTTATTGTTATAAGAAAAAGAACCTTTTATTGGGCTCTTTTTAGAGCCCAATATCTAATAAATATTAGATAAAAGGGGGGAGCTGTTGGGGGGAAAATATGCACCTTAAATTTAAAAAAAAAACAGGATAGTGAGGGGGAAGAGGGTAGGAAGGTGGGACCAGGAGGGAGAGGAGGGAGGGAACTATGATTGGGATGTAACTTGAAGAAATAAATAACTGTTAAAAAAAACTAACCATCACATCAATATATATATAATTTTTAAAAATAAAATAAAATAGAATAAATTTTTAAAATCAAGTGTTCCAGCTGTGAAGCTTATCTCTCACACACCCACTATTCTATACCACAGTGACAAATGGCCACCAGGATAAGTTAGAAATTTTAACTTCCCCCCTTCTATGACATTGGGATAGTTATGGAAAAGCAGATTTTAAAGCAGAGTCTAGAGAGAATATATGTTTTCTTGTACAATACAATTCAGCATATATTCTGTCTTTTACTATTAAATCCCAAACTCAAATATTAATTCAGCAGTCTCTTATTTCCTCATTGTTATTTCATGGAATCTTGGGAATATTTTTTGACTACAGGATGTGTTTTTCATAATACAAGTATTCCCAGGGATAGTTATGGATTATGGCTTATCAATCATCCAACACATCACTGTCACAAAAATGCAAAAATTAAGAGACAACACAAATTGGATATTGATGCATGTCATGTTTGGATTTTTCTTTATTTTTCCATACTTATCATTTATCAGTCTATATCACCTTCCCTTATTTAAAAATAATATTACTCTGGATAATATCTCATCAACATGGATGCCTAAAGATGACCTGAAAAAGGGTGTCACAAACAGGCACACTCATGAGACCTCAAACACAGACAAAAAACTACAGGAAATTGAGGAATGTTGAGAGCAGATGAGGGAGAATAGTCTTCCCCTGGGAGAAAGAACACAAATTGGTTATCCAATAACAAATGGATAGCCCTGAGAACATATATATACAAATAACAGCATATAGACTAAGCAGGTTATAATTGTATATTTAGGAATATATATATATATATATATATATATATATGTAACACATTCTGTACAGTCGTGGCAATCTGGTTGGGATCAATAGAATACATACAGAGATGGTAGATGAGAACCAAATCCACAAAGTTGCCCCTTGACCTCCACATGTGTACTGTGGAACATGTACACCTACATACACACATCATGCATGCACAGTAATATTTTAATTTTTGTCC
This sequence comes from Lophiomys imhausi, assembly GCA_907164525.1. Taxonomy (NCBI): domain Eukaryota; kingdom Metazoa; phylum Chordata; class Mammalia; order Rodentia; family Muridae; genus Lophiomys; species Lophiomys imhausi. Next base: position 9,947,241 of record CAJQZJ010032173.1, on the reverse strand, counting down.
ATAAATTCATTTATATAACAAATTTTACCATACCTGTAATATTGTAAACATTAAAGTATGTGTGTAAATTTTAAGGGTGATTGTAAACAAAGTCAAAATTAAATCCAATAACTGTTTTCACTCAGGAATGATGTGATGAAACTAAAAAAAAAAAAAACAGAAAATACATAATTCTGATAGACTCCTTATAGACAGGGCATATAACCATGGAAATGGCAAATAAAAAGATATTGTTTTTATATTAAACTAAATCCCAGCAAACATACTTATAGCTAATAATTACAGCAGTATAAAGCACAAACACCACTATAACAAACTGTGTACTACAAAGTTAACAATGAAAATTTCTCATGAATAAAACTGAAACTGCAATTTAATTATTAATTGTATTTACTAATAAGTTTAAACTATAAGAATAGACTGGCGGAGCAGCCAGCAGCTTGACAGAGCAGCAGGCGGCCTGGTGGGATATCAGCTGACAGGCCTGGCCTGCCTCAAATGTGGCCTGATTTATCCTGGGGAAAGAGCCCCAGACCAAGGGTGGCCTACACCACCTGTAACCTAAACTCTGTTAACTAATATAAGTTGTTATATTAGGCCAGTAGAATTACTGGCCGGTTAGCAGGAGATTCACAGGAGTTCCACAGGAGTCTGATAGCCCTGGATTGCTTGGGCTGATGGCCTAAAACTGCCGTGGTTCTTTCCCCAATAATTAAATACACCAAGACCTATTAATGTTTCATCGCTTAACCCTTAGCTGGGCAGACTCTCGATTAGCTACTCTAAATTAACCCAAATCACCTAATCCCAAACCACCATATGCCTGTGATTACCTTTCAGCGTTCTCAAACACGTCTATCTGCTTCCATGTCTCCTGGTGGAAAGAGCTAATCCTCTGTGTAAAATGCAGGGTTCTTGTTCTATTCTCAAGAAGCCCCACCTTCCTATACTCTTTCTGCCCAGCTAATTGGCCATCAGCAACTTTTATTAAGCAATCAAGAGAATGCCTCAGAAGGGGCAATAACCACATCTCAGCATTGAAATCGGCCTATCAGAAGCAATGTTATTAGACATTCCCCAACAAAATACTTTTAAGAAAATATATCAAAAAAATCTGTAGATGGGCAAGTAACATTGTTAATTTTAAAATTCCATTAAGCACAATTTATTTCTATTTTGGCTTTTATAATGAATTTGAGCCTTTCATCAATGAGTCTATCTTCCAGTAGGCATCAAGAAATAATTTCATCACCATCATCATCATTGGCAGCATCATGGAAAAATTATGCTATTCAGCTTTATTTGTATTAGATAGAAAGTAGAAACAACCCAGATGTCCCTCAACCTCATAATGGATTAAAAAAAAAAACTGTGGTACATCTACACAATGGAATACTACTCAGCTATCAGAAACAAGGAAATCATGCAATTTGCTGCCAAATGGATGAGAAAAACTTATCCTGAGTAAGCTAACCCAGACCCAGAAAGATGCACATGACATCTACTCACTTATAACTGGATTTTACCTATATAGTATATGATAACTATCCTACAACAAATAGACCAAAAGGAATAGGAACATGGACTTTGTTACCTGTTTATGAGATACTTTGCACTAGTGAAGCTACCTTGTAGGCCTCCAATGCAAGAGAGAGCTCTTATTCCTCATATGACTGATGAACTGAGGTGGGCTGAGATGTGGGGACACCCCACACCAGAGGAGTAGTATAGGTGGGAGAGGGAGGAGAGGGTGGAGGGAGAGGTCTGTGATGGAGATGGAACTTGAAGTAATAAACATATAAAAACATTATGGTACTCATTGAATAGTGAAACATTCTTTTTCAGGTAAACTCAAAATCTAAATTCTAATCTTTCAATAACTTCTCCAGGAACAGTCTACAAATATTAAACAAAACAAAAAAATAACGTGCGTATTAAAATATGGGCCAGCACTTGTCACTCCCATTCCCAGCCTTCCCTGAGTGTGCCCTTGTATGCTGTCCTGGTCAGAACTTTGGTCAGCTGACATCCTAGCTGTCTGAACTCTATTTCCTATTGAACTAGTTACTTCTCTGCTGCTGTGACAAAACATCATGACAAAGGCAATTTAGGAGAAAAAAGAGTTTATTTGGGCTTATCGTTGCAAAGGGATGAGAGTCCATCATGACAGGGAAGCATGGCAGTGAGGGATGGACACAGTAGCAAGGGACAGGCATGGCAGCAAAATCTAGATGCTGAAAGTTCATATCCTTCACTGACAGCGTGAAGCAAAGACAATGAACCGAAGTAGGTGAGACATTTTACTCTTTTTTTTTTTTTTTTGGAAGGAAAGTATTTATTCGGCTTATACTTCCACACATTGAAGAAATTCAGGGAAGGAACTCAAACAGGACAGGAACCTGGAGGGTGGAGCTGATGCAGAGGCCATGGAACAGCGCTGTTTATTGGCTTGATCCCTTGCTCAACCTACTTTCTTATAGAACTCAGGGCTGTCCGCCAAGGAGTATCCCCACCCATAATGGCCTGAGCTGTCCTCCTTCAGTCTTAAGAGCATCCTCTACAAGCCTGCCCGCTTACAGCCTAATCCGGAAACATTTTCTCAAATGAGGCTCCTTCTTCTCAGATGACTCTAGCTTGTGTCAGATTGACATAAAACTGGCTGGCAGAAGCCAGGCGTGGTGGCGCACACCTTTGATCCCAGCACTTGGGAGGCAGAGGCAGACGAATCTTTGAGTTCAAGGCCAGCCTAGTCTACAGAGTGAGTTCTGGGATAGCCAGGGCTACACAGAGATACCTTTCTTGAAAAACAAATAAATAACAACAAAATCCAGCCAGCACAGCTGACCTTTTGCCAACTTGACACACAAACATATCACTATTAAAGTCATAATCTTTCCTTTCTTTTTTTTTTTTATAAGTACTTTAATTTTTTTTTCAAGTTACATACTCTTAAGGCCTCCCTCCAGTGATGTACTTACCCCAACAAGGCTGTCTCACATAAACTTGTCCCAAACCAAATGGGGACCAAAGGTCTGAGACTATGGGGGGTATTTCTCATTCAAACCGCCACATCTCTCTCCTCAATCTCACTGCAGGTGTCTTTCCTTATGATTTCTATTGTGCGTCTATTTTGGGCATTAACTGACGACTGCATCCTATAGGGCATTGGGCAGTATCCAGGTGTCTTTCAGGATTGCCCCCGGGAAACCCCTGCTATCTTGTCTTACCTAAACCCCATTCGCACATCTCAATGGGGTTGAATTTCGTCATTAACCAGAATGAAAAACTACAAAGCAGAATGAAGTCTTTGTAAAATGCCTTCCTTTATATCCTCAACTCACAAGCCTTGCTCCAGCTTGCCAATGTCTTCTAAAACATTTGATGTGTGGAAATCCATTAACTTTAACTTTCAATCCTTGTTACACTGCCTAACACATATTACCTTAGTGTAAGACATGTTCAATTCCTATGCAGAGTTTTGTATTTAGTACAGATGAGAATGTGACCAAGTCCACTTAAATGTTAGCTTCATTTTCTTGCTTGTGATATTTATGTTGTGGCATATAATTTTAAAAGGAGGAGAAGGAAGAGAAACACACTGAGACAGCACAATCTTTTATAACCTCTCTGGGCTTGCCCTTTCCCTCATCCTCAGTTTCAAAAAGAGACAACACAAAGCTGCATGCTGGCAAGCTGATCACAGTCACAGAGGGAATGAGCTCAGCTGTGTATAGAGAAACTTGGTTGTTTTTCTTTGATTCATCCGACAGCATCACACTGGGTCAGTCTCTTGTTTATGCTGTCTTTATTGTTTCTGGTCTTAGAACAATAAACATCCCTAAGTGGTTTCAATTACTGCAGCAACACTGTGCAAATGAACTTTGGCTTCGTTTCATTTTGAATAGAGGGCTTTTATGATTTTATAAATGGTGAAGATGTTTAGGACTCTAGCCAAACCTGTTCTATAAACAATGAAGAGTCACATTTACCAGCTCTAGGCCTTTAATCACCCAACAACTATCCTTCCCTAGATATGGATAAAATATTTTAAACCTTGTTTCATAGAGATGAATGAGGATGATCAAATTATCTGTGGATTCTGCAAAAATTTGCATAAACAAAGAACAAGAACATTTCTTCTAGTCCTGCATCCATGAGCTCATGCCTTATTTTTTCTTCGTGTGTTTTCTTTAATTGCAGGGAAACATTGCTTGGTTGCCATTCAATTTTAACAAATTCCACACACAGTCATATCAGAGAGAATAAATTATATTATGCTATGGTAACACATACCCAACTCCAGATCTTACAGCTTTCTCAGAATAAACATCTATATATAAAAGTACATAGTCAGGATAAGCATGTGGGCAGAAGGAGTCTATTCTAGAGACTATTACATCAGCAACTAAGCCCTCCACAACTAAAATCTAAGGTCTATCCAGAAGAGATTTGAGAAAATTCACCTTCCTTTGGCTCAAGGGACTGCCATAGTAAGACACTGATTTATTTTTAAAGCTTAGAGTATATGCATACAGAAGCTGTCAGTCATTAGGGAAAGCATAAGTCTTGTGAGGCTGAAATAACAAAATGTGAAGGGGAGTTAAATAGCACATTTATTTCCTACACTTTTAGAGGCTGTAAGTATAACTCTAATGTTAGCAATTTGGTTTCCTCTGAGTCTTTTGTTCCTGTCTTAGAAAGGGATACTTTTCTTTTGTGACTTCACTGTATCTCATCTGTGCACATGGGGGCTGAGGGTCTCTTCCTCTTAAAAGGACATCAGCCATATTGGACTAGGGTTGTCATTATGACATTGTAGAACCTTAATTCTCTCTGCTGGAAATACTACAAAATGTGACTACATTCCAAAGCACTGTAGGTTGGGACCTCAAATTATAAATTTTGTGAGGAACACAGTTCAGCTCGTAGCAGTGAATGAACTATCAAAATCCTGTCAGGGTGTTTGGGCAGTTCAGATTTACAAGCTGAAATACTTTGTAAACAAAACTTAAGCTGACTAATATTGTGAAGCTTCCATGTGGATTTAAAAAGTCTTGAGTATGAGAAAGATCTCTATGTAGTTGAAAACATTGGATAGGATGTTCAGAACATTGCCTGTATTGAACTAGCTGCCTTAAGTTTTGTACAGGGCGCATTATCTCAGTTATCATTAATTGTTTTCAAAAGAGAAAGCCCCAATTAAAACTTGCCAAGAAATTATGTTGTCATTTATTTTCTTTAGAGGAGCATCGCTTATCTATTTGACTTCTTATTTCTCATCTTGATTTAGTGGAATTAGGAAAATCTGCAATTACATGTGTATATGTGCTAAATATTCTCAAAGTGTATGAACCTATGTTGCATATACTTATCACTTTTCTCTCGGTTAACCTTGCCACACTTCAATTCCTTTGTGTTCGTGATAATGATGGTAAGACTGACTTTTCTCCTTTAACAAATTGTAAATTTTGAAGTGGGTTGGAAATAAGTGACCATATAAAATGTAATGAAAATCAACTTCAGAAGGTGTGGGTCCCTAAGACACAAATTCAGAGTTTCATGAGGAATTGGCAGAGATGTCTCACTATCAACAGAGAAGGGTTGTTATTTTTATAAGATTTGTTTATTCTTTCCTACAGATGTATTAACAAATTTGATAACTCAATTCAGATTTCTTTCATTGGATCCTTTATTTAATCCTAGACCTATACTTCAAATGATAGAAATTTAGTAGACTCAGACAGGGGTTACTGTTGATCACATTAGCACTAATCAATTCAAACTCATTGCAGATGTTCCAGGACTGTGCTGTTTTAAAAATATGTTTTTAAGTGTACAAATGTTTCCACTGACAAAACAATGTCATCAGAAAGGACATTAAATGCTATTTATAAAAGAGGAGAGGGAGGGGGGCTATGATCGAGACGTAACTTAAATAAATAAATAAATGTTGAAAATGCTATTTATGAGACAACAAATAAATCAAAACTAGTCTAGTAAAATGCAAGATTATAAGAAAGCTAAGTTTCTTGAACTGAGTCTGTACAAGAGTATGCCTATGAGATTTGCACATCTAAAGGTGATTCTGGGAGAAGAGCAGGCAGGTAGACATAAAAGAATACAATGAGACAAGATGTATCTATGGAGAACTATAAATATGGTTAGCATCTCTCAGTTGTGTATCTCTCCCTCTTCCTCTCCCTCTCCCTATTCCTGTCCTATCCTCCTCCTTCACATCCCTCCTCAAAATATTTTAAAGAAAATGAAATCTACCAACAATTTCCTTTAACTTGGCTTTCTTCTCATGTTTATAAATAAACATCCACCTCAATAGTTACCAAAACATTACTTTTATTTCCACCATTCTTAAAATGTTGTGAACTTTTAGTAACATCTGTTTAGTCTGCGTTATCCAGAGACATGGACTCCATAGTCTGTGCTTACACATACAAAATGAAACTTCTTATAAGGACTTAATTTTGCCATCGGAGGCTCAGAGTCCCACTATCTGCCATCTACAAGCTGGAAATGCAAATGAAACAGTTCATTCGAATTTGAATAAGAAAGAAAAACTATGTTTCAGCCTGAAAATACCCCCATCCAATTTTTGCCCTATGTAACAAGGGAAGAATGCACTACATTGATTCTATAAGGTTAGCAGTTAACTAGTGTAGAACTTCAGCAATTTCACAGGGTTAATACAGCACTATTGGTCGAAACTCCACCCTACTTCCTGCTGATCTTTAATACCCCCTTCATCCTTGGTAACCTTTTCTACCTACTCAAATATATTTCTAATATACATATTCATCCACTGATCACTCAATCAGATCCCATCAGAAACTGATGCTTTTAGTTAATTACTGTAACTAAGTAGTTATGTTTTAATATTTAATCAGGCTCATGACCTCATGTTATTCTTTGCAAACTAGTTTTTTGTTTTCATTCCAGGCAAGCAGTTTTGAACTGGTCAGCTGAGGCAGTGAACAGTGAGAATGGGACCTGCTTTGCAGCAGATTCCAAGAATTACTAAACAAGCAAGCCATCCTTCAGTCTACCTCAGCAAGTCAGTTTAAAAAACCGTTGGGGCTGGCAATGCAAATCAATAAAGAGAATTGACCTAATGTGCATGAAGCCTACGGTTCAATCCTCGCCATGGCAAAAATTAACACCTTAAAACTAAAATGAAAATATTGATAAAATAAAGCTTAAACATAACCAGCAGAGCCTCACTTCTAAAGTATCCTCACACACCCTAGCTGCACGAATATCCTAAAACAGAATGGAAAGTCCTAAACACAGCTAAGGGGAAAGATGCTCTGACAGAGAAGAAGAAACAAGACATATGCAGGGGCCAGAAAGCGGCACAGGGCACAAGTTTGCAAGTCACTTTTCCCCCCAAATGTCGTCTGCTCCCATTGGATAGGCTCACTTCTTTTGACCAATGAGTGAGCCAGAATGAGAATGAGCGAGCAGGCGTGCTAAAGCAGACTTGTGCTGAGCAGAGTAGAAATGGAATTCTACCTTTCTACAAGATACCGATGAGTAGAGAAACCTGGGGGACCTATCATGGGATGGGTCAGCAAAACCTAAACTATAAAAAAAAGCACACTACTGTTATAACAAGAGGGAAAATTCTCGGCAAAGGGACCCTCAGTCTCCATTTGAATCAGAACTTGACTGAAACACAGAAAGGAATCAATGATATTCTCAGAATCAGAAATGGGAAAGGAAGCCTGCCACCATTTCTCAGTCATGTCAGTTTTCCACATAAGCTAAGTGCCGACATGGAAGGAAAGGGAAAACAAAGAAACTACAAATAATTTCTCCTTCCAGAGGCTCTGCACACACCAGTCAGCTGAAAACAGCCTATCAATAGGATGTGTGCATATCAGGATGTTAACAGAGTTGTGTTGTTTTGAGGAAGGCTCCCATTGCTCTGAACAAAATATGTAACCATGCATGAGCTTCAACATAAGTTCTGTAATTTTGGTGATTCTATATAAGGGTGGTGATAGATTTGCACTAATAGGGGCATTGCATAAAATAAAGATGACTTCTAAAATTCCTGCTAATGTTTTAAGACTTTACTCTTTTTACCTAGAATTATATTAAATAGAGATACTATTATAAGTCAGAGAAAAATATGAAAGAACATTTTTTCTATTCTAGCATCATTTACAAACTATTCTTCCTGTTTTTAGAACTAGGAAGCCTCGAGGTTTCATTTTTAACTGGGCTTTATAAATTACATCAAGGCCCTACATACCTACCGGCTGATGGGTTTAAATAGGAGATAATTGGTTTGGAATTAAGTTGCATTAAAATCAAAACTTTAGAGGAATTCAATTACATTTTTCCTGTCCTTTCTTTAAGATAACTTAGTTCTAAATGTCCACTTTGACTCCAAGTCCCAAAGCTTTCTTTGTTCTGCCAGGACTTAAAACTCTAGATAGTTTACCCTTTCCGTACATAAGAACTTAGGTGCTATATTCCTCGTGTTACGTGGATGCCATAACCTTTGGTCCCAGGTTACCAAGCTATAAATTACCCTTTCTCATGTTAAAATGAGAAGCTGGTATGTGCAGCATACTGAGCCCTCTGTAGAAACCCTTGAATAAATCTTTTGTGGCATTAATTATGGGTAATGTCGTGTTAAAACTGGCTCTGACAGATTTTCCCCATGAAAACATGATAGCACAATCATTTTACCAGTAGTGTTTAAATCAACATTGTTTTGATAGAAATTGTAAACTCCTGAAAGTTGAACCAAGTTTAAGCTCACTGCATCTTACTTTGGCTGTTTCTGAATGCTGGTAGTCAAGAAGATGTATGGGTTTACTTCTCACAGAAAAGCCTGCTGCTTTGTATTTTAAACCAGACCAGGTTCTTCTGGACCCCAGTAAATGCTCACAAATGAACCAAAGACCAACAGAGAGCTGTGTCAGAGATACCAGAACCTTCTATTGTGAGAATTAAAGAAAAAGAAGACAATAAATAGCAAGTGTCTCCCATCACCCCACATTATATTAAATAGAGATACTATGATAAGTCATAGGAAATATGAAAGAACATTTTTTTCTATTCTAGCATCGTTTACAGACTATTCTTCCTGTTTTTAGAACTAGGAGGCCTCGAGGTTTAATTTTTAACTGGGCTTTATAACTTACATCAAGTCCCTACATACCTACCAGCTGACTGGCTTAAAGAACTGGCCACAAAGTAAGCTGCTCACTATAAGTCAAAAGTGGCCAAGGCAAAGAAAACTGAAGAATTTCCTACATTTCCTCTTTTAGCCATTATTTTTATAAATTTTATGATTTGGGGACTGGAGAAAAGACTCAGTGGTTAAGAACTCTTCTAGGGGATCTGAGATTGGTTCCCATCACCTACAATGGGCAGCTTACAACTACCAATAACTTAAGCTCCAGGGGGTCTAATACCCTCTTCAAGCCTCCATGGGTACACATAAGCACACATAAATAAAAATAAATCTCTTTTCAAATCCTATTTCATGATGTCCAAAGTACCTCCGTGGTTATGACAAACTGGAAAGGACAGGGGTTTATGGAGATATTGCTAAGATAGCAAGATGTAATCAGAGAAGAATTAGAAATTTGGTATTCTGTTGAACAGGATGATGAAAATAGGCAACAATAATGTATTCTGTATTTCAAAATCACTAAAAGAGATTGCTTTTAAATTGCACAGCAGAGAAATTATAAATGTTTGAGGTGATATATAACTAGATATATGGAAAAATCAGGAAGATTTTTCCATCTAGTTATATAAATGATTTTTTCCAATAGGATGATAAGCTATATATACTTTTTACATAAACTTTGGCCATTTAATAATGGGAACATTTATCTATGACATTAAATGTTTTTCCATAATAACACTTGAACAGACAAATGAGGTCTATCATTATGAAGTATTTTTATCGCTAAAAGAACTTTCTGTAGTCCTCTTGCATAGGGAGAATATAGAGCTCCATATTTTCAAATATCCCATCAGCTTTCTTTCTAAGTTCTAAGATAGAGAATTATCAGGTCAAAAGCTTAAAGAGATTTTAATCTTTTGACTACTTATTGTATTTGCCTCAATAAATCATGCTTCTATTAACATTTGGCTGCATCCATCCCATGCGAAAAATTATACCTATTACCAATGTGGTTCACTGTGCCTTTTTTTAAAAGAGCATTTATTCTTGTCCATCTTACCAGAAACCATTAAGCTAACCTATACTGTTTGCCTTAGCCAATAGCATACAACAAAGCAAGACTATACCATCTCACACCTCTGGGAAACAAAACATGAAGAGAGCCATGCACTACCCATACTCGTCCACACGTGCCTTGAGACAATGAGGAATGATTGACTCAGGATTTTCAGTGGTGGATAGAGAGGTAAAGGTGACCACATGCATAGGGTTTTCTGTTTTGAGCTCCCCTGGCTTCCAAAGGAGAAAGTACAAAGTTTCCTTAGCAGCTTTTTTTGGGTGTGAGAAGTGAAGAGGGAGGTATGAGATTTTTAAGCTGCCAACAACCAAATATCACAAAATGAGTCACACCATTACTGTGCATACTTTTGAAGTATGACTAAGATTCCCCCCTTTGAAAGATGCAACCTGTTTCTTCAACTCTTGGATTTGGGTTGGGCTTTTGAACTATTCTATCCAACGTAACTTGCCAGAAGTGATTTTAAAAATCCCAAGCCTAGATCTCAAGACTCTTTACTTCCTTCTTATACTCTTTTAGAACCACATTACTTCCTGTGAAGAAGCTCATTTCTTCCTGTGGATTGTGTGGAGGAAACCCTTCCTGTGCCACAATCATCCCAGATGAACTTACAATCAGCCTGTCCAGTCATTAGGATAACAGAGCTACAAACCCACATGACCACTAACCATAGATGTATGACCAAGATTAGCCAAGAACATATAAACTTCTCAACTGACTCAGGGAGTCATTGATTTTTGTTATCATTTGTTATGCACAAGAGTTAAATGGTTCACTGATTAACAGAATGCCTGGAACAGTGTGTTCTCAGTAGTGTAATTGTGTGCTGGCTAGTTTTATGTCAACTTGACACAAGTTAGAGTTATCTAAAAGGAAAGAATCTCAATAGAGAAAATGTATCTATAACATCCAGCTATAGAACATTGTCTTAATTAGATTGATGGGGGAGAGCCCCTACCATTGTGGGTGGGGCCACCTCTGACCTGTGGTCCTGGGTTCTATAAGGAAGCAGGCTGAGCAAGCCATGTGGAGCAAGCCAGTAAGCAGTACTCCTCCATGGCCTCTGCATCAGCTCCTGCCTCCAGGTTCCTGCCCTGCTTGAGTTTCTGTCCTGACTTCCTTTGATGATGAAGTGTGATGTGAAAGTGTAAGCTGAGCAAACCGTTTCCTCTCCAATTTTCTTTGGTCATGGTGTTTCATCCACCAATAGTGACCCAGACTAAGACTAGTAGGGTGTTTATATCCCCATAACTTTGTCATTTTCTAGGAACTTGTCTATTTCACTTTTTTTAAACATTTACTTATTACTTCAAGTTACATCTCCATTACTGCCCCCTCCCGATCCTACCCTCCCACCCTCTACCCCTCTCCCACCCATCCCATCCCTCCAGTGTGGGTGCCTCCATGCATCAGCCCCCCTCAGTTCATTAGTCACATGAGGTCTAAGAGCTTCCTCTTGCACAGGAGGCATACATGGCAGTTCCACTAGGGTGGAGTGTCCCACTAAGAGGTAACCAAGTCCATGTTCCTGTTCTGTTGGGTCTATTGATTGTAGGATTGTTATCCTGTACTATATGACTAAAATCCAGTTATAGGTGAATATATGCCATGTGTATCTTTCATTGATCAGGCAGATGCACAATACTTGAATACATTTTCTTTGTTCCAAGCATTACCTAAGGAAACATATTAATCAAGCAAAATTAAAAGAAGAGACAAAATTATTTTACTTTGAGGAGTCTGATATCTCTCAGTATAAATATTTGGGTTCTTGCCTCCTATCCTACCTGCTGTGAACACATTCCCATAAGAGTCATACACTAATTTCCATATGGACCAAGCTACTATAGGTACAAAAACACAGACTCTGCTGTTCAAGATTCACTATTAGGTGAAAATGTTCATATGGGTAATATTTGGCCTAAGGTTAAGTTATAAAAAAAATGAATGGAAGTGAGCTTCTCAAGTTAGAACCTCAAAGACAGTGACAGTTTGTGGCCATAAACTCAGGTTCTATATAAGGAACTGCAAATTTCTACAACAGGAATGGAGCTGGTGTGGCGTAAGTGATGGTTGAGGACTGACATTTTTCCAAGTTGTTATTCAGGGAAGGACACTTCCTTTAATATCAAGAGCTTAATGTGCAAGTTAGGATGCAAAGAAAGCATGTCCAATAGTTCAGCCAAAGCTGTTAATACCTAATGACACCATACTAGAGGTGTGTTTTGTTTGTTTTTTAATCCCTTTTTGAGGTGCTGGAGATCAAACCTTTGGCCTTTCACGCATGCTAGGCAAATGTTCTAACACTGAGCTCCATCTTCAACTGAGCACAGTGTTGTAGTTCTGCAACCCTACAGCTGAGACTAAAACAGGCTTGTCCCAAGTTCTGGTTCAGTGAGGGAGTTTTCAAAATATAAGTAGGAGAGTAACTGAGGAAGCCACCTGACACTGACCTCTGTCTTCCAAACAGGCAAAAATATATGTACCCAGAGTCATACACACAAGCACATACAACAGAGAGAGAGAACAGAGATAGAGACAGCAGAGACAGGGAAGGGATTTGTCAGGCAGATTTGCATGTGCTTTTTCTGTATCTTTGCTTGACTTATACAGCTGTCTCCAAGTCAATAAATCTAAACCTAAATTCCAGATACCACTCCAACCCCCACAGAACTTGCTAAGTCTGCAATCTTTTCTGTCTTTGTCATCATTCCAACCACTATGAATCAACTCTCAAAGCTATTACTGATTCTTATTTTTTCTTGGATCCCTCATAAGAAAGGAAGGAAGGAAGGAAGGAAGGAAGGAAGGAAGGAAGGAAGGAAGGAAGGAAGG
>CAJQZJ010032173.1:9910413-9927391 GCA_907164525.1 Lophiomys imhausi | reverse complement strand
TTTCTTTCTTTCTTTCTTTCTTTCTTTCTTTCTTTCTTTCTTTCTTTTTTACATCCTGACCACAGTTTCCTCTCTTTCCTTTCCCCCAATCCTTCCCCCATTTCTCCTCCCATCCATTTCTCTTCAGTTTCTCTTCAGAAAAGAGCCAGCCTCCCATGGACATCAATCAACCATGGCCTTTCAAGTTACAGTAAGACTCTCCTCATGTGGGCTCATAGGGCCTCACAGAGACCAAACCTGAACTGACAATCAGGAAGCCTGCATAGGACTGACCTAGGTCCCTGCATATATGTTATAGCTATGTAGTATGGTCTTCTTGTGGGACTTCTAACAGTGGAAGCAGGAACTGTCTCTGACTCTGTTGCCTGCTTTAAGGACCCATTCCATCTACTGGGTTGCCTCTTCCAACTTCAAACTCTTCTCTAAACATGAATACACCCAGGTCTGTGCTTAGCAAGGAAGCTCCCATCTCAAGACCACCCCTCTGCTCCCACAATGATTCAGCTGTGTCTGAACATCTCCATTGTGATCAGTTCTAATAACTCCCAGAAATGCATTAATTACTCCACGAACCAGCACACTGTAAAACTGCTGTTTTCACATTTCCCACAATAAAAGCCAGACAATAAATCTGGTTTCTGTTATATTTTTAATAGTGGAAATGTGCTTATAATTTTAAACTAATGGTGTCAGTCAGAAGGCAACAGATTCAGAGTTGCCTGTCAAAAAGTAATTGCAAAACATTAGCATGGTAATATTCTATATAGAAAAATATCCTATAAAGTGGGGCATATGATTTTAGCTAGCAGAACCTTACTTATCTGAAAGCATTTCAAGTCAATATTTGTAACCAATTAACCTGAAATGTCAAAGGTTATGGTCAAACTGCTGAAGAGGATGAGGAGCATAGAGATTCTTTCTTGTAGGGATTTGGATTTAACATTTTCCCCCAGGAAGAAGCTTATGGGATTTTGAAGCCTTCCTAATAAAAGGCACAGATACTATTTTCCTCTCTTAGAAAACTAGACATAAAATTTCACATGATGAAATGCATGCATACAATGCAAAACAACTGCTTGCAGCTGTACTCAGAAACTAGAATTGAAGCACGGGGCCGGCCTTAAAAGATGTAAATACAGTTTGAAAGAGAGAAACTACTTATGCCTGCTGCAGCCACTCTTTCTCATTTTTATTCTATGACACAAAGTTGGTGCTGTCAGTTGACTTTAGAATATCCTGGAAATCTTTCAAGATAATTCTGAAATTTGACTTTAAGATCATTTTCTAGCCAAAAACTCTCCATTAAACATAATTTCCAACATCAGCATTTACTATGTAATTCTCATTATTTATATTGACACAGGATACAAAATAGAAGCTCATTAAGTTGATATGACATATCTATTTTATGCATTCTGGGAAACACTATTCAGTTTTATTGCCCTTCCTATAATAAATACTAAGGAAAGGAGACCATAAACTACTTGTAGTTGGAATATACCTCAGTGTAGGGCACCCGCCTAGCATGTAAAAAGTCATTGATTCTGTCTCCTGCACTAAAATATATTTTACTTTCCCCTTTAGCTGTAGTAAGCCACACGTACATATACCCAGTCTACATACATTTATGTATATATTACTTGATATGATGCACAAGCAAATAAATATTCTAAATGATGGTAAGAAAACTATGAACTAAGCATAAAGAAAACTTTAAAGATTAAAGCAACTCTAAGTGCATAAGAAAACTATTTTTCTAGTGATCAAAGGCACTTGTAGCTGTATTTTAGGCAGTTGATGAGCAAGGAAGTTCTCCTTTTCAAGGCAGGCCGGTTAGCATGATCCACAGCAAATGATCCTGAGTTTTGAGTGATGTGAGCACTAAATTTCACACTATCTTTTTTATGATGCCATCATCCTAATTAAGAAATTTTTTGTGTTTCTTTTTTATACATTTATTTATTTCTTCAAGTTACATCACAATCATAGTGCCCTCCCTTCTCCCCCTCCTGGCCCCACCCTCCTACTCTCTTCCCCCTCACCCTCCTATCTGCTTTTTTTGGAGTCAGACGCGCTACCGTTGCGCCACGAGGTCACTCTATCTGCTTTTTTTAAGTTTTGGTTTTTTGTTTTGTTTTGTCTTACCTTTGTTTTTTCGAGACTGGGTTTCTCTGTGTGGCCCTGGCTGGTTATGTTTAACTTTGCAATCTATTGCTCAAAAAGACAACACAAGTACTGAGGAAAGTCACATAGATATCACTCACTCCAGGAGGGTATGGACAAAAAGATGGGCAAATAGACAGCACCTGAGTCATGAAATACACATAAGGCGTGTGAGAACTCCAAGGAAAAGTGGCAGGATTTTCCTGCCAACTCCCCAGTTCATGGAATGGAGAATCAAAGAACAATGGACCTATAATTAATACTGATTCCACTTGTGCCACAAAGAGTGCATGCTAAAAATTTTCAGGACTATTTAACATTAAGAAAGTAGCATTTATTTAAATATGCAAATGAATTGCACACATCATATGGATCCACCAAACAGAAAAGAATTGGAAGAGAGGTGATTTCAGGGCACTGAAGAACTAACAAATCCATGTGGATTCTACCCAGACCACTGACCTTCGAGGCATTTATCTCATCTGTTCCTTCTCAACTCTTTCAAATGAGAAAAGCAGGACATTCATTCCTGGCTGCCTAGCAAGATGGTTATAAACATCAAATGAAACAATGAATATTTATGCACTTCATAAAGTATGAAATGCCTGCCCAAAATGAAGTGCTATTTTTATTGTGTGTGCTGAATGAGAAAGGAAAGTCTGAGGTTTACAGCTAATTGTCTTTAACATATGAAACACATGTTGCAATAATTATGCTTTTGTGTGTCTTTCTTTTCTTTAGAATTATTAAATGATGAATACTATTGTTCTGAAAATCATTAAACTGAGATTTTTTTTCCACTGCTCACAACCACAAATATCTGTCCATCAAGCAAAACTGGATGTCAAACTTCCAAATGCTATTGAGAAAAGCCAAGAGCATACAATGCTGCATGAACCTTTAAATTTTTCTGCCATTTCTAATTGGTTCTGTTTTTTGGGAAATATCATGAGCTTATTTTGAAGCAACTCATAATAATTTTATTCTAATCTCTATATAATTTCTCATTGATTCTAGAAATTTCTATGAAGTTACATCAATGGAGAATTTCATTGCATGTGATTATTTTTATCATTAGAAGTGATGTTCATCAGAATAAAAATGAATCATTAAGATGTTTGTAGGAAAAATATATCTACCAGAATTTTTTTCTGCTAGATTCCCAGTAGCATATACACAACCAGAAGACAAGAGGGACAATGGAAATAATGAAAAACACATTAAAATTCTAACGACTGTTATCCAAAAGTTGATGTTGAAACTGTGGCTGTTGAATATTGGAACTTCCAGTATATGTTACAAATGAATGAGGAACCAGACATACATTTCAGAATGTGTGTTTGCTCAAATACTTTTCATTGATACTTGTAAGAATACAAATCAATAATTTCAGAGAAGCACCAAGTTGGCCAACAAGGAAAGTCTTCAACTTAGTTGTGTTCTCTCTGGAAGGCACTTTTCCTCTTTGCACAACAGAATACTACAGAGCCAACTAAACAGAAGCAACATTAATTAACAATAAGATCCTTATAAGTTACCCTCCCCTATCTAACTCACTGGAAAAGTATGAAGCAGAAGTTAGCTCTACTCACTCACTCTGAGGAAGTACACAGTGAACATCTACAGATGGCAGAGCCTGATGGTAATCATGAGTTCATGAGCTCTAACCTAGGAAAGCCTAGAATCTAGAACTGTTCCTAACTTCTCATAATGTTAACAGTTCATGAACCATGAAATGGGGTTGTCTCCCCTTCTATATTTTTGTCCTCATTGATTTCTAGATGTCTATCTCTAATTACCTACATTTCTACATTGAGCTGACCCCATCTGTTTGAAGTCTAACTATTGGGAGGATTCACAACTTGCAAGTATCTCAGATCTGTTACACACTTCCTCTCTGAGCTGGAATGTTCCAAATGTTGCCATTATGTTCTATCATACAACTTTTAGGAAATGTTTTTATTTCCTTATGATTTGTCCAGACAGGGCTGAATTTTTTATCTAAAACAATGACTTGTGAGAGACCTCTCCAGTTTCACAGGATGGAGGGAAAAGGCATATGATCAAGCCATCATAACAATAACTGTGCTAAGGATGATGTTGGCAGCAACCAGGTAATTTGGAAACACAGTCCTGTCATAGTGAATTAATTTTCTTCTCAAAGGGACTTTTAAATAAACTGTTTTAAACATGAGTAAGACTTTAAGAAGGGTAACACAGACCAGATAAGAAAAATTCAGACCTATTCTGTGATGCATTTCTGAGAAGAAATCATAACATTGTAGACTATGTAGCTCCCCCCCCCCGAATTTTCCACTTCCTCATACATGTAACATAAGGTATGCCCCCTGGTGGCTAAGTTACTGGAGCTCCTGCACTGGTACACAGTGAACTTCCACAACTTTCTAAGCCACAGTGATCTATGTGCAAGCCTAAAGTGTGCCAGTGCAGGAAAGGGAGAATCAGAACATGAATACTCTGATAAGGTATTGACACAAAGAAAAAAACCACGTACATTGTGACCAGGTTTAACCTCAAGGACGAGCATCAGTTCACGTCTAAATGGATTAAGTAATTGCTTCCCTGAACTGTACCCTGTAAAAAATATATATATATGGCTAATTAAGCTATTTACCCTGTATTTAGATTATTGTTAATAGGTTTGGAACCATATTTTTTATTACATATGGCGCCCCACGTTGGGCACCACCTAAAAACTGCAAATTAATTAATTAATGTAGTTATTAGTAAGTGTAAACTGTAATATTAGGCTGGCAGAGTGGCCGACAGAATAGCCGGCGGCTTGGCAGAGGAGCAGGCGGCCTGGCCTGAGTGCCTTCACCGGTTGCCTAACTTATCCTGGAGAAAGAGCCCCAGAACCAAAGGTGGCCTACACCACCTATAACCTAAACTCTGTTATTTAATATAAGTTGTTATATTAGGCCAGTAGAATTACCGGCGGCTTGGCAGGAGACTCGCCTGGGCTTAAGGGGAGTCTGGGAATCCAACAGCCTGGGACTTCTTGGACTGAGGGCCTATAAGCTGCCACAGTCTTTTCCCCAATAATTAAACACATCAAGACCTTTTAATATTTTAACACTTAGCCCTTAGCTGGGTAGACTCTCAATTAGCTACTCTAAGTTAACCCCAAACCAACATGTGCCTGTGAGTACCTTCCAGACTTCTCCAGACGTCTTTCTCCTGTGTCTCCTGTCAGAAAGGGCAGAGAGTCTCTGTGTGTGCAGAATTCCTGCTGATCTGAGGAAGTCCCACCTTCCTATACTCTTTCTGCCCAGCTAATTGGCCATAAGCAACTTTTATTAACCAATCAAGAGAATGCCTCAGAAGGGGCAGTAACCAGATCTCAGCATTGAATTCAATGTATCAGAAACAATATTAGACCTTCTCTCAACAGTACCCTCATTAAATATTTAATTTCCACAGTTTTTTTCACCTTATGTATTGGATATTTAGATTAAATACTAGTTAGGATATTTAATCCCCATCCCACGGGGGCATTAGATTATCAACATTTAGAGATTTTTTTTTGCTATCAAAACATGGGAAGGAGTTTGATGATACTGGCAGCATCTCAACTATAGAGAGTGAAAGTATTGCACAGTATCTGCTAATGCACAAGACAGTCTCTTACAATGGCACAGGCCAAAGTTTCAACAGGGCCATTGTTGAAAAATCCTGGAACCCATGGACAGAAGCAGATATTAAATTAAATACCTGGCTGTTCTGCTACAGTATGGAAATCACAAGGAAAAGTTATGGCTCTACCCATAAAAATGACAATACTTAAATTAATACATTTAATATAACAGCAACCATCAAATTTGTGATTCAGATAACAGAACAATGGTTTTCAACCTTCCTCATGCTGCAGTTCTTTAATACAGTACCTCATGTTGTGATGACCCCCAACCATAAAATCATTTTCATTGCTACTTCATATTTTTTGCTACTGTTAAGAAATGTAATGTATCCACCCCTAGAGGCATTGAAGATGTGGCTGCTGTATCACATATGCATCAATAGGTGGCAGAGAGAAGGGAAACTATGTCTATATTCAGTGTTCTTACCTATGAACATCTGAATGAATAGTAGCTTAACATTCCCAGCATGTGAGGGACAGAGACAGCTCTCTTGCTCTTGTGACCCTATCAGGGTTAGATCTCCTGTCCACCACTCCCCCACAGGAGGGAAGTTATGTATATATTCAGTGTTCTGACGTATGAAGATCTGAATGAATAGTAGCCTAACATTCCCAGAGAGGAGCGATGGAAAGCAAGTCAAATACCAACACAACCTCGGCACCATAAGGCCTGTGTTGCACCACCAGTCCAGTACCAGGAAAACACCAGATAGGCTTATGGGACAGGAAGCAAGCCAGAGACTGGGGGATCCCTGCCTGGCACTGGTTGAGAGGGTTGTGGGTAAGCCAGCTCCAAGGGAATGAGTATGGGAGAGCCAGCCCTGCCTTTTGCCTGCTTTGTGGAGGGACTGGTGAGAGAGATAGATCCCCTCTCCTCCCTTTTGCCTTCATTATTAGTGTGGACAGGAGATCTAACCCTGATAGGGTCACAAGAGCAACAGAGCTGTCCCTGCCCCTCCCATGCTGCAGCACTTGGGAGAGCAGGCCCTGCACCCTGCCTAGGTAGCACACTATAGCTGGCCCTGGATGTGGGGATTGTGGGTGAGCCAGCCCTGAGGATGTGAGTGTGGGAGAGTCAGCCCTGCCTTTTGTCTGCTTTGTGGAGTTGTTTGTGATGGAGAGAACCCCTCCCCTCCCTTTAACCATCACTACCAGTGATGGAGAGGAGATCTGGCCCTGATGGGGACACAAAAGCAGGAGAGTTGTCCCTGTCCCTCACATGCTTCACACGTGGGAGAGCAGGTCTTACACCTTGCCTGGGCAGCATACCTCAGATGGCCCTGGATGTGTTGGTTGTGGAATAGCTATCTCTAAGGGAGTGGATGTGGGAGAACCAGTCCTATCTTCTGCCTGCTTTGTGGTGTTGGTGAGGAAGAGATCCCTTTTACTCTTTTGCCCTCACCACAGGTAGCAAGTGGGAGAATTGGCCCTGATGGGGTCATGAAAGCAGGAGAGCTGATCCAACCCCTTTCCTGCTGCAGCACTCTGCAAAGCACCCCCTGCAAGTGCGGGTTGCAGCCCTAGAATCAGGACTTTGAGTTGTCCCATCCCATGGATGAACTTCTGGAGTGAATGAAGAGGCCAGTTCCACAGACCCAAAACTACAGGATTTCTATGACCCAGGTATTGACAAAGTAGCAGACCAAGAAGTCATTATAATGAATACTTGGAAGCAAAAACCTGTGGATGAAAGGGAATATTGTAGGACACACTGCAGCTTACACAATGAAAATTTTATCTGTGGGGAGATTTCTAGAGTGGAACATGGGTCTGAGGGGAGTTGGGAGAGGAGAAGGAACAGGGTGCATGATGTGAAATTCACAAAATAAAAAAATCAATAAAAAGAAAACAAACAAAAAGAAATGTAATGTAAATATGTGTGTTTTCCAGTGACCTTAGGTGACCCCTGTGTTCTTTTAACCCAGAGGGGTTACAACCCACAGGTTGAGAACTGCTCCACCAGAAGGATATTATAAATTTGTATGACTGTGATTGCTAAATAAATTGAACATGGATTCTTCCAAGTACACATGAAACAAAGGGTTAAGGGATAATGCTTAATTCAGGGATATGACCAAGCAGATCAAACACAAATGGCAGAGTCCCTGAATAGAACCGAAATGGTATAATGGCAAGATGGAAGTTTGGCTTTTCTTTGTTTGTTTGTTTTGTTTTAGGAAAATAACACGTAACAGTATGTGGAACCAGCAGAGTCACTGTGGAACCATGGGCGAAGAATGAAAATGCATAAGGCATAATAACATCATACACTGAAGTACACTTCAGCAGCTCTACAGAGAAAGCACAGATTGGAAGATAATGGACAGGAACATATAAAAGTTTAGAAAAGTAAAGAAATGAATATAGTTGAAAGTAATTTATTCTGTTAATGAGAGCATTAAACCTGATCAAGCCAATTTGGTCAGCCATCTCTCAGAAGGTATGTGTGTGTGTGTGTGTGTGTGTGTGTGTGTGTGTGTGTACACATGCACACGCAAACACACAACATGCACACACACACACACATTTTTTTATGAAGGCTCAAGTAATTAGCAGTTAAGGGGTGCCTGCTAATAATGATAATTCTATCAGCTGTCTCCAAAGTACCACAGAGAGTTCTTTCAACCTCATTCAGCTCTTACTTTGCTTCCTCCTCAACAACAGTCCTACATAAGCTCTGTTCAAGTTCATGGATGTGCTCTTTCAAAGAACCCTGACTCAGCACTGGTGTGGTCTTCCTTCCTTTGCCAGAGTTTCCTAGGATAGGGTTTTGTTGTAATCTTTTTGATGTCTACATCCTATATATAACTGGAACTACATAGGAAGTAATCCTTCCTGGGAGAAGACTAACTAATCAATGATGGAAGACAGTGACTCACTGCCCCCACCTTCTTTGTTGCAAACAGAAAATCTTCAGATATAATTGTTAGGTGGTCCTGCCTCAGTAAGAAACCATCCCATGTAGCAGAGGACAATGGGTTAAGGCATCCTTCCCTTCATTGTCTCTTTCTTCCTTCTGCCTCCCACTAAACTCCCCCACACACACATCCTCCCTCACTTTTGTATGATCTCTTAGGTTGTACATCAGAATTAAATATTAGCTTGTTAGTCTTTAATCCTTTCTTTTAGGAGTGTTGTATGAAAATTTTAAGTTCAAGGCAATAATGATTATGAAATCAGCTAACACTGTTGATACTTTATTACAGTTTTGCATGTAAGAAAACTAATGCAAGAAAAGACTGCCTGAAAATCCTCCTCAGTAAATTCTGACAATAGTCACTTACCAGTAAGGGTATAGATATTTATTCATTGATGCTTTTTTTTTTCCAATAAGATAACGGAGAGAAGGGAAATAAATATGTAGCTAAGTAAACAGACATCCTAGTTTGTTTTAGTAACAGATCTAACATTGACCTGAACACATTACCAAGTACAGTTTTAAATTACCTATTACTCATTATCATCTAATTAATTCTAGTAGTAGAAAAAATTTTATTATTTATAACTGTCAGCATTTGAGATATTCACATTGATGTCTAAAGTTTTTCATTTTGAATAATGTCATTCTGGGAGCAGAATAGTGAGCTGGCAAGCACCTGATTGGGTGTCTTCAGGGTATATATTAAATAGTTCTTGCAAGCTTCAACATGTTGCAGATTATCTTAACAATGAGTCTCCACTTCACAAAAACATGGCAAATGAAGAATCAAATAAACATGAGATGTTGTTTGCATTTCTTTCTGAGATGCTGAATTTTTGTGCCACATACAGGACAGTCAGAGAACAATACATGTCACCAATTCACCATCAATAATTGGTTCTCCAAATCGAGTTAGCAAACTCTGGGCCCTAGACTCCGCTTCTACTAACCGTACCTCCTAGGTATTTACACTGGAGCAATTCTCAGAGGCATTCTTTCAAACAAGAGTTACCAAGATAAAACAACTTCAGAATCACTGGATACTTCTTCTGGAATAAAGTGATACTGTTTATGAATTAGTTAATGTCATTAAAATCTATAGTAGATTATATAGTCTGGACCTGTTGTTATTTTTTTTTACTCAGGTTTACTTCCGGATGAATGAATAAAATGCTTGTCAGAAATAGTTAACTTTGCTGTTTCCGTTGTGCCCCTGTTGCTTCATACAATATTCTTCTTTGGGATGTCATGTTGCCTGCGTGTTATACCCCTTCTGTTTTTAATGATAGCTTCCTGATATCAGAACCTGTAATATAAATGACATCTTTTGTAGTTTTCTAGTTAAACATAGAGTTTTTATACCTATGATTATAGTTTCTACCACCTAACAAATGCTACTACTATTTTCTTTAATTTTGTTTCTTTATTTTTTATTTCTTCAAGTTACATATCAATCGCAATCCCCTCCAGATTTCTGATCCTTTCATTACAGTGTTCTGTAAAATTTCAAACAACTGAAAAGCAGTGGTGTAGAGAAATTTTAACCCAGCAATATGGCTGCTCTGATCACATCCAAAGACCTTCTAGGTCTGTGTGATCTGCCTGGAATGCAGAAACACCCTTAGTACACATCTTTAATCCCAAACAATGAAGGTAAAATTGGTTGGTAGAAGGAAGTAGCCATGTCTGAAAGTGATGTCTAATTGAGAGGCAGACAACATGACAAATCAGAAAGAGATTTGACAGAATAGGATGTGCTCAACTCCCACAAAAAAAGAGAGGAAAGAGAGGTGACTTAAGAGAAGGCAACACAGGGGTGTGCGGTTTTACTGGGACAGGTTGCAGAAAGAAAACAAGCTAGACACAGATGAAGACAGATGAGCAAGAGAATGAGAAGGAGCCAGAAGATTAGAACATATTATCAAAATTAGTATGAGGTCAAGCAGAGCAATTTAGTCAGAAGCTGAGAGAAGTTATAGCACTCCTGGGCATACACACAAAAGAAGTTCCATCAAACTACAAGGACATTTGCTCACCTATGTTCATAGCAGCTTTATTCATAATACCAGAAATTGGAAACAACCCAGATGTCCTTCAACAGAAGAATTAATAAAGAAACTGTGGTACATTTACACAATGGAATACTACTTACCTATTAAAAACAACGAAATCATGAAATGAGCAGGCAAATGCATGGAACTAGAAAATATCATCCTGAGTGAGGTAACCCAAACACAGAAAGACACACATGGCATGTACTCACTCATAAGTGGATATTAGCCATATAGTAGAGAAAAACCATGCTACAATCCACAGTCCCAATGATTCTAAGTAACAAGGAGGATGCTTGAATTCCATTATAAAGGGGAAATAAAATAGACACGGTAAGCGGAGGGAGACAGGAAACTTGGTGGGAGAGGTGGTGGAGAGGGGAGGGGGTGGTGGATAGGTGTGAGAGATCTGGAAGAGAGAAAGGAAATTGGTGGAGGGGGCACCTCTGGGACAAGCTGGAGACCTGAGATGGGGGAGGCTTCTTGAGGATAAGAGGATAACCCCAGTTGAGACTCCTAGCATTAGGGTATACTGAGGCTGAAGTGGCCACCTCCTATAGCTAAGCAGGGCTTCCAGTGGAGGGAGGGGAACACAAACCCACCCACAAAACTCTCAACCCCAAATTTGTCCTGCCAACAAGATGTACATGGATAAAGATGGAGCAGAGATTAAGGCAATAGCCAACCAATGACTGGCCCAACTTGAGACCCACCCCATGGGAGAGACCAAACGCCTGACACTATTAATGGTACTCTGATATTCTTGCAGACAGGAACCTACCATAACTCTCATCTGAGAGTCTTCATCAAGCAGATTATGAAAACATATGCAGAGACCCACAGCCAACATTAGGAGGAACTCAGGAACTCAGATTTAAGAGTTAGGGGAAGGACTGAGGGAGCTGGAGGGGTCAAGGATACTACAAGAAGACCTACAGACCCAACTAACCTGGGTCCATGGGGGCTCACAGAGACTGAACCACCAAACAAAGAGCATGCATGGACTGGACCTAGGCCTCCTACACATATGAAGCTGATGGGTTGTTTAGTCTTCAAGTGGATCCCCTAACAATTGGAGCAGGGGCTGTCTCTAACTTGGACTCTGTTGCCTCCCTTTGGATCTCTTTTCCCTAACAAGGCTCCCTTGTCTGGGCACAGTAAAAGGAGAGGTACTTAGTCCTGAAATGAATGATATGCCAGGGTGGGTTGATACCCTGGGGAGAATGGAGGAAGTGAGTGGGAGAGTGGGATTGGGAGGAGAGGAGAGATTGGGGCTGTGATTTGGGATGTAAAATTAACAAATAAATAAACTGATAAGAAAGACTATGAAAACATTTTTAAATGGAATTAGCTTGGTAATTTTATAACAAAATACTATGCAGCCACTAAAATGAATAAACAAGATATCTTAATTATTATGGACTAATTCGATATATGTTGTTGAATTCTAAATGTAATCTAAAAACTAATACAATCATAAATCAAAACTACATGTACTTGTTTGTTTTTTAAAGTGCATGTGAAAGTGTTAATAGTGGTTATGCCTATGTAAGAAGATTTTGTGATATTGAATTTTTCTTTGGCAATGTTTTTAATTTGTTACTATAATACTAGACAACTAATGAAATCTATTAATACAAAAATATAAATGATAATTCCAATGAAATTCTTATCAGAGGAGAATAGTGTACAGGCTAATTGAGGAAATATTTATTAGTTTTCTGGATTAATTCCTAACTCTGTTATAGTTTACAAATAACAATAACTTCTTGCCTCTTCTAAAATATAAATGTGATTACAACCAAAGAAGATACTTTCAACAAATGATGCACGGAAGAGATTTCCAGTTTAAAATGACAGTCATTTGAGCAGAGCCTGAGGGAGCATTTCTAAATTTTCCATAAATGTACTTTCAAATACCTTAAAAGATGGAAATATTTATAACACAACTAAATTCCTCTACAAAAAGTCACTTCCTTACTTATTAAGGGACTCAAATTTAAAAAAGAAATTTCCATGCCATATCTTCCTGGAAATATGTCTTTGGGTCCACTTTTCCACTTAAAAATTTTACCTAAGTGCCTTAGGCAGGGCCACAGAGAACTGGCTGAGTGCAGAAAAGGTCAGTGCTTGTACAATCACATCTGCAATATTTCACATTCATGTCCTGGCTTCATGACAACACTATGGTGATTTTCAGATAACTAGAAAGGGAAAAACCAAATTCTTAACACTTTGAATAATTTCTGCACTCAAGAATAGAAGACTGTCATTGTCTCATTAGCCAAAAGTCAACATTTTGAACATGAGAGAGGAGGGCATAGTACTGCCTCCAGAGCTAAGGACTGCAGGAGCAATAACAATTGCTGAGATGTTTTCAGTTTTGGTAGTTAATTTGGACACATTAATCATAATCAACTCTCTTTAGTCAGAAATAATTGGAATTTCCTGAGAACTTTTCATTAATTGCAAACTAGAGTAGTAGGCAAATTATTCTTTACTGTAGATCAGAGTGCCTCTTTTGAGTTATGCTCATTATATATCCCACTGAATTAAGTTCAAATAGAACTGTTATTGAATCTTGCTATCTTATTACCACATGCCACCTGTTAATTAATTGCTGCTCATAGGATATGCATTGCCTTAAAATGGCATACCATGAAAATGTGAGGCTGTGGAAAAATACCACTGCCCCTCCCTAGGAAGGTCTTCCTCTCTGTTCGTGAGGGCCTGACCTTATGACCTGGGGGACTTTCCACAGAACTCGGATCCTGGAACTACTTAATTACAAGGTTGCAGCTGTTACCACAGACAATGGTCCCACCCCGTTGCCAAAGGCAATGATTGCTGAAGATTAACTGAAATGTTCCCCCTGTACACCCACTTCTTTGCAGTTATTGTGTTTAAAAGCTGTATGTAACTGTTATTCGGTGTTCACTCCTTTCCGAAGGCAGTCCAACCCCAGCGCATCAGCTTAATACAAATCCTCTTGCATTTTGCAATGAACCTCGGTCTCTGGTGGTCTCTGTACATCAGGACCTCGGCGGGGTGGGGGGGACCCAGGGTCCAACAAAAAGGCTAAGCTAGCAAGTGCATATTAACTTCCATGGGTACACCTTAGGGGATGGAGCTGAATCATTTATGAGTCTGATGTATTTGGCACGCATTGGTTAAGCCAGCTCTGTAGTCTTTCCTACTTTGTGTTGGATACTGGTGATATTAAATTAAATTACAATCCTTTATTATTGTAATATTCAGCTGATGGGGTTAGTGATACCATTTAGTAGCATAGGGAATTTGGAATAGCAAAAGCCTGGACTTTAAGATAAAAGATTTATCTCCGAAGTAACATGTCCTTGGAAACTCACCAAGGACTGATGACTTCTTTGATCATAGGAATAGGGGTGGTGACATGCCCTGAGGCACCCTCCCACAGATCCCAATCTCTGGATCGCCTATCCTTTCTTGGCCCTCTGAAAAAGCTTTGATAGAACCCAGAGGTATAACTTGAAAGTGCGTGAAAGCTTTTGCAGGAAATCATGTTGCCAATTCATTATGACAGGTGAAGATATTTAAGTCAAGATTCACCTAGACAGAGGCTTCACTCCTGTTCCTGTCTCACCTCCTCCTCAATTGGCAGAGAAATTCGCATCAGTCTCACTGAGAGGCTTCACTCTCTTGTATTGACCTGTTGCAAATATGAAGACAGATTCTCCCTGAGATTTTGGAGTGCCTACATGTGGAGATTTCTCCCCTTGGAGCTCAGGGGCTTCGGATTGGACAGAGCACTGAATAGAAACCCTTGCAGTCCTGAGGCATCTGAACAGGTGAGCCTGGGAGACTTTTCCTATGATAAATGAATGGTCTCTAAGGCCACAAAGACAATTCCTGCTTGATAAACTGTCTTGGGATCTAGCAAGCGAAATTCAGAGACTTTGGGACTGAAAGCTTTGATGAAGGACAGCCATCCATAAAGATCCAGGCCCAGAGGAAAATATCCTTTTGAGAAACCTTAGGTTAGTATTAAATGTTTGTATTATAGGTATTAGGGTGTTATAGATAAGGTTTTAGAGTTAGGGTTCAGGTTTTAGGATCTAGGAACTTTATAAGCAATTGTTAGGTAATTGTTAAGTATTAATAAATATATGCATGATAAATAAAAATTTACTGTTACATTCAGCCTTTCTAATTCTACCTTTGTGATGAAATGGAAGTAGGGCTGTGTGCAGTTGTTTTAATAACACTGTGTTATTTAATAATAGTGTCATCAGCTATGCCCTCTAAACCAAACAGTGGCCTTTCTGCTTAACTGACACCAGCATTTTACATGAAAATGTAAAATGTTTGCAAGTAACAAAAAGTCCTCAGGCAATTCCAATTTCTGACTAAAGAGAGTTGATTATGATTAATGTGCCCAAATTAACTACCAAAATTGAAAACATCTCTTAACAATTGTCATTTTACATCCTCATCACTTCTCCTGCAATTTGACTATATAGTTTGAACCTGTTTATCACAGATGGAGAATTTCCAAGAAGAAAAACTTCATCCTAATACAATTATTTGACTCAAAATGTCTGTTTGCCTTTATGGCTGATTGGTTACTCTTTCCGTACATATGTTTAGTAATTCCTGTTGTTTCTATTTCAAGGCGGTCCTGTGGTCACGTGATTTCCAGCATTCCTCTTAACTTTTATTGGGTTTTCTTGAAAACTCAGTGAGATGGAAAAGAACTGGTGTGAAATTCAAGGGCCAAAATTTTTTTTCAAGTTCTGAAGCTGCTGCACATATCATTGCCAAGGTCCCCTAATTCTCTAGTGCTGCTGTTTCTCTGACTGTAAGATTAAGCAGTGATGGTAATTAGTGATTATGTCATCACTGTTAATACGAAAATAACAGTAAACAGCTAGCATTTATTGGGTGCTCGCCATATGTTGCACAGTAAGTTGGGCACTTTTCCCTGTAAGATCTCCATCTAATCACCACAGAGGCTTCACCTAGTAAGAATCACTTCCCTATTTGTCGATAGGGTCATTGAAATACAGAAAGCTCTAGAAACATTTCCGAGCCTTCATAGCAGACGAAGGGCAAGGCCTGAAAAGTAAGGAATGTCTGAATTAAGAACAAAGGGTACTGAAATACCCCTCAGTTCTAAAATTAAGGCTAAAGTGAGAATGCCCCACTCAAATGTAAGTGCATGTATGTCAGGCTTGCTTTAAGAAAATGCATTTCCTAAATGTGTGACTTAAGAAGCAAACATTGTTATATGTGTTTCTAAAAATCATTCCCAGTTGGGATGTCTTCAGGATTGTGTCTAGCAAACTCTGATTTGTTAACTTTCTGCACAAGCACAATTCTGACTTGAAAGGGAGACCACCTGGAAATGTTATACAGAACACCATGAACTATAATATTACTTTATCTTAATGTTCAATTAACTATTATTATTTTTTAAATCATGATCAATAATGATGACTGTTTGTGCCTTTTTCAGCTGTGCAAATGAAATCTTTGATGGAAATATCATTTCATTATTTGTAAAAGCAACAACAATGAAACTGTGCTCATTTCAGCCTCATTAGGCCTGCATGAGAACGGGTACCTTGAGTAAAGACATTCATGCCAATTCTGGATATTATCCACTTAGAAGTCTAGCAATTCGAACGCATTGGAAAACTCAAAGGTTTACATTTCCTAGTTCAGCAGGACTACTCCATTCATTCATTCCATACCCAAGAACAATTAACTATTGACATGTGGCGTTTTTCCATGTATCCATGTTGGAGCTTTTAGCTTATAATATTTCTCTCCTCACTTGTATACTCTTACATATCCTTTTCTTTAAAGACTCAGTTTTGTGCTCCCTCCTTCTAGAACTATTTCCTCATTGTCCCACCAAAACCCATACAATCAGATGGTCATAGGGCAGTTAGTACCTATAGATCTTTCCAGTTGTGCTATAAACTGTACTGTAGCATTATTAGTTCTGTATCTGTGTAGCCAGCTTTATATGTCCTAAAGCAACCTGTAATTTGTTTTATGTAGCTTGTTTTTCTAGCCAAATGTGTATCGTGCTGTGGTACAGGTTGTTCTCATTTCCTTGCTTAGAGTTACACCTAAATATATATGTGTGTGTGTGTGTGTGTGTGTGTGTGTGTGTGTGTGTGTGTGTGTGTGTGTGTG
>CAJQZJ010032173.1:9899893-9910403 GCA_907164525.1 Lophiomys imhausi | reverse complement strand
GTGTGTGTGTGTGTGTGTGTGTGTGTGTGTGTGTGTGTGTGTGTGTGAATGTATGTGTTATACACAGGCAGATATAATTTTATACCTACATATTTTATCTGTATATAAATATATATTTTATACCTATAATTTTTATATATACATATTTCTATATATAAAATATGTATTTTACACCTACATATTTCTGGGGCCTGGTTTCTATTTATAGTAGTAGAGGTGAAATAAACCAAGACCTGTTTCACAGACAAATTCTATGCAATGGTTTCAATGACGTCTACTACTTTTCTTTCGACCAATGCAAGATATGTGAATAAAGTTAACCTCAGAAAAGCATGAAAATGTTCTTCACCCCTGTGAGCCCAGAACAGGGAATGGATATATGGAATCACTAAGGAGGACTGAAGAGTTGTGACTTAGTGGCATAAAAAAAACCTGTAAGCAAGGTAGAGTGAAACCACCATACTAAACCACTCTGTAGGTAGAAAGAATAGTTTATTTGGGGCCAAACTGACCAGGATGCCTCAGAGAGTAGAGATGGCATACAATGGGAAAAGCCCTGTTTTATTGGGGCAGGTAGCTGTGAGAAGTTGCATGACAGCCAGCACAGCCTGAGAGTTAATGTGGGGATTTTGAACTGCTATAGGCCATTGGGATTAATCAGGAATTAGATGTACTTTACTCAAGGTAGTTGTCCATTGATGGTTGGGACAGAGGAGGGAAATAGAGGCTTTCTTTTTTTTTTAATAATTTATTTTTTATTTCTTCAAGTTACATCTCAATCACAATCCCCTCCCTACTCCCCCCTCCAGTCCCACCCTTCCACCCTCCTCCCCCTCAGCCCCACCATCCTCTTCCCTTCTTTTTTTTTTTTTTTTAGTTTAAGGTATTTATTTTTCCCCCCAACAGCTCTCCCTTTCAGTCCAAATAATGGTTCTTTTTCTTATAACTATAAATACAATACAAAACAACAGAAATAAATAGGCCACGATTATAAGAGTTATATGGCTTAGCATACATTCCCAATGTCCAGTCCATATGTATTTGGCACCTGACTTTAACATTCTACTATGTAACCATCTCCATGAGTTTAAAGTTCTATATCTAACTCAGCTTTCATACTAACTTGCCTCATAATTTTAAAAATATCTTCTTAGATCCAGAACACCCAATAGAGGCTTTCTTGACAGAGATTCACATTATAAGGTTTCTAAGGAAAGCTGAGTTTAACTTTCTGTCTACCTGATAACAATCCTTCTGTTTGTCCAATAAGAATCCAGTCTGTGTTAGGCCTGGGATGCTGTCTTAGGACATTATCAGCACTGCTGACATTTTGGAGGCCAGCTTTGTGACAAAGTAACATCCATTTATTCTTATCCAACTTCCAATGGGGATGTGTACTTAATCACAGTGAGTACTTAACATATGTCTGGAAAACAGACGTATCTGGTATTTCTAGGAGTATAGCAATACTACCCTATTTGGAAAGGCAGACTGCAAACCGCGTCAAACAGCCACTGAAGATCTGAAAGACAAGATGAAGAACCAGTTACTTCAACTGACTAGCACATTCACTGGCTCCCAAACAAAAAGCAAAGATATGGACTTTCACATAATAGCAACCTGCTGGAGTTAGGCTAAGTTTAGACCGAGGCTCACATAATAGCCTTAGAAATGTGATGCACTAATGTATGTTTGTGGTGCTTTTTCCCCATTAAACAACTGCAACAATCCCACCTTTCCTACTCTATTCTTCACCATAGGACTCTGACACTCCCTCCATCCCCCATCAAGGAGCAAGATCTATTTCCTCTCTCTCTAGGATCTTGAATCTAGGTTATCATTGTGACTTTCTTGGTAGAATGTGGTAGACACAACTATGTGAAATATGGATCTATGCTTTAAAAAGCCTTTAACTGTAGGCTTTTTTTTTTTCTTCAGAACTCACTTTTTTTTTTTTTTTTGGTTTTTCGAGACAGGGTTTCTATGTGTATCCTTGACTGTCCTGGACTCACTTTGTAGACCAGGCTGGCCTTTGACTCACAGAGATCCACCTGCCTCTGCCTCCCTAGTGCTGGGATTAAAGACATGAACCACCACACCTGGCAATTACAGACAGCTGTGAACTGCCATGTGGGTCCTGGGAATTGAACTTGGGTCCTTTGGAAGAGCAGTCAGTGCTCTTAACTGCTGAGCCATCTCTCCAGCCCCCCAGAACTCACTTTTAATGTAAAGAAACTCAGGCTAGGAAACTGAATGAGGAAGGAGAATATGAAAGAAGGTAAGATACACCCTACTAGCACGACACTAAAGCATCATCAGCTAGATACAGGAGAGAGACTCTCTTCGGTCCTCTAATCTCAGAGGATCCACTCATCCAAGCAAAGACAAAGCATTCACCAAGAGCTCCCC
Organism: Lophiomys imhausi; assembly: GCA_907164525.1. Taxonomy (NCBI): domain Eukaryota; kingdom Metazoa; phylum Chordata; class Mammalia; order Rodentia; family Muridae; genus Lophiomys; species Lophiomys imhausi. The sequence continues at coordinate 9,907,994 of CAJQZJ010032173.1, read as the reverse complement.
TTGAATACCTAACACACTGGAGTATGAATTGTATATCAGTTGCTTTAAGTCACTGAAATGTATTTTTTATTTTTTAATATGTTATTAATTCTTAGAGAATTTCATATAATGTATTTTGATCATATATAGCCTATACTCTTTCCCCAACTCCTCCCATGCCCTTCCTACATCCCTAACCCCAGCCTCATGCTCCCCCCTGCTTTTTTAACTAATCTGTCAATTATGATTTGTATTGCCCATATACTCCCAGGTATGGGGTCATCTGCTGGAGTAGAGATTACCATCAAGGATCACAGCTTTTAAAAGGATCTGACTCTTCTCCTCTGGAAGCCATCAACTGTCTGAAGTGCATCATTTAGGTGAGAGGGCGCAGGAATCCCCTCTATGGGAAATATTGAAGTAAGTAACTAAAAGAAAGACTAAAATCTTCTACAAAAAGTACTGAGAAAAAAAATTATGTTGAGAACTCCAAAATACATGGGTTGTAATTGCTTTATGAATCACTGCTACAAAATAGGTACATCATGGAACACACTGTGTTAATATCTAAGAAAAATAGGTACCAAACTCTGCAACAAAAGAAAAGCAGATCTCCCAGTACATCTTGTCTAAACTCAAATATATGGTGTAAATATTGTTCAGTTTTATGTTGTTAGAAAAATCATCAAGATGTCAAAGCAGTTAAACATTAGTAAGTGTGATAAAAATGATAGGTTTGAGTGAGTATCTTATGTCTGTGCTCGTATAAACAATCTCTTGTACTATTTTTACAAATCTCCAATTTCTATAAACATTCAGCTCATGTAAAGAGTAATCAGTGAGTAAGTAAATTAAGAAGCCTAAGTTCCTGACAAAATTCAACCAGCTATCTTTTAAAAATCCACAGAATAATATGGATTTAAACTGATGTTCTAAAAGGAACAATTGCAAATCAATCAGAGTGAGTCCCTATTTTAGGAAAACTTTTTTTTCCATTTTGCTGAGATTTTAAAAAGCTTTCATTTTTACATCAAATTTCCTTGAAAGCTGATGTAATGAATGTAAAAATAAATACAATTGAAGTTTAAATTCAATTTCACCTGAATATATTGCACAGCAAGTATGTCACATCCAATATTAAGGGAGACATGAAACTTCTTCAGAAATGTAAACATTTCTACTCTACCAAGTCCATCATCAATGTGTGCAAAAAAAAAGAATATTTTAGAAAATATCCATCAAAAGTGACAGTAAAGATAATTTGGATTTTACATTTTGACTATAGCATTAACAATGGGTGATCATTTTAATTAAGGTTACATTCATTTTACATTATATCTTCTAAGGCTTTATTATTGTGATTTTATACTCTTCACATGTTAAAGATATTCTCTATACATGGGGATCATTCCTCGTGCAGGAAAATACCTGGGATGGCTGTTGGGGGACACATGTGTCCCGCCAGAGCCATCCCATATTTGGTACTCATATGAGAAGGCTCAGCTGTATGCAGCACTTCTGTGTCCTGGCTTCTGCCCTTGAACACTACAGGGAGTTCAAAGCTTTATTTGGAAACTTTCACTCCAACTCAGGAAGGGTGTACAAGGCTGGTCTAACAGGCTCCTAGTCTCCTGGTACAGTCCCCAGCAAGCTACTGTCCTGTCCACTGCTAGGAGTTTGTCATACTTCCATAAGCCACTATTTGAGTTTTGAATTTCTCTCCTTTCAAACAGTATGTGGCTATTTAGTTTGCATCCTTCAGTTCACTTCAGTTGTGAGCTAGGTGAGTGGTTGTGATAAATTTTCATCCAAGGCCCTGTTCTGTCACATTTGCTGAGCTAATGATATTAGATAATTTTGGGTTTATTTTAGATAAAACTCATTAGCTTTAGATGGCTTATTTACTGTGAAGGTTGTAAATTTTTGGTGTATCTGGTTCTTCCCATGTCCAGACATGCAACACATCCTACTTCCTTGTTCCTCATTAGGTATGGCCAGGTAAGTGATTTTCACTAAAAACGTGGGACGTGACTGCAATGTTATGGAGCAGAAATCATATAGTCTGTATACAATTCACCATATCACCTTCCTAACAGAGAAATTCCAAAAGTAGATGTCAAAATGAGGCCTCTGTCAACTTCTATCTCTAAGTGATCAAAACACACAAAACCCTTCAGTCAACAAATATGCACACATAACAATCACACTTGAGGTCACTGAGATTTGGATTGCTTCGGTGTAATTTAATCTAACCTATTGCAGCTTGCTCTTGTGAGTGCAACATTCGCCATCCTGATTGCAGGACTTTTCACAGAAGTATCCCTGATCTGTTATGTTTAGAATAAAAGACACAAGGTAGAAGCTTGGACATCCAAAAGAATATTTCACATCAACTATTGACAACATCCCCCCTCAAGTTCAGTAGAGCAAACACCACCCTCATGAAGTCAGAGGGAAAAGGAATGCTGTGTGAACAGAGAGAAGAAATTTATTTTGTTGGACTCAGAACAGGGGGAATACTCACAATCTTATATGAGAAGCAATCTCTAACAACTGAGTGGCAAAGGCTGTACTTTGAGCAAGTCCATGAAGAAAGGCTGCTACCAGAAGGCAGTTACAGAAGTGTGGCATTCAAGTATGAAAAACAACAAAGAAAGATGTCTCACAATAAGGATGTGAACCAACACACAGCAAGAGCAGTTATTCAAAGAAAACCAGAATCCAAAATGAGAAAGTAGATTTCTATCCCAATAAAACAGAAGCTTGTCTAAAATATTAAGATACACACAATTATAATTATTTTTATGGCTAGGTTTATTTAATCACATAAAATAGGATTGCTTTTACATCATTAAAATGAAGAGTACACAATTAAAGAAATGTTTTAGTTACCAAACATACTTCCAGGTATCTATCTTGATCCAAAGTTAACAAAGCAGAGAAAGAGGACCAACCAAAGAGTACGACTCTTCCCAGTCGTGATGCTACAGGGTGGTGCATGTCACAGAGCACAGGGTCTCCTAAGTACTTATGGACTCCAGGAGGGCAAATGACTCTAAATTTCATGAGGGAAATATATCTGAGAAACAATCATTCTAAGGTTGGTGTGTGTGTGTGTGTACATGTGTGTGTACTTGTATACGATCTAGTGTTGGATACCATATTCCTATACATGCTATTAGTTTCAAGGTTCTCTATTCATTTGAAATTACACAGATTGTAATTATAAAAAGCAATATGACAGTATGACAGAGTCATTTTAGGTAACTCTCCATTTTAAAAAAAAATTAGACTTCTGTTGTATGTCAAAAATTAGAGACTAATTCTGCAGGATGAGGGATACCAGGGGAAGTTAGAGAGAGATGGCAGTAAATATATATTAACAAAATACATAGTAAAAATGTATGAAATTTATACAGAATGAATAAAAAGTGTTTCTAAAAACATTTTAAAACAACCAAGATTTATCTAGCAGACAACCACCACTGTGAAGATCCTGGTGTCGCCGGAGTCTGTTACTAGCAGAGAAAAGCATCAGCACTGGTTATATTTGCAAGACTCACATACACTTTCTGGAATGGTACATGAGGACACTGTAAATAAAAAGGAGTAGAACAGATTCCACCTGTGAGTAACACTGAGTTTTACCTTCTGAAGCATAACTAAACAGAAAGGCCTTTTCTGTGTGTGAAGTGTATGGTATTGGGAGTTTCTCAGAATAGCTTTTTACAATCAAAAAGAAAATGAGAAGGTATGTTTTTGTCTACAAAAACCAAGAGGATAGAAAATAATAACTTATAGGCAAGATTAATGCTTAGTCTTAAAAAGGAATAAGAGAGACTAATAATTTCAATGTACTCAGGTTCTATTATAAGTTGTCTACTATTTGACTTTCAGGGAGAACAGAACATTTCACTATTGCCTGAGGCAAATTTTTGTAAAACTGGGATTAACTCAAGACATGGAAAGAACAATCACAGGGTCTCACAGGCTACAAAACAAAGTGTGCTCAGAAACAGCCTATGGGTATTACAGTCAATGGAGTTGGGTCTGTAGAAACGAAGTAAGCACTATGTAATAGCACTTACTTTATAACCAGCCTGGACTTTCATGCTTATACCAAACATAGACACTTGTGATGACTACGAAAATTAAAAGCAATCAGGAGAAGAAAAGGTACAAGGACTCTGTAGGAACTGAATACTGTTGTTGGTGTTTAGAAAAAGAGATTTATAAGAGCCAAATGTAGGACTTCCAGGGAGATAAAACAGAAAATCTTTTGTTTAAGTTTATTTATTACTTCAAGCTACATCTCCATCACAGTGCCCTCTTTCCACGCCTCCCAGTCCCACCCTCCCATTTCCCCCCCTGTCTTCTATCCTACTCCTCCAGAGTGGGGTGTCCCTACATATCAGTCCCCCACCACAGTTCAGCAGTCATGTGAGGGCTAAGAACTTCCTCATATACTGGGGGACTACATGGCAGCACCACTGGGGCAAAGTGTTAACAGGTAACAATGTCTATGTTCCTGTTCCTTTTGGTGTGTTAGTTGTACAATAGTTACCATGTACGATATGGCTAAAATCCAGTTATAAGTGAATAGATGCCATGTGCATCCTTCTGAGTCTGGGTTAGCTCACTCAGGATGAGCTTTTCTAGTTTCATCTATTTGGCTGCAAATTGCATGATTTCATTGTTTGATAGCTGAGTAGTATTCCATTGTGTAGATGTACCACAGTTTTGTTTTGTTTTTTTCTTTATCCATTCCTCAGTTGAGGGACATCTGGGTTGTTTTCAGTTTCTAGCTATTACAAATAAGGCTGCTATGAACACAGATGACGAAATGTTCTTGTGGTTTGGTGAGGAATAATTTGGATGTATACCCAGAAGTGGTATGCCTGGGTCTTGAGGTAGAGCTATTCCAAGTTTTCTAAGATTTCCAGACTGATTTCCATAGTGGTTGTACAAGTTTGCACTCCCACCAGCAATGGATGAGTGTTTCCCTTTCTTCACAACCTCTCCAGCATGTGCTATTGTTATAATTTTTTATCTTAGCCATTCTGACAGGTGTGAGATGGAATCAAAGAGTTGTCTTGAGTTGCATTTCTCTGATGATTAAGGATGTTGAGCATTTATTTCTCAAGTGTCTCTCAGACATTAGCGATTCCTCTTTTGTAAATTATTTGTTTAACTCTGTTTCCCATTTTTTGATTGGATTGTTTGGTTTTTTGATGTATAATTTCTTGAGTTCTTTATAAATTTTGGATATTAGCCCTCTGTCTGATGTTAGGTTAGTAAAGAACTTTTCCCAATCTGTAGGCTGCCATTTTGTTCAAATGATAGTGTCTTTTGTCTTAGAGAAGCTTTTCAGTTTCATGAAGTCCCATTTATTGACTGTTGGTCTTAGGGCCTGAGCTATTGGTGTTCTGTTCAGGAAGTTCTCACCTGTGCCAATGAGTTCAAGCATTTTCCACACTTTCTCTTCTGTTAGATTTAGTGTGTCAGGCCGTATGTTAAAATCTTTGATCCACTTGGATTTAAGTTTTGTGCAAGGTGATAAGTATGAGTCTAATTTCATTCTTTTACATGTTGACGTCCATTTAGACCAGCACCATTTGTTGAAGATGCTGTCTGTCCTTTTTCCATTGTACGGTTTTGGCTTCTTTGCTGAAGATTAAGTGACCCTAGGTGTCTGGGTTCATTTCTGGGTCTTCAATTCGATTCCATTGATCAACTGCTCTGTTTCTATACCAATACCATGCTGTTTTTATTACTATTGCTTTGTAGTATAGCTTGCAATATGGGATGGTGATACCTCAAGATGTTTGTTTTTTTATTGTACAGAATTGGTTTAGCTATTCTGGGCTTTTTGTTATTGCATATGAAGTTCAGAATTGATTTTTCCAGGTCAATAAAGAATTGTGTTGGTATTTTGATAGGAATTGCATTGAATCTGTACATTGCTTTTGGTAGAATGTCCATTTTTTTATTTTTTTAATGTTTATTTATTATTTCAAGTTACATCTCCATCACAGCCCTCTCCCTCCACCCCTCCCAGCCCCACCCTCCTACCCTCTCACCCTTCCACCTGAATGCATAATTCTTTTTTTTCAGTCCAACAAATGGTTCTTTCTCTTATAACAATAAATACAGTACAAAATAACTGAAATAAATAGGCCACAATTCTGAGGGTTATATGGTTTAGCATACATTCTCAATGTTCAGTCCATATGTATTTGGTCCCTGACTTTAACATTCTACTATCTGACTATTTCCATGAGTTTAAAATTCTCTATCTAACTCAGCTTTCATACTAACTTGCATCACAATTTTAAAAACATCTTCTTAGATCCAGAATGCCCTCTTGATTCCTAAACAACTCAAAATTTAACTATGAGACTCTAGCTATCTATTCTTCAACCACCTCAGAGACCTGAGAGGGATAAATATATCTGATTATATGGGAAGTGCGGGGCCCTCGGCTTCCAAAACTAAGAAATGACATAACCGTGGCTGCCTCGACGGTTCCCATTTTCTCTCCATACATTAAAGCATCAATCTTCAGCTGTTTAGCCCCATTTCTCTGACAGACATTGATTGTAGAGCAGGAATTATGAAGGACTTACCTACCCTGTCTTGACATAGCTAGGCTGTCGACTTCCCTGCTACCAAGTTTTGTCCTTTTTGGACAGCATTCTGTCTAGAGTTGAAGCAAGGGTTTTTTGTTTTGTTTTGTTTTGTTTTTTTGTTTTGTTTTGTTTTGTTTTGTTTTTGCCAAGAGATAGGTTTGCCACTAATTCAACCATCTCACACTGGAGATTCTTCGATGCTTATCTTCCACTTGGAGTGGAATAGGGGATGCTGTCAGGAGCTGGCATGTCTTGATATCAAAAAAATCTTAATTTAAGAAAACATCTTTGAATGCCATACTCTGCAGATCTCTTGGGGTTTTTGAAGATACCCTATCTATCTCATATGTTTAGATAAGCAAATGTTGCTCTCTCTTAACAACTTGATTTCTGAGTAGCTTAGAAAATAACTGGGATAGACTGTCATAGTAACTAACAAAATGACATGCTTGAATGACTGTTAGTTTGTGTTTCTTAATTATCCTAATCAGTTTATGATGGTTGGTAGCAAAAGGCCAAAACTTCACATTTCCTTTTTAAGCATTGCTAGGTACAATACCTTTAAGAAGTGTTACCCTTAATTTTGTAACAATATACAAAGATCAATACCAATGTGGCCAAATATACTCTTAATTTTGTATCAATATACTAAGACCAGGGCCGATGTAGTCCAATACAATCTTAATTTTGCATTAATATACAATGATTAATACCAATTTAGCCTAATATAGTATTAATTTTGTATCAATATACAAAGGTATAAGGGCTTATTCAATAGTCTGTCCTTTTTTCTTGATCTTTCCTATACTATGTCTATGTCCCATTTTTTCTCAAGTCTATTCACTCCTACATAGGAGAGAAAGAAGGATACAGAAAAGAAATAGAGAGAAGTCCCTGGGTCTAACCTCCAAAACCCATTTAACAAGACCATTTAACAGCTTGTAGTCTCTTCCCTTAAATAACAAAATTTTCTGTTATCCATCGAATAACCAAAGAGGGGGGAAACACCCTCCCCACCTTCTGGGCCTGGGACGTCGCTCTCATAAATGACTTCCTGCTGATTTGGGATGTAGTAAACCTGTTTGGGGCCCAAATAGGGATGGAAAAATGGTTAAAAATGTTAGTAGAATCATTTGATGTTCAGTCCTTTTGTGCTCAGCTATTTAGATGTCCTAAGAAGTTTGTAGACAGAAGCTGATCTTCAGGCCTTTACTGAAGTTCTGGCTCGAACAGTCTGTGGAGCTGAACAATCTTAGTGATTTTGAGGTGTGGTTGTAGACTTTTTGAGGAAACAGCTATTGAGGGAGTCTGCAAGGCTGGATCATCTGGGCTGCTCGTCTTCTTCGGTCTCTGATCTGTTTTCTGCTGTTTCCCTTGTCCAGTTGTCCCTGGATTCCTTGAATGAATGCTTTAAGTCTCCTGGAAAGATAAGAACAGAGTCCTGCCCTAATCCAAACTATGGGGCAATTACCTTTTTTTTTTGGGGGGGGGGG
>CAJQZJ010032173.1:9875144-9893456 GCA_907164525.1 Lophiomys imhausi | reverse complement strand
GGGGCAGAGCTGTATACCTGTATACACTTAAGCTCTGGCTCCCCTCCGGGAGTGTCTGTAGTAGCAAAAAAAAAAAAAAAAAAAAAAAAGAAAGAAAGAAAGACCAATAATAATGGAAAAGATTTCTCGGTTTGACCAGGATTGAATCCTATGATGGGTAAAATCCGCCTTCCCCCACTGGAGCTGGCTCTGGAACCTGGCAGGTGGTGCCACGGTTGACCAAGTTCCTATAAACCGCAATGAGTTACAGTCTACAGCCTGGCGGGTATTCTGCCGCTGATCCACACCCACGGGTCTGCAAGTCTTTGCCTGGTAGCCAGACCATCTGTGTGAGACCTGGGGGGCAGCAGGCTGGAGAGTATCTCTCTGTGTGGGGTTTGAATCTGCCGGCTGGGTGTTAGATTGGAACTTACCCAGAGTGTCTCTCCTGGTGGGGAGGGGGGATCCCGATACTCAGATTCAGCTGCTTCCGTTTGTGTCCAAGAGTGGGAGGGAGCGTCCTGCCCAGGGACTTTAGTGGTACCCGGGTAGTTGGGTGAGACCCGGGGTGGGGGGTCGGGTCTCTTAGATATTTTTGTACTGCGTCTTATATCAATTGCGGTTTTCCCCAAGATTAAAATGCATCCATATGGGCCACTGCCATCTTGGACCCCTGGCCATTTTTATTACATTGATTTTACCTATCCATGAGCATGGAAGATCTTTCCATCTTCTGATGTCCTCTTCAGTTTTGTTCTTCAAGGACTTGAAGTTCTTGTCATACAGGTCGTTCACTTGCTTGGTTAGAGTTACCCCAGGTATTTTATATTGTTTTTGGCTATTGTGAAGGATGTTGTTTTCCTAATTTCTTTCTCAGCCCATTTATCTTTTGTATAAAGAAGGGCTTCCGTTTTTTTGTTTGTTTGTTTGTTTTTAATAATTTTGTATCCAGCCATCTTGCTGAAGGTGTTTATGAGTTGTAGGAGTTCTCTGGTGGAGTTTTTGGGGTCACTTATGTATACTATCATATCATCTGCAAATAGGTATAATTTGACTTCTTCCTTTCCAATTTGCATCCCCTTGATCTCCTTTAGTTGTCTTATTGCTCTAGCTAGGACTTCAAGTACTATGTTGAAGAGATATGGGAAGAGTGGGCATCCTTGCCTTGTTCCTGAGTTTGCATGAAATGTTTTAAGTTTCTCTCCATTGAATTTGATGTTGGCTACTGGCTTGCTATACATAGCCTTTATTATTTCTAGGTATGGTCCTTGTATGACAACTCTCTCCAGGACTTTTAGCATGAAAGGGTGTTGGATTTTGTCAAATGATTTTTCTCATCTAGCAAGATGATCATGTGTTTTGTTTCTTTCAGTTTGTTTATATGGTGAATTACATTGATGGATTTTCATATGTTGAGCCATCCTTGCATTCCTGGAAAAAAGCATGCTTGATCATAATGTATGATACTTTTGATGTGTTCTTGGTTTTCGTTTGCCAGTATTTTGTTAAGTATTTTTGCATCTATGTTCATGAGGGAAATTGGTCTGAAGTTCTCTTTGTTTGTTGGGTCTTTGTGTGGTTTAGGTATCAGGGTGACTGTGGCCACATAAAAAGAGTTTGACAATGTTCCTTCTGTTTCTATTTTGTGAAATAATTTGAAGAGTATTGGCATTAGCTCTTCTTTGAAAGTCTGGTAGAATTCTGTGCTGAAATCTTCTGGATTGGGCTTTTTATTTTGGTTGGGAGACTTTTAATGACTGTTTCTATTTCCTTAGGGGTTATAGGACTGAAACAGAAAATCTTAATCTATGTTGTTTCAGTAGGTAAGAACATAGTAAACATGTAGAATGCATGATTGAGGCTGTGCAGAATATCAACTAAGACTATTTGACAATGGAGGGTTGGGGTAGTTTGAATGAAAATGGCCTCATAGGTTTACAGGGAATTAATAGGAGGTATAGGCTTGTTGGAGTAGGTATGGGCTTGTTGAAGGAGGTGTGTTGTTAGGGGTGGGCTTTGAAGTTCTAAGGAAATTCTCTTCTTGCTGCCTGTGGCTTAAGATGTAGAACGCTCAGCTCCTTCTCCAGTACCATGTTTGCCTGCATGCCACCATACTTCTCACCATGATGACAATAGAAGAAACTTCTGAACTGTAAGGCAGTCCCAGTGTATTGTCCTATCTAACTCTTCACTTGATATTGTTCTTCATGACACATACTATCTAGTTGCCCTCTTTCGCTATGTATTATCAATAGGGGCTATATTCTCAATCATAGCTGGATTTGTCCACTAATTTCCCTTATTCTCAGGCTATATGCTAAATGAAACATGAGCAAAAGCCCACTTTGCAAATATATTTGTTGGAGTTAATATAACCTTCTTTCCCCAATACTTTCTAGGACTTGCAAGAATACCCCAATGCTATTCCGATTACCAAGACGGATATACTACATGAAATACAATTTCCTCCATAGGATCATTTATTTCTCTCACCACCATATTAGTAATAATGTTTATAATCTGAGAAGCCTTTGCTTCTAAATGAGAAATCCTGTCAATTTCATATGTATCAGCTAACCTAGAATGACTTCATGGCTGCACCCCCACCTTATCACACATTCGAAGAACCTACCTACATGAAAGTTAAATAAGAAAGGAAGGATTTGAACCCCCAAAACTGGTTTCAAGCCAATCCCATAACCTTTATGTCTTTCTTGATAAGATATTAGTAAATTTATTACATAACTTTGTCAAAATTAAATTATAGCTAAAACCTATATATCTTACATGGCTTACCCTTTCCAAATAGGCTTACAAGACACTACACCCCCATCATAGAAGAGCTTACAAATTTCCATGACCAAACATTAATAATTGTCTTTCTTATTAGCACATTAGTTCTATATATCATTTCAGTAATATCAACTACCAACCTTTTTTAATTAATTAATTAATTATCAATATGTTTTCCATTATAAGAGTCGCAATGGTCATAGTGTCTCTTCACAGCAATAGAAAACTAACTAAAACAGAGGGGAAAAAACACTACCCTTCCTTTGAGAATTCTCTCTTTAGCTCTGTTCCCCATTTTTGATTGGATTATTTGGTTTCTTGGCATTTAATTTCTTGAGTTCTTTGTAAATTTGGATATTAGCCCTCTGTCAGATGTGGGGTTGGTGAAGAATTTTTCCCAATCTGTAGGTTGCCATTTTGTTTGAATAACAATGGCTGAGAGACACTTGAAGAAATGCTCAACATCCTTAATCATCAGAGAAATGCAACTCAAGAAGACTTTCAGATTCCATCTCACACCTGTCAGAATGGCTAAGATCAAAAGCTCAAATGACAGCACATGCTGGCGAGGGTGTGGAGAAAGGGGAACCCTCCTCCATTGCTGGTGGGAGTTCAGGCTTGTGCAACCACTATGGAGGTCAGTCTGGCGATATCTTAGAAAACTTGGAATAGCTCTGCCTTGGGACCCAGCCATACTACTTCTGGGTATACATCCAAATGATTCCTCACCAAATCACAAGGAAGTTTCCTCATCTATATTCATAGCATCCTTATTTGTAATACCTAGAAACTGGACACAATCCAGATGTCCCTCAACCGAAGAATGGATTAAAAAACTGTGGTACATCTACACAATGGAATACTACTCAGCCATTAGAAACAAGGAAATCATGCAATTTGCAGCCAAATGGATGGAACTAGAGAAGCTCATCCTGAGTGAGCTAACCCAGACTCAGAAGGATGCTCATGGCATCTATTCACTTATAATTGGATGTTAGCCATATAGTACAGGATAACTATCCTACAACCAATACACCAAAGGGAACAGGAACATAGACTTTGCTTCCTGTCAATGAGACACTTTGCCCTAGTGGTGCTGCCTTACCTCATACCAGTGTATGAGGAGGCTCTTGGCCCTCATATGACTGCTGAACTGGGGCGGGGGACTGTTGTGTAGGGACACTCCACTCCAGAGGAGTGGGATGGAAGGGATAGGGGTAGAGGGTCGGAGGGTGGGACTTGGAGGGGTGGAAAGAGGACACTATGATGGAGATGTAACCTGAATTAATAAATAAATATTTAAAAATAAATAGATAAATAGATAGATAGATAGATAGATAGATAGATAGATAGATAGATAGATAAAGCAAGGGCAAAAAAAAAAAAACCCTACCCTTCAGACAAGGAAATTCTGACAAGGAAACATTTTTGTTGCATGCATATTAAGATCAAGCACTTACAAAGGCCTGAGTCATTTAGCAACAACACTTCATATGCATAACAGTTGTTACCATTTTCCTTTTCAGAGATGTATGAGCAGCACTAAATGGACTCAGCAGGTGGTGTTCACACCACACAAACACATACACAAAGGATAAGAGATTATAATTTAGGAGTGGGCAGAGGAGATATAGAAGGATTTAAAAAGATGACAGGAAGAAGTGGAAATTATGTTAATATAGTTACATATCAATGAAATTCTCAAAAAATAAACATTTTAAATTTTAAAAAGTTAAGAAAAATTAATCAAGTGACAATTTTTTTTAATTTTATTAATTCTTTGTGAGTTTCACATCATATACCTCAGTCCTGCTCATCTCCTCATTCCCTCATATCCACCCTTTGCTTCAGCAATAACCCCCAAAATAAAAAACACACACAAGTAAACAAACAAAAAAAGAAACAAAACAGCATAGAAAAACATCTCATATTGGAAGCTGTAATATGTCACAGTGGGTCCCACAATATATCCCTCTGTTCACACATCTTCAGTTATGAATGTTCTTTGCAATGAGCCATTGGTCTAGTTTGAGGTCTCTGGCTTCTGTGACACCATCAATATTGAATCCACATCAGGACTCCTTCTAGTTATCCCCGTGATGCCCTGTGTCATGGAGTTCCTGCAGCATTGGATCAGCAGAACCGGCCCTTTCACCCTTCCTTAGAGTTGGCAGATGATGTAGACTTTGGGGTAGGCCAATTCAGATCAGGCCAAGACCTGGATCTGGGCCTGGGTGATAGCTGAGCTAGTCAGCACTCCTACTCCCCATGACCAGCTCACTCCCTTACCTGCACCACCAGGCCACGTTCCCCAGCACTGCCCTGGGTAGGCCACCCAATGCCACCATTGGCACGAGGCATGGTCAGCTCTCCTTGTACCCTCACCTCCAGAACCAGCTCTACTATGCTGCCCAATCAAGGTTAAGAGCCCACTTTTGCAAGTGCTGCAGGCTGCAAGGAGCTGGGCTAGCTTTCCAGGTCTCATTCTCACACCCTTTGAGCCCTGTCACCTGTGCCTTCACCATCAGGGCCAGCTCCGCTGTGTTGCCCAGACAAAGTGCAAGGCCTGCTCTGCCGAACGGCATGCCACAGGTGGAGAGGGGCGGGGGGGGGGGGGATCACACCCATACTCATGGTGAACAGGATAGCCACTTGATCTGTCCCTGACTGATGTAAGAACAATACCACCAACAAGGTGTTCTTTGCCCATTGCCAGAGGGAAAGTGACAATTGTTTTAGGATACTTTTAGGTGATGAAGAGATGGCTCAGTGGTTAAGAACACTTGATGCTCTTGAAGAGGCCCCAGGATCAGTTCCCAGTACCAACACAGCAGCTTACAACCAATTCCAAGGGATACAACTCCCTGTACTGGGCTCGGTGTGTACCACATATGTACACAGTGTACTTACATACATGAGGCAAAACACTCATGCACATAAAATAAAAATAAATGAGTATTTTTAAACATAGTTTTGAATCATTACGGTAATGGGTATCTTTATAATTTCTATCATGATAACAGTACAAAAAAGGTAGTGCTATGTTGGAATAAAAAGATTATATAATAATGAAATCAAGTTAGTGCTAGTCCAAAGTAATTTTTTCTAAGTTCAGATAATAAGTATAATCTTCAGGGCAACTAATAAATAAGAAAATAGGTCAATAGTATAGTAAAAGTATAACAAAATAAAGTGTTATATGAAACAATGTTTATTTTTTAAAGGAAAAAGGAAAAATCAGGAACAAAAAAAAAATAATAAAAACAAATAAGCAAATACCAAGACAGTAGACACTAATCCAACTTTATTTTTTTTGTTTTTTGGGGGTTTTTGTTTTGTTTTTTTGTTTGTTTGTTTTTGTTTTTTGAGACAGGGTTTCTCTGTGTATAACAGCTCTGGTTGTCCTGGACTTGCTTTGTAGACCAGGCTGCCCTCGAACTCACAGAGATCCCCCTGCCTCTGCCTCCCAAGTGCTGGGATTAAAGGCGTGCACCACCACCACCAACTTTATTAGGGATACTAAAGCAAATGGCTGAAAACTTCTTACAGAAGACAGAGACTGACAAAACAAGATTTTATATATATATATATATATATATATATATATATATATATATATATATATATATATATATAAGCAGCTGCCTGCTAGCTATGTGACACACCATAGTTTCAAAGACAAGCAGAAAGAAAAGGTAAGAAAGGAAAAGTTCTGAGACTACCATACAAGAGAAAGCTCAAGTACCTACATTCATATGAGATGATACATATACTTGGAGATGAAGGTTTCAGGGATTTTAGTTCTTGATGGCTGGCTCCATTTAGAGCTGTATGAAGGCACAAACATCACATTGGCCAGGTGGTTCACCTCATGGACCCGCAGTGGGCATAGCCAGAGAGGCAATACAGAGAGATGAGAAGTGAGAGGAGAAATAAAGTATCCAGAAGCAAGTTAGAACTCCTCAAAGGCAAAACGAGCCATGTCCTTCAACTACCCAATTCCCTAAAGCCCACTCAGCTATGAGCTCACTCAGTGGCTTAGTCCATCCTTCATGGTCCAGTCACATCTTTTTTATGTTTATTTATTACTTCAGGTTACATCTCCATCACTCTTTCCACCCCTCCCAGTTCTGCCCTCCCACCTTCTACACCTTATCCCTTCCATCCCACTCCTCCGGAGTGGAGTAACCCTATATATCAGTCCCCCACCCCAGTTCAGCAGTCATATGAGGGCCAAGAGCCTCCTCATACACTGGGGCCCTACAAGGCAGCACCACTAGGGCAAAGTGTCTCATTGACAGGAAACAAAGTCTATGTTCATGTTCCCTTTGGTGCATTGGCTGTAGTATAGTTATCCTGTACCATATGACTAAAATCCAATTATAAGTGAATAGATGCCATGTGAATCCTTCTGAGTCTGGGTTAGCTCACTCAGGATGAGCTTCTCTAGTTCCATCCATTTGGCTGCAAATTGCATGATTTCCTTGTTTCTAATGATTGAGTCATATTCCATTGTGTAAATGCACCACAGTTTTTTTTTTTTATCCATTCCTTGGTTGAGGGACATCTGGGTTGTTTCCAGTTTCTAGCTACTACAAATAAGACTGCTATGATATTCCATCTCACACCTATCATAATGGCTAAGATCAAAAACTCAAATGACAGCACATGGTGTCAAGGTTGTGGAGAAAGGGGAACACTCCTCCATTGCTGGTGGGAGTGCAAGCTTGTACAACCACTATGGAAATCAGTCTGGCGATATCTTAGAAAACTTGAAATAGCTCTACCTCAACACCCAGCCATACCACTTCTGGGTATACATCCAAATGATTCCTCACCAAACCCACGAGGACATTTCCTCATCTATGAGCAGTTACATCTTAATGATGTCACAGGTTGTGAATCTACCCTTAAACTCATAAAAGTCATTTGAAGAAACATTTATTACCAAATAATAAAGATGCATGACTTTAACATGTGATAGGTGAACATCTGCAAAGATTTTGGAATATTTAAAAAGGAATGAGAGTAGTGTGTCTATGGAAGAGTGTCCTCAATGCTTCCTTTTCTACCATGTTTCTGAGAAAGTGAGATCATAGAGCTGTAATAAAGAAAATTACAAGATGATAGCCCAAGTGATCCCCAAAACAAAGAATTCCTGTCCTATGTGTGGTACCATGGGTAAGTATGAGCATCATCAATCAACTCTGTCTATGGCAGGACACTTCTTGTGGAATCATTAAAGTAAAATCACTCATAGCATTCTATTATACAGAAACCGTAAAGGACACAGATGCATAATGTGTGTTTTCACCTTGCATATAAGTTATAGCAAAATCTAGCTGGAATCAAGCTAGAAAGTTTCCTCCCTGCTGGCTAGATTTCACAGGGCCAGATGGTGCTATGCAGGCTATTGGGAGAGGAAAAGCATCCACACTCTTAGCCAGCTGTGAACTCTATTAACTATAAGACCAACCTGCCAGGCAAGATGTGCACACTGGTACCACAGTAGTGTGACTGTTATAACCAGCCACTCCCCAAGTGGATTTGAAGACTGCTCCAGAAGAGTGAATCTGTTTCATACTGCAAACCTGGTCAAAATCCCATCACTAAGGAGGTGTTAGGCTCTAAGGCAGGATCTACTACTGCTGCTTAGCTAAGCTGACATAGTATCAGGGCACATCCTAATCATCTATACTTACACTCACAGACAACGGCTACTCTCAGCCTTAATCAGATAAGCTTCTCTTTGCAATGAATAGGGATCTAGATCCAGGGATGCATAGAATGTAGTAATAAAGGACAGTTAAGGGCTGAGCCCTAAACAAGACATTTTTACCACCCATCAAGGCTCAAGGCCATTACAGATGAAAGGTAGAAAGAATGTAAGAGCTGGAAGACAGAGAAAAGGACTTCAATGTGTCATTTTCTAAGCACTACATGGCATTGGCAATCATGAACTCACAGGAGCTCTCCCTATTGGCCCTAGGCCTACACAAGTAGGGCCAACCCAACTGTTAGCTATGGATATGGAAGGGGCTCATGGGGCCCTGCCACTTACTGCTGAACTATTGGCAACTAGCAGATGCTGGGTGGGAGAAAGGCAAATACAGCACTAGTTGAGTATCCTCTGATTAGCCCACAATGTTCTAATGGATAGTTTCAACACAAAACCAAATAAAAAGTCATGAACTCAGGAAACAGGTTTATGGGAAAGAAAGGAGGCTTACAATACTGAAAGGATGATTTTAAATGGAGAGGGGGAGAGAAGAGAGCATAACCAGATTACATGATATATACATAAGAAGTTGACAGTGAGTAAAATTTACTAATAAAGTGTGTGTTATTTATAAGACTTGTCCAGAAATATTGATATCACAAAACAGAATTTGAAAACAACATTGATTTGCTTTACTTTAAAAAAAAAAAGCAAACCCAGATTTATTTATTTAAAATGATCAACAACACTGGCAGATATTAAGGTAAATTGATGGGGAGGGGAGAGGAAGGAGGGAGAAACAGAGGGGAGGGGGAGGGAGAAAGAGAGAGAGGATTCTAGTTTAATTAAAAAAATTAAAGAATGGGCATTATCAAACTAACAAAATTTTCAAAAGATTAAAAGGACATGGTAAGGCAACTGAATACAAGTTAGATAATGTAGAGGAGATGAATATATTTCTGGAGAGATACAAACTATGAAAATTTTTATAAAAGAAACAGAATATCTTAATAATAGACAGATGACAAACAAAAAGATTGAACAAACAATTTAACTCACAAAGAAAGAGCTGAACCTGTGTGGTTAATTGTATTACATGCTTTAAAAGAGTTTACATTAATCTCTGACAAACATTCCTTGAAAGATGGAAAACAAGAGAACATTCCCCAGTTCATTCTCTTCAGTGTTACCAGACCAATCCAAAGAAATCACCACCAAGGGGAACCACAGACCAAGTCCCTTGTGAACATTAACGCAAAGCCCACATGAAAAAAAAAAAAAAACAATGCTAAAAGACAAATCCAGTAACCCTCTAAAAAATTATTCAGTGTTACTGCTAGGTGAAATGTCTCTCATCACTGGAGATTTGGTTTGACTCATGAAAATCTTGAATGTGCTATACCCTGTTAAAACAACAAAGAACTAAAGTACTGTTTCCTTGAGCCTGCATCCTCCATACACATTCCCTCCTCCCTCTCTCTACTTGCTCCATGTGAAGCTCCATTGTCATTTGTTATGTTGTGATATGGGAGAGAAGACTCTCCGAAGAACTGGGTCTGTGTCATGCACTGCTCTTGGACTCCAAAACTGTGAGCTAAATATAGCTCCCTATACTCATTTAAAAACATATTCATCAAAGAAAAGTATTTCATGTAAGCCATCCAATTCCAAATAAAAGACTATCTGCACAAAGACCCTTCTAACTAAGGCTGTCCACAAAATACAAATAGCTCAAACCCTTAAGTGAACAACTGTCTCCCTACCAAGATAAGGAACAATGTTATAATCTCTTCTATTCAACACTGTGACAAAAGAAAAAACTAAATAGTATTCATATATAAATGAAAGAAATAAAAATATCTGTATTTACTGATAATAGTCTTTATGATATCCTAAGGAATTGATGAAGAAAATATATTAAAGTTAGAAAGTACATTAATATTGCAATATAAAGTTCAACATTAAATTAATCATATCTCTATAGAGTAGTGTATAAAATCTGAAAAATAAGTTAGGGAAGAAAATACACTTATAACAGTATTGAACAAAATAAATTACTATTAATACCTTTAAAAAAGAATCCTATTATTCATTCATTATCTTTTATTAATTTTTTTCAAGTTACATCTCTATCAAAGTCCCCTCCCTCCTCTCCTCCAAGTCCCTTCCTCTCTCCCTTTCTTCCTCCCTCCCTCTTCCTCATCTCCATCCTCTCCTTCTCCTAGGATGAGGGAAGCCCCCACATATCAAATTCCTTCAGTTCCTCTTCTACCAGGGCTTAATATGGCAGCACATCTAGGGTAAGGTCAAGAAGAGGCCACTTCTACTATGGAAAGGTCCAGGGCCTGTTCTCCTGAGTGCTGCAGCATGTGAGGAGCAGGGACAGCTCTCCTGCTCTTGTGACCCCATCTGGGCCAGATCTCCTGTCAGCCAATGGGGGTGATACTAACAATCAACAAGGTCCATGACTTGTTGCTGGGTGGAGTGTTTTTTAGGATGTTGTGCTAGGTTCCTGTCTGTTTGGGTCTGTGGGTTATAGGATACTTGTCCTGTGCTATATGGCTAATATCCACTTATAAGAGAGTCCATGTATATCTTTCTGGGTCTGAGTTAGCTCACTTTCGATGAGCTTTTCTAGTTCCATCCATTCGGTAACAAATCGCATGGTTTGCTTGTTTCTGATACCTGAGTAGTATTCCATTGGGAAAATGAACCACAGTTTGGGAGCGGGTATTGTTGTTGCTTGTTTGTTTGTTTGGAGGGGTTTCACCTTCATTTTTTTATTAAAAAAAAATTATGTGAATTTTACATCATGCACCTTGTTCTCTCTCCCCTCAGACCCACCCTTCAAATTTGCAATCTGTCCCAGCACAAAAAATAAAATCTCATTGTGGAAGATGCACTGTGTCTCAGGATGTCCCACAATATTCCCTTTTGTCCACACATTTTCTTGCAAATGTTCATTAACATGACTCCTTGGTCTGGTACAAGGACTCTGGTTTCTGCTACCTTGCCAGTACTGAAACCTCACTGGAACTCCTCTCAGATATGCTGTAACTGTCCTGTGTCATGGAGATACTACACTTTTGGGGTTGGAACTGGCCTCTTCTTGAACTCCAGCAGTTCATCCATGGGGTAGATGTTGGGATGGGCCAACTAGAAGCCCCCTTCAGGGCCAGTTCTACTATGGAAAGGTTCAGAGCCTGTTCTCCCGAGTGCTGCAGCATGTGAGGGGCAAGGATAGCTCTACTGCTCTTATGACCCCATCTGGGCCAGATCTCACCCCAGGGCTGGGTCTCCACAAACCCCACATCCAAGGCCAGTCGGAGTTCTAGTTTTTGACTTGTTTCCTGTCCTGGGAGCCCATCTGGTGCTTGCCTGCTTCTGGTCTGGTAGTCATCCCAGGCTACCCCATGGTGCTAACGTTATGTTGGTATCCAGCTTGCTTTTTTTTTTCCAGGAATGTTAGGCTACTAGTCATACAGATATTCATAGGTCAGAACACTGAATTTAGATACAGCCTCTCTCCTCTCTGTCACCTACTGATGCATATGTGACATAGCAGCCACATCTGCAATGCCTCTAGGGGCAGGGAACAACAGATTTTTTATCCATTCTTCCATTGAAGGATATCCGTATTGTTTCCAGTTTCTGGCTATTATGAATAAAGCTTTTATGAGCATAGTTGAGGCAATCTCCTTATGGCTTGGTGGAGAATCATTTGGATATATGCCCAGAAGTGGTATGGCTGGGTCTTAAAGTAGATCTATTCCCAATTTTCTAATATATCACCAGATTTATTTCCAAAGCAGTTGTACAAGTTTGCAATCCCACCAGCAATGGAAAAGTGTTCCTCTTTCTCCACATCCTTGCCAACATGTGCTATGTTTTGAGTTTTTGATCTTAGCCATTCTGACGGGTGTGAGATGGAATTGGACAGTCATTTTGAGTTGTGTTTCCCTGATGACCAAAGATGTTGAGCATTTCTTCAAGTGTCTCTCAGCCTTTAAAGATACCTCTTTTGTGAATTCTCAGTTTAGTTCTACACCCCATTTTTTATTGGATTATTTGATTTTCTGGCGTTTAATTTCTTGAGTTCTTTATACAGTTGAATTATTATTGGATTATTTGATTTGTTGGTGTTTAATTGCTTTATTTCTTTTTGGATATTATCCCTCAGTCAGATATGGGGTTGGTGAAGATCTCTTCCCAATCTGTAGGCTGCCATTTTCTTTTCTAATGACAGTGTCCTTTGCTTTACAGAAGCGTTTCAGTTTCATAAGGTCCCATTTATTGATTGTTGGTCTTAGAGCCTGAGCTATTGGTGTTCTGTTCAGGAAGTTGTCTCCTGCACCCATGAGTTTGAGGCTTTTCTCCAATTTCTCCTTTATTAGATATAGTGTGTGTGGCTTTATCATGAGGTCTTTAATCCACTTGGACTTAAGTTTTGTGCAAGGTGATAAATATGCATTCTTCTCCATGTTGACATCCAATTAGACCAGCACCATCTGTTAAAGATGCTTTTCCATTGTACAGTTTTGGCCTCTTTGTCAAAAATTAAGTGACCATAGCTGTGTGGATTTATTTCTGGGTCTTCAGTTCCATTCCATTGATCCACTGGTCTGTTTCTATGCCACTACCATGTTGTTTCTATTACTATTGCTCTGTAATACAGCTTGAAATCAGGGATGGTGATACATCCCAACATTCTTTTATTGTACAGGATTGATTTAGCTATTCTAAGGGGTTTTTTTCCATATGAAGTTGATAATTATTCTTTCAAGGTCTGTAAAGAATTGTGTTGGTATTTTGATAGGAATTGCATTGAATCTGTATATTGCTTTTGGTAGGATAGCCATTTTTATTATGTTGATCCTACCTATCCATGAGCATGGGAGATCTTTCCATCTTCTGATATCTTCTTCAATTTCTTTCTTCAGGGACTAGAAATTCTTGTGGTACAGGTCTTTCAGTTGCTTGGTTACAATTATCCCCAGAGAGTTTATGTAATTTGTGCCTATTGTGAGGGGTGTTGTTTCCCTAATTTCTTTCTCAGTCTGTTTATCTTTTGTATAAAGAAGAGCTACTGATTTTTTAGAATTAATTTTGTATCCAGCCACATTGTTGAAGTAGTTTAACAGCTTCAGTAGTTCATAGATTGGAGTACAATATTATGAAGGTACAAATACTTCCAAAAAAGATCAATGGATCTGATAAAGCCCTAGTCAACCTGCTACATGACATTTTATAAAAACTGTCAGGGTAATTCTAAGTTTGGCATGGATATAAGAAAAAAAAAACCTGTGAATGACAGCAAAGTTCTGATTTCAATATCTACTTACTACAAGTTCTCATAACCAATGAATGTACTTTGGACACAGTTATAGGCATAGAATTCAGTAGAATCAAATTGTGAGTGCATAAACACTTACATATATGGTCAGTTGGTTTCCATTGAATGCCAAAAAAAAAAATAGATTAGGGAGAACTAATGAGAGGTAGACCAGAAAGCCCTGAGTTTGATTCCTAGTTCTATATGAATCAGACATGATTTATAGCACATGCCAACAATCTCAACACTCAGGAGGTAGAAGCAGGAGAACCAGAAGTTCAAGATCAAACCTAACTACATAATCAGCTTGAAGCTAGCCTGGGACAGATGAGCTCCAAACCTATGAAGCAAATGATTATTTCTTTGTCTAGAGTTAAGTTGCCTATACTCAAGTATATAAAGCATACACACTACATGCTTATGTGAGCAAACTTAATCAGATGCATGGGGAAAGCAAAATAAGATGTGAAAGTAGAGGAGGATTTGTGTGGAAGAAGAAATTATGTGGAAGGAGAATGCGGGATGAGAGAGAATAGTGCAGGAAATATGATTATAATACATAATACATGAATGAAATAGTGAAAGGATTGTTTTTTAAAAGAAACTGGAAATGTACTTTCCATAGTGCAGCCTCAGCTTCATAGTCATTTTACTGTGTTCTAGTTATTTTCAAGTATAATTTGGAAAAGATTAACAATAAGATGTACATTCTATCCTCAATATTCATCAACTTTGTGAATGTGAAGAAAGATTATATAAGTTTAAGCCATATTAGTACAAAGTAGTAAGTACTCTAAAGAATAGGCCCTGGGGTCTTCTGTGTTTGATCAGAAACTATGAGCTGACCCTCTCAATCTTTAGTTTGAGAATCATGCCTCCAAGAGAAGCTAGAAAAGTAGATCTCAGAAAACATTTGTTTAAAAACCAAAAGCCCTCATCATGATGGACGTAGCTCCTCCATGCGTACCTTAATCACCATTTAAACATTCTGAAACTACAGAAACAAAGTCTCTTGGTATATCAAGCACTTCTGCAACATCCTTTAGAAAAGCATCACTGTAACTTCAGAAGGACTGTGATCAGAGATGAAAACAATAGGTGAAATCATGTCATCTATGTTGTCCAGCTGATGCCTTCCAAACAAGGAATTTGTAGGCACAGATTTCAACAATTGTATGGATCAAAAGTAAGAAACACAATGAGAAAAAGGGATTAAGCATTCAGATGTCTATAGGCCTGGACCAGATAGATATTACTTATGCCTCTGTGTATCCTAAGTAAGAATAGACATCCCCTCTTCCTAGAATAAAGCAAACACAGAAACATGGATTTTGACAGCTTGAAGAGACCTAACAGAGTATCAAAAGCAACCTCCTTATTTGATAGAACATACAACCACTAGACAAAGTGAGATGGGGTGGACATGATTCATGTACACAGCTACTTGGAGGTCAGGTACTTGAGTGCAGGCTGTTTGATTCATGGATGCTCATGCATTCTTCTTTGCCATCTCAGTTCCACTTCTTTAAAGCAACTGTGAATTGTTTGTGAGACCAATTTACCCCACTCTTTTTTAACTCCACAAAGTATGAGCCACGGGGATAGTTGTACGAAATTTAACTTACACCTCTCAGCAGCAGTGTAAAATATATTTTGCAGTTATCCTCAGACTACAACATGATTTAATGGTATAGAAGCAGACTGGTGATTGTAAAGACTTAATGCCTAAGATGACAGCAAGAATCCCTGAGCAATGTCCTTCCTCCCAGGAGCCCAGAACTCCACCTTATCAAGACCTTAGAAGTAGTTTTCTCTCTGCTTTTGCTGTTTCTTCTACTTCTCCTTGCTATTTTCAAACACTTTTATAATTTTCCTAACTTTCATTCTATTTATCTGCTCAAATGTACAACGCAAAGAATAGGACCAAGTCAGGGATTTGAACAATGAACATTTGTTACTTTTGTTTCCTCTGAGAGTTTATTCTCTCAACTCCAAAAAATGTGAACAAGGCACAGGCCCTCCCTGTGTTCTATTAGAATCATCCTCATTTATTTTAATCTCTCCACAGACTGTAGAGACAGCAAAACAAATCGCTAATACGTTCTCTCACGATTTCTGCATTTAAAACATTCAGCAGTGGGGAGAGGAAGGTGGACGTTCTGACAGTCTGTCTTAACAGCAGTACTATTGTTGTTTTCCTTTCATTTTATCTTTAACAAACTGAAGCCTGGAAGTGTTTTGTTTATCACATCAAGTTCTTACCAAAACATCTGAGCTGGAGTTCATCCAAAATCTATAACTCACCATGTAATGCATAATTTTTCTGTCAGACAGTTGCAAATTTTGACACTTAGTTTGCCAGAAAACACAGGTATGGTTATGAAAGAGGCACCCTCTGGGCTATACAGCTCAGCTCGCCTCTCACCGGTTCCCCAGCCTTTCATTGTCAAAGCCCTGCCACCCACTGCATATTTCCAAGTATTTCCAAGCATACTTCATTCCCCTTTGTTTCTGTTCAAATTTGCTTGAAATTGCCCATTGAAAGGCATCTTAGTGAGTTCATTTAATTGTTCATTTATTCTAATCTGTCAAAAAATGAAATAGCATAAACTCCCAACAAAGGGGTCTCACAACAAACACACCTGTCAATAATTTTACAGTTCTCTTAAAATGGAATTCTAGATGTCAACATTAGATATTAAGAGTGTAACTTTTTCTTATTTATCTAATTTGATCTAGAAAACACTCTTTCTCTTTGTATTTACTTGACTCAACACAATTTGTTTCAGATATATAAAAAAAAAGTCTCTCACAAAAGCAAAAGGCACATTTTAAACTAAAGAAATATTAAAATTTAAACATTAAAATCATTACACTAACTTTTTTAATTTAGATAAATCTAAAATTCAGCATTTACTGGGTTAAATTAATGTGCACTACTTGAGTATCTGCAATTCAAATAAGTCATCTGAGAAATTGGCCCCATAACTAGTGACATGCTGCTTAACTGAACAGCTCTCTAAACTATCCTAACAGATTTCTTTCTTTCTTTGTAGAATTATTTCCATCTGGTGCCTAGATATTAAACCTGGAATATGGAAAGGCTCTCCCCTCTCACCCTGTTTGACTTCAAAATGCTGGCAAAGCATTTGCATGGTCAATGAACTGAGTGTTAAAAATTTGAACTTAACTGTGTAGTTGTAAGATGAAACTTTTAAAAGCAGTAAATATCTAAAGAAGTGAGTTTTTGTCTGAATTTTTTAAAGGTTCATTATTTACAGAGGATCCTTAAAACCTGTTGTGCTTGAAAAAAATAAAACTTTTCTCAGTTTTTCTCCTAGTTACAGATATTGAAACAAATCTATTGAGATTGTCATAAGCCATACCGAACATTTTAGAGATGCTTACATTTGAGCATCCAAAACTTTGAGAGCTGGAATGTATGTACACAGGTGATTATATAAATATAAGTAAATAGCTGTTTACATACATGCAAGTGACACTTGTCACTGATAGTGATGTTTTTTTTCCTGAGAATCTTAAGGTAACAGTAAATAATATCTAACTTGTAAGTATAGCAACATTTTTCATAGGGTCTTGACTGGAAAGCACAGAGTTACTTCTAAGAAACATAATTGCTTCCAGAAATTTCTAAACCACTAAGAGAATGTTTGCAATAGTCACAAGGAGTAAATAAACCAGTTTCCTACCCACATGGCAACCCAGGCACGCACAAGAACTGAAGGAGACCCAAGTGGAGGACACATCAGTATGATCAGCTTCTTCCTGCTCCCATTAGTCTCGCCACCTGTACCATTCCTCTACAGAGGAGCACTGGAGAGTACAGGCCTTCCATAGCTAATTGAGTCCAGTTCTTCACACTGCCATCTGTCCTTCCATCATCCCTTTCATTCAGAAGTCCTATCTTCCTTTCCTTATATTGTCTCTAACTTAGTTGCTTCCTTTGATCTCTTATTAAAGCTGATCTTCCTTGATCTTCTGGAATAGTCTGATGTTATGAAGCAGAACAGTATACATCCTGTACTTCATAGCTAGTGATAAAAAGGATGCTGAGTTGCTGCACAGAACTTGGGACTATTCCTCATCTCTGCTTCATCCACATCTAACTTTTAAAAAACATTTGAGGTGGGATCTGTTGTCCCAGAGAGTCTTAGGGTGTCCCATAGTACCATGTCAGGTTCTTTGTCTCAATGAACTGGGAAAGATATCAAGGATCAAAAATAAAAGTATAGATCTATTGAAAGTAAGAGTTAAAGTGGGAATGCAGTCACAGGCTAGAAGTGAGATCAACAATCTCATGTTAGAGAACTCAGATTTCTTTTCCAAGTTCTTTGTATGAGTTAGGAGATATGCAGTCCATCCCCAGGGTAAAAAAAAAATACGATATGTCCTTATGCTTATTTATAGCTAGACTGAGTATATATATTATATTATATTATATTATATTATATTATATTATATTATATTA
>CAJQZJ010032173.1:9840507-9871333 GCA_907164525.1 Lophiomys imhausi | reverse complement strand
TAGATAGATAGATAGATAGATAGATAGATAGATAGATAGATAGATAGTAGATACACATAGATGATAGATAGATATCTACATAATCATTTCTGTTCTGCTGAAAAACCCTGACTAATACAATATTTAAAGCTAAATTAATAAATAACCTTGACAAAACGTTCTGAGGCAAAGAACCTTACAGTGTTGGTAGTGGAGATAGTCCTCTATAGAAGGGAACTGTGGCAGAGCAGCTCAGTGCATGGAAGGAGGAGCACATTGTAGAGGCTGTTCAGACCACAGCAGACCAATAAGTAGAGAGTGGGGAAGGAACTAGGAGTAGATAGAGATAAATTTCCAGGACCTCCTGATGATGATCTTCTTTTAAGATTCCACAGAAGCCTGACACAGTACCATCAGCTATGGAGGTGCTATTCAAACTAGGAGCCTCCAGGAGATTATTTCAGATTCAAACCATAACATTCTGTAGACCAAAAAGGCTCACGCCATTTCATAATGTATAATGCACTTAATTCAAATTCTAGCTCTGAGACTCCTTTTTTTTTCCCAGAAATCTGACTTTTGTTATTTCGTAATTTGTGAGCTGAAACAAGCTATTTAACGTCTCTTTTTATTGAAAATAGATTCTTGTCTCATATGATACATCCCGACCCCAGTTTCACCCCCCCGCCTCTGCTCCTCCCAGCTCCCCCTAAGACCCTTTACAGCTCCAATATTGTTCAGAGGTCTAAGTCCAGAGTATCTGTCATGACTCTAGCTAATATCTTAATTGTAAATCCCTATAAAATAAAAAACAAGTCATGTGCTTCCAATATACAACAGCATACAGAAAACATTTCCAATAAAAATGGAGGTATTAGAGACAGCAAGGAAATATTGGACAAAGGCAATAATGAAACACACCTATAGTGTCATTTCCATGATTCCAAGTGGAAAATCCAACCCTGCTCCACATTACCTGACCTGAGCTCTACTCCAACCTTTTGATAGAGACCTCAGTGACCCTGGAATTATACCACCTGCATAACTGCCAAACTATAGCCGCATGCAGATAGCAAGATATGCTTGAAGGTCATGCAGAAGTCAGGCCCATTTGGGCATGGCTGCTGTACCCTCTAAGCACCATGCCACCATGTGGCTTGCTCAAAAAAGTACTTGCCTCAGCATCCCACCTGGGTTGTCTATCCTAGAACCCTATCTTTTTAAAATAAAGTCTTTCAAACGACTTTGTAATCTTACACCTTTTATCCAACAATGGGTGGTATCTCAAGTACTGAAATTTTCTTAAAGCATATTTCCTACTGTTCCCCCCAGGCAAATTCTTTGGCTTCTCTTTCTTGTCACAAACTCATTCAACAGTTTTAATCTCTGACCACCACTTCTCATGCATTTGTGTTCCTTTCTTGTACAAAATAAGAGTTTTTCACACATTTGTGCTCTGTGTGTGTGTGTGTGTGTGTGTGTGTGTGTGTGTGTGTGTGTGTGTGATTCTCACTGTAAGCCTAGCTGATCTCAACCAACAGTAATCCTGGAAATCATGACACATCCTGAATATAAAATTGTCTTTAAATTTCCTCTAATCAATTAATTAAGCAATTACTTTTAAATTCAACCTCATTCAGTTTTGAGGAAACAGACAAAATGAACACAAATTCATTTCCAGAACGTAAAATGAATTAAGTAGAATCCAGTTCTGAATAAAGTCTTCCCATGTGAAACTTTGAGAGTGTGGTCATTGCTGTTCATTTTTCTTTTTTTTTTTTAATACTTTATTTTTTTTTCTTCAAGTTACATCTCAGTAACAAACCCCTCCCTATTCCCCCTTCCTATCCCGCCCTTCCAACCTCTTCCCCCCAGAAGTTTCCCCTTTCAGTCCAACAGATGGTTCCTTCTCTTATAACAGTAAGTATTATACAAAACAATAGATATAAATATGCCACATTTATGAGAGTAAATTGGCCCAGTATACTTTCCCAATGTCCAGTTTATACATATTTGGCCCCTGACTTTAACATTCTACTATCTAACCAAATTCATGAGTTTAAAGGTCTATATGTGACTCAACATTCATACTATCTTGCAACACACTTTTAAGAGTGTCTTCTTAGATCTATAACACCCTCTTGATTCCTAAACAGTTGAAATTTAACTATGAGACTCTAGCTGTCTATTCTTCAACCACCTCAGAGACCTGAGAGGGATAAATATATTTGCTTATATAGGAAGTGCAGGGCCTGCAGCTTCCAAAACTAAGAAATGACATACCAGTGACTGCCTGGACAGTTCCCATTTTCTCTCCATACATTCCAGCATCAATCTTCAGCCTTTGGGTCCTGTTTCTATGACAGACATTTGTTGTAGAGCAGGGATTATGAAGGACTTGCCTACCCTGTCTTGGCAGAGTTAGTCTGTCGACTTCCCTGCTACCTAGTTTTGTCCTTTTTGGACAGCAGTCTGTCTGCAGTTGGTGCAAGGGGTTTTTTCATGCCAAGAGAAAGGCTTGCCACTAATTCAACCATCTTACAGTGGAGGTTCTTCGATGCTTATCTTCTACTTGGAGTAGAATAGGGGGTGCTGTCAGGCGCTGATATGTCTCGATATCAAAAAAAAATCTTGATTTAAGATAACATCTTTGAATGCCATATTCTGCAGATCTCTAGGGGTTTTTGAAGATGCCCTATCCATCTCTTGAATTTAGATAAGCAAATGTTGCTTGTCTCTTAGCAACTTGATTACTGGGTAGTTTAGAGAATATCTGTGATAGACTGTCATAGTAGCTAAAAAAGTGACATGTTTGCATGACTAGGAGTTTGTTTTAACTATCCTAGACCGTTTTAGACGGTTGGTATCAAGAGGTCAGAGCTTCACATTTTATTTTTAAGTATCTCTAGGTATGATACCATTGGGAAGCGTTACCTTTAAATTTGTATCAATATAAAAGATCTATTCAATTGTGGTTAAATATACTCTTAATTATGTATCAATATACCAAGATAAATGCCTATGTAGCCCAATATAATCTTAATATTACGTCCATATGCAAGGGTCAATACCATTGTGGCCAACTATAATCTTAATTTTGTATCAATATACAAAGATCAATACCGATGTAATCCAATACAATCTTATTTTTGCACAATAAACAATGGTCAATACCACTTTAGCCAAATAAACTACTAATTTTGTATCAATATACAAAGGTATAAGGGCATATTCAATAATCTGCCCCTTCTTCTTGGACCTTCCTGTGCTATGTCTATATCTCATTTTTCTCAAGCCTATGCACTCCTACATAGGAGAGGAAGAAGGATACAGAAAAGGAAAAGTAGGAAGTCCCTGGGGCTAACCTCCAAAACCCATTAAACAGGACCATTTATCAGCTTGTAGTCTCTTCCCCTACATAACAGAGTTTTCAGTTATCCTTCAAATAACCAAAAAGAAGGGCGGAGAAACACCCTCCCCCACCCTCTGGGCATGGGACGTCGCTCTCTTAAAGTGACTTCCTGCTGATTTGGGTCGTAGTAGACCTGTTTGGGGCCCCAACCCAAATGGGAAAAATGAATAAAAATGTTAGTACACTCCTTTTATGTTCAGTCCTTCTGTTCTCAGCTGTTTAGATGACCTAAGGGGTTTGTAGGCAGAAACTGATCTTGCAGGTTCCACTAAGGTTCCTGTCGGGGCATTGTGTAGAACTGAGCGGTCCCAGTGACATTGGATTGCTGTGGTGGTTGCAGGCCCCCGATGGAGACAGCTATTGTCTGCCAGGTAGAATCAACTGGGTCACTCGTCCTCCTTGGTGCCTGATTCTGCACTCTGCTGAGGATTCCGCTGTCCAGCCGTCCCTGGGCTCCCCTAAAGGACGCTTCGATTCTCCTGGAACGATAAGAACAGAGCCCTGCCCCAATCCCAACTCTAGGACAATTGCCTTCTTTTTTTTTTCTGGGGGGGGTGGGGGGGGGGCTAGGTAGTACTTCTCCTGAAGCAAATTTGGCCTTCTGACAACATACAAAGCGTTATCTTTCAATCCGGGTTAAAGAAGAAATCATTCTGTCACCTTGGAGCTAAACCAGCTCTAGTGTATATATTTTGAGATCCCAAAGGACAATCTGCCTGCATCGAGACGGCCTTTTGTAAGTAGCCTCCAAACCTAGGTCCCTCCAAATCCCATGTGTGTGTCTCTGAACTCTAATTATTGGGATCAGGGACCTGTGTTTCCCATCTGAAGGGATCAAAGATGTGTTCCACCACTCCTGGATTGAAGTCTTTCTCTATTTAGAGTTTGCCCTGCATCAGGCTGACCCTGAGCTCTGGGATCTGCCCGTTTCTGTCTCCAGTGTGCTGGGAGCTGGGACCAAGGGTGTACTCTTCTTGAATGGTGGGACCAAGAGTATGCACCCTCACCACCCCGCTCCGTATGACTCCAGAATACATAAGACCACCAACTCTACGGTGCCCCCCCCCATCTCCACAGAAGTCAAAGGCATGGGCCAATACCACAATTCTCTTGTATTTTACCTTAGCTCCACGTCTTCTCTACACCTGGAGGTCTGCAAAACCAGGCCGAATGGCTGTATCCTCTGTTCCATTCACAGTGTTTCAGCCCCCTGCCTTTTTTTTTTTTTTTTTAGTTAATAAATTTATTTGTTTGTTGCTTCAGGTTACATCCTTATCATATTGTCCCCTTTTCCCGCTTCCCAGCCCCACCCTCCCATGCTCTACCCCCTGACCCTTCCGTCGTGTTCCTCTGG
This sequence comes from Lophiomys imhausi, assembly GCA_907164525.1. Lineage (NCBI taxonomy): Eukaryota > Metazoa > Chordata > Mammalia > Rodentia > Muridae > Lophiomys > Lophiomys imhausi. Next base: position 9,866,588 of record CAJQZJ010032173.1, on the reverse strand, counting down.
GGTGGAGTGTCCCTGCCTAACAGTCTCTCACCACAGATCAGGAGTCATATGAGGGCCAAGAGCCTCTTCATTCACCGGGGGCCTACGAGGCAGTACTGCCAGTGAATGGTGTCTCATTGCTACTGGGGGAATACTAAAAAAAAGACCAACAAACACACAAACCCACAAAAACAAAGAATATCAACAAAAAAAGAGAGGAAAAAGAGAAGGGAAAAGGAAAAAGAAAAAAAGAAAAAAAGAAGGAAAAAGAAAAAGATAAAAAAAAAATTATGTCCTTGTTCCTTTTGATGTGTTGGTTGTAGTACAGATATCCTGTACGATATAGTTAAAATCCTACAATAAGTGAATAGATGCCATGTGCATCCTTCTGAGACTGGGTTAGCTCACTCAGGATGAGCTCCTCTAGATCCATCCATTTGGTTGCAAATTGCATGATTTCATTGTTTCTGATAGCTGAGTAATATTCCATTGTATAGATGTACCACAATTTTTTAATCCATTCTTCAGTTGAGGGACATCTGGGTTGTTTCCAGTTTCTAGCTATTACAAATAAGGCTGCTATGAACATAGATGAGGAGACTTCCCTATGTCTCCGTGAGAGGTCCTTTGGGTGTATACCCAGAAGTGGTATGGCTGGGTCTTGAGGCAAGGTTATTCCTAGATTTCTAAGATATCGCCAGACAGACCTCCATAGTGGTTGCACAAGCCTGCACTCCCACCAGCAATGGAGTAGGGTACCCCTTTCTCCACACCCTCGCCAGCATGCGCTATCATTTGAGCTCTTTATTTTAGCCATTCTAACAGGTGTTAGGTGGAATCTCAGGGTCGTCTTGAGTTGCATTTCTCTGATGATTAAGGATGTTGAACATTTCTTCAGGTGTCTCTCAGCCCTTAGGGATTCCTCCTTTGTGAATTCTCTATTTAGCTCCATCTCCCATTTTTTGATTGGATTATTTGGTTTCTTGGCATTTAGTTTCTTGAGTTCTTTGTAGATTTTAGATAATAACCCTCTATCAGATGTGGGGTTGGTGAAGATTTTCTCCCAGTCTGTTGGTTGCCGTTTTATTCGAATAACAGTGTCCTTTGCTTTACAGAAGCTTTTCAGTTTCATGAGGTCCCATTTATTGATTGTTGATCTCAGGTCCTGAGCTGTTGGTGTTCTGTTCAGGAAGTTGTCACCTGTGCCAATGAGTTCGAGGGTTTCTCCTACTTTTTCTTCTAGTATCTTTAGTGTGGCTGGCCTTATGTTAAGGTCTTTGATCCACTTGGAATTAAGTTTTGTACAAGGTGATAGGTATGGGTCTAATTTCATTCTTTTGCAAGTGGACATCCAGTTGGACCAGCACCATTTGTTGAAGATGCTGTCCTTCTTCCATTGTGCGTTTTTGGCTTCTTTGTCAAAGATTAGTTGGCCATAGGTGTGTGGATCCATGATTGGGTCTTCAATTCGATTCCATTGATCCACTGGTCTGTTTCTATACCAGTACCGTGCTTTTTTTATTACTGTTGCTCTGTAGTACAGCTTGAAATCTGGGATGGTGATACCTCCAGATGTTTTTTCATTGGACAGGATTGATTTAGCTATTCTGGACTTTTTGTTGTTCCATATGAAGTTGAGACTAGCTTTTTCCAGGTCTATAAAGAATTGTGTTGGTATTTTGATAGGAATTGCATTAAATCTATATATTGCTTTTGGTAGGATAGCCATTTTTATTATGTTGATCTTACCTATCCATGAGCATGGGAGATCTTTCCATCTTCTAAAGGCCTCTTCCATTTCTTTCTTCAGGGGCTTGAAGTTCTTGTTATATAGGTCCTTTACATGCTTCGTTAGAGTTACCCCCAGGTATTTTATGTTGTTTGTGGCTATTGTGAAGGGGGTTGTTTCCCTTATTTCTTTCTCGGTATATTTGTTTGTTGTATAAAGAAGGGCTTCTGATTTTTTTGAATTAATTTTGTATCCAGCCACCTTGCTGAAGTTGTTTATCAGCTGTAAGAGTTCTTTGGTGGAGTTTTTGGGGTCGCTTATGTATACTAACATATCATCTGCGAATAGGGATAATTTGACTTCTTCATTTACAATTTTTATCCCTTTGATCTCCTTTAGTTGTCTTATTGCTCTAGCAAGGACTTCAAGTACTATATTGAAGAGATATGGTGAAAGTGGACATCCTTGTCTTGTCCCTGAGTTTAGAGGAAATGCTTCAAGCTTCTCTCCATTTAATTTGATGTTGGCTACTGGCTTGCTGTATATTGCCTTTATTATTTCTAGGTATGGCCCTTGTATGCCCGTTCTCTCCAGAACTTTTAGTATGAAGGGGTGTTGGATTTTGTCAAATGCTTTTTCTGCATCTAGCGAGATTATCATGTGGTTTTTTTCTTTCATCTTGTTTATGTGGTGAATTACATTGATAGACTTTCGTATATTGAACCATCCCTGAATTCCAGGGAGGAAGCCTACTTGATCATGGTGTATGATACTTTTGATGTGTTTTTGGATTCGGTTTGCTAGTATTGTATTAAGTATTTTTGCATCTATGTTCATGAGGGAGATTGGTCTGAAGTTCTCTTTCTTTGTTGGGTCTTTGTGTGGTTTAGGAATCAGAATGACAGTGACCTCATAGAATGAGTTTGGCAGTGATCTTTCTGTTTCTATGTGGTGGAAGAGTTTGAAAAGTAATGGTGTTAGTTCCTCTTTGAAGGTCCGGTAGAATTCCGTGCTAAAGCCATCTGGCCCTGGGCTTTTTTTGGTTGGGAGATTATTAATGACTGTTTCTATTTCCTTAGGTGTTATTGGGATGTTTAAGCTGTTAATCTAATTTTGATTTAGTTTTGGTAGGTGGAATTTATCGAGGAAATTGTCCATTTCGCTTAGGTTTTCAAATGTAGTGGAATATAGATTTTTAAAGTAATGCCCGAATATTTTCTGGATCTCCTCAATGTCTGTTGTTATTTCTCCCTTTTCATTTCTGATTTTGTTGATTTGTGTTCTTTCCCTTTGCCGTTTAGTTAATTTGGCTAGGGGTCTGTCTATTTTGTTGATTTTCTCAAAGAACCAACTCTTGGTTTCATTGATTCTTTTTATAGTTCTTTTTGATTCTAAGTTGTTGATTTCAGCTCTAAGTTTGATGATTTCCTGTCTTCTGCTCTTCTTGGGAGTGTTTGTTTCTTTTTTTTCCAATTCACCCAGCTTAGCTGTTAGTTCACTAATATGAGCTGTCACAATTTTCTTTTTGAAAGCACTTAGTTCTATGAACATTCCTCGTAGCACAGCTTTCAATGTATCCCATAGGTTTGGGTATGTTGTGTCTTCATTGTCGTTGGATTTTAAGAAGTCTTTGATTTCCTTCCTTATTTCTTCCCTGACCCAGTGGTCATCCAGTAAGGAGCTGTTCAATTTCCATGTGTGTGTAGGCTTTCTGGTGATTCTTTTCCTGTTGAAGACCAGCTTTATTCCGTGGTGGTCTGATAAGATACAAGGTGTTATTTCAATTTTCTTGTATCTATTGAGACTATCTTTGTGACCAATTATGTGGTCGATTTTGGAGAAGGTTCCGTGGGGTGCTGAGAAAAAGGTGTATTCCTTTGTGTTTGGGTGAAATGTTCTGTAGATATCTGTTAGGTCCATTTGTTTCATGATCTCTGTTAGACTCAATATTTCTCTGTTTGTCTTCTGTCTTGATGATCTGTTCTTTGTTGTGAGTGGGGTGTTGAAGTCTCCCACTACTAATGTGTTGTGATCGACGTGCGCTTTAAGTTTTAGAAGTGTTTCTTTTACAAAAGTAGGTGCCTTTGTATTTGGGGCATAGATGTTCAGTATTGAAATTTCCTCTTGATGAATATTCCCTTTAATGAGTATATAGTGCCCTTCTTTGTCTTTCTTCATTAACTTCAGTTGGAAGTCTGTTTTGTTTGATATTAGGATGGCTACTCCAACTTGCTTCCTGGGTCCATTTGCTTGGAAAACCTTTTCCCAGCCCTTTACTCTGAGGCAGTGTCTATCTTTCATAGTTAGATGTGTCTCTTGTATACAGCATAAGGAAGGGTCTTGCTTGCAGATCCACTCTGTAAACCTATGTCTTTTTATTGGGGAGTTGAGTCCATTGATGTTGATGGATATTAGTGACCTGGGGTTGTTATTTCCCATTAGTTTGGTATAGGCGGTGGTCCTGTGCCTCTTTTGGTTTAGTTGCTGATGGGTTTTCTATTCCCTTTGTTTTCTTGGGTGGAGTTTTCTTCTCTGGGTTGGGATTTTCCTTCTAGGATTTTCTGTAGGGCTGGGTTTGTGGGTAGATATTGTTTAAATTTGATTTTGTCATGGAATATCTTGTTTTCTCCATCTATGTTGATAGAGAGTTTTGCTGGGTAAAGTAGTCTGGCTGGGCATCTATGATCTCTTAGGACTTGTAGTATATCTGACCAGGCCCTTCTAGCTTTTAACGTTTCTGGGGAGAAGTCAGGTGTAATTCTGATGGGTCTGCCATTGTATGTGACTTGACCTTTTTCTCTTACAGCTTTTAATATTCTTTCTTTGTTCTGTACATTTGGAGTTTCAATTATTATGTGGCGAGAAGAGTTTCTTTTCTGGTCTAATCTGTTTGGTGTTCTGTAAGCCTCTTGGATTTTTATTGGCATCTCTTTTTTCAGGTTTGGGAAATTTTCCTCTATGATTTTGTTGAAGATATTTCCTGGACCTTGGAGTCGGGAGTCTTCTCTTTCCTCTATACCTATAATTCTTAGGTTCCGTCTTTTCATTGAGTCCTTGATTTCTTGGATGTTGTGGGTGAGAGATTTTTTAGCCTTCTCATTTTCTTTGGATGTTGTACTGATTTCTTCCACTGAATCTTCCATGCCTGAGATCCTGTCTTCCATCTCTTGCATCCTATTGTTGATACTCACATCCGTAGTTCCTGTTCTCTTCCCTTGGTTCTCCACTTCCTCTTTTAACTCTGACTGTGTTTTCTTTATTGTTTCTATTTCTATTTTCATGTCTTGTATGGTTTTGTTCGTTTTGTACATTTCCTTCTCCAGCTTGCTTGTTTTTGTATGAAAATCTTTCATGGCTTTTTCCTTTTCCTGTTCAAGCTCTGTCACCTTGGCTTGGAGCTCTTTAATGGTGTTGTTCCTTGTTTTGATTTGTAGAATTGTGGCTTCTTTGAATTCCTTCATAGATTTAAGTTCTTCTTGCAGGGACTCTATCACTTTCCATAATGCAGAATTGTCAATGTTTTCATGTGTTTCTGTTGGTGTGTGGTCATCTGAATTGGATGAGCTAGGATGGTTCTGCTTTGCTGGAGTCATAATTCCTTGATTTCTATTTTTTTTTTTTGACCTTTCACCATTGGATGCATTTAGCTGTCTGTTTTCTGTGCTTGGAACCACAGTGGATGATTTGGTGCAGGGGATGAGTTACTTGGCTGGCTGGCTGTCATTGCTTACAGGGGGATTTCAAGGTCACCGTGGTTTTAATCGCCAGAGGCACTGTGAGCTGGTGCAGCCTATTCCCAGGTTGTGAGTAATGGACCAGGATTGTTTCACTGCTCCCAATTCAGACTTCCCTATGTTGCACTCTGAGTTATCAGCCTGTAATGGTTCTGATAGTATGGGCCTGTTTGCCCAGGCACGATTCTGTGGGCTTTGTTTGTCGTCACGGAGGCTGACAGGGTCTGGCTCCACACCTAATATGTCTGGATTTTCCAGGATACAGCTATGGTTCCGATTTCTGGTTTCTCTCTAGGCTTCTCGCCACAGGGCTGGACTCTGTGCCTGATTCCCTTCCTGTCTGCGCCGCCACGGGTCCCGTGGGTACCCCAAGCCCCGGATCCTCCGGCTGCCTGAGTGGACCTCTCGTCCCAGCAGCTCAGCTGTGGGTGCACGGATCCCTGGCCCCGCCCACGCCTGTCTCTCTCCCCAGATGACCTGCCGTGGACTCGTGGGGATTTGGCCCTTCCAGCCGTGCTCCCTCCCCAGCTGCGCTGCCATGAGTGTGCGGGATTTGGCCCCTCCCGCCTGCTTTTGTGTTCCCAGCTTCCCGCGCTCTCTGGGAACCTCCCGCCCTCCGCTTCACGAGCGGCTGAAGACCACCTGCTGAGCCCCCTGTTTGTTCCTTGCTAAGCCTTCCACTATCTCGCAAAGTTTTTTAAGTGGGTATAAGTTCAACCTGATGTGTGGGGAGCTCAATAGGACAGCGATCTATGGCCAAGTGGACCCTGATTCTGCCTGCTGTAAGTTGGGATCTATCTTACCAGGTGCCTCTCCAAATGGGAGTTCCTGAATCCCGGGTTTAGTGGCCTCCATGTCTGTGAGAGATGGGTGATAGCCTTGCCCTGGGACTTTTAACAGTCCCTTGGGAGCTGTGAGTGTTCCCGGGGAGGCGGGGGTCTAGCCCCTCCGGTTTTGCACAGTGCCCAATAACTCTGTGTTTTTTATGGCTCTTTTTTCCCCGCGTTCAAAATGCATCAGTGTAGGCCGCCGCCATCTTGGCCCGCCCCTGCTGTTCATTTTTCTATCACAGTTTTTTGACTTACAAAATCCCACTAGAATTCTTCATTAAGCAAGGCTTAGAAGAGTATGGGCCTTTCTAGCACTAATCTCCAATCCCTCCCAAAATCAGTTCCAAAGGTCTAAGAAATATGGAGTCTAACCATCCCTCAATTAAGGTTTCCTATTCTCAGGTAGCTCCAGGTTTATGTGAAGTTCCCAAAAACTAGCCAGAATGTCGAGTCTCCCTACTTCTATTCAGACTTGTAGTGGAGTGTCTAGCCATGCCAATTACATAAGAAAGAGTAAAAGTTGTCTAGATTGGAAAGGAGGAAAAGCTGCTTTTTAACAACTTGACCTTATGTGTAGAAAATTCATTAAAACATACACACTGAGTTTCTATATCTAATAAGGCAGTTTTGGAAATGAATGTCACTAAGTAGTGTAGTGCTGCCAGGTGTAAACATCCTACATTCAATGTAGAAAAATCTAATACAGCAGGCAGAAAAAGAACTTGTTAGAAATATCATTTATAAGAGTATCAAAACACATAAAATGCTTAAGTAATAATTACCAAAATAAGATTGACCTATAGAGGAACAATATTTTTAAATGTTATGAAATTTAAAGAATGCCTAAATATAAGTGTATTTTGTTCTTGATTCAGAAAAACCCATGTCGTTGAAATTAAGATTTTTCTCAAATTTATCTGTACTTCAACATAATCCTTATGAAAATTATAGGTTTTGAGGGAAATGTCTAAAGTGGTTCTCAAAATCATGAGGAAATGCTGAATAACTGAAATAATAAAAATGAATATCCACATGAGAAAGAAGGAAGCTAAATATCTACTTCAAACGCCAGTACAAAAATCACCTCAAAATGGACTAATAACTTAAATGTACAACCTTAACTCATGAAATTACCAAAACAGAGCAAAGTCAGAATATTGTGTGAATCAGTGTCTACTGACCGAGGTAAGTCTCCAACAACAGACGAAAGGCTCCACACACGTCTAGCTTAGTGAACCAACAAGTGACCAAGCAACTTGCAGGGACATGTATGGCCCAAGGCAGCTTTTTCACTGAAAAATCACACTGCCAGCCTGAGTGTCAATGTATAAAAGTTGCTTCCCTCAGGCTACCTGCCCAACTTGCAGACAGATCCATCAACATCTCCTCATTGTGGGTTGTTTGCTTCTCCTAAAGCCCTGGAGAGAGAGAGGCCTTGTCAATTTTGTGGTCTTAGCTTCCAGAGCCTCCTAAGTTTCTGGAGCTGTCCTGTCTAAGTGTCTCTCCTCCCTGCAGGAGGGAACGCTTCAGTTTAGAAGAAGTAGCTACACATCTGGCATGAGCACTGGCTTGGAGGAAAAGACCTTAAGGCTACAAGAAGCAAAAGCAAAGCAAGGCAGTGTACGGAAGCTTCCGCAAATGAATTAAGCAAGTGAGGACATAGGTAAACAATGAAGGATGCTGGTATACTGTACTTCAGGCAAAGGGTTCATATCCAGAAGACGCAAGAGACTGCAAATTAAAGAGAAATAATAGTAATAATATCCAATTGTACACCTATTAGAATGGTCAATATAAGACGACTAGCAAAGTGCTGCATGGGGTACAGAGAGACTATAATTTTCATCTGCTGCTGGTGCAGTTGCAAAACAGTAAAACTTTTATGTAAAGCATCATAAACAGGCGAAAAAATATACATTGTGTGTGATTTAACCATTCTCCTACTACATGTTTGTCCAAGAAATGTAAAATATGTTCATACAAAGACTTGCACATGAATGTCCTTAGCAACTTTATTTCTAACAACCAAAATAAAAAACAGCCAAAATGCCCACTGCTGACAATGGATACGCAAACCAACATATCCAAATAACAGACTAGTAATCAATAAAAATGAATATTCTTTTGATGTGCATTATATACTATATCTCAAAGTATTCTTAATAATCAGCCAGACTATAACAAATGCATATTGTTATTCTATGTATATAATTCATTAACATATACAATAACAGAAAAACCAGTAGTGGTCTAGAAAATTACATCACAGTAAACCTCCCAAAATGAACCAGACACCAACTGCAGAGAATTCAATACCAAATAAACAATGATAGTAACATGTCATAACACTAAAAACTCCAGTTCATCTATCCATGAGAGATAACAAAAGCCAGAGCAAGGGGAAGACCTTCCCCAGCGAAGATTGCCATATGGATTAAAAATGATAGTAGTCATTTTCAACCGTTAATATATGGTATTACAGAAAATCAGTAATCTGTGCAAAAATACGGCTTAACAATATTTTGTTTTGTTTTCTTCTGAACTGAAACGTGTTTCCTGGAGGGAGAGGGAAGCTTTTAAGATTAAGAAAGCCAGTGATGCATTGCTTGTAGTATAGTTATCCTGTACTATATGGCTAAAATCCGATTATAAGTGAATAGATGCCATGTGCATCCTTCTGAGTCTGGGTTAGCTCACTCAGGATGAACTTTTCTAGTTTCACCCATTTGGCTGAAAATTGAATGATTTCATTATTTCTGATGGCTGAGTAGTATTCCATTGTGTCGATGTACCACAGTTTTTTGTTATCCATTCCTCGGTTGAAGGACATCTGGGTTGTTTCCAGTTTCTAGCTATTACAAATAAGGAACATAGATGAGGAAACTTCCTTGTGATTTGGTGAGGAATCATTTGGATGCATACCCAGAAGTGGTATGCTGGGTCTTCAAGTAGAGCTATTCCAAGTTTTCTAAGATATCTCCAGACTGATTTCCACAATGGTTGTACCAGCTTGCATTCACACAAGCAATGGAGGAGAATTCCCCTTTCTCCACAACCTTACCAGCATGTACTGTCATTTGAGTTTCTGATCTTAGCCATTCTGACAGGTGTGAGATGGAATCTCAGAGTCGTCTTGTGTTGCATTTCTCTGATGATTAAGGATGCTGAGCATTTCTTCAAGTGTCTCTCAGCCATTAGGGATTCCTCCTTTGTGAATTCTCTGTTTAGCTCTGTTCCCCATTTTTTGATTGGATTAATTGGTTTCTTGGCATTTAATTTCTTGAGTTCTTTGTAAATTTTAGATATTAGCCCTCTGTCAGATGTGGGGTTGGTGAAGATCTTTTCCCAATCTGTAGGTTGCTGTTTTATTCGAATGGCAATGTCTTTTGCCTTATGGAAGCTTTTCAGTTTCATGAGGTCCCATTTAATGATTGTTGGTCTTAGATCCTGAGCTGTTGGTGTTCTGTTCAGGAAGTTGTCACCTATGCCGATGAGTTCGAGGGTTTTCCCCACTTTCTCTGCTAATAGATTTAGTGTGACCGGCCTTATGTTAAAGTCTTTGATCCACTTGGACTTAAGTTTTGTGCAAGGTGATAAGTATGGGTCTAATTTCAATCTTTTACATGTCGACATCCAGTTAGACCAGCACCATTTGTTGAAGATGCTGTCCTTTTTCCATTGTATGGTTTTGACTTCTTTGTCAAAAATTAAGTGACCATAAGTGTGTGGGTTCATTTCTGGGCCTTCAATTCGATTCCATTGATCCACTGGTCTGTTTCTGTACCAGTACCATGCTGTTTTTATTACTGTTGCTCTGTAGTACAGCTTGAAATCAGGGATGGTGATACCTCCAGATGGTTTTTTATTGTACAGGATTTATTTAGCTGGGTTTTTTGTTATTCCATATGAAGTTGAGAATTGCTTTTTCCAGGTGGAACAGGATGTTACCTGTCAATGAGACACTTTGCCTTAGTGGTGCTGCCTTGTAGGCCCCCAGTGTATGAGGAGGCTCTTGGCCCTCATATGACTGCTGAACTGGGGCAGGAGACTGGTATGTAGGGACACTCCACTCCAGAGGAGTGGGTTGGAAGGGATAGGGTGTAGAGGGTGGGAGGGCGGGTATGGGAAGGGTGGAAAGAGGGTACTGTGATGGAGATGTAACCTGAAGTAATAAATAAACATTTTAAAAAAAAGAAAAAGAAAGAAAGAAAGAAAGAAAGAAAGAAAGAAAGAAAGAAAGAAAGCCAGTGAATTTGAGCAGGATCGGGAAGATTGGAAAGCCCTGTGATCTGCCAGGCGCCATTCAAGGTTATGAAAGCAGTGGACAGTTTCTGAGGAAGGTAGACTGTCTAGTGGAGCTTCTGGGAGTTCGGCAGAGAGCTCCAGAGACACAGTTTTCATCACCTATGTTTGGGTGAGATTGTCAGTGAAGCAGCTGTCTTGGAGTCATCAGTATCCCTGTAAGTAACCCCAGGAGCCTCGTTGGTTCAGTAAGCTAGGTTTGAGTACAATAATTTCTCTGTCATTGTCTACAGTGAAGAGATATTTTTTCACATCTCCCAAGAAAAGTCATGGAACAATTTTGTATTTATTTTTCAAAGATTTTTAAGAGCTATTACCCTTTTCCAACTAATTTTTTTGTCATTTCTTACCCACACCCATCTGCTCCCATTTCTTTTGCATGAACTCAAGACAATATACTTCTCTTGGAATTGTCAGCAGTTCTGATTATCATGTGAGAACTATAAAGGCATGGTTTTTCCAGAGAAGACTTTCCATGATGCAAAGCAAAGTTAGAGAAGTAATTTATAAGTCCTGGTCTGTTGGAAAATAACTTAGGTAAATGTTTCCAACCATTTTCACAAATAGAGACACATGCATATCCATAAGAGTCAACAAAGATCCTTTTATACTGTGCTTCCTGAGGCTTTTGTGCTAATGACAAGGATGGGTACAGGGTATAAAATGTTCTTCAATTTCTACACATTCTTTAAAATGGTGTGGAAGCAAAGATGCTGGTAAAATTCATCTTTTATTCTTTTTTTCTGTCTCTGCAGCTGCTATATATCTTTTCTGTATAAACAAAAACAAATTTGAAAAAAGACCCAAACATTGCCGATATGATTTCAGCAGCTAAGTGTGCAATTTGGACATTTCACCTCTAGGAACTTCAGTATTATTTTATTTCAATTAGCTTGGGAGCTACTACTTTATACAGCTCCAAGTCTAAAGAGGAGTGGAATCCCTCCAGTGATTAAAGCTGCTCTCATTATTCTACTAGGATTTTGAATACTTTTCCTCTCTCCATTAGCCACAAAATACCTGGGGGAATTATGTAAATAATGGAGTATCCTTGTTATACTTAAAATCCATCCTTAGTATTAGTTTTGTAATTAAAACTTTACATCACTGGAACATTGTGCTACACATTATTAAGAGAAAGAAATGAAATCCTTAAAGCAAAACCATGTTGTATGTTTCTGAATTAACATATTGTAATAATTTTGAAGGAAATAAGAAATTTGCTGACTTTTGGTGTGTTAGTTTCATTTTATTTTATTTTGTGGCAGGATCTCAGTATATCCTGGGTTTGCTTTTGAACTCATCATGTGACCAAGAATAACCTCAAACTTGTTACTTTTCTGTGTCCACCTACCAAGAGCTGAGACTACAGGCCTGCACTGGCATACCCAGCTCGTTTTGTTATTTAATCTATAATAGAAAACTATTTTGTTAAGTGTGTTCTCTTATCTTTATTTACCATGTTTTATCAGCTCCTGTGTTTTATGTGTTCCTAAGAAAGGCAGTTAGAAGTGCTTTCCCTCTTTATCCTGTGGAAGTTATTTCTTCATCTATGGAATACTAACTACCCTGTTTCTATCTCAGGGGTCGAATATGAGTTCATGTGCTACAATTCAGTTATGACACCACGTCAACATTAAATTCCATCATTTAGGGGACTCCAGAGGCACAAAGCTGCTCACCTTGGAAACCAGCCCCAAATGCTGGAGGCAGGGGTGCCCAGGCCACCAGCACAGCAAATCACAGGCTATTCATCCAGGATGACCCCATTCCTCCCTCAAGTTCTGTATACACTAGAACAAATCACAAAGGCAGAAAAGTACTTGACTTACTATTACAGTCTTCTTATAAGGGATACACATAGGAATAGCAGACAAATGAGACTTAAAGTAGGAAATTCAATTTTATGTTTTGTATCATAGAATCAATGTAATGCTAGTTTTAGAAAGGGACATAGAACACAGCACAGAGACTTTTTGCCAGGAAGCAAATTTATTTGTGCCAGTATTGGCTCAGCAGATACCTATCCAGAGGCGTATTCATTAGTAGAGTGGGGCTTTGCCTTATGTGCAGTTTTAGCCTTTTGTTTCCCTAATATGGGTAACACACATTTTAGTTGGATATTTTATGTCTATAGACCTCTGACACTAAGGCTAGACAAATTCCAAAGGGCTGCTGTGACATTAAGACGTTGAGGTTGTAGGGGTGAGATAGGATTGCCGTGAAACTGGGGACACAGTAACACTGAAAGGTGTACATGCTTGTACTGATACTGAACAAGCACAGCATTTCTTTGTTCTAAGAAGACCCTTGCTATACCATCACATTGTTAGTATCCTATGTGTTTACTAGCCAGGAAACTCCAAATAGTTCTCATTTCTCAAGGTTTTCTAAGGGGTTCATTTCACAGGGACCAGTGACATGGTTCAGCAGGTAAAGAAACTTGCTGCTAAGCCTAATGACCTGTGTTTGATTGCTGGGGCCTGCATGGTTGAAATAGAGAACAAGCTTCTATAAGTTGTCCTTTGCCCTCCACATGAACACCATGGTACACACACACACTTTAAAAAAAAATGAAAGAAAGGAAGAAAGGAAAGAAGCAAGGAAGGAAGAAAGTACAGGAAGGAAGAGGAAGAGGAAGGGAGAAAGGAAGGAAGAAAGGAAGAAAAGAAGGAAGGAAAGATAATTTAAAAAAAAAGAATTCATTCACAGAGCTAAACTGAGAATTCACTACAGAGGAATCTCTAATACCTGAGAAGCACTTAAAGAAATGCTCAATGTCCTTACTCATCAGAGAAATGCAAATCAAAAAGACTCTGAGAGTCCATCTCACACCCATCAGAATAGCTACTGTCAAAAACTCAACTGATTGCTCATGCTGGTGAGGATGTTAAAAAAGGAGGATACTCCTCCATTGCTGGTGGGAATGAAAACTTGTACAACAACTTAGGAAATAAATCCTGCACTTTCTCAGAAAATTAGGAATAGTTCTACCTCAAGACCCAAGTATATCACTCCTGGGCATATACCCAAACTATGCCTCATCAAATGACAAGAACATTTCATTTTCCAACACAGCAGTATTATTCTTTATAGCCAGAAACTGGAAACAACCCAGATGTTCCTCAGCCAAGGAATGGATAAAGAAACTGTAGTATATTTACATTATGGAATGCTACTCACCTTAGAAACAAGGACATCATGAAATTTGCAGGCAAATGTATGGAACCAGAAAAGATCATTCTGAGTGAGCCAACACAGACCCAAAAAAGAATCATATGGTATTTACTCAATCATAACTGGATATTAGTCTAAGTACAGGAGAAAAAAAATGCTACAATCCATAGACCCAAAGAAACTAAATAACAAGGAGGGCTCAAGCAATGATGCTTGAATCCCTCTAAGTAAAGGGATTATAAATAGATATTAAAAGTAGTTGGAGAGAAGGAACTGGACAGGAACCTAATATAACTGCCATCTGAGAGGTTTTATCCAGAAGATAATAGAAACAGATGAGAAAACCCACAGCCAAACATTGGGCAAAAATCAAGGAGTCTTGAGGAAGAGTTAGGGAAAGGTTTGAAGGGAGCAAGGATACCACAAGAAGACCCACATGGCCAATTAACTAAGAAACAGTGGGGCTCATAGGAACCAAACCACCAACCAAAGAACATACATGGACTGATCCTAGGCCTACTAGACATATGAAACTGATGGGCTACTTAGTCCTCAATTGGATTCCCTAACAATTGGAGCAGCGTCTATCTCTGACTTGGATGCTGTTGCTTCTCTCTGGATCCCTTTTTCCTAGCAGAGTTACCTTGTCTTGTCTCAGTTGAAGAGGAGGCACTTAGTCCCAATGCAATTTGATGTACCACGGTGGGGTGGTATCCAGTGGTGGGGGGGAGTATGGGAGAAGTGGGTGGGAGGGTGGGACTGAGAGGACAGGAGAGAGGGGCTGCCAATTGGGATGTAAAATAAACAAATAAATTAATTAATGGGAAAAAAGAATTAATTTACATAGGCAAAGTTGAGCAGCCATTGGTGACCAGGTGGAGATCAATCCCCAACCCTCTTCTTCCCTGAGCTCTGGTGAGCAGTGCTCTTCTGAAGTCATAGGACTGCCAGAATGTTAGGCATCATATTATCATAACTAAAGACACACCTGCCACACAAGGAATCCATGCCAAGAAGCTGGAACAAAGAACAGACAACTTCCTCATTAAACTACATATGCTCAACTGGTCCTAGCACCTTTTATTAGCTACAGATCTGTGCCCACCTCGACCTATTGTCTACTGTCTGTACTGTCCAATCCCACCTGCTCCAGATCTGAGTCTTTGTCTTTCTTGCTGTTCATTTCACAGGTTGGTCATTTTGCCACTACACCCTTGTTTACATCCGCGACTTTGCTCATACCATGGTTTTTCAAGTTACTTCATTATCCTTTCTGCACAGGTATTTCTTCCAATTAATGAATAAAATGAATCTTCAGATTAACAAATTAACATCTGATGAAAACAAATTAGCTACAGCTAAACATTCGAATATTTTTTCTTTATTTTTTATTTCTTCAAGTTACATCTCAATCGCGGTCCCCTCCCTATTCCTCCTCCAGTCCCACACTCCCACCCTCATCCCCCATCCTCTTCCCCTTTTTTTTTTCTTTTAAGTTTAAGGTATATCTTATTTCCCCCTAGTTTCCCCTTACAGTCCAACAAATGGCTCTTTCTCTTATAATAATAAATACAATGCAAAACAACAGAGGTAATTAGGCCACAATTATGAGGGTTATATGGCTTAGCGTACATTCCCAATGTCCAGTCCATATGTATTTGGTACCTGACTTTAACATTCTACTATCTAAACATCTCCATGAGTTTAAAGTTCTATATCTAACTCAACATTCATACTAACTTGCTTCACAATTTTAAAAGCATCTTCTTAGATCCATAACACTCTCTTGACTCCCAAACAACTCAAAATTTAATTATGAGACTCTAGCTACCTTTTCTTCAACCACCTCAGAGACCTGAGAGGGATAAATATATCTGATTTTATAGGAAGTACAGGGCCTGCAGCTTCTCAAACTAAGAAATGACATACCAGTGGCTGCCTGGACAGTTCCCATTTTCTCTCCATACATTACAGCATCGATCTTCAGTCGTTTGGCCCAATTTCTCTGACAGACATTGATTGTAGAGCAGGGGTTATGAAGGACTTGCCTACCCTGTCTTGGCAGAGCTAGGCTGTCGACTTACCTGCTTCCAAGTTTTGTCCTTTTTGGACAGCATTCTGTCTACAGTTGGAGCAAGGGGCTTTTCCTACCAAGAGATAGGCTTGCAACTAATTCAGTCATCTCCCACTGGAGATTCTTTGATGCTCATCTTCTACTTGGAGGAGAACAGAGGGTGCTGTCAGGAGTTGATATGTCTTGATATAAAAAAATCTAAAGTTATGAAAACATCTTTGAATGCCATATACTGCAGATCTCTTGAGGTTTTTGAAGAGGCCCTATCTATCTCTTATATTAGGATAAGCAGATGTTGCTTGTCTCTTAGCTGCTTTATTTCTGATTAGCTTAGAAAATAGCTATAATAGGCTGTCATAGTACCTAACAAACATTCAAATATTAATGGGATCAAGAGAAAAGACGCTCAACGGGAGAGTGAACTTCCTGTTGTAGGGAAAACTTACCCAGCAAAATAATTGCAAGAATCTGAAATTCCATGCTATTTAATTAGCTCCCCAAATGCTAAAAAGCAAGTAGCTCCTCCTGAGAACAATGAATAGCTCAAAGGGGTGAATTGCTTCCCAAAGGTTGTCAATTATCAATATTTACTTCAAATCTCTCATGTTGCTGCATCAACCATTCCTAAACTATTATATTGTATGCATTTCCTAGTTCCAACTAGACCTCATTATTAAAAGACCCACCAAAAATCCAGTCTCCAAAGTTTTGTAAGTCTATGACCTTCATTTCTCCAGTTCAAGATATTATGAAGATTCTTTTAGAAAGTCACTCCATTTCTGTAGAATTCAATTTGCTTACTCAGTTTGTTTCAGTGGGCTTTTGAAGGAGGTGAGCATCAATAGCAGCCATGGAAACTCCATTTCTGGTAGCAGTTTGATAAGGATAAGTTTCCCCATATTGACCAGTTTGACCCAGTCTCACAAAAAGAATTATTCTTATATGTTACATTGTGGATACTCTGTGAACAATAAACTGTCCTTTCTCTAACTCAGCAGTCTATGTCTTTAGACGACACAAAAGCAGTTACAGTCTAACTTCTTAACTTGCAAGAAGCATAAAATCTTAGACCCTTCACATCTCTTGACAATTAGAAGGGAAGAGGATGGGGGGGTGAGGGGGAGGAGGGTGGAAGGGTGGGACTGGAGGGGGGAGTAGGGAGGGGATTGTGATTGAGATGTAACTTGAAGAAATAAAAAATAAATTATTTAAAAAAGAAGATAGCATTATATGTGATAATATTCATAACTGGCTTTTTTTTCATAACTGGCTTTTTATAAGAAAGAAGATAGAGAAAACGGGTTTGATAAATATCCATTAGGCCTTACTTCTAGTGGATCAGAAATTTGAGTGTAAGTAGCATGCCTGTGAGAAAACAGAATTCAGTGTGTCCTCTAGGGAGCAGATGGGAGTTCCTCATCAGACCAGAAAGGACTTAAATCTTGGAATTCCACACCCCAGAACCATGAGAACAGAGACATGTATTCATTTTTAAAGTGGTCAGCCTTCATACCATTAGACTAAGATGGGCAATAACTTTGCATCAATCTATAAGAAAATGGTGATGATAAATAATTAAAATATGTAAAACACTGTGCTAATTGATGTCTTAACTATAAGTAAGAATATATTTTCTACTATGTTACATTTCTATTTCCTTTCCTTAAAAAAAAATGATCTTAACATTGCATTTTATAGAGCTTCAATTTGCAGCACAGTGTGAAAAGTGGACGAGTGTGCAGAGGAAAGTTAAGCATCCTAGAAGGAAACTCAGTATAAAAAAAGAAGCAATACTTAGCAACTGAGCCAGAAATCAAAATTGCAGTCTTGTTTTGGTCAGATGAGTCATTTTCCTTTGGAGGAGCAAAGGAAAGTTTGGCCACCAGTTGGTTATCTATGCTCCAGTGGATACCACATGCAAGTACAAATGAGCACCACAGATTGTATTCAGTGGGAAAGAAGAAGAGGAGGAGGAAGGGGAGGAGGAGGAAGAGGAGGAGGACATGAAATTGGGAGGGGATATTTGTGGAGGTGCACAAAAGGAGTTGGAGGAGGGAAATGAGGAAGTGGATATCATTTAAATAAGTTCTATCTATATATAAAATTCTCAAAGAATACAGAAAAATATTATGAAAAATTAAACAAAAAAAAACATAGGCTTACAAGTCCTTGATTTCAACATATACAAACAAAACTCAAAGCAGGTCTGTCTGGAAAGACTATGACAGAACTGTGACCGCAGTCCTTCAGTGTTTTCTTCCTCCCACTATCTCATACGGCCATTCATCAACTGTGCATGCTCCTTCTCACCCCCATTCAGCCAAAGTCTGTTTAGTCTTCAAAATTCTATCACTGTCACCTCACGGGTAAGCATTTTCTAATCCATTACAGTTGTATACCTGATTCCTCCAAATTGAAACATTCTCTCCTGGAGGGAGGTGAGAAGAAGTTCCTAAAGTTCCAGAAGTAAATAAGCATGCAAGATCCAGGAAGTGAATAAAACTTAGAAGGCTCAGGAAGCCACAAAAATCACAAAATCCCTCCCCATAGGTACAGAAGCAGTAATAATTGGAAGGAAATCCCCTGCAACCTGTGTTCCCTTGCAAGCTGGAGAGAAGCAGGTTTTGTGACCTGTCACCTACGGTGGGTGGGATTTTCAGTGATGCTGATGCTTTTGGATCACCTATGCTACTATAAGTAATACTTCACATGTAGTCCTGTTACTAAATCATAGTAACCGCCCTGGCTCACTCAGCTAGATTTGCATGCAGTTGTTTCTTTGGGTCTGTCACTGGCATTCCATCTTGGGTGAATAGACATCTGTTTACATCTCCCCAAGAGAAGTCACATAACAGTGATTTAGATAACTCTGATATATATAGTTCCATAGCATCATCTTAAAAAAAAAATCACAATACCCCACAGTGCGTCACATCCTATTCCTCACTTTTCTAAGCTGTGTGTCTTCTTCAATGACTGACATTGCTTTTTGTAAGTACACCATTTCTACTTTGATGGCATGTCTATAATAGATGTTCATTCAATAAATTTGAAGTAGCAAATAAACATTTTTAAAAAGATAAATTTAAGTTATAATTCTAGTGACATATTTTCAAGACTTCACTGATAAGGCTTCCGCTTTGTACTTGGGCTGGTTTGTCTGATTTTCTTTTTTTTTTTTTTTTAACCACAATCAAGTGCTTAAAACTCCCGGATGCAATCCCACCTTTTTCATGTAAATCCATCCAAAGGATTGTAATTTTACATGTAGAAGATTTCTTTGTTTTTCTAGAATATCTTTATTATTATGGAAATGATCTCTTTCCTTTTTTCATTATTTGGCTTGAAATGTGAAGATTGATTTTGCCCTTATTTACTGCCCATTAATTGGCACATTTATCCTAAGTCTAGGATAAAATAATCAAAAAGATACAGCAATTTATCAGAGACTAAAACAAAGAAACGAACAGGCTATCACATCTTCCCTTTTTTGCATGAATGACATTGTTGGCAGAGATCAAAACAATTGCAAGCAATGTGACTTAACGAATCAAAGCAAAATTTTTTTTGTTTTGCCTTAAAATTAGTGTTGAATCCAATAGAGCATTCATTCTGCTACACACCTGTAATCTCTCCAATCTACCCAAAGGTAATTGTGTATAGAGTAGGGTGGTGAGACCTCGTCAGGTTGTTTAGAGACAGGGACTTTGATTCCTGTCCTTTGTCACAACCAGAAATGCCCTTCGTTATGTCCATTTAGGAGCCATAAATGCCAGAAATGTTTAGGGTCTCTCCTTCCTGGTCTGATTTCTTGATATCATGGGGCTGTGACTGGAACTACAGTCCCAACACTTAGGAAAGAGCCATATGGGCACCTTGTGGGTAGGACAAGTGAACCAAAAAGCTTATACTCAATGCTTCACCCAGAAACCCGTATGAGTCCCTAGACAACAACTCTCATTGAGACTTGAATTTGGTAAACAGGAGTTCTGTTGCTTCTTAAAATCTTGCCTGTGAACCTAGAATAAAATATTTTCTGAATCCCATCCTCCTGGTTGTCTGAGAAACTCATTCTTCAAGTTCATGAAACAAATTAACCTGGAAACCACTAGCCTGGGGGGGGGGGGTTTATGGCCCTTGGTTTTCTAAGACGCTAGTCTTCCAAGCTACTGTTCACTTGAGGTGGCAAGGCCTCCTCCCTTGTGTCTAAGAGCCCCAAACACTTTGCCCCTGTATCAATAGAAATTCAGATATAGTATAAAGTCAAACATTGGTACAATTTATCTAGAGATACTCTAAACCTTTAGTGTAAAAACAAAAGATAAGCCTATATCTAGTTTTTATATGGCATACCTATTATGTACCTGTCAATTTTTGAATGGTTGATTGATAGCCCTTTGCCTTTGATTATTATTATCACATATATATGTGTGCATATATGTGTATGTACAAATTAGTACAACCTGTGGAGTCTGTTATTTTTTGTGTATATGGTTTCATAGCTAACCCTTCTGGAATAGACAACAAATAAGGATGTTCATCTCTGATAGAGGTTAATTCTCATTTTCCCAGCAGTCACTAGTTGTCTGTTAGTTCTTTGTCTGGGTGTGGCACTCTATGAAACTTTCCCCCCTTCTATGTTAACATGTCCATTGATACTGCCATTGCTCTGGTCTTGTTTATGCAGCCTTGCCTCTCCTGTTTCTAGGGAAGACAGTTTCACAGCTGAACTTCCTCATATTCTGTCTCTTACAATCTTTCTGACTCCTCTTCCATGATAGTTCCCTGAGCTGTAGATACAGAAACTGTGACACAGATGTATCCATTGGAGCTGAGGTCCCCACAATCAGATGATCCATGCATTGAAGTTTCCTGTGATGGTCACACTCACTGTAAAGAGAGACTTCTTTGATGAGAGGTAGTAATTACAATATAGTTAGGAAATACGCAAGGTAGTAATGGTAGTTTCTTTTCAAAGGACCATGTCCTCATTAACACCTAGGGAGCAGGTTTTGTTTTGAATGCCAGGCATGGTTTCCATCCTGCTGATGGCCCTTAAGTCCAACTAGACAGCCATTGATTGCCACCAACATTTGAATTCCACTTATCGCACCTTATGTATATCTTACCATGCTAGCAGGTGCGTTGGCTCATAAGTGTTGCAGCTGAGTAGGAGTATTTAATTGCTTCCCTCCCTTGGTAGCTTGCATAGTATTTTCTGGAACCATGGAAACTAGATATTGAGAAAGACACTTTCATATCAGATCCAGCTCAAGTCATCAGAATCCTCTGTCTTCCATGTGCACTGTCTTCAACAATAGGGACTCACCTCAACCCCTGAAAAGGAACCAAGAGCCAAATCTATAATCTATATTGTTTTGGGAGTGACTTGAACTGCACTAACCAACTATCCTCCTGTCTGCCTGTCCCAGCATGGGGGTAACAGGCATGAAATCACATTGTTTTCTATGTGGATGCTGGGAATCCCAGCTAACATACTCATGCAGTACAACTAGCACTCTTTTTTTAATTTATTTATTTATTGCTTCAGGTTACATCTCCATCATAGTGTCCTCTTTCCTCCCCTCCCAGTCCTGCCCTCCCACCCTCTACCCCCTAACCCTTCCACCCCACTCCTCTGGAGTGAAGTCTCCCTACATAACAGTCCCCCGCCCCAGTTCAGCAGTCATAGGAGGGCCAAGAGCCTCCTCATACACTGGGGGCCTACAAGGCACCACCACTATGGAAGTGTCTCATTGACAGGGAGAAAAAGAAAAAGTCTATGTCCGTGTTCCCTTTGGTCCATTGGTTGTAGTATAGATATCCTGTACTATATAGCTAAAATCCAACTATAAGTGAATAGATGCCATGTGCATCCTTCTGAGTCTGGGTTAGCTCACTCAGGATGAGCTTCTCTAGTTCCATCCATTTGGCTACAAATTGCATAATTTCATTGTTTCTGATAGCTGAGTAGTATTCCATTATGTAGATGTACCACAGTTTTTTAATCCATTCTTCGGTTGAGGGACATCTGGGTTGTTTACAGTTTCTAGCTATTACAAATTAGGGTGCTATGAACATAGATGTATAGAAACAGACCAGTGGATCAATGAAATTGAATTGAAGACACAGAAATAAACTCATACACCTATGGTCACCTAATTTTTGACATAGAAGCCAAAACCACACAATGGAAAAAGGACAGCATCTTCAACAATGGTGCTGGTCCAACTGGATGTCCACATGTAAAAGAATGAAATTAGATCCATACTTATCACCTTGTAGAAAACTTAAGTCCAAGTGGGTCAAAGACCTTAACATAAGGCCAGACACATTAAATCTACTAGAAAAGAAAGTCGGAAAAACCCTTGAACTCATTGGCACAGGTGACAACTTCCTGAACAGAACACCAACAGCTCAGGACCTAAGACCAACAATCAATAAATGGGACCTCATGAAACTGAATAGCCTCTGTAAGGCAAAAGACACTGTCATTCAAACAAAATGGCTGCCTACAGATTGGGAAAAAAATCTTCACCAACCCCACATCTGACAGAGGGCTAATATCCAAAATTTACAAAGAACTCAAGAAATTAAATGCCAAGAAACCAAATAATCCAACCAAAAAATGGGGAAAAGAGCTAAACAGAGAATTCATAAAGGAGGAATTCCTAAAGACTGAGAGACCTTTGAAGAAATGCTCAGCATCCTTAACCATCAGAGAAATGCAACTCAAGATGACTCTAAGATTCCATCTCACACCTGTCAGAATGGCTAAGATCAAAAGCTCAAATGACAACACATGTTGGCTGGCGAGGGTGTGGAGAAAGGGGAACCCTCCTCCACTGCTGGTGGGAGTGCAGGCTTGTACAGCCACTATGGAGGTCAGTCTGGCGATATCTTAGAAAACTTGGAATAGCACACTGCCTTGGGACCCAGCCATACCACTTCTGGGTATACATCCAAATGACTCCTCACTGAATCACAACTAGCACTCTTAACCACTGAGCCATCTCCAAGCATGAATTTCTTAGAAGAATAAGAATGAACTATTGTTTCAGAGCATAATTGAAGGAAAAGTAATGAATTCTATCTTTAAGTACAACAGAGTAATAGGTTGAGGTGTGTTGAACACCTGCTGGGTGATATATTTGTTGCATAATATTAAATAGCCTATCAAACTCTCTGGAAATCCATTGTCACCTCTCTACAATGAGAAAATTAACATGAAGATTTGTGGAAATTTGGAAGAAGGTGTTAAAAAAAAAGTATTAGGATGTTATCAAGTGCCTAGACAGTTTCCTCTGTATCTATCAGCCCCCTATCTACTTTCAATGTTGTTATAACAGCACTGTGAGGTTTTTAAACACGTGAGTCTTGTATCTGTTTCCACCTTTCTAAGTAAACATGTGCACACTCCCAGTCCTCATGGATAGTTAACCAGTATTTTTGTAAGTGTCTTTTAATAAACTTTCTATTCTCCTACATCTTTCTAAGCCCAAAGAGGAGGGTTATATTTAATCATTTATCCTATACTGTCTACTTTTTCTCCTGTTTTTTTCAATTATTGGAAGGCATTTTCCTCCACATATCTGCTTTCAAAGAGCAGTTCGGCTATGAGTAGCTTTATTTCTCCATCTTGATCCACTTAAACAGTTTCCTGTCCATGAGCTTTTATATTTTCTTTTATATAATATATTCAAGGAAAGATGAAGGTGATTTTTCCATACATATGAGTTGCTTCTGCTCTACCTTCAATCCCCATCTCCTGGTATCACTCAGTCCTTGGTTTTGGTTGTCTACGGTTCCAATGCAAATCAGTGATCTCTTTGTAAAAAAAAAAAAAAAAAAAAATATATATATATATATATATATATATATACACATAAACAGTAGAAAGCTTCTATACAGAGCTTTAAGAACAATACCAATTTGTAAGTGTCTTAAAGCTTAGATTTAGTCCTTATTGACCAATCTACACTGTTGTAGAATAACTTCTAATCCAAGTATTGTAACAATTAACATGGTAAAGACATCAAATGTGCTTGTAAAAGTTAAGTATGTGTGTTGTTATTGTTGTTTTATTCATCTTAAATTTTATTTATTTTTATTTTTGGAAGCCTCTACCAGCCTGAAAACTCATACATTATTCCTGATTCTAATTTACTCACATTATTGTTTGACAGGCAGAGATGTATTTCTCATTTCCTTGATTATCCAACAATTTATATCTTTTTTATTTAGATGTTTGTAATGCCAATCATTTAATAACATTCCTTCCAGTAGCACTGAATCATTAGTACTCACTGTCTTAGCACTCTTACACAACCTTTTCACGTACCTTTCATTGACTTTACTCTCCACGAGTGAGGCTATGGTCATTCAAAAACACCATTCCAATTGGAATTTCCACTGGACTTCTTCAGTTAGAAGTCAGTTCACTAGTAGAGCAACTAGAGAGATGCTTAATGCCCCTTTCTAATAGCAGAAGAGAAAGAAAGAACTAAAAGGTGACTACTGCTTGGGTCAGGATAGCTCAAACAGCCCCTGGATGACTACATCTCTACAGTTTTCAGTTATTATTTTGTTATAAAAATAGAAGAGTACTTTATCAGACACTGTTTTATACAACATTCTCAAAAATGTTTGTAGATATTGGACAAAAAAGAAAGAAAGGGGTCTTGAAAGTTTAAGTGCAAATTATTAACTCAAAATAACACACTTTTTTGACTCCCATAGTTAGTGTTTACTGTTATTCCAGAAACCACAAAGATCAGTATTTTATTAAAAACAAACATTAATTATGAACAGTTACGAAAATCCTTAGAATAATGTGACATCGAATGAACTATTCCCAGTTGATAAGAAATACTTTTTTTGAAGTTTACTTTACTAATCTTTTTTTAAAATATCATTGTGTGGGGCAGAGAGATGGATCAGCAGAGAAGAGCACATACTGCTCCTGCAGAGGCCCAAATTCAGTTCCTAGCACCTATCCAGTGTTCCACAAACACCTGTAACTCCAGTTCTAGGGGAATATGACGCCACTGGCTTCCATAAGCACCTGAACTCATATGCACAGATACATACATATATATATATATATATACATATATATATATACAGAGAGAGACAGAGAGAGAGAGAGAGAGATTGAGGAGGGGGTGAGAGCAAGAACTAGAGAGAGAGGTGGTGAGAATTTAAAATACACCTTGGAGCAGAAGAAATGGGTTAGCAGTTAAAGTTACATACTTCACTCCAGAAGACCTCAGCTCATTCATCACCACACCTATATCAGGTGGCTCACACCCAACCGCAACTCCAGTTCCAAGGGACCCTGTACTTTCTGACCTCTATGGGCACCTGCACACATGTGGTGAACATAAACTCAAATGTCCTCATACACACAGACCAATAAAAATAATACAAGGACTACTAAAAACAAATAAAAGAATCTTTTAAAAATATGCATCATTACATGACATGCTGATTTTCAAATTTGTTTTCTGCTTTCACTGTTTCTCACGCCAAAGCACCAATTTCTTTTTTTGAGTTTTAAAGTTAAGGATTCTATTAGGTCCTGAATCTCAAGTGGTACCCACTCTCCTGTTGAATCCAAAGGTCTCCCCCCTCCTTCTGTTCCCAGGCTCCCTGCTAGCAAACTATCTCATTGCTCTTATCACATGGGACTATAACGAGACATTTATTTCTCTGCTAATTTTGCAAGCTTCAGTGGCATCTTATTGACATTGGTGTCACATGCATAGTCAGAGGCCCAGAATTTGCAGGGCACCTGGAGCTCTGTTAGTAGTCCCCACATGTGACTTCCTAGTAAATCAGCAAGGGTGTCTTTAGATTCTCCATGGTATTCATGGTTCTGTCAATCAGAGTCAGAATCAAATCAACAGACAGTGTGTAAATTTATTTTGTCAGAAATTGATTACATTATTTTTAAGCTAAATTTTTAGTTTGTTTTGGTGTATGTATGTGGGATATGTGGTGTGTAGTATATGTGTGTGTGTCTCTGTGAGTGTGGTGTGTGTGGTGTGTGGGTATGTGAATGTGGTGTGTAATGTGGTGAGTGTGTGTGGTGTGTGCTGTATACTATGGTGTGGTTTGTGTTGTGTGTGTATGGTGTGTGTGTGTGTGTGTGTGTGTGTGTGTGTGTGTGTGTGTGTGTGGTGTGCAGTCTGTGTGTGGTGTGTAGTGTGATATGTATGTGTGGTGATTGGTGTGTCGCGTGGTGAGTGTGCATG